>CM064903.1:27815988-29015988 GCA_030347415.2 Decapterus maruadsi
TGGTAATGGTTTCCTTTTGAAACTTACAGTTCATGTTGCTCATTTCACATGAGATTTCACACCCTGTGTGCAGAGTGGGTGACAGTGTTGTTTCTACCCTCCTCTCCAGTGTAGTGAAATCAGAGTGTGAAACATACTGTAAATAACAGCTTCTCGGGGTTGATTGCTCATCTGGGTGTTTGTTTTTTTTTTTATGAATTTGTGTCTTATTGCATGTTAAGGTCATTATTAAGAACAACTGAGTGGACTTTCTACATACAGTGAGTCAGAGAGATGGACCATCCTGAACCCAGAGGGAACAGTGAGAGGCAGGAGGGTGCTGAAGCCAGTGAGCCATGTGATGAAGTGATGGGCTTACAAGGACAGCATGGGCCAAATGAAGATGCCCTTCACTTTTCATGCATGACTACATGCATTTCAGTTGTCACATATGATATTTAAATTTATTTATAAAATGAACTAGTATGGTTTTATCCTGTATCTAATTTCTAATCCATTTGGTTTTGAAGAGAATAAGGTTTTTCTGTAGACCAACCTTTAAGACTCCTCCAGACCCTAGTCATGCTGGATGACTGCAGACACAGGCGGTTGCATGTACACACCTGTCAGCTTCCATCACAACTGCACAAATCCATCCAGAACAAGAAGAGACAGAAACCTGAATCACTGCCTTGTGATTGTATCTCTCCACCAGCTGGCCATGTTGCAGGAAATATCAGAATTGCAACTTCCACCAATGCACTAAAGCAAGTTTTTTTTTTTTTTGCAGAATGATAGGTATCCCACAGAAGCTGAACATAAATTTAGATCACCTAATTGTATTAAAATGTGTCGTGATATCACATGGATTGCTATGTTTGTGCTTTATTAGCTGGTTGTACCAAAGGATCAATGAATTTGGACTATACTTATGTAACAGGAGCATTTATAATATCTAAATAACTATAAATAAGCCAAATTTAGAAATACAAAAATCCATATTCCTCAAAAGTAATAAACTAGTTTGATACTTAATGAAGCCAGACAGATCCAAAGCCTCATGATATGACACAACGACTCCTGTGATTAATTGTCTCTTGTGAATGCTGCATTGACATACAGTGGTAGAGGAACAGAGTCAGCACAGATGGAACTCAGAATCTCCTTCATTAATGGATCACTTCAGAGATTTGTCACACTTCAGGCCTCAGAACAAATGTCCTAGTTCAAACCTGCTGTGTAACTTAAAGCTGTCAGAGCTGTTTACTGTGTAAAGGTATGCTTTTGAGATTATATGAGCATGCCTTATAGTTATTTTTGCCATAAGTCTGTTTGTCATTGACAGGCTCCATTTAACAACTATATAATTATACTAAATATTGCATTTCAAGAGATTACAGTCACATAGGACGTAGGAAGATTGACAGTTGAGAGTTACTGAAAAGTGTGTAATCATGTCTGACAATAAATACAATACGAAAACAGACAGGGCAACATATAGTTTCTCTTGTTGAATTTGCACTTTGCATCAGTACTTCCAGTACAGTAGAGCAGTACTTTAACCGAACAAAGAGGTTTTTTTTTTTTTAAATCAACCAGATAAGGCGGTTGGGTTTTATACCCTCTACTATGAGGGCAATGTAGTTTCCACAACTTATTGCAAAGTTCTCAGCTGCAGGATCAAACCTCAGGCTCTTGAAGGTTTAGGGTCCACAGTCGTGAGTTCTGCACTTGGGGCCACAGGTCTTCCTCCTCTATCCATATGGTCGATCCTTAAAGCCCCAGTATGCAGGAATTCCCCCCATCTAGCAGTGCGGTTGCATATTGGAACGTATTCTTGATGTTGTGTTCACGTGAACTCGGGCAGACCTCAGACAACAGACGCTGCATGTAACAGGATAAACAAGCCTCTATGCAAACAAGTGGTCCGCCAACACGAGGCAAAACAATACAGGCGTGACAATATGTTGTCATGGTGATGTCGTATTGTTTATCTGACCCACCGTCTTTCTTTCGTCGTAAAATGACATCCAGTTGGTTTGCTGAAGACGTCAGGTGTCTGACTGCACCTGAATGCAACATCAGTGCCTCTGTCCTTCCTCACACAGTGGTGACAGTTTTAACAGGCGCTACCTGGAAAACTTTCTCCCCGAGCCGACAGCTCCGCTGAGTTTCTGTGGTTACCTACGGTCACGCTGCCACTGAAACGTAAAAAATGGCGATGCAACATGGCAGCCTCGGTTCGGTGCGCTGCCCCTTGTATATTTGTAACGACTTGTAACAACTCATTCTAAGGTATGAGACAGCTTTCATTTGTATGCAGGTGTGATTCCACTATAGTGAAATACACATTTACTGAAGCAATATTAGATTTTTGCTGATAAAAATCACATACTGGGGCTTTAATGTTTTGGCCACCACACATCAACACAGTGTACACTCATTTTCAGGACCTTTTCAAGCTGATTGGATCCACCTCTGGCCAATTCAACTCATCAGAGCAAGTAAGGCCACCAGAGGTTTGAAGAATCACAGCAACACTGTGATCTTTTTTGATTCTTAGATGGAAGAAGTTTTAGCACAAAGACACTTTTGTACTGGTCGAAAAAGACACACACAAAAAGACCCACAAACTTTGGACTTTTGCCTGCAATGTTGGAATGTATGATCAGTATTCAGCAGTGGAATGACTCTGCAGTGGTATTTGGTATTCATCAGCTCCAGCTCTGATTGGCACCAATGTATAGACGACACCCCAGTCAATGTGTTAATTTTCAGCCTGTCTCTGGCACAATGTTATGAAGCCTGTTGGAGTTCACTGCTGGATGACATATTGGCAAAACAATTGACGTGAGAGAGCCGCTCCCGATTTTAAGAGGCGAGTACTGTGAGAGACACTGCAGTATACGTATTTCATATCAGTAATGCTGAGTGAAAGAGGCTTAACTCTCAGCCTAAAGTAAGATTGACAAATTAAAGGTGCTGAAGAATAAAGATGTTTCCATCAACCGCTAGTAGAAATAAAGTGGTGTTGTGTGGTTGACCTGGGGCCGTTTTTATCAAGTGTCTTAGAGTGCCATTTTAGACTTAAGTGCGGAAATTTGTGGAATTTAGTCCTACTCTAACTAAGGAATACAAGCTATACAGTATATCAGTCTAAGAATCACTCCTATTCCCCCAGACATTTAAGAGATGTCGAGTGTTGGCCCAAGTGGTTAAAGGGATAGTTCACCCAAAATTCAAATTTCACTCATTATCTCCTCCCCCTCATGTCGACTAAGAGCTGTGAGAATTTTCAGAGTCCTCCGTTCCTTCTCTCAGTTACGGGGGGGTCTGCGCAGCAGTATTTGTCCATACTGTATAATGGTTGTCAATGGATACCAGGTTTCTTTGTCCAAAAAGACACACCAAAAAACATCCAAATACCTCCATACTGCTCATCTGTAATGTCCCTCTTGTATTGAAGCCCCGACATGAGAAATTGTTCCGAAAAAAATTAAACAAGTCTATATTTTAAGCTTGTTTGTAGCGGAAGCTCCCAGTGTCTTGGTTCACTGCTCTCCCTGTGTCAGTGCAATTCTCACGTGTACTGACTGGCGCAAAAATTTCTCATGTCGGGGCTTCAAAAGGGACATTACAGACGAGCAGTATGGAGGTGTTTGGATGTTTTTTGGTGTGTCATTTTGGACAAAGAATCCTGGTGTCCATTGACAACCATTATATGGACAAATACTGCTGCACAGACCCCCCCGTAACTCAGAGAAGGAACGGAGGACTCTGAAAATTCTCACAGCTCTTAGTCGACATGAGGGTGAGTAGATAATGAGTGAAATTTGAATTTTGGGTTAACTATCCCTTTAAGAGTTTCCAGTAGAGGATGGCACTGAGGTGAGAGAGGCGTTTGTGAGCCTCTGGGAGCGAAAGTACATCCTGGCTTTGTTTGATGACGAGCGGTTGATCAAACAACATCATTTGGAGAGTGCAGGTATCATCCCTGTCAAGGACATCATTTCACCAATAACCTCCAGTAGCAGAGCTTTCACTTCAATTTCTATAGCCACTGGAAAAAATGCAACAATGTATCTCTGAATTAATGAATTGGAAAGATTATGAAACATTAATTTTTCATTCATCCCCAATGAATATGTTGTATTATTTTGTAGATTTGATAGACAACACATTAATGGTGTACTGTTTCTGTTTTTATGAATGGGATCATACTGATGTATGCATATTGCTCTTTAAATAAATTATTCTAACCTATTTATTTTTTACTACATTTAATTTTTATGACCTTCTATTTTTTTCTTGCATATTTTTCGATATGAACAATATGATATGACCTCCTTTGTGTATGTTCACGCATTCTCCCTTTATCCAAGACAAATTTATCCAGACAAATAAAGAAATCTTTGACTTTGATCAGTTGAAGAACGTGGACTAGACACCACCAGGATCCAGTTTCTGCAAGCAAGCTGCGAGTTCAACTCATGAGATGAGCTATGAAGTATTAAACATAGGAAAGCCCATGCTGATGAGCCATCTGATCCGTGGTGTGTACACAAACAACTTGCCTGCCACAGTTAGCTGTCATCATGAGTCACCATACTGATCTATTCATTATTACCATCTGAGCCGCACAGCCTCGGCCGGTCAGAGGACGGAGGAGGACGTCAACTTTGCAGAAGTGAAATAGATGGACAGAGCAGCAGCAGCCGTGTGTGATGATGCACGCATGCAGATGATGTAGCACGAGAGGAGTCTCTGACAGAGGCAGGAGAGGCTAATGAGAGAAGACCAGGAGAAGCAGAGGTTACTCTTTGAGTTGCTGCTGTTCTCCAGGCCTCAAGGCGCTGCACCACAGACTGCACAGAAACCAGCACATGTCATGTACCAGTATGGACAGAGCCCAATAAAACCAGACAAGGGCATTACCTCCTGGCAATTATAACTGACTACATTCACATGCAGTCAATAACCCTTTCATAATAGGAATATTAGCAATAACCCTGGTTGCACCCGGCCTTGTAAACAACAATAACCCTGAAAATGACCCCTGGGTTACTCCTTTTCTAACCCAAATTATTTGGTCATGTACTGTATACGCCTATCGGGATATCCCCATCGAAAGGAACATTCATTTGTGGATATCCCCCATTGCGAAACGTTGTCCGTGGAACATATTCCAATTAATTATGTATACAGGAATAAACCTCCATGTTTTCTCACGTATGTAAACGGGTTATTCTGAATGGACTATTGACCATAACCCGAATATTGACTGCATGTAAACATAGCCAGTGTTACTTACTTAATTGCTTATCTCCATTATGCTGACTGCCGCATACAGCAGCAGCAAAGTCCCTCCACCCCTGTCTGTCTTTGGCCATCTTCTCGATGGTTCCACAGCTATGGTGGTGCTGTTCCGTCTTTATGGTCCTACAGTATGCCATGTCATTTTAGGCCTCCCTTTCTTTCTTTTGCCTTCTGGGGTCCAATGTAAAATGACTCTTGGGATAGCGTTGGTGTCCATCCTGAGGACATGGCCAATTCAGGACCATCTTCACCTAATGATAATGCTGTATCCTGCATCCTGCCTTTCCGACAATTCCTTTAATAGCGTTGTTTCCCCCAAAACATTTTGCACTGGTTGGGCTTAGGCAATGATGAAAGGAGTTGGTTAAGTTTAGTAAAAATACCAGGTAGAGACTAGACAGGCAGACTAGTCCCTGTCTGTGCTCTGCTGCGTAATTATGCAACCACGTGGGTATTCCTCTCTCAGCATATCTTTAAGGAAGTAGTCAGTAACGCACATTTCCTTATATTTAAAGCCTTGTGTTTTGATTGGTATATGGTAGGATTGATTATATCGTAGACAATACACAGCTTTGGTAGATCCCGAGTTTTGTTTTGGTTTTGTATTGGCTTGATTTCCACTTTTATTTTTCCAAAAACATACAGAAGTTTCCTCTAAACTATGACTTTCAACACTCACGTTTTGATCATAGCTGTAAATTATAAAATAAATTAATAAATAAAAAGGTTGATGTAATTTAATGAACCCGAGTTTTTGTCTGAATGCATCGATTCATCACTTCTGAAGAGCCTTTTTGAAAACTGATGCAAAGTAGAAGTGCTTGCAGGTTGACAGAGAAACTCTCGCTCCCAGCGGGGAACCGAGGCACAGACATTAATATTTATCAGATGCAGCAGATTATTACTTAAAAGACAATATGAGCAGCTTAATGTCAGAACAATCTAATCTTTGTCTCTTTATGCATTTGTTTTTTTTTTCTCTCCATCGCATCAAACTCACCCTCTTTGCTTTGTGAAGCCTGATCCACCCGCCCACACGAGTTAATGACCCTCGTGCTTATTTCATCTCCACACACTCTGTCCCATCTGTTTACCTAATTGGCTGTAATTAATTATGTCACACCAAATTAGCAACCTGGTTAGTCATTCAATAAAAGGAACCATTTAAAACGGCCCGATGTATTTATCAACTTCAGTCCAAATCTTAATCTGTGCCTGATGGTGCATGGGTGGCAAGGACTGTGCGTCTGTCTTCACCTGTGGATGTGTGGGTTCATTCCTTGTGTGTGTGTTAAGTCTTGGCTCTGGCACAGTATAACGGTTGATTTGACAATAAGTTTAATGCAGGGGGAACAGTGCTTTAGATTTAGGTTTAATGGAAATAAGCAGCTCAGAGCTCAGTGCCTGTCCTCCCTCTTTACTACGCTTCAGCTAAACTTAATCAGTAGTCAAGACCTTTCATTAATTACTCTGGAGCTGGGAGGAGGAAGAAAGAGAGGGAAAAAAAGAAGAAAACGCCTTGTGATTGTTTCATGAATTAGGATGAAGTGAATCGTTAAAACAAGCCAATTTACACAGCCTACGAGTCAGCTTTAGGTTGTTGATTACTTTTTTCTTTTTTCTGCTCTTTCGTCTATAATTTGCATTAAGAGCGCAGTAAAATGCATAAAGGAATCACGGAAGATTCCACAGTCACTTGTTATTCACAAAATGGTAAATAAGAAAAAAAAGAACAGGAAATAAAAAGGAATAAAAACATTAGTTTGAGATATCTACCAAAACTCCCTGCGACACCTCTTAACCTCCTGCTAATTTCACATTACCACTATGCTGTATCATTCCCTCATTAGTATGCTGAACAGAAAAGAGCATGTTGTCAGAATGCTTCATGCCCACAGACGTAGATGAAACAAACGTGCCTGAGTAGAAACTGAAGGAAGGAGCCGTGTGCCTCGGGTCCACTTTTACAAAACATTGAGATTGAAGGGTGGCAGGAATCTCTCATTAATCACTTACAGCCCAAGAGAGAGTGAGGCTGCAAGGTTGCTATTTTACATTTTTATGAGGATGACAAAAAGTAGATAAAAGAAACTGGTAAAATAAGAAAACTAAATACATTGACATTTACCTATACGTTGAGCATAATTTTTACCTCCAGGACTGTGAAGATCACAATCTAAAGGTAAGTGGTCTTGTAGAGGTCGCACTACAACCTGCTCCCTCAACACCCTCCATCCCCCCTCCTCCTCAGTTCATCACTCACAGTCTCCTCTCATTCCTCTTATCTGGACTTGGAAAAATACTCCTCCTTCAGACACTGAGCAAACTTCTCCCACTTCCTTCTGTTCAAAAAAATGAAGCCAAAATATCACCGATACAAGCAGTGCCATTTTAGCCTGGCTCCGCCCACCCACGTACTTCTGCTCAAATGTCACTTCCCTGGGATTGAAATTCTTTCTTGGCTCTTCTCCTGCAGAGGATCTACCGGCCAATCAGAGAACAGAGGGAGTGGTTGAGAACAATGACTTTGAGGCTTTGCACTAAGAGGGATGTTTGTGAAGCCATAAGTTCCCTTGTGGCAACTGAAATGTGTCGAGCAAAAAGCCTGCAGATGTCGATGAAGGTCATCTAGCGCACACTTACTTTGCTCTGGTCGTTACAATGGGTGACGGTCGTTGTTTACAGCGTGCAGCAGCTCCACGGACGTACGTCATAATCATTAGCGATTGGGTAAAGGCAGATCCAAGAAGTAAACATTTTCTCAATGGAGAGTGGCCAGTCTCTTTGCACAAAGGAAATGAAGTGCAAAGACACTGGTCTTTCTTATCTTGGCTTGCTAGTTACATTGTTCTCAGCTAGAAAAGACAATTTCATAGAAACTCCCATATTTATTTTAAACAAAGTTTGGATTGAACTGAAGTACACAGCACACAACCTGCTGAAATCTCTCCACACTGGTTTCCCAGGTGGTTACACAAGCAGATACTTTTTAACAATTTTTATTATCTTCAAGTTATTGAATTACATTCTATAGACCACAGTGAGCGAGTGACAGAGAGACATCTGCGGTTAGGGTTAGGGTTACTGCAACTGTCTTGACTGGTCTTGAGAAAAAATCCAGGGTCCAGCTCGGCTGAGACTGAGACAAGACCGAGTAAAATTGTGGTCGATTCTGAGACAAGACCAAGACCTTGAAAATGTGGTCTCAAGACCCATTCCGACATACCGCTATTCCAACATGCCATCGTCTCACCATTTCAGCAAGGCTTTCAATGTAAGGAAAAACTCCTCTCTTCATTGGCTAAACCCAACCAGTGCAAAATCTTTTGTGGAAAAAATACAGTATAAAAGGAATTGTTGTAAAGGCAGGATGTTTAGAAAAATAAATAAATAAACTTCCGACCATAGGAGGCAAAATTGTCAGAATGCAATCGAATACATTCGATTAATGTTATTTAAATTAAGTGTTGCCATTTAGACAAGAGGCCTATGTCGGACTGGTGGGATGACGGAATGGTGCTCCCCCTGCTCTCTACAGCTACCACTCTTTTTTATGCCCTACACCACAGCCAGCCGCTAGAGGATGACCAACATGTTTTGGATTCATTTTTAGAGCAGCTGTCATCTGTCGTTACACACAGCCATTGTTTGACATAGGATGGGATACAGGTGGTATGACAGACTGGCAGACGAAGTGGTCCTGCAGGCTTCAAACTGTGAAAACTAGCACAGACTTGAGGTGGTTTGCAGCAACATGTGAGTGATAACAGTCACATCAAATTCTGAGACCATCGTTCTCTGTCAGAAAATGCCGGACATGCTGTTTGGGCTGGGAGTGATTTGCTGGATCAAGTGAAGGAGTTGTAAAGTGTTTTGAGCTTTGGAGAATAGGGTCAACCGGTGGAGTGGTGCCAGTAGTGCTGTGGGAGCTGGACCAGACAGTTTTGGTGAAGAGGGAGCTGAGCCCGAAGCCAAAGCTTTCAATTCACCAGTCCATCTACTTTGCATTCCCATGGTCACAGGCTTTGAAAACCATGGTAGATACAAACACCCTCTGTAGAAGTGCAGCTGTTTTTTTAGCCTGGAAAAAAAAGATGGGTCAATAATACTTTACTCCTGACAGATGGGAAAATAAAAAACTGAAAACAACAGAATTTTAAAGTGTGACATAATCCATGCAATTGAATACAGGCAAATATTTGAGATAGCTCATCCACTCCACAGGCATAGAAAGGTAATCCTCTTAGAATAATGCTCGAGATCGTTTAAACCTGCACTCGATCAAGAACCATTCCCCTTGGATGACACAGGTTACAGGAAACAGAAATGTTCTCCTTTTTATACATTCATAGTTTTCACGTGGTGGGTGACCCCATATTAAAGGTCACATACTGAATGATATACTGTATGTGTTCTTTGATTATGAAACAGTTCTAAGTCCTATATGTTGTTGTTCTGAAGGTATCAAAGTGTTCAGTCTTCAGAGAAACAACACAGCCTGCATTCAAGAAGTCAGCTTTCAAACATATTGTCGGGAATTCTGTGACTTTATGATGTCACAAAATAAAAGCAAAGCAGCCCCACCCACACTCACCAAACAATCTTGTAGGAATTGGTTTCTCTAAATGTTTGTGAAATCTGCTACAATACTGTCTAATCACTCAGTCATCAGTGAGCCAATCAGATGAGAGGCTAAGAGCATCCCCTCCTCTGATTGGCTCACTGATGTATTCCTCTTCCAGATTTATGCTGCGTTCACATGGAGCGCGGTAAACGGCAGATGGCATGCCGGACTCCGTGTTAGTGGACGAGAGAACGACGGTAAAACTTGGGCGAGCATGGAAAAAAATACCGTCGCCGGCAACGACAAACGACAATGCCGTCCCGAGTTCAAATATTTTAACTTTTGCCGTCTGCCGCGACGGTAAAATCAACCGAACGTGATGTCTAAGTACAAGTATGTTGACGTTGCCGTAGCAACGTGGTGGCACATCTTGCCTTGCAAATTGTTTGTGATTACCATTTCGTCCACCGGCATTTGCCGTTTACCGCCTGCCGCTTACCGGGCTCCATGTGAACGCAGCATTAGAGAGGAACCTGAGAGATGGAAAACTGCATTATACATATTCAGATATATTTGTGGTTTTGAAAAAAAAAAGAACTCTTCAGATGGATGAGCAGTTAAAATGAGACCCTGGAATTAAATACCAGACCTTCAAACAAAAATCCTGTGGTAGGTGGACATCAAGACATTTAATATCAACCTCTTCTGTACTGAAAAAAAAAAAATGTGACCAGTTGCTCTCCTATCGCCCCCCCCAACCCCGAACCCCCTAACCTTCCTGTTTCTGGGTAGGAAACATAACGTTAAAAAATGGCATTAAATACAGAGAGAAAAACTAGAAATGAAAATAGAAAAATAGAATATAAAATGAAATAAAATACAACATAGAGACTTAGATATTTGACTCCTCAGACACAACTGTACAACCAAGTGTACAACAATTAGCCCGAATTGACATAAATTGGTCTATCCACACATGTGTCTCTTGAACAGTTTAAATAACTGCTGTCTGATCAGGCCACATCCTACTGTAGTCCCATCCCTGTGGAGGTTCCACTGGGCACATGCAACTGGATGAAAACACCATGCTATAGTCCCCAAACACACGTAGGGATTACACCTATCTCATCTAGAGCAGGACTGTCTCAAGAGGAGCTGGTAGAGGGACACTCCAACCAACTTAGCTGCAATGCTATCCCAGATAAGCAGGAGAAACAAGATGGATGGATGCGTACATGATTCCATTATCTTCTTACCCCTATAGAGTGATATGGCTGAGGATTGGCAACTCATATTTCCCCAGTTTGTTTAGTCACAGTGTGAGTGAGTCTCATTAATCTTATCTGTTGTGCTCTACTTGAGGCTGATTTCACTAACAATGTAGCAGAGGACACTTAGCAGAACCAGAGGGGAAAACAGATGTAATTAAACCAGAGAAAGAAGCAGTGACCAGACTGCTTGATGTAGTAAGACCTTTTTTTTTTCTTTTTACACTTGTTGTCTCGAGCATACAGTAAGTCTCTATACCACTTGTTCCATTCTTCTGAGGCCGTTGCTTCCAGTTGGAGACTAATTTAGTGCAGAATCAAGGCTTTTCTCAGCAAGATATTATGAACTGCTTTCTCTGGCATGACTGAAAAGTCACATTCAGTTCATTTACATTGTCCAGGGCTGATCAGAGCTGTCTCTAATTGGTTAGAGTATTATATTCTTTTAACACACTGGAGACAGTTTTATATAAATCGTGTGCATTTTTTAAAGGACTGCAGTTCACATTAGCACATTAGCATTCAGCAATAACCCTGCCCTCCTCTCCTTCTCACACACACACACACGCTCACACACACACAGAACCTTCACAGCGTTGTTGGAGAAGATGAATGCGACATCAGACAGGCAAAACCCCCGAGTGGAAAAACTGACTCTTATATATTCTGACATTTATAAAGGAGCTTTCACACTGGTCATGATTTAATCAGAGCCACACACATAACACAAATAGACACAAACGCCCTCTGGTATTTAATCATTGCCCGTGTACACATATGGGCAGTCTTCTTCCCTCCATACAAACACCATCATTGCTTAATCATAGCCAATGTATTGTGAGTGTATGAATGCAAGTGGAACACATCCCTCTCACAAACACACAGTTTGAAATTAAATGTATTCTCACATATACACCAGGGTCAGTATCCTCCCTTTCAAGCTTTACATTTGCACAGGCTAACCTAACAAGGATGAGCACATAGAGGACAAGATTTTTATGTTTGATTGTTGTGCAAATATGTACCACTGACCAACTGCACAGTGTTTTTTATCTAACCATAATAACAGTTTTGCACCATACGGTTATTAAAGGGATATTTCACCCAAAATCGAGAATTCACCAACTTTCTACTCATCGTCATGCCAAGGAAGGGTTCTGAAAACCTTCAGGGTTATCAAAACGCTTTTGGAGTTCCAGGGGGGGTCCGGCTGGCAACGGATTTTCATATAATGGCGGTGCTCATTTTTTAATCGTCCATAACACACACTATGAAACATCCAAATACCTGTCTGTAATGATCCAGGTGTCCTGAAGCCACCACATGAAAAAAGTTGTTCAGAAATAACTCACAATTTTTTCATATATAATTTATATCTCTGCTTTTAGCCTTGTTGTAGTTGTAGCTACATGGCAAATTATTGAATTTGGGTGAAGTATCCCTTTAAAATCACTGTTTACTTCAGGATGGACGGATTATATTTGGCAAAAAGTATGTTTTTAATCTATAAACAACCATAGAAAGCCTAGGAATATATTTAGGATTTACATGATTTACTGTGTTGGTCCACCTTTGTTTTAACAGAGCATTGGGGCGGCTATTGCATGTCATTTTTAGCTCGTGTTAACAGTTTAGCACTGTAAACGCTTTTCAGTTAGTCCCATAACAACACAAAACTGCCATTCTGTTTGGATTGTCCATTTTAACATGCTGTGTGTGTGTTTGCTACTGACTAATCACTGTTGGCTGGTTCTTGACATTGATCACCTGTTTAATTTCCTCTGAAGTATAAAAAGAGAACCTACACTGCATTTTAGTTAAAGTGGGAGGATGATTAAATAAGTGCACCGTTATATAATGCAGCAGCAACACAAACTGAGTTTACCTAAACTTGAAAGCCTCTTCAAACAGCTGAGTCCTTTCTCTTCACTGAATCAACACACTGAAGAGGCACTCATGTAAAGTACAGTCATACAGTACATACTTCTGAAGGTGTTCCAAGGTTTGCTGATAAGCCAAGGTGCAGTCATACAAACCAAGCAACAGGCACAGCCATAGGTCTGTCTGCTGTTGTGCACCAGCAACGGCCAGACACTACAGGCATTTTTTTTTTAATTAAAAAAATTGTGAACTGACAAATTTGGCGATTTCGAGATTAGCTTCCTTAAAGCAGAAGTAAGTGGTCCGGTCGTTTTCGCTAATGCTGCGTTCCAGGCAGGCTTTTGAAATCGTAAATTACAGCTTCAAGTCACAACTTACGACTTTGTAGCGTTCCAGGCAACCCACTCGTGTTTCTCCGACCTGTTTTACCGGCGAAAGTCACTATAACAGCCACTGTTACCAGATCGAACTGGTACCACTTCACGGTCGGAAAAATACGAGTTTCCTTGAACGCACCATAACAGTCCTCGTCCCTACGTCGCCACATTCACGGCGTTCCTTGGCTGCACACACAGCCCTGCATGCCGTTCTCTCTCCTCATTGGATAAAAACTGTAGGATACGATAAATGTTTTCTCCTCGGCTCAGAGCAGAGCAGAGTGACTGACAGACCCGTGTTTTGGTCCAAACACTCTATGTAAGTGATTGCTGTCGGAAGATATAACTATTTAAGACTTATATTAACACAAATATATCACTTACTTCTGCTTTAACATGTCTTCTTTCAGACTTAGGGAAAAATGGTAGAAAATCAACATTAAGGTGGTGATTTCACTTCATTTTGTCTCTTTCACCAAGTGAACATGCTACCATGACATACAGTACTGTGCTGCGCCTGTTATCTGACCCATGTCATGTCAGCTATCATTGTAAAGCTCTCTCTCTCTCCATAACAAAGATGTACGCTGCATGAATGGTCGTTTTTGTTTGTATTTGCAACAAATCATAGAAGTATTTTTGACAATAACAATTTGTGGAATTTAAAAATATTTAAAGGTTGTTTTTCCTCGGTCTCTAAGCTAGAAATCTCAACTTCAGTAGCACTTGCAATCCAATCCAATTCCAGTTGTACTCCTGTCTATATTCTGAATGTTTTTACTGAGGGGATCGTTGGTATCATTCAGAGCGTGATTTATATGTTTTATTCCTAAAAACATGGAGAATTGGGTTTTTTTAGACTGTATTTCCTCAATTACAAAGTGATAAAAAGAGACATCCAAAATCCCCTCTGTAGAAACTTTGACTCTAATATGTCAGTAAAATAAAACAATTATTTTGAAAGGGGCTTTATCCAATTTTCAGATTTCTGTTCTAGAAATGTATGCAAATTAGCACATATTTAATTAGATATTACCTTATTTAAACAGAATTTGACAAAACTTGTAATGCATAGTATATTTGCTTTAATGTAAGTGATAAATTTGGGAAACACAGTGATATGTGTCTGTTTGTTTTTTTTCTTAATGTCTGAAGTGCCAGGACATGAGTTTGTGCAGCACATGGATTCAGCCTTATGTAGACCGGGTCAGCAGCCAGATGTCCACTATGCACTGCAAGAAGCACAAACAAACATGAGGTGAGAAGGTTAGAGGTCTGTATGGAGGGAGAGGGAAATAACACTCACTCCCAGACTATCATTTAATCATTAGTGTGCATGTTTATACTTGGCAGCTGCAGCTCCAGCACTAAGACGACAAAGGAGCTCGGCGGCTGGAGTTACCGCTGTCGTGGTGCATCATGTTGACCGTGACATTTTACTGTGTTTTACTTTTTAATGCCTCTCGTGCTTTTGAATCCATTCTGAATGAGGGCTGGGGATTAGAAAATGCCATGTTCAACACATCGCTGTGGGGAAGCTTTTTCAAAACAGGTACTGTAAGTTTTTCTTTTTTCCTTCTTTTTTTTTTGCATGGCAACACGGGAACGGAGAACTGCACTGTGGGATACATAAAAAAGAAAGTAGGCACATGCAGAACTTGAGTGTCAGCTCTTGAGATGCAATAAAATGTACTGAGGCACGAACGCAGACACACAATATTTCACTGGGACTCTGTGTTTGTCACTGTGAAATTAGATGAAGTCACATACGTGCTGGAGGTGACAGCGAGTTTTTAGCTCTCTGTGCGTGCGTGTGTTTACCATGTTAGCCTACCCGGGTGTGTCCAGAGATGACTAAGCTGTTCAGACTCTGGCTCACATCTGACTGTTTAATGCCTCCCTGCAGTCTCTCACCACTCGTCTGTGTCCTCCTCCACTCTTCTCCCACCTCCGCACCTCTCCCTCTCCTCTTCTCTTATTTTCTCATCTTCATTTCATCTCGTCTTCATTCATTTCCTTTTCCGTCATTCCATCACTGTTCATCATCCCTCCCCCTGAGTTTCACATCAGGATTTCCTGTGTGAAGAACCATCTGCCTCTAACACTGTTTGTCCATTCATCAACAAAATAGTTTTCTATTAGTTTTTTTCTTTGCTTTTTTTTACCTTCATCTTTGAGTCTCAGCCACCATTTGCACCAGACATTTCCTCAAGGTGGCACTGAGATACCCTTGACCATTGACCTCCAAAACCTAATCAGTTTGTCTTTCACCAAATTTGAAGAAATAGCAGCATTACATAATTATGTTGCATTCACAAGGTCAAAACCATAATTTCCGGAGGTCAGCGTGAACTTGACCTTTGACCCTTCGCCACCATAATCAAATGAATTCATCAGTGTGTCAGTGGGAACATTTGTAATGACTCTAAAGACATTCTGTCAATACATTATAGAAATGGTCTGTATTTTTTCACATAAATGTAAGATATTATTTCAAATTGTGTTTATACAATAGCATTTTCTACAATAATATACTGCTTTGGTTCATTCAGACAACTAAAACATGAAAGAAAAAGTATAGTTATGCTTGATAAAAACAAAACAACTGTGAACCAGTCAGACAAGTGGACACTCAGCAGACACGTTAGGCTTCACTACTTCCTGCAAAAGTTCCTGTAGAAAAATATAATCTGGAACATCAGAGAAATCATAACACATACATGTCCCTATATCAAGAATGATGTTGCCAGATGTGACCAGTATGTATGCTATAGCTTTATTATCGTCACATACTTATGATTACTTATAGGAAGATAATAAGATTGTAATAAAATAATAAAATGGGGAAATAAGTATTTAACACATCAACAACAACAACAACACTTGTCCAAAAAGACACACCAAAAAACATCCAAATACCTCCATAGTGCTCGTCTGTAATGTCCCTTTTGTATTGAAGCCCCAACATGAGAAATTGTTCCGAAATAGAATTAATAATTTTATAAGCTTGTTTGTAGCGGAAGCTCCCAGTGTTGCTTGCGCGACTTGCAGAGCCGTGAACTGGGTGTCAGTGCAAATTGTGTGAGATTTGCACAGACACAGACGAAGCAGTGAACTGAGACACTGGGAGATTCTGGGGGAGTGAACCATCCCTTTAATTTTGTAAGACTTAAGAAACTGTAAACATCTATGAAATGGTGAGAAAAAAACTGCTGATGTATTGAATATGGAATAAAATAAAAAGGTGTGTTTTTATAAACCATAACGTGTTGCAACCATACAGTATGCCAATGATATTTTATTCACATGCAAGGTTGTGTGTGTGTGTTAAATATGTGTTGAAGACAGTGAAGAATTGAAGACTTCCAAGCCTCCTGCCTTTCGCATGTTCCTTAAATAGCTCAGTCTCCCCCTCCATCTGTGCCTTTGTAAAGTTCATCCCTGTGTAGTATTTTAGCATGTGTTGGCCCTCACAGCGCAGGGCCACACTGATCAATGAGTTGCACCTTTCACTATCTGGGTCAGGCACTTCACCCTCACCAACATCCTTCCTCCTTTATACTCCCTCCAGCTTGCTTCCTCTCCTCCTCCTCCTCCAACACATTCTCTCCCCCTCCACTCTCACTGATTTCTCCTAAAAAACATGATACTGCAGGCAGTGAGACGCCACAACAGAGAGGAAACAGTACAGATATTTCACTCTCTGATCAGGCTTCTACTTGTATGTTCAGAAAAAAAGCAGCAAGTCATTCACTCTCTAGTGAGACAGTGGTCTTACGTCAGCCACTCCTACATCAGAAACTGTGTATTATTATTTTATTTTTCTCAGAATGGCATGTTTTTGAACAAAATTGTACTATTAAAAAAAAAATTCATGACTCTCCAGCCTATAACACTGTACCAAGAAATGAGAGTGTGTTACTGTGTTAATGAGATATGGTTCTCTGAGGTGGTTTGTGGACATTACAGTATATCTAATCAATCTTCAATCCAGAATAATATAACACCAAAAACAGGATGATAAAGATAAAATGTAGTACCAGAGGCAGGGGTGATAAAACAGCAGGGTTGCAAGTGGAGTGCCATAACAATACAGAAAAGAAAAGAAGAAAAAACTCAAGAAACCAATCAGGAATTAATTTAGAATTTCCGATCATGCCCTTCACATGGAAAGTGAATAAACTCAGTTCATAGTCAAGATGGAGCAGAGTTTGAAGTCGGAGTCAATCAGAGTTTTAAGTCAGAGCTCATAAACACAGCAGAGTATCTGAGATGTGGATGCACTTTTATTTCTGCATATGGAAGTAACCAGGCTGCAGGCATTTGCACTTCATATACATCTTCCTCTGGTGACAGCTTATGAATAAATAACTAAATAAATCATAAACCTATGAAGAGGAGCTCAAACGTATGTAAAAGAGAAGAAGTTTGAATAATCTCAGATTAACTTTCCAAATCTGTCTCCACATCCAACATCAAGCTGCTCAACGATGCACACTGACTGTAACATGTGGACCAACAGGATTAAAGATGTGTTAATAGTTTTGGAGGCAGGAAACAACACAGTAGGGATGAGTCAGCACATTTGTCTGAGGCCATGGTGCTCCTCCTCACTTCTGGATTGGAGTTAAACTGCTGAACCGAGATGAAGGGGTTGAAGTTATCTCTGATTCTCCCTCATGAATAAGGATAAAATAGAATACAGGAGCAACAGGTCCATTTCTGCAACATCAGGAGCTGAGCCTGAAGGTGAAGCTCTTCATTTTGCCAGCCCATCTGTGTTCTAACTCTCAACTAGAGGTGTGAGTGTGTGTAGGGTCAGAAAAAAGGAGGTAGTATCAGTAGAAATGGATCAGTTTTCCTGGAAGCAGTTCGGACAATAACATCCTCTCAACTATGTCAAATGGAGCCAGATGCAAGAATCCAAGGTCAAACACTTCAAATACTTAGTCCGGTTACACCTGGTATTGTCATGTGATCTGGATCTGGACTATGTCTATTAGCCGTGTTTCCACAGCGGGGGTTCCTGGTGAAGGTGTTATTCACATGTGAACAATTTTTGCACATGGGAATCATGTTATTTGCACATTTTCACCAATTTTATGTGAATCACGTGTTAATTCCCATGTGAACCTTTTTTCCAGATGTTTTACACATGTGCTCTACATGTTAACACATGTGGTAACATGTTTTTTATACATGTGCTCTACATGGTAACACATTCCACAGTAACATGTGGAAAATGGGTTCACATGGGAATTCACATGTGATCCACATAAAACCGAGTCAAAACCATACGTTTCCGTGTGCAAATAACATGATTCCTATGTGCAAAATTTTACACATGTGAAAAATCACACAACTGTCACTCCAAGCAACACTCACTCATGTAAAACTTTTTTTTTTTTTGCTCATACATGTTTTTAACTGAGTGGAATGACCTGGAAGTATCTAAGCAGCAGCCATGATCAGAGCTGCTTCACTTCTCTAAATGCTAATGAACAATACTTCAAAGCTTCCTTTCTTATCTCTCACGGCAAAGGAAGCTCTGGACCTTCATGTTTGAAAAAGAAGGAGAAATGATATCCCACAATTCCTTGCTACAGCAACATTTAAAGCAATTAACGTATTGTACTGTCAGTAGAACCAGATACAACATGGCAGCAGTTTTATGCTTGTTGCACAATCCAACACTGATGATAATCACCACATTTAACTTCTTTGACTTATGCATAGTATAAATCTTGTTTCATGTGTGAGCCTGCAAACGACAATAAACTGAACCATGATATTTGAATATAGTGTGTCTTTTCACTGGTTGATCCCTGACTCACTTCCTTATTACTACTTAATTATCAGCTTTCATTGGGACCCAGGCGTGGCTTGTGATGCTGAACACCATCCATTCAGGACCTGCAGAACAAGGAAACATGTATCACTGCCTTTTAGTGGTGTGATGAACATGTGAAGGTCCCCAGGACGAGGATCTGAACTCTGTAGCCTGCTGCTTATCTCTGCTTGAGGCCAGTAGCTCAGGGCTACATTAGCCACAAGCAGTATACAGTACCAGACCTGACACTGAATGGTGAACCATGGGCATTGATAATAATGTTGATGTTGATGCCAGTGTTTAATCAGTGGAGTACTCCTTTGATAAGTCTTCTGCTGATTGACATCTGTCCCAGAGAAGACAGATACAGTGACTTCTGTTCCATTTGGGGGGGCTTGTTAATGATCAGCCTGATGCTGTCATTTATACATTTGTTTCTGATTCTGATGATGATCATTCCGATTGCACTTATTGTATTTAGTTGGATTTTTTCCAACCTTCCGGGCTATAGCGCAATTTTATGTAGCTTTTATACTGTTTACAGTATGAATGACTTCTACTGTGGTAGCCCATAGGGCCTGTAAGGATCCTGGGTACGAGCCACATACAGTACGGGGCCCATATGGACCCCTCAAAGCATTGCTGGCTGGGATATGTGTCCCAAAACACATAATTCCCCTTCTAATATGATAAAGTTTATCTTGATCTCTTCAGATACAGATCCATTGTTAACAGCAGAAAATGTAGAACTAAGTCCCATCTGGCCAGAGAACTGAGGAGCTTGCCACACCTCTCTTCTAGCCGGCGGTGAATGGGATGTAAATGTAATGGACGAAATTATTCACAAAAAAACAGAAATCTAATAACTGCTCTAAGAACTGTCTCCACCAGTTTTGCAGAATAATGTAACCCTGACCCTTTAACAATTTAACACACCCTGTACAGTAGTTTCTGTAACTGAGCTTTTTCACTGACTTTTAAGGTTGGAACACCACAACAATAGACACAAAGGAGGCTAAAATATTTGTTGTAGCAGAGCATTGGGTGCACAGAGCATGGGTGCTAATTTTGTTGGTTTGTTAAGTCATTTGTACCGTTTCAAGTAGCACAAAGACTCAGCTTTGTTATTCAAAGACCCTGAATTCCTGCTTTACTGCCATGTTAAACATTTAATTTGTCAGGGTTTACACTGAGAAGCCTCAATGCAGAGCAAAACCTTAAAACCCTGGTGAAACACTGAGGTGGGTCACAAATGTACATTTGGTCTTGGTATTGTATTAAAAGTAAATGTTACTTCTTTTTGCAAAATAATGACTTAGTTGCCATGTCTGATATAAACAAGCAAGAAACAATCCAGAAATGCCCCATAAATTCTTCATAAGTCTCTGCTTTTCACTTTGTCTGTTTCAGAGACAAAACTGAAAAATGTGTCTGGGATCGTCTCTGATGAAGAGCATTTCCTGGGGTGATTTGGTGAGAACACAGAGCCTATCCAGCACCCCCATAAGATCAAATAAAAAGATTTCTGTTGGGATCTCACAAAAAATGATGAAATTGTGATGAAATGATTCAGGAAGGCAGTGGAAATGATTCAACAGTGACAGAGCCCTGGAAAGTCTACCACAGGCCCCATCTTAGACAGAGGACCCATATTTAAGGGAGTAAAACCAGTATTAAAAGTAGAAAATAAGAAATAACAATAAATAAATAAATAAAAACACAGTGAAAATAATAATAGAATAAAAGGCCGATATCAGTAAAACAGCTTCAAATATCAATGCTACTTGCTGCCCTCAGGTCTTCAGGGAGGCTGGTCCACAGATGTCGACCACAGCAATGAAAACATGCCTCTCCATGGGGTTTCCTTTTGACTTCAGATTTAATTAAAAAGCCAAAAGCAGGAGACCTGGAGCTCTCAGAGGTGCAAAGGACAAAAGTCAATCTGATAAATGACATGTTGATGAAACATGACAAGAACTTTTTTTCCACCTCCAACAGAAAAAAAGAACACACACACACACTGGCCCATCTAGAGCCCGGCAGGCCCAACACCACCTACAGTGCAGGGCAGTGGGTGTTAAGTGGTTAATACTTAATTTATTTGGAACTTTATGAATAAAATGATGTCATGGCAGCCATTATCTACCGTACTTTCCGGACTATAGAGCACACCTGAGTACTGTATAAGTAAGTACTGTATGTATAAACCCATATGCCACTTTTGAATATAAGCCGCAGGTTTTCATGTTGTAACATGAGATATTTACACAGAAAGACAGTAGGGAACTATGCAAGTTGCTCTGTTTTTCGATGTTTTCGTTACACTCCTCTCACCCATGTGCATTGTTTACAACGAAGCCGGTGAAAAATAAATCAATGGAGCGGTGGATAACGTTACATAACATAATGTTATGGCACGTTTGTTTGTGTAGTCATAAACAAAAAATTACGGGTTATGGAGGGTGTTTGTCTTGCGGTGTGCAGAAACGAGAGCTAGGACACTGGGGCGGGGAAAAAAGTAGCGGATTATAGTCCGGAAAGTACGGTATATGAAATAATTATTTTTACTTATACTGTAATTTTGGACATTTTTATGTGGGTTTATATGTGTGGGTACTACCTCAAGACATACATAGATTATGTTGTTAATATCTGATTGCGTCCTGCATCCCTGACACATTAAAATCTGAAACCCAGGGTCCCAGGGACGCTCCTCATTTTTCCCATGAAAAACAACACGTTGTGAACAATAACAGTACACAGTAACTAGTAGTTTGTCACAAGGACCGACACTTAGGTACCATGTCGATGCCGACATGCAAAAAATACATCAGTACCTGCCTTTTTTCGGTACCGGGAGTACCAAAAAAATATAACTTTGCCCTCAGCGGACCATGTCAACTGCTTTTGGGACTGATGTGGACATTATGTGCACCTGAGCACGCGTGCGGTCTTGGTTCTGTACAGTCGAGCTCATGGTCCATTTATGTGAATGCATCCGGACCTCGAGGCGCAGATCACCACTTGTGGGTCCCAGGGACTCACTACATTGAAAACCTATCAACATCACTGAATCTTAGTCTTACGTTTCGGCACCAGATGCTGAGGATGGAGCTCTGTATTGTAACCCTCAGTTGCACATGTGTAATGATATCAACTTAGTGTGCAGCTGCTTGTAGGAGTTTGAAAGTCTATGACTTTGCTTCACTCCCTGCTGAACTTTTCTTCATGTTTTATTAGTTTACTTCTTTAGATGTGCCATAATTACAAATGAGTCATTAATAAAAGCAGTTAGCTCTAACCTGCGTCTATGCTGGATCTGAGGGGAAGGGCTGGCATGGGAGGGAAGTGGCAGGAAATTAACAAAAATAAGCCATCCTGGCCAGTTGCCTGAACTGGTAATGAGCCAGCCCTGGCACTTGTGGTTGTACTTAGGCTTAGTTGTGGTTTGTTGGAGTCAGGCCACCGGTTGGACGACACCTCAGCTGTATCTCTGGGCCCAGACTCAGCAGCGTGTTTGCCAAACTCAATGCACAAGGCAGCCGTACCTCAGAGCAGAGGCAAACACACTCTGACTTCCTAATGTTTTGTTCCAGCACATGTGATTTTAACTGAAATTAGAATTTCACCTCTTTATGACCACACGTAGTGGAATTTCCAGACACCAAGCTTTACAGTATGTATACAGTCAGTTTTTGCTCTTCAGGCCGTATTTAATTTGAGATAAATGAATGGATACTACAGTGCCACGTTTTGAATAATCTTGCATGAATATAGAAAAAACAAGACTGAAGGAGATATAGCTCATTTATCAGATAGAACCTAAATGGGCTGATGGGTGATGGGAAAGGTGATGTGTAAAAGAACTGGATCCTAAATGATTATGTTTAGTGATTCAACATAAATCCAAGCAATCCCATCAATAAAGTTAGATTTCATTATAAATCAGGTCTAGGTTCTCCAGTAATATAAAAGTGTAAAAGTATCAGTCTACAGAGAAATGCACACAGCCTGTATTCAGAAAACTAAGCCTTAAAAATGAGCCATCAGGACTCCTGTAACATTGTGATGTCACAAAAAAGCAGCAAAGCACTGACTGCTGTCAGCCATGACAGACCCCGCCCACCTGGACGCACCATCCAGACTTGCAGATGGTTTCCTCCGAGTGTTTCACTTAAATCTGCTTTACTTGTATTAGACCACTATGGAGACAGCCAGCCAATCAGAGGAAAGGACTAAAGCCTTGAGTTTCATAATCAAAAATAAACATTTGCAAATAACAAAAATTGGTTCATTAGAAAATGCCAACAGCCTGGTACTGTAGGATGTGGAGCCTTTGTCTTGTGGAGAACTTGAGATTTTAATGCAAATCCCTGCTCACCTCAAAAAACAGGGGTCAGGCTGTCGTCAGCTAAACACATGGAGAAGGAAAAAAAAAGGAAGATGCTATGACCTAAAGCCCAACACCCCATTATCAAATAAGTTATGACTTGGGTATATGAATGGCTGCCAGTAGAGCTGGCACACTGACATGTATTGATTATTTCACAGCTGATGGAGGCAGCAGGATGAATGCAGAGGTTACAGGAGCATCCTGTGCTCGGATTCAGCCAAATGCTTCCAAACTCATGTGACAGGGTTTCATCATTTAGCTCTAAAACAGACACATGAAGCCACCAAAGAGCTTTTCAAGGTCGGGAGGTGGACTGAGACTTTGCCCTTGTCTTTGAGGGTGCTCTGCTAATGACGAGACAGTGTCCAACATCAGTAAATCACTCATTTTAACATTAAGCTGCTTTACTCTGTTTTCCACCCGTTTTAATCCTTAGGTGTATTTCTTTTGCAGAGGAGGACACATCTGTGGATGACTCATATGCTAAAGAGTGAAGTTGTATATTATAGAATAAACAAATATCAGCAGCACTCTCAGCTCCCATTCTCTCCCTAATGTCTCCTGTTGACTGACTTAACAAGTATATGTTGAGAGCAGACTGTTTGTTTTTAGATGAGAAATATTGATTAAAGCTCAAATTTGGTTTCTGACAGACATGTATGTCACACATGGTTAATTTATTGACCACCAGAGAGCTGAAATTCTGGCAGTCTGGCAGTGTCTACGTATTTCAGCCTGTCCTGACACTGAAGAAATCTAAAGTGGAGAAAGCTTTCAGTGTCCTGAATGCTGCGTTCCAGGCTTTTGAAATCGTAAAGTTACAGCTTCAAGTCACAAAGTTTGGAGGCAACCCACTCGTGCTCCGACCTGTTTTAAAAGTCACTAAACAGCCATCCGACTTTTGACCTTTGAAATCTTGAAAAAAAACAGTCCTGACTTTGTTTTTTGGCTGCACACAAATGCTTTCTCCTCATTGGATAAAAACTGAGGATACTAAATGTTTTCTCCTCGAAGCAAGCAGATCTTTTTGATAAACAATCTTGATGATTGCAAGATTAATTTTAAGACTTATATTAACACAAATATATCACTTACTTCTGCTTTAAGGCAAAAGAATCACTTTTGACCTTTGAAATCATGAATAAAAACTTAGTTTTTTTCTATTTCAAATGCTTTCTTAGATAGACTGGAACAAAGATCTTTGATAATAATCTTGACGTCATTGATTGTCAGCCAAATATGTGATTACTCGCTACCGTTACTCGGTAGCTAGCAAACGTACACTGGATATATGTAAATAAAATGAAATGTCTTATTCCTGAAGTTTGGTAATGACGCCTAATAAACATAGCCTCAGATATACAAAAGTCTGGGTTGAGGACAAGAATTTCTGGTATATTTGGATTATTCAACATACAAACAAAAATTATTCAAATTTCATAAGTAAAACACATTGTATTTGTTTTGGCTATGTTCAAAAAGCTCTGAAAAAAATTCTGGAAAAATACCTGTAACCAACGTCTCCATTTATTGCGCAAGCTCAACTCCTTCAGAGTGAACAAGCACATTATGGAAACAGTATTTGTTTTCTAACCTTTAACATGGCAATGTATGGAAATCTCAAAAAAATTGTCAACCTTGCATCAAAAATCATAAGGACAAGACAGAAACAATTAAGTTGTATGTATGAGGAAGTGCTTAGGAAAAAAAAATGTTTTCTTCCACTCAATAGGGAGTTTGAACTTCTTCCCTCCGGTAGACGTTACAAAGTGCCAAGGGCAAACCGTAACATTTTTAAAAATTGCTTTATTCCTAATGCAGTCGCGGCACTGAACAACATGCTCCGTTGATGTGGTGTAACTGCCACTGCTGTTCCTCTTTTTGCCTTGAAGATGTCTGTGTGTAAGTGTTTGTTGTTGTTGTTGTTGTTGTTGTTGTTGTTGTTGACGATGATGTTGGTGTTGTGCTGTTTTTACTTGTAGTTTTTTTATGAGACCGAAGATAAATCTCCACACTGTGGACAATAAACTTAACTAACTAACATTTTTTTTCCTTGACCCCTAAAGGTAGGAGTTAGAGTATTCAAGTCCACCTGTATTTCCATCCATTGTTGTCCCTCTCTAAGTTTCTGTCCCTCTCCATTCCAGCTTTTCCTTATACAAATACATAAATGAAGTTTTATGCAACATATCAAAAGTGCTACAACCATATTGTACAGTACAAGCAAGTGTTTTGGCCCGGTAAACAAAACAATATATATCTGACTGCAGCACTGGCTCTGGACGTGCTGTGATGCTGATGGAGGAAGATTCTTTGCTGCACCACCAGCATCACCGTAAAGCGAGCTCCATTATCACAGCTCCGTGTGCCAGAAAGGAACATTTCCACTGTGTGTCATTCGGGGACATGTGGAGTAATACAAGAAATAATGTTCACTTAGAGCTGTTGCAAAGTTAAAAACACGTTCAAAGATCTCAGGTTGAGTTCAGCCACCAGAACCTTTTACTTTGTTACACTAATCTCAGGGAGTGTATTGCAGTTTTTACACCATCTCCCCCTCCAGTCTTCAACTATCATTTTTCTAAGCCAAAGGAAGGACGACTTCAGGCAGTTTTTGTAGCTATTATCTTGGACTGTGACTAACAAACACTTTTCCTTGTCTTTATGATCAACGTGTGAAACAAATACTAGTGCGTCACATGTTTTTTTGTTAATCCTTTGTTAATCCTGTCATGCACCATATTTGTCTCTAGGCCTCTCTCAATCCAAACAACAAGAGGCACCATTGGGATCATGGGAATCTTTGTCGTTACCACTTTATAAGCTTCTCCAGACTTAGACTCCTTCATTGTCAGTGGTTCAGGAGTTTCTTTTTCTTTTCTTTTTTACCTGGAGCTGAATTATCCACCAAGCTCTCCTCCTCTTCAAAACAAACAGACCAGGGGATTAACTCCAGTAGAAACAGAGTGTAAATGTACTACTACTTTTTTATGGGTACAATTCTTCATCTGAATATATAGTTCAGAAGAGGTGTTTGTTTAGAGAAGTTTAAAGTGTTGGCTCGAAACTTTGAAACTGGATAAAAGTTTATTTTGAGTTTCAGCCACCACAACACCAATGCATGTGCATGGAGGCAGCCAAATGACATGGACCATGGCGATGGTGAAAATTAGATCTATTCAGGTTTGGTAAATGCTGGACACATCTGAGATAACACACTACTGTTTTGTCTTAAAACAATAAAGTACTCTGTATGTTAAAAAGAAGTAAGATGATTTTTCAAGGACCCAATAAGTAGAAGCTGTATTAAAGAGGTAGGTTAAAGCACACAAGTTCATTGCTGAACACTTGGAGAGTGTGATGTGAAGCAGTGGAGCGAGACGAGCAGGGACATCAGGCACAGGACGGTAGAAACCTGAGGGTCAGGACTGGCTGAGTGACACACAAACTTTTGGCAACTACCAAGTACTGGGAGTCAGCTGTAGCTTATACATGGGCCTGTGGTCCATGGTGAAGAGTTGTAGCACCATAAGATAAAGGCCCCATGTACAGAGGTCTGCAAGCCTGGCGGTCCCAGACACTATAGACTAATGGGGCTTAATATTCAATAATAACATTGTCAATGATGTTGGTTTTCTGTATATGATTATGTCAAAATGCTTTCACGCCAGAGAGCTGGAAAAAATCTTTGTGCGCAGCTTTTATTCATCTGCTACTATAGGCTACTGCTAAAAAAGTTTAGCCAACCTACACTAACAAATAAACAAAGGTAAGCGTTGATACCTCCAAGATAGCAAAGATAGCAGGTCAGAGAAAAGTTAAAGAAAGTTAAAAACACATTGGGGAAAGCTCTGCAGGTTGGTTTCGTGCAATGCAGAAACTGCAAACACGTTCTGTAATAGAAAAGCGGATCAGGCACATCACATTTACAACGCCATGTTGATGATGTCTGTGGCACAGTCAAGCCGACATCGATTGTTCATTCAGAAAGCAAGGTTTGGCAAAATAGAGGTAAAAAAAAAAGAAAACAGATCTGAAACGATGCAGAAATTTGAATCATAAAATTGAACAGTAAAGATGCAAGAGTTCAGGATGTTAACAGAACTGAATGCACATTCATGCATTATTGTGACAACCTGCTGTGGTGGCACAGAGAGGAAGGAGCAAACACAGACTCAAAGATAAAGAGGATAGATGTAGTAAAGTATTTTTCATAGTGAAAATAGTGTCTTCACACAGATGGTGTCAGACATAAGAGAGTTTATGTTGCATTTCCAGTCTGTTTATCAAATCGTGGTGGACTCCAGGGTCCCTGTATATTTCTTGTCTACACCGCCTCTTCATCCTGTAAAAGAATGAAAGTGGTTCAAACTTAGGTCAAACTTGGTAAACAAGTATAAACTGAACTAAATTATAAATGCAGCACTTCTCTTTGAACTCTCTTTACCTTTTATCATCTGTCATGTCACCAGCATCTGGATTTCACACATCTGTCTACAGACAGATTAGCTTAACAAAGGACAATGCTCACTGACATAGACTGAAACTACCGTATTGACCCGACTATAAGACGATATTTTTTCTGTCAAAAAAAGTCTGAAAAAGACAGGTCGTCTTATATTCAGGGTCTAAATATATTTGCAATATACTTTTATTTTTCCAAAGACAGGTCTTGAAAAAGGAAGGTTGTCTTATATTCTGGCTTGTCTTATATTCAGGTCAATATGGTATTTAATAAAGAGCACAAGACAAATAAACCAAATCTGAGATGTATTACTTTCTTGAAAATTGGGTATAAATAATAAAAATGGCAACAGCAGAGCCAACATGTATACATTTGTCACATATAGCCTAAATTGCAACTGTCCAACCTCCAGTCAGTAACATTCAAGACTGCAGTAGCGAGACCAACAGTAGTACATTTCTCTTTGTGCAAATTTAACGTGGTCACCTATTGGCGATTAAAAGTTTGGGCACCCCTGGTCAAAATTTCTGTTAATGTGTCCAGTTAAGCAAGTGAGAAATTAAATTATCTCCACGGGGGAAAAGTCACAGATGAGACATCCCCTTTACATTTCATTCTATTTTTTTTTATCTTCATCTTTTACATTTTCAAAGTGACAGAAAAGGAAAAGAGCCAGCGAAGGTTTGACCACCCTGCATAGTTAATACCTAGTATGTTTAACTTCATGCCTTTTGGAGATCATTTCATCTTCCACATGCCACTGTATATGGAGCTGATCTTTGAAATTGTAGAGAGTAAAACCTCCCACCAAATACACACATAATTCAGATCCTGGACTTTGATTCTCTCATCTGCCTGAACCTTTAAGAAGCAGTGGATTTCTCCTCTTAAAGCGTCTTTTGTTTAATTGTTGAGTTTTAATGAAGGGAAGATTGATGCCACCAGGGTCAAGGCAGCAATAACTTTAGAGAACTTGTTCTGTCTTTCATTATCTGCAGGGGACTAAATCTTCTACTACTAGAAAATCTCATTTTATCTTTAATGATGCTGTTGCCTCAGATGTTGCTGGTTTGATTCCTCTCTCAACTGCCTGGTGGCCTCTGTGCCTGAAGTTAAAAAAGAAGTTGTTTTATAAATGACGGTGGTATAATTCAGTCTGTAAATGATCTGTTGCATCCTCAGTGAGCTTGTCGCAGTATGTAGGAGTTCATTACGTGACATTGTTTGTCTGATGTGTCTTCTGAAATTGATGCTGCACAGACTTTGAGGACGGAAACGTTCTGTGGATGGTTGAAATCTGAAAAACATGATCAAAGGCTGCAGAGTGAAAATGAGTCTGGACACAAACATGTCTGTAAAAGCATGATGTTCTGTGAAGCCGCTCATCTGCTCCCTCGGGCTGGGCTGTGGGCTGCACATTGAATTGGATGTTTGATGGGGAGAGAAAAAAAAAGCATTAATATAAAGTGCATTACAAAAAGTGAGGACATTGGATCACATAAGCAGAGTAAACACTAGGAGGAGACAGTTTCATGCTCTGTTTGACCATAGACTGTATGCATGGACGTAGCACCTGTGACGTCACCCATTGGTTTTGGGGAGTCTATTTTGTGATCCTATCCACCTTATTTTCAAATGCGGAAGTAAGGTAAAAATGAACGTCTGGATTTATGTGTCATGTTATGTCAGCCGCATACCAGAGGAGTAGGCAAAGGAGGCTCAACATAGCCAGGCTTTATAATGCAGCTGAACAAAACCTAAAGCCCCGGTCCGAGTTAACACTGTACTACGAAGCTGGTTTGTTAATTTTCATGCTCTGAAGCAACATGTTGCAAGAGAGGATGCTGCTTAAAAAAATCCTGACGGCTCTACATTGTGCTACTTTTAAATATTAAGCTTAAATAAATAGAGCAACAACAATTGTCATTGTTAAATTGTGTTTTATTGTTTTGATCACAATTATGGAATGCAATGATAATCGCATCAATCCGTGAAAAATAAGGTGGATATGGGCATTTGAATTGCGCCATCTTGGATTTTAGTGGGAGTGTAATTTCAATATTTGGAGGAGAGGCGGTATCTCTACGGGTCAGCTGGCCAAGAACCCGCCCACCGAACTCAAAACAACCGATTCGAACCGAACTAGGCTAAGGCTTATCAGCTAGGTTAACAAGCTAAGCGGCAGCTACATGGCAGTCTGCCCCAAGTCTGACCAAACTGTTAACCACTGGATGTAGCCTAGCGTAGCCTAGCCGATGCTTTAGCAAAGAGCTAACTCCTGGTAACTGTCTATGGATCTATCACTCAACGTAACCACGCCCCAATGTATGTACGAATTTTAAGCCTAAATAGGCCTAACACTAAAATGGTTGTTTTATTGTTCATGGAGGTGGAAACTATCGGTAGAAACCAAAAACAAAAATGTGTCAGGCTGTTAAAAAAAAATTTAAGCTGTAAAGTCGGTTATTTTAACCTGGGGGTCACTGGAGAATTGCTCACTTCTGGTCCTAGCCCCTAGCGGCAGCCGAAGAACAGTTTTTTTTTATGTGGAAGTGGTATTCTGGTAAAATCCACAACTCCCCCCACGTGTGTGACATCATTCTCTCCATCTCTTTTAGTTTTCATCATTATGTCTTCCTCCCCTCTTTTCTCTGCCTGTGTCTCTGGCACAAAGGACAATCAAGACAGACTTTGGATTTAATAATGAAACCGGATCCTCATTTTTCTCACACAGGCACAAAGAGGCGAGCCCAGACTTTGACCTCACTTCTTCAACTTTTATTCCTCTGTCTCTCTCTCTCTACCCTCATTCATTCCTGCAGGGTAAAGAGAAATAGAGGACTCCCTCTGCCAGATACATTGGCCCAGTAATTCACTGAATCACAATTGCATTCTGTGTCTGTTTTTTGTTCAGTGTGCACCACTTCACCTCCTGTCTTTTTCTGAATGAAAAGGGCATCAGATATAACCCACAGCTGGGCCATCAGGGGACACAGACTGTGCAACACTGTGCCTCTACAAACAACTTCTGTCAAAGTTCCCTTCAGCAGCCACTAATGCTCCTTCTGCCTCATCAGATGGAGCCTGCCTGGTCTAGACGAAGTATGGATATCTTCATTATATGTATCTGCAATGTCATTATCAGAGACTGTCTTCCTGTAAGAAACACGACCAGTCATTATTATGACCCACAATTAAGTTTTGTTGCTAGGTGACATCTATTGGCCACAGTAATTATGACTGGAGCGGAGGGAGAGGTGCGGTGACAGAGTATAAAAAGAATATGATTGGGGTGGATGGATGGGTCAATAAACAACAGTTCCATATGAAACTTGCAGTTGCATTGTTAGTTCTGCCCTGGAGCCTTAACGATTAAATTATTGTAGTATCCATGACAACATGCAGCGCTATATCATCCAGTATTGAGAAAGTGGGTCCTTCTTATTTCTGTCCCTGATTAAGATCTGCATGTGTGTTTAAACTTACTCAAGCCGTAACTGTTAACATAATAACCATGGCGATTATTGGTGACTATGAAACTAATCAAGTTCAGAATTAACTGTAACACATGGCTGACAGATAATTCTTAAATCTTTAAGCAAATGTCAATATACATCTAGTTACAGACAGGATTAATACCATCAATACCACTGTACTAAACTGAAGTAATATATGTGATCAATGTGCTTGTGGAAGTAATAATTACAAGTTTCCACTGACTTCATCTTTCCTCAGACCCACTGCATGCTACTGCGATGCCACACACTGCCTGGTACGAGTGGTTGTGGCTCAGAGAACAGAGAAAGGGACACATGTTTTGTTTTGTTTTTCAGTGCAATAAAACACCAAGAAACCCCAAAGGCCATTTCATGAAATTTACACAAAAAAAAGGAATTAAGTGCTTTTGCATAACAGAGAGAGAGAGAGAGAGAAAGGGGCTGGCTCAGAGGCAGGGGGCAGGGACAGCCTGGAGGCTCAGCCTAGCTTTGTTAAAGGGATAGTTCAACATTTTTGGCAAATTGGCCCATTGCCATAATCCCTAAAGTCATAGCAGTAGGTTTGTTACTTTTACATTAATTGTCAGTGCAAGCTATTTTTAGAACGGCAGAGCAGAGCCACAAGTTGCTCAGAGTTATGCCACGGAGGCAAGTTGGTTTCCCTCATCAAACTCAATCAAATACATCCAACAACTCCAAAACGCCCTCGCAGACAAGTTGTGACCTGCACATTCACCACGCTATGAGATAATAACAGAACGTTATGAGACAGAGTTGTTCTCTAGGTAAATTCATGCAAAACCGCTGATACGTGTTCCGTTATTATCTCATAGCATGGTGAATGTGCAGGTCACAACTTGATAGCTGGATGGATTGTGTATTTGATGAGTTTGAAGAGGGAAACCAAGAAATCCTATGAGCCTCCGTGGCGTAGCTCTGAGCAGCTCACGGCTCTGCTCCACCATTCTAAAAACAGCTTGCACCCGCAATTAAAGTTAACAAACCTATACTGCTAAGGGGCCAATTTGCCAAAGTGTTGAACTATTCCTTTAAGCTTTTTTATTATTATTGTTTTAGTGAAGTAAAAACAATGATCCACTATTTAAATGTCACATAAGTCCAGAGGGGTTAAAGTGGACCATGATGAACCAGAATGATTCTTACACTTTAATAATAATTTATTAATTAATAATTAATTAATAAGTAAATAAATGTGTGTGTACACAGAGAGAGAGGCAGGCACAGACTGCTCCACCCAGACGAGTGACGCTCAGTTAAATTCATTAATGATTTTTTTATGAATTATGAATGAAGTGACAAAATCCATGCAGTAAATAATGCAGCATGCTAAGGAATATAGCATTATGGATATACGAAAAATACAAATAAAATGTTTATGTATGCAATTAAATAATAATGAGGCTATAACATACACGCACACACTCATGCATCTGACTAAATCAATATGCACTTCAGTAGATTAAAAATGATTTTTATTTGCTGTTTTTTATTTCATTGCGTATATTTCAGGATACCTTATGTTTGAAGGAAACTGTAAGTGTTGTTTGCACAAAACATGGTGAGAATTCACTCCAAAAACTCTGTGCATCTTTACATAAATTAATTATAAACTATAGATAGCAATGGTGCTCTGTGTAATATGTTTTTTGTGTTTGTGTAGATTTGAGCCTCTGACTGACCATAGGGTCCGAACAGTGACCACCACCATTACAATCAATTGTTTGCGGATGAGAAATCAATCAATAGAGCGGTACATAACGTCATCATATACCGCTCCCGCATAGTTCCTCTTATAATAATAACCCCAGATATGGGAGTTATTATTATACTGTAGTTATTAAGTTTCAAATTGATAGCATATGTTTGGTATTGCTCGTCACTGGAGAGCTGGAGCTATAGATATCACCTTTTTAGGTGTAAAAATGCGGAGGAAAAAGGATGAAGTTATAGATGAAGTGCACACACACACACACACACATGATACAGTGAGGGACATGTTCCTTACTTGTCCTGGAAGCAGAAGTAGCATCAGCTTGGTGAGAAAAGCTTTTCAGAGTGTTTTAGGATCAAAGTCTCTGAGGCACAGCTGGAGACAGAGCATTTTAACTTGACATCTTATGACATGGGACTACACACACACCACACACTGAAGTAACTTGGGCGTTTATACACACGCATGGTTGAGTGCATGAACACCTATACGAGTATTATTGCGTAACAGCCATTTTGGGTCCATGGAGAGCCTGGAGTCGCATCTGGATCCACCTCCGTTCTATACGCTTCTTTAAAAAATGTTACAGCAATAAGATGAAATGCAATACTAGGCCTCATTTTCTGTATACTGAACAATTATTTGTCACAATCAATATACACTTTTCCATTGTCTCTTCCTCCAGTCTAGCAGTAGTGGAGAAACATCATTGCAGAATAGAACTTTTGCAATTATAACAGAGCAAGTCCATCATCTTAAATACTTCGAACTTACTGCAGCCTCGTGGGTGTTTCCCTAACTCCATGTTAGCAGGCCTACAGAAGAGGGCACCTATTGAACCCCCGGGTGAACTGGAATGGCCTTGGAAGCATTTGAGGAAAACTAATGTAGTAAATTTCAATGTAATAAAGTGACTATATGTGTAATAATCTGAATTTGATCAATTAACATGAATATTCAAGCATGACATGTCTGTTTATTGGGTAACTGATCTAGCAGAGCTACACCATCCTTACCCTTGACATTGGATACATTCAGAGTATTTATATAAGAAAGTTTTTTACCTATTTCCATCCACATTCCCAATATCACAATAAGAAAAACTTAAAGTAAAAAAACAGCCACCGTGTAATAAAACCTCTTGACAAAAAATGCCCTGAAATGAAAACAAACGCCCACCTGTGTGGCCTTCACTCACCCACATAACTCCTCAGCTCCACTCATATGTAATAAAAAAATCTGCACAGCATATAGGTGCATTAATATAAATCCACTTAACTTTAAATTTCCCACATACCTTCAGTACAGTACATCTGTCTTGACAGTGAGCAGTGCGTCACTGATTAAACTTGTGCTCTGTTGGAGGTGTTGCAGTTGTATTTGGCTTTGTATTTTGAGTTCCTCTTCAGGCATATACGACTTTGTAAAACTGTTCTGATATCTGTAATATTGTGTGTTCTCCAACAGAGAAAGTGAGAATAATTCAAGAAATGTGGCTGTAAGAACATCTGTGTTCACTTTCTCATTGATAATTCTGGCCTTGTGCCCCTCCAACCAATGCTGCTTGCTTCATGTTGAAAGAAAGTAGCATCAATGGAGAAACATGAGAAACAGTTGATCCTCAATCAGACAAGACTCAGGAGTTTTTGTGTGTTCGTTTTTGTTTTTTGCTAAGATCTGTGACTGCCCTCCGATAAAAGAGAAGCCTATAGGCCATTTTTTAAGCAACTTATTATGTCCAAGGCTTTTTAAGACAACATCTAGTGATCATGGTGATTATGACAGAAATAGAAGTAGAAGCACGCTGACAGATAAAAAGCTGATCAACCCAGAGGGCTGTTGGGGTGGAATGGCTGGTTCAATCAAACACATGACTGACAGGACTCCGACAGGGGATCCAGATTTGATTCTCACATAAAACATGTTGAAGGAGAGTTTTCTTTTTTTTTAAGTATATTTTTTTGGGCTTTTCATGCCTTTATTTGACAGGACAGTTGAGAGAGTGACAGGAAATGGGAGGCAGAGATGGGGGGAATGACATGCAGAATAGGGCTGTCCGACGCGGGATTCGAACCGGAGCTGCCTGCAGCGAGAACTGTAGCCTCAACACATGGGTGAGGCAGATGAAGGCGAGTTAACTGGAACTATTTTCTTTTTTTAAACCTATACTTAACACTTTTAATGCCGAAACCTAATGAGGTCATGACAATGGGGCACTGTAAACATATGGGTTGTATGACATGGTGGAACAAAAACTGTTGTTTCAGCAATGTGCTAATGTTATTTCTCACTCTGTATTGACACAGTTTCAGCTTTATGTAGTCCCTCCCTCTTTCTTACAAGTTGACACGATTGGCTCCTTAGGTTTGTGATGCATGAAACGCTACGGTATCTGTATTTATGAGACTGCCATTGGTTCACCACAGTTCAAAGTGGTGATGCTATAGACTGGTCATTTCTTCACAATGTTAAAAAGCAGATATTTAGCTGTTTTTCTGAGCCAGTGGAGACGTTGTTGAGAAGAGTAGGATCATATAAAATGAATTGGAATTGATTTAACAGAGATGAGAGATCTGCTGATCACCAGATCATGCAGTCACTTGGACTACACTTTAGATTATTTTTTCTTATACTCTTAATTTTTTTTTTTACACCAGGATGAATGTGAAACAGATGTGAAATTGTATTGTATAGAAAATGTATTGCTGAAACCGGCAGAAACCCAATTATTCCTGCTTCTGGCTGTGTTCTTTACTTTAATATTGTCCCTGTTTCATCCCATTTGAGTTGGTAGCCTAAAACTAACAACTTTCTTCTTGGTCTTTTGTTTGCAAATGCCTGTTGGGAATTAAAACTGCATATTAGGAGGCAAAAATGTGTGCATACTTTCTTTCCCAACTAGGGAATCATTCCCCCACACTGTTCACAGGAGCATGTGGGTTCCTCAACTCATTAACTTGAGATTCCTGAGTGAACTGCTCTACCTCCAAATTCACAGGTACTAAATAATAGGACTGCATTATAACAATACTGTGCTGTGTGTAGTGTTGGTAGACTTTTCTTCTCCTGTCACCACAGTGACATAGAATAACTTTATTTTCATAAGAATGTATCAGTCAGAAATATACTGACATTTCACTCTGAGTCACTGGCCTGTACAAATGTAAATGTCCTAAGTAGATGTAACTATAAATAATCATGGTGTGGGATAGTTGCATGGGTCCTGTATGGGTGTCTTATTTCCATATGGCTGTGAAGTAGAAGCTGCTCTGGTCCTGTCTGTGATATGATGGAGCTGAAGTGTCCACCAGAGGGCAGTGGGTCAAACAGTCAGTGGTCAGTGTTGCTATGTTGCTCCATGTGTTCACCAAGTTGGACCACTCATTTTTTTTTATTTTTTTTTAGTATATTTTTTTGGCGTTGCTTTATTTGATTTAGCTCCATGTGTTCACCAAGTTGGACCACTCATTTAAGAATTAAGGACACATGGCTGTTGTGTAATGACTGTAGCAGAATGACAAATAAAAGAGCATGGTACAATTCTTTAAATTAGTAGCCTATCTTAAACATTTCTTTTCCACTAAGGCATGCCACATAATTGTCTAACATCAACCAAACTGGAGCAGTGACACACAACTCTGCATGCAGCAACAATAGTCCGACCAGTCCACAGGTTAGGTAAGTCCATAAAAACGTGTATTCAGCACTGTATTGTCTTCAACCATGACTGAAGTCCATATCTCTTAATGTGGGGGTGCAGTGGGGGTTCGAGTTCCTATATGATAGTGAAATTAGATGTTCAAAAGCAGATGCACGATCTCACTGTTACATAACATGAGTTAAATACAATATGGATTTTTAAAACCTTGCACCTGACACAATTCAGGTCCTATTGTTTGTCTTCTTAGGTGTTGTATATGGTCACCAATGTGACCATGAAAGTAGCATGAACATTATTTAATCCAAGTGGGCCAGGCACAGATAAAACAAGCTAAAACTCTACATGAGTAATTCATCTACAAAAAAGTCTAAATAGAACAAAGCTGAAATACCAATGCAATCCCCAAAAAATCGATAGATAAAAAAGTCCCAAAAATGATCTTGGCCTGGGATCAAAGACGATGAAACTGTTATTGAGGAGGAACGCAGCACACTGCAGTGGCTGATGGTTCATCCTGCTGGGACACTGACGTCTGAGGTGCTGTCAATCCTCCGCTGCTCAGTGACAGAACACCACTGATACTAAACGTACACAGTTGACACCCAGTTTGCCCGGTCACTACCCACTCAACAGGACATGGTGGTTAACTCGTCCACTCTCTGGTGCTGGGCACTCTGTGTCTCTGTGTTATCCAAAATCAAAGTCAGCGAACCAAACTGGCCTTGAGGCTACAGATAAAATGTGATTAGACATGCACCAATTAGTTTCAAATGAGGGAAACAAGGGGATTTTCTAATATGGTATGAATAAAATTAATCAAGTATATTATCACAGCAGTTTAAGTTGTTTGCTGACTAGTAAAAACAAAACAAAAAAAACTGATGAGATGATGAGAAACTGACAATAACATGTTGTCAAAATCAAAATGATACAACTCCCATGATATGGGAGTGGAGAAAAAATGTGTTGACTCGGCATTAAAAAAAGAAAAGAAAAGAAAATCAGGAAACATGTTTGTTCAGCTCAAAGCACCAAACTGACTTGGTCTTATGGGACAATCAAAATAACATCAACACCATGTTTTGACATGAAGAGTCTGGCTCCTACAGCCTAGGTGCAGGCAATCACTAATTACTGACACAGCAGCAGGAAGTCCACAGGATCATGAGGATTACAAAATAAAAGTCTAAATGCAAAATACAGTATATCCAAAGATATCAAACCATTGCACACATGGGTAAAGCAGTGAAACTGTAAATTGTGGGATAAGGAGGCTTTGTTATGGTTTTATCTAAAATAGTTTTCAGTGTTCAGCTGAACCTAGCTGAGCCTATGAAAATGTGCACACAGCATTTTGAACAAATCCAAAATGATGTGAAATTGAGCACACCTAGTAGCACCAAACTCCTCTCTCTCTCTTCATCCTTAAATTATTAAACTAATTAATTCTAGAATCTGCAAAAGAAAAAAAAACAGCTAAAAGCTTGAGGGAAAATGGTGAGGAAGAAAAACTGAGTGTGACATAGAGGTAGGGTCGAACCTGAATACGTATTGGGAAGTACACAAATAAGGCTTTGATCCCAAATAGTTTTGCTGTCTGAAGTTTCTCCTCATTATTCAAGAGCTCTTTTTTTCTAAAGAAAAGGAAACGTTTGGATCAGCAACAGCAACCAGGTGATTCTGGTTCACACTCCAACACAGTATGTGGCGGTAGCCTAATGCAGTACAACATGAGTGCCAAACACAAGCAGGCAGCACTGCCAGCTGCTACGACGGGAGTCACCCTGTTTATTTTATGTCTAGTTCACGTTAGGATTGCTAACAAATAGCAACTCCCTGCATGCATTGCATTACAGTAGACAGGAAGTGCTCACCAATACTTCCAGGGTCACCGTTCTTAGCATTTTTCTCATAATGGGAAAAGAAGTGGAGAAACGGTGGATAATTTTTGTTGAGTGTCACAACCCTCGTGAATGACTCGTTTCACAACCAGAATTTGATCCATTCAGTCCGATTATGTGTGGAAAGCCTAGAAGAGCCGCACGATTAAATTATTTTATTCCCGTTCTAGTTAGCCGAGAGCTAAAGCGGAAGTTAGCTGGCTAGCTTGGCGTAGCACTAGCTTGGCTGAAGTCAGTACGCCCACTTCAGGTTTCTTCCCCAATCCGATGTTTTTTTTAAAGCCCGAATCCGAATAGTGCACTGGCTGTATACCCCTACGCCACCACTAACTCCAACAGTCACAATATGAGGGCTTTTAGACAAATCATAGACAACTTGAATGTGACTATGTGTGATCACTGCTCACCCCTCAGTATGGCTTGATGAATATGGTTCATTCAGTGGAGTAGGCCTACAGTACAACTGATGCTATTGAGTCATGTTTCCCCAATTTGCTCTGCACGCTATAAATAATTAAGTCACACTCAGAGGCATTTCATCTCGAGTAAAATTGGGACTCAAAACAGGAGTGAGAGGAACTATTATTATTCTGTGAAGGCTTAAATTAGCATTTTTATTTCTTCAAAAAAATGTCTGTCTGTTGCTATTTTCATCTGCCAGAGGTTTAGCCAGAGGATGTTATAATTCTGCATGCCTTCTCTGAGCTAATTATTTAAACTTGCACCCAGTGGTGTGATGCTCTCATGTAAGGTTAGGTCAGTGTGCACAGCAGAACAACACAGAGTAGATGTGTTTTAACTGCTTTAAGTGAATGGATGTACAGTAGTGAATTCTAGTATGTGAATTCTGTTTTTCCACTTATCTTTCCTCTTTATAAGATTAGAAATAGTGCTTAGGGAGGGAAATGGCACCAAGGGCAACGGTTCTTCTGTTTATATGTCCTTGCTGTGCTGAGCCTGCAGCAGCCATATGCTGTAGTGGAGGGAGGATACAGATGGTGGCTTCACGCTGCTGTTGTCAGGGGTTAAAGCAGTGTCATGACCCACAATTGATTAGTGCCAATTGTTTGCAAGAGAACCACATAAATTGAATGGATGAATGTTGGCTTTATTATTTTTCTGTCTAAAGCAAATAACTTTTTTTCTGATGTGTTTGGAGTCCCTCCAAGGACACACACTCACACAGGTGCACTGTGTTGTATTCAGGCCCATTCATCTACTGTCACTGCCTCATTTTGCAGTTTGATCTCCACAGTGCCTGGAAGATTGAAAAATACCGGTCCTTGCTGCTTAGTCATCAGACAGCGACCCACAGGTTCAGGATGCTGTGCAGGATCTGTGTGTACCACGGTCTTTTCCACTTCCTGTTCAATATTCAGCTACTCGACAAAGTCACTGAAGACGAGCAAGTCCAACAACAAACAACTCTGCCTAAAGGCGAGACACTACAGGCAGGCACAAACATGCACAAATCAATTTGAGATTTTGGGCTATTTTATTTCCTTAAAGGACATGTACTCGGTACATGTTTGAGTCGCCATCTGACGCTGTCTATGGAAAAAAAATTGCGGCTTTGAGGGATGTAAACAGCCTAACCAGCGGAACTTGCATCCGCTCACATTCATTGTTGCCGTGGCAATCCGGGGACAGACACAACTACTACTACTTTAATATGTGTGTGTGTGTATTGGAGTATGTTTGGGGGCCGTGTCTGCTTGCTCAGCTCTCTGGTGATTTCCGGGTGAGGTGAGTGAGGCAGCAGTCAGCGAGGTCTGCTCACCCTGAGGGCAGGGACAACCCCTGACAGAGAACCATCCAACCATCTCCACACGAATCTGTACAGTGACCCACACACACACAGACTGTGGATGGCCCCTCATATGCATATACTTGAATATACACAAATGGGGTCACTGATTGTATCATTGCTGAGCCAATGAAGCCGTTATAAAAATAGGCCAGAGGCAAAAAAAAAAAGCCCTGACCCTGAAAAAATCCAAGTTTAGTGTCACTTTCAGTGTCAAGTTCCATGACCAAAGCAAAATTAAACATTTATAGACGGAAGGCAAAGAAATGACTGATTCAGATAACAATAAAGTAAAAAAGACAATGTCCTGCATAATGGATCAGCAAGTCTTCATATGGTTCAGAATAGTGCTGCTCATTGGCCTCCTGTTCACATCAGATCAGGTGCTTCTGTTGACATATCAAGCTCTAAGTGGACTTTTCCATCTTATCTGTCTGATCTGATTATACTGCATAATCCATCTTGTGCGCTCCCATCACAGAATCTAGGGCTCTTGTCTGTTCCTAGAGTTAAAGAGGCATCAGCTGCTGCAGAGCGTCTTCCTATTGTCACAGTTGAGGTTCCTGTCACTATGCCTCCAATTGATCATGTGCCCTGGCTACTTGGCCAAGGGAATGTCCCTTTGGCCAAGTGGTTAGCACGCATGACTCTTACCCAGGAGTCTGGGGTTCGAAGCCTGCCACATTCACCTTGCCACATTCTGGCGTTGTTGGCAGGATCCATGTAGCACTGGGTGTAGGTCCATGGATTCCTAATGTGTGGCAGCCTGCGCGGAAGCATGAGGAGAAAAGAGGGAGAGAGATGTGACAGTTGAGGTTCCTGTCACTATGCCTCCAATTGATCATGTGCCCTGGCTACTTGGCCAAGGGGACGTCCCTTTGGCCAAGTGGTGAGCGCGCACGACTCTTACCCGGCAGTCTGGGGTTCGAAGCCCGCCCGGGCCCTCTTCACCTTGCCACACTATAACCTGACTTTAGGACAGCTAGCTCCTGTCGGGCCTTCAAACCCAAACTTTAAACATATTTTCATACTTTAATTGGCACTTAATTTCTAAATTTCAGGCTTTGTTCCTGTTTTCATCCAACCTCCAGCGAGTGGCCGCAGTCCCAATGAATCTGTTTGACTCTGTTGTTGTAATCCCGCCGTGGTTTCTGCCTAGCCAATTGTGACCTGATCCAGCAAAATGAGTCAGTGACGCACATTTCAAATTTGAGATTTTGGTGTCAATGGAAAGAGGAGAAAATAAGCTTTAAAATGATACCCTATAGTCAAATTGAAACATGAGAAAATTGTGTTTAAAGGCCAGCGGAGGAATACCTCACTTCTGTGACTTTGCTGTCTGTTCCTGTACCATGTGATTGTACTGTATGCTCTGTGGCAGATGGACACCCACCCTGATCTTTCTGCCTCTTCAAAGGAGGTTTTCCCTCACCACTGATACCATGTGTGCTTGCTCTCTTCACTTCATTTTGTAAAATCCCTTTGAGACATCTTTGTTGTGAATTGGTGCGCTATAAATTAGACTCGACCTAATGTCCATCAGTGTTATGCAGAACAGGGACAGTGTCATGGTTGTGACCAAACCACACTAATTGTAACCAAATTTAAACCATCTGGCAGACTTCACATCAAAAAGAACAAACAAACATTCATGTATCAGGACATTGGATGAACCACTCGGCCCTTCAGCATCTTTATTCTCCTGCAAAACCTGCTTACTAAAGCATAAAAGTACAATTTTCAACTGTGCATGTGCAGTACCAAAGGTTGATTAATCATAGGGCTGTGTTCACTCATCACAGGCACTCCTATTCTTGCTGTTTATTATAATAGTAGTCCAGTGCAATGTGCTGACATTTTAGAAGAACATGGTCAAAGATCAAAACTGAGCTAGATGAAAATGCTGCCCGTGAGTCAAAGACCAGGGCTTCATCACATTGTTCACATCCTCCCAGAAACATGTGACTATTCCTCCTTAATATATACATGTCCTTTCATCAGAGTTCATACCAAGAAAACACTGTATGGTATTTGATCATTTTCTTCACAGCTGACCCACATGTTGAATAACTTTAAATGCTGGCGAGCAGGCAAGTGACAGTGTTAGAAAGAAAAGTGGTGTGGGAGTATGTGAACAGCATTATTATAGCTATGTGGATGTAAACATCTTAAGACGGGTCAGAAGAGAAAGGTCAGACCTCTTGGAGTTGACACAAAGGTTATGGTAACTCAGATTACCACTGAATATGAGGGTGTCGGACAACAACACACAGACTCAGACCCATTACTGGACAGTTGAAGACTGGAGAAACACTATCTTATCTAATGGATCTGCATTTCCACTGAGGCAGCAGATGGTAGTCCAACAGTCCAGACTGATAGACATGGTGTAATGGTCAGGGAAATCTTTTCCTCTCACACTGAGTGTTTAAAGGGATAGTTCAACATTTTGGCAAATTGACCCATTGCCATAATCCACATAGTTTTAGGAGTAGTTCCGTTACCTTTAATTGTCGGTGCAAGCTAATTTAAGAATGGCAGAGCAGAGTCACAAGCTGCTCAGAACTACGCTACGGAGGCTAATGAAATTTCTTGGTTTCCCACATCAAACTCATAAAATCTACAATCCAACAACTCCAAAACACTCTCATGGACAAGTTGTGACCTGCACCAAGAAATCCAATCAGCTTCCGTAGTGTAACTCTGAGCAGCTTACCGCTTGGCTCCGCCCGTTCCTAAAAAATGCTTGCACTGACAATTAAAGGTAACAAACCTACTCCTACAACTATAAAATGTTGAATTATCCCTTTAACACCATCAGTCATTCCATCTCTTTCCCTTGACCACAGTTAACCATTCTCTAATGCAGTGGTTCTCCATGTGGGGTCCGGAGACCCCGAGGGGTTCTTGAGAGGGCTTTTGTTTTGAGGGGGGGGGGGGTCTTTGATGTAAAAAAGGTTTTAGGACCACTCCTGTAATGGCTACTTCCAACATGATAATGCTCCATGTACCATTTTAGTCTGCCATCCTTCATCCCAAATCAGCTTGTGTCGATCGGTGCTTCACATTTTGAACAGTTTGTAATGCAGCCAAATGCCAGGCTAAATAGAAAGAAACAGCAGAGTGCTCCTCTGACAGCTTGTCTGTGCACAAGTCTTTTTTTTCTTCTCCCACACGCAGATGTCCATCTAAGTTTGTCGTCCTATATACGGTGCATTCAGACACTTCTGTAACTGATGCCATCACTGTTCTGCAACATAAGTTTAATTATGAGAAGCATCTTGTGTGACTCCTTGATGATGAGAAACCTTTTCATGGGGGTCAGTGTCGACCAAATCAGCTGATATTACTTTGCACTGATAGGGTACAGGATTACATACTGACAGACTCTTAGCTTTCCAAACCTTTTGCACCTCCTTTTCTTCACCTGTTCAATACTCATTCCCTATGTCATTTCTCTTTTCCTATGGACATGCGTACATGTACACCTCCTGGTCATTTTAAAAGTAGCTTGCAAGTTGAAAAAAGTTTGGGGACCCGTGATTCTTGAGGATGTTTGGAGAGAAAAGTGAGGCCCATGTGTACAAAGACACAGGAACAGGGAGGGCATGTTGGAGAAGCGGCACGAGACGAGTGTGACAGGTGCTCTGGCGTTGTCACATTAAAACGCCCACCTGGAGGGTGACGAGGGCCTTTTGCCCTGTGAACCACAGTTAAGCTCTGGCTCTGCAGGAAGTGTTTAGTGTCATTCACAGCAGCTTCAAGCCAAGTTCTGACTCTGAGGTGGTTAGAACAATATTTCTGTCAAGCAAAATCAGACTACAGTGGGTACATTAGATTAAACTTAATCTGTCATAGTAACAAGTGAAAAAAAGCACGACACTCTGTAGCTATGAGATACAGTGCTGTGGAAAAAGTATCTGAACACTTTTCTTTTTCTTGCACAATTGTCACGGTTGAATGTTTAAAGGGATAGTTCAACAATTTTGGTAAATTGGCCCATTACCACGCTATGAGATAATAACGTAAAACAGAGTTGTTTTGGCGACAAATGGAGAGACCGCTTGCCCAAAAACTGTTGTACCCAATGGGAGCGCGCATCAGTGTTGTGCATGAATTTACCTCTAAAACAACACTGTCTTGCAACACCCTGTTATTATCCCATAGCGTGGTGAATGTGCAGGTCACAACTTGTCAAACAGAGCATTTTGGAGTTGTTGGATTGTGTGTTTGATGAGATTGATGAGGAGGAAGCAAGAAATTCCATGAACCTCTGTAGCGTAGCTCTGAGCAGCTCGCAGCACTGCTCCGCCGTTCTAAAAATAGCTTGCACCAACAATTAAAGGTAACAAACCTACTGCTATGACTATACTTGCGAAAATGTTGAACTATGCCTTTAAGATCATCAAACACATTTAAATATTAGACAAAGATAACCCAAGTAAAAACTCAAATGCAGTTTTTAAATTATGATTTCATTTATCCAGACCTACCTAAGTAATTATGGATCCTAACTGGGACTGAGTGCTGGTGAGTGTTATTAGTTTTGCCAAAAGCTTCTCAATTACTGTATTTAAAATAATTTATAATCCACTCTTTGATATGTGACACATCTTGAGGTCAGTCCGGGCACTACAGCAACTCACTACCAGAGTGAGTCTAGCCTTTAGCATGCTGTGACAGAAACAGAAGCAAGAGGGTTGCTTCACACCTCTGCAGACAGCTCGTAGTGAGTAAATGAATGAAAGTTTGATGTTGAACTGGTCAGACTGTTAAGTAGGTAGCTATTAATGCTAACACTGACTATGAATCAACAGCAAAACTGTCAAATAACTCAATGAAGGAAAGTTTACAGCTTCTATAAAACCTCCTGGTACTCATGACATCAGCTCCTCCTCTTCCTCTGCTTTGCTGTTGTCTGAGGCAAAGTGGCAGTTCAGGAAACTTTGCTTGTGTTAACAAGAGCATTGCAGCAGCACACAAAATAGTAGTGATGGGACGATGCATGTACACAGCTCAGTTTTTCATCATTGTTCTTGATTTTGTTCATGCTAAGTAAAGCCGAGTGCATTTTTAAAGGTTTAGATCTTGCCCTTTTGTTTTGCTTTTCTATGTGCAGTAATCAATCGACCACACACAGTCTAGATAAAGAATGTTTAGGATTTGAATCAGAGTTTAAAAGCAGCAGACCGTGGAAGTTGCAGCAGTACACAGTATGTTGCATTATTATGGAGAGAGTAGATGGTAAATGGACTTGCACTTACAAAGCACTTTTCTAGTCTCTGGGATCACTCAAAGTGCTTTACACTCTTGGTCACATTCACACACAAATTGATACTGCACTTTCTTTTGTGTACATATTGCTCATGGTGGCCTGCCCATGGAGAAGCCAGGAATCGAACCGACCCTGTGATTTCTTGGTCATTGAAGTAGGATGGACATCATGGTGGTGTCTCTTCAATCACTTACTCACCCTGATCCATCCATCTTCCAGCCCATAGGAAACTGACTACCTCCGGGGGTCTGGGGGTCTGTGTGGCACAGTCGGTGGAGTGGGCATCCTATGTCTAATAGGGTCCTCACTGCAGTCGGCCCCGGTACAAATCCCTCATTGGATGACTCTTTGCTACGTGTCATTCCCCCTCTTTCTGCCTCTACATTTACTGTCTTTCTTAAATAAATAAAAAAATCCCCACAAATACTGAAAAGAAAAGAAACTGATTACTCACTACTTCTTTTTTGCATTATTAGATCTACCGTTGAGATGTAACAAACTGAAGAATGCTAAGACCCATTCAAATATCAGAAAATCTTCTGAGGACCTAACCCAAACTGTGTGAAAAGAATCATTGGAGTGTGATTTTTTGTGGCAGTGATCATTGTCTACATTTTTGACATGGGGGAAGGGGATAAAAAGAGAAAAATCTTTCTTTCTTCTTTAATATGTCCTATCTGCCGACCTCTGGCACAAAGCAACTCTCAAGTCCAACTCAAGTCCATAATGTCTAAGATGATTCTTTAAACTCTAGACCTATTTTTAAACTAAACAAATAGGCTATAAGAAATTGAGTGCAAATAGTCTTCTGGCTCTTTGTCTAGTTCATAAAATACATGCAACATACAATATCTGACTTTTTATTATGAAAAAGAGATTCATGAAGAATGACACAAAATCTAAACCTCATCTTTTTATCAGTTCTGGTTACTTTTGAGTATAAATATGGGCAATACATATTCATACAAAATTCCAAACTCGGTTTCAAAGCTAGAATTTTTGTATTTACTTATTGCTATAGTTGTGGCCCATCTGCAGTACCTTCACTAGGTGGCAGTGGCCCACAAATGGGGAACCCGAAATGTTCTTTCGGTTAGGACTCAATGTCCACAGTCCTTGCACAAAACACTATCAAAACCATAATCGTCCCGGTTCCCAAGACCAAGAACATCTCTTGCCTCAATGATGACAAACCCATTCCCTCGACATCTGCAGCCATTAAATCTGTAGGAGCCATTCTTTAGTTTGTGTTTTGTGCAAGTATTTTACTTTGACCACAAGGGAAAATCTGAACCTTATTTCTGTCTGCGTGTTTCCACCAGCAAGGTCATGGTAACCTCTGATCCTCAGGCCAGGGTCGTTAACTCCATAAACAATCCACCTGGAGCTCGGATGTTTAGTAGCACAGACCAGCAGCTGCCCAGAAATTAAGGGTGACTAGTTTGAGTCCAATGGTGGTGGGAGCCGGAGGAAAGCCAAGGATCTTTGTGTTTGCTTCAGTCCACATTAACTACTGTTTTGTAAAAAAAAAAAAAAAAAAAAACTTTTTGTGACAATAAACGGGGACATCACCCAAAGAGACCAACTTTGCTTTCTAAAGAAACTCCTGCCCACTGTCCACTCAATTCATAGTCAAAGCAGTGGGGGTGGGGCTCCTTGGATGTGGTAATGTTCTGGAGCAGGTGTGAATGTTCAGGAGTGTACAGTAGGGTGTGGTGGTAATTTGGGGGCTGCATGCAAACCTTTTAGGATGCTAATCACGGACTAGGTTAACCACACAGTGTTGTGTGAATCTGTAAACACTTTATATTTTACTGAGTTTCCCTGCCCCCAACTTTTCCTGCAGGTCAATAAGTGTAAACATTTGTCTCACATTTATTGTTTCCATTTCAGAAGGACAGATCCTTGATACAGTTTGCTGGATGGAGTGTTACCATCCAAAATGGATAGAGTGGTGTGGACATGATGTTAGATATTGGTCCCAATAATAAAGCAACTCTCAAGTTCAGCTCAAGAAAATGTCTAAGATGATTCCCTCCATCCACCATTGGAATACTTCTGGAAGTTTGTGTCTGAACCTTTTATATACAGTCAATGGTCTATTAATATCTGACAAACAAACACTAATACAAAGGAAATGGAGAAAGTGGTGTGTTCATCTTTGCTTTATGGGATTATCACTGCAAACGAACATCAAAGTTCATGTTTTTGTAATTAGGCTAGTATTAATAAAATATGAGTTACCTTGGAGGGAATATAGAAAACCATGTGGCCTTATTTGGAGGTAAACCAGTGGATACTTGTTTGGGACTTTCAAAATACGCTGGTTGCCCACTCTATCAAAACAACATTTCTAAGGGTCAAGAATTATCAATTACAAACCCAGTCTGTTCTTCCAAAATTGTCAACTCCAACACCTTAGCAACAGTTTCTAAGGGGGGAGGAGACTGAGGCGTTAACAAAGAAGTAGCAGGTAGGAGGGGCTGGAGGAAAAGAGGATAAAAATGAAGAGCCAGTTTGAGTCCGTATGAGCTAGTGGGAAAGAACCAAGCCAAGGTCCCGTCTGACCTGGACCAAGATGAAGGAGAACCAGGACTACAACATGATAAAGGAGGAGAACCAGGATCCGGACCAGGATGCGGTCCACCAGGACAACGAGCCATCCGGTCCGCCAATGGTTCTGTCCAAGCAGTCTGTGTTTCTGTTTTCAGTGGGAGAGTCAAAGATGAAGTTAGGAGTGTAAATGCTGTTGTATATTTTGTGGTTCAAGTCTACAACCTAACCTGCCTACTTTGTTTCCTGCTGTAGTCACATTATTAAGTTTTAACATTTTTGCAATGCGAAAAGTAACTGTTTAACTTCAGAAGAGTCTAGTAATGGAGTGTTTTATTGTCAAATGGAACAGAGTTATGGGGAAACATGTAACTTTCTGAGCCGTTATTTTCTTCCGGAACACCTAAATCCCATCACTGGTTACTATATCAACTTAAAGACTGACATGTTTTAATCTTAGTTTCAAACTAGTGTAATGGAAATAATTGTGCTTGTAAGATTTGTATTAATGAATTATCAAAACGGAAAAAGTTCAAAACAGCAGCATCAACAAAATGTGTGATTACCTTGGAGGGAATATAGAAAACCATGTGGCCTTATTTGGAGGTAAACCAGTGGATACTTGTTTGGTCAAACACACTGTAACACAGAGTCAGACCCCCTACAGGGTCACATTTCCCAAGTTACAGCCCAGTCTGTTCTTCCAATTCAACTCCAACACCTTAGCAAAGTTTCTACTATTGACCACACAAAGAAGTAGCAGGTAGGATCCACTGGAGGAAAAGACAAAAACCCACTTTTAGCCACAAATAATGCTCAGAACTGGAAAAAGTTCATCAATCCGTACCAGGACCAGGGTCCCAGAAGGAGAACCAGGACTCAAACATCCGCTAAAGGAGGAGAACCAGTTTTCTTCAGCAGACACAACTCACCTACTTCTCCTCCTGGAGCCGCTTGTTGGTGGAGAAGCCTGTGTTTCGGATCACCGAGTGGGGAGTTAAAGAAAACAGGCAAAGCTGCGGATATTTTGACGGTTCAAGTGCTGGGACCCTAACCTGCCCACTTTATTTCCTGAAGTCACATTATTAAGTTTTGACATTTTTGTGGCTAAAAGTAACTGTTTAACTTCTTGAGTCTAGAATGGAGTGGATTGTCAGTAACAGGAACAGAGTTATGGGGAAACAGTAACTTTCTGAGCCGTTATTTTATGAACACCCTAAATCCCATCACTGGTTACTATATCAACCTAAAGACTGACATGTTTTGCTTAGTTTCAACTAGTGTAATTAAATAATTCGTGTTTGACCATGAAGAATTTAAAAAGGAAAACAAAACAGCAGCATCAACAAGCTGGAATATCGGTACTTAAAGGCTAGGTAGGCAGCTTTTTTGGACAGTATTAACTTACACACTAACCTTGGGGATAATGTAAATGAAGTGATGTGAAAAAAGATCAGACGTCTGCGTCTCCCCTAGGCTCTGTTTTCAGCCTGCAAAGAATCTATACCCATGACGGTAGATTTTGACAAATCACAGAGAAGCTGCCCTTATTCGTATTATTTCGACGTTTTAAAACGAAAGATAGTGACGTTTTTTTCTCTACTCGCTGCTCTGGCTGAGAGGATGAGAACCGTGTGGACTCAACTCAACTCAGCTTTTTTTTCTAGATTTCTGCCTACCTTGCCTTTAATGTCCATCCATCCTTGATTGATTGATTGATTCTCTCTCTTTTCTTGTCTGTTGCCATAGAAACAGGACCACACCAAGGAGAAACCACACAGTTGTAATAGGTGTGGGAACACGTTCAGGACCACAGTTCATCTGAACGCTCACCGCCGGCGGCGCCAATGTGGACAGAAGGCATACAGGTGCAAGCAGTGTGGAAAGGAATTCGCTCAATCCAGAGCGTTAACAGTCCACCAGCGCATCCACACTGGAGAGAGGCCGTACAGCTGTGAGCAGTGTGGGAAGGCATTCGCTCAACTCGGACAGTTAACAGTCCACCAGCGCGTCCACACCGGAGAGAGGCCGTACAGCTGTGAGCAGTGTGGGAAGGCATTCGCTCAACTCGGACAGTTAACAGTCCACCAGCGCGTCCACACCGGAGAGAGGCCGTACAGCTGCGAGCAGTGTGGGAAGGCATTCACTAGCTCCTCACAGTTAACAGTCCACCAGCGCGTCCACACCGGAGAGAGGCCGTACAGCTGTGAGCAGTGTGGGAAGGCATTCACTCGCTCCTCAGATTTAACGATCCACCAGCGCATCCACACTGGAGAGAGGCCGTACAGCTGCGAGCAGTGTGGTAATGCATTCACTAGCTCCTCACAGTTAACGGTCCACCAGCGCGTCCACACCGGAGAGAGGCCGTACAGCTGTGAGCAGTGTGGGAAGGCATTCGCTCAACTCGGACAGTTAACGGTCCACCAGCGCGTCCACACCAGAGAGAGGCCGTACAGCTGTGAGCAGTGTGGGAAGGCATTCGCTCAACTCGGACAGTTAACGGTCCACCAGCGCGTCCACACTGGAGAGAGGCCGTACAGCTGTGAGCAGTGTGGGAAGACATTCGCTCAATCCGGACAGTTAACACTCCACCAGTGCGTCCACACTGGAGAGAGGCCGTACAGCTGTGAGCAGTGTGGGAAGGCTTTCACTGACTCCACTGGGTTAAGAGTCCACCAGTGCGTCCACACCAGAGAGAGGCCGTACAGCTGCGAGCAGTGTGGGAAGGCTTTCACTAGCTCCAGAAATTTAATGGCCCACCGGCCCGTCCACACCAGGGTTTCCGTTGTCCAGTAATTACTCCAGAATTTTCTAACCCCGCCGGTCAAAATGTCCAGTGAAAATATTCCCTCCGAGTCCGATCACGATTTGAATTGTATTAAAAAACCAAACGAACAAAAACAAAATCAGAGATTTCAGTGGCATCGACCCAGAGTGGAGAGAGGAAAGGCTTCTCTCTGCATAATCGCATCAAAACAGCACAGAGAAGTGAAGTCACCTGGGGGAGCCGGGCCACACCATGGGAACACCCCGCTCCAAGACATGTGCACACCTAAACCAGGCTCTACAAACACTGGTGCGCATATCATGCCACGATTTGTGTTTTTCATCTTAACGCGCGCCAGAGATTAATACACACATTCAGGCAGGCTACACATACACATACCCACAGACACACAGCTGAGGGGCCGAGGCGTGGCACAGAGAAATGTGCATCTGGTCGTGTGCCCCCCGTGTGTGCTCAACCTGCCCAGTGGGTGCTCGTGCCCCTGAGCACCCACGGAATCGGCGCCTATGCGTGTGTGGGCAGTGTGGGAAGGCATTCAGCCAGTCCAACAACCTGAAGAGACACCAGCAGCTCCACAGCAGCTAGAGGACAGGATGGTCCGGTCCTACACCTGAGCAACTAAGGATTATTTTCATCATCGATTAATCAGTTGATATGTAAATGATTAATCAATTAGTTGTTTGGTCAATAAAATGATTTTTTGATTGATTTTGATTTGAAATTCTTCATTCAGTCACATTATCGAAAAAAAATAGTGACTGAAAAGGCACAGGCAGAAGCGTAGTGCTTATATTAATGCCTGTCCTACATACCAAAATAAGTTTTTCTAATTCTTTCAATGTAAAAAACAAATAAACTTACACTAGGAAAGAAACGACAACAAAACAACAACCCCTGACAAACAAACAAACAAAACTAAATTAAACCAAACCAAACCAGAAAAGAAACAGAAATAAAGAAACCAATAATGATACCAGTATTTAAATGTATTGTAATAAATACGTTTTCAAGTAGCATAGGGGGAAAAAAACAACAACAAACAAAACAAAAACGATCAAAAATATAATTAAATAGCCTAAGGCTACCAAACAATGAGCAAACATACAGTAACAAAACTAAACCAGAACAGGTTAACAGCCTTTAAATATATAGTAGTAAGGACACTTTTTTTTATACATATATAAATATCAGAGAAGAACAGCAACATACAAAAACAAAAAAAATCATTGACAATTGTATCTTGCAAAGATTGCTCTACATATCTTCTTTTTGTAAACCGAAAATGAACTGCACATTCGTAGATCTAGGTTGGCATCATTCCATAGTTTAACTCCCACAACAGATATACATCTCCTTTTAGTCTCTTTTCTAGCTTTTTGTACAACAAATTTACAAACATCACGCAAATTATATTTTGACTCATGTATTGAGAAGAACTGTTGTACACAGACAGGGAGTAACCTTAATTTAGCTTTATACATTATTTGCATTATTTTATAATAAACCAAATCAATTTCATAACATGGGATTTTATAAACAGTATTTAAAAATGTCAGTGTTTCTCATACGTCTCTCAGACGTCATCAAATGTCTTGTTTTGTCCGCAAACCAAAGAGAGACTCAGTTTATCGTCATAAAGGAACAAAGAAACCAGAAATATTCACATTTACTTTCACATTCCGGTTCGAGTCCTGCATCAGACGGCCCTTTCCTGCATGTCATCCCCCCCTCTCTGCCTTCCATTTCCTGTCACATTCTGAACAGTCCTATCTATTAAAGGCATGAAAAGCCAAAAAAAAAAAACACTTAAAAAGGACAAACTTGGCTCAAACGCTTCATTGAGTGTCTGTAGCACACATGGTGCTACAGCTGAGCAGCAGTAGTACCTACATCTTACAATGTTGAACTTAGCCCCAATGCTACAAACTAAGGCTCTAATAATCGATTATAATTCAATTCATGGATTAATTGTTGCAGCTGTAGTTTGTTGTTAAGTCAACATAAGAACTTCCTATCCTAACTTTCCGCAATAAAACACTCTCCTGCACAAAACATTTCCCACGTGTTTCTTTTGAAGGAAACTCTTTCTGAGATCAGTTGAAGGAAGATTCACTGTTTTTTTTTTTGTCTTTTTACATGTTTCAGAAATCAATGTGTGAAGTTTGAATTCAGTTTGTTGTTGTTGATGTTCGTATATTCTTTGCGAGCACCAAGTAACATCTACATTTATACGTAAGGGGTCTTCAAAGGGCCTTTTGGTCTAGTGGGGGCCCTGGCTTTCACGCTTTAAAGCAATACTTACCGATCTGACATTTTTACACTTTTCTTTTGTAATCCTAAAATGCTCCTAATAAGCATATGGCACACTAAAATGTAAAATAAATCCATCTGGTGTTGAAACTCATTGATATTTAATTCTCATATATTTCTGATAAAAGTCTGACCAATAATTTTATTCAGTCCGATTAATATTATTTGCAGAACTTCATGCCTGTCACCCCTCGCCGCGTCCCTTCCAGTTGCCTGTCACCGCTTCGCACGCGGCAGAGTCAGAGTGGTCTGTGAGAGATAGCAAGGAACAGAGAAGAACTGACGATGGCTGACCAAGGCGAACCGCCACTTCCACCCCCAGCTGGTCCCACAGAGAAAACTATCAGCAAAAAAGAAGACTATTTCAGAAAAAGCTGCACTAAAGAAAAAACTTGATGCGGCAAGAGGCAAGACGCGAGTCAATATCGGCTCTGCTTGATGGCCTAATCAGAACACAACATTACATGCGATTACGCAGCACCCAGATGCTATCAGTTACTATAGTTTTGTAATGTTGTGCAGGGAATATTAGCGTTAGCATTAGCGTTAGCGCCGCCAGGCTGTCGCATGTTACCGGTATTTTGTAAACAAACCAGACGTGTCACACGCCACCGGTACCGACTTGTCACAGCCTGGTTTGTTTACACTACCGGTGGCGTCGGCTTCTGCTCACCAGCCTCAGTGTTTATTGTTAAGTTGTCAGGCCCGTTCTAGTTTTGAAACTCGGGTTGTACAGTCAGTAACCACAGGTAGTTCAGCATTGGACTTCTCCGGCTTATAGCTAATGCTGGCTATTTGACATCTGTGTAAATAAGACCGATCTGTCTGTGACTTTTTCCGTCCAGTGCGTCTGACTCCATCGCCCGTTTCACCTACGCTGCTACTTTCTTGCCGCACGCGTCAGTGGAGGAGGAGAGGGGGGCGGGGGAGGAGTGGAGCGTTAGACGCCAGGCAGGAGGAAGAGGGTGGGACTTTGGAGGGAGGAGGGAGTTGTTCATGTTCAAATTTAACTAAGTGCTGAGCGAAATGCAAGATCGGTAAGTATTGCTTTAAAGGAACTGACCCCCTACTTCTGTTGTTTTACCACTTGGGCTGTCCTGAAATTAACTGGTGGGATATGTTCCATGATCATAATACGCACTCGTTTTTCTAAATAAAAACTTATTTAAAATAACTTAATTGTAAAATAAACTATCTGACTAATGTGAGGGACATACACTTTCTTTAAAAATATAATTTCATAAGGAGTCATGCAGTAAAAATACATTAAAAATGGTATGTCCATGTCCTTAACAGAGTGGACACATCCCATGTGTAACGTGTTGTTAAAATATATATGTGGGCAATCCCATATAAATGTCAACCTCACCATGAAAAAATAAAGTAGCCATATTTATAACAAAACCCATTTAAAATGTATCATCAAGGTCTATATTTTGAAGTACAAAATACATTTGATCATAATATTCATGCAAATACATGTTTTTCCTCACTACAATGAGGAGATGCAATAATGTAAAAACGTATTTTTCAATTAACCAAATTGTATGACTTTTTCAATGGCCAAAATGGCAAAAAGAAATCACCTACAGATGTCTTCTAACCTCACTATTTATCAGGAAGGGCTGTTGTATCAATATTTAAATTAGTTATATTTGTGTCTTTCCATTGTCAGGTGGAACGTTCTGTTATGATGCCCGTTCATGGGACAGCGAATGTAACGTCCATAACGTTTTTTAAGAAAAGTTGTCATAAAAAATGCACCTGGAAAGTAATTTCAGCCAAACTTTCTAAGCAAAGCTAACTTTTATGAAGATGACATATTAGCAGCATTGGTCATCCTAGTCTTATTTTTATTATTATTTCCAAGTGTTATGGACATTACATATTGTAGATGAATTCTTGATTCAATCATCTGAACCCCAGTCCATGTGTTAGATTATACTGTATCACGTTAATGGTTACACCCAAGTTAAAACTGCTCTTGTGGCTCGCTGTGTAGTGCTTATCATCCTGAATAAATTGCAGGAACGGGCTGGCGACATGGGAAAATGCTACTGTATATCACATGCGGGCGCACTGCCATTCGTGCTCGCTGTTTACCAGGGTTGAGCCGCGGCGCGTATCCACTACGGATAAAGCACTTTTGACTAACGATTATTGTACGAGTCATTATCTGGGGTCTTTATGAATACGGCCTCCTTTTTTTGGTGCCTTCATCAAAGTGACACACACAACACGCACAATAATCATCATTAGACATAAAAACAATAATAAATAAATATTAAGACCAATTAAGACCAATATGTGGGTTGCCTGTCATCTCGACTCGCAGCTCACTTGACAGCTGTCACTCTAAGGTGATTGATGACCAGTCCGACCAGTCGCATCAAGCCAAAAAGGTAACGCCTATTATGTGATTGATCAGTAGTACAGTAAAGGAGACATACGTAGTTTTTTAGTTTAAGCAACTGGGGTAGCCTACACTTTAAATGATAAGCATATAGTTTGGAATTTGGGCATTCATCATTAATTCATTAAGTCCTAGCCATAGATATATACACGTAGATGCCGCATCTGACGCTGCTGCCCATTGGAACGGACTGCCGCCGCCGCCGCCATCTTTTGCAGGGGCCTCGATATTAGAATGCAATGATGATATAACGTGGGTGATCTAGAAAAGTCCTTAAATTATTGTAAATACCGTACTTGCTCATTCACCAAGAATGCAGAGATGTCAGTTCTTCTGGAGAAGGAGGTGTGTAACTTTTACTTACTGTAGTACAGAGGCAGAGGTCTAGCCTTTATATAGCTAGCGTCTACAGTGGTTTACACTCACTCGCCGGCCTCATCACCATAGCAACCACACACTCGCTACTACCACAGCCGGGGATAACAGCTGATAAGCCGATAGCCTACACATACATGCAACAAAATAACAATTAACTAACTACCGGTATATGCACTAAACGTAACACCTATCTCACCCTATGATGCGTTACCTTAGTTTCATTTATATCAGATATCTTATCTACATCAAATTCAACAAGTTCATAACAAATATAAAATAACTTATTACTTGAGAAAAGTTATTCCACGTCTCTTCGTTTTGGCGTTTATTTCATGGGAACATCCGTACGCGGCACAAAAGTTTGGCATTTTGCCAGATTCACAGCTGTCAAACCCGGTCTGAGCGATTGCTTGTCAGATGGAACCCCTGCACAAGATGGCGGCCGTGAGGCAGTCCAAACAAGCCCGAATGCAGCATCTACGTGTATATATCTATGAGTCCTAGCTAGCTAGCTAGCTAAAATTAGCTGACTAATGCTAACATTAGCTTCAAAGGAGTGAAATATCAGCCTAGCCTACAATCAGCTAGTACCATATAAGTGCTAAATCCTCTTCATTATTATCAACTCACAAGCTTGCTAGTTTTAGTCTATAGATGTTGTGAAAAAATAGTCATTAAATGTAAGAGCATTGTTTAGAGAGAGTGACTCTGCTGTGCTTTCAGTCACCTGTCAATCAAAGTGCATCTCTCCCCGCAGTGAATACTCTTGACAGCTGAACACAGACTCAAGTTCACACAAACAGATACACTGAAAGGTAGGCAGGTAATTGAGTGCAGTTTTATACAGAAATAAAAGGAATATAAGGTGACAGTGATTTTGTCTCCACAGTTCGTGTGAAAGGCTGTGTGTCAGACCCACCTAGCTTCACTGTGGCCTACCCAAGTGCATCACATATAACACCAGGTAGGCAGGAGAGAGGCACAACAACGAAGGTTACGATATTGTAACCCTAGTTATATTAGCACAGGCGGAGCCCTCTACTGGACTCTATGGGTATTACTCTCCTCCAATCGCGTACGCGCGATGGCCCACTGAAATTTGCATGTACGTAGCCGGCCAGTAGGGCGTGTCTACCTTTATAAGCAGGTGCACCGCCAGCTGCCCTCATTCCACCACACTTCAGCGTAAGGCGAAAGAGCGGCAGGGCCCTAAGTAGAGGGCTCCGCCTGTGCTAATATAACTAGGGTTACAATATCGTAACCTTCGTTATATCTCACACAGGCTTCGCCCTCTACTGGACTCTATGGGTACAGTAGGCGAAGCCCGATCTATGTACTCCCTGCCGCGGGAGAGGCTCCGCCCACTGACCACACCAGCTACTGGTTAGGTACCGAGACCCAGTCACCACCTTATAATTTTAACCACCGTACGGAGTGATAACGGGTCCAACCTCCTCCCAGTTAGCAGCACCTGGCTAGACTGGGTGGGGTTGTGGTCTAACCTCGCAGGGGTCTCAACCTAGACCTCCTGCACACCTCATTGACCGCGTCCCAGCAGAGCACAGTCCAATGCAGGTGTATGACACCCTGTGGGGATCAAGTAAAAAACACATGACCCCTCCTTCCTCTCACAGGTCCTGTGATCCTACTGTGAGCACAGACCTGGAGAAGGAGCCCGACACATCCAAGAGATAGAACCTTATGAACGGGCAGGGTGAAGACCACGATGCCGCCGTACATATGTCCTCCACGCTCGCCCCACTGAACAGGGCCGTAGACGTCGCCACACTTCTTGTGGAGTGCGCCCGGATCCCAGTGGGTGGCTCTCGACCCGCTTGAGTGTAGGCTGAGAAGATACCTTCACACAGCCACCCTGCTAAGCGTTTCTTGGAAAGGGCTCTGCCAGCCATCCTGTCACCATAACACACAAACAACTGGTTTGTGTTTCTGACAGTGGCCGTCCGGTCGACATAGCATGTCAACGCGCGTACAGGGCATAGGAGATGCAGTTTTGCCTCCAGGGGGCCGCCCCTTGACATGAGGTCGGCCCCCCTGTTCTCGATCCCTGGGATGTGGAGGGCTCTCAGAGACTGCAGGTGCTCTGAAGCCCATGACCACAGGTTCTCCGCCATCGTTAGTAAGGCCGCGGAGTGTACGCCGCCCTGTCTGTTGATGTATGCGACTGTGGTGCGATTGTCGGTCCTCACCAACACGTGTCTTCCCCCTAACAGGTGACTGAAGTGTTGGAGAACCAGGAACACCGCCTGTAACTCGAGGAGGTTGATGTGACGGTCCTCCCCTGGAGGCCACACACCACCTATCGCTCTCCCCAGGCAGGTGCCTCCCCACCCCATCAGGGAGGCGTCCGTGAACACCGACGTGTACGAGGTCACTCGTCCTAGTGGTGTCCCGGTCAACAAGTGTTGTGGGGACCCCCAGTACTGCAGGTTGCCCTGTACTGTTGGGGGAACTGTCAGCAGCCGAAACTTCTGCCTCTTGAGGTCTAAGCGTAGGCTGGCAAACCATCTCTGCAGGCGACGCATGTGCAGCAGTCCGAGTGGAACCACCGGGTGAGCCGCTGCCATGTGCCCTAGTGCCTGCATAACGGTCAAGGCTGTGACACGTTGACCCTGTTTTAGCTTGAGAACCTCCTGCTGTAAGGCCGTCCGTCTGGACTCCGACAGAGTGGCTCTCAGGCTGAGAGCGCAATCCCCAAGTACTCGGCTCTCTGGCTTGGTTGGGGGTTGCTCTTCTTCCAGTTGATGGCAAATCCTAACCTGGTTAGGTGAAGTATCAACTGGGCTGTGTGAAAAATGGCCCACTGTTTGGACCTGGCCATCACGATGAGGTCGTCCAGGTAGAAGAAGACCCTCATCCCCTGGCTGCGCAGCGGCTGTAGCGCTGCGTCCACACATTTGCTGAATGTACGAGGGGCCAGGGAATAGCCAAACGGAAGCCTGTTGTATTCGTAGGCTGTTCCCTGGAAGGCAAAACGCAGGAACTTCCTGTGCCTCGGGGCCACCTCGACATGAAAATAAGCGTCCTTCAGGTCGATGGTTGAGAACCAGTCGCCTGGTTGGACGAGTTCCAGCAGCCTCCTTATAGTTAGCATGCGGAACGTTTTGCGACCGACGCGTGTGTTCAGGGCACGGAGGTCTAGGATGGGTCTGTAGCCCCCTGTCTTTTTGGGAACCAAAAAGTACGGGGAATAAAAACCTCTCTCCCTGTCGTGAGGAGGGACAATTGACACGGCCTGTTTTGACAGCAGGTCCTGAATTTCCCCCCCGAGGAACTCTATCTCTTTTTGAGAGGATAGATTTACCTCTTGTATGCCCCTGAACGCTGGGGGGAGCCCGCAGAACTGGAGAGAATATCCTAGTCTGAGGGTCCTGTCCAGCCAGTCTGTCAGTGCACAGCTGCTTCGCCATTCCTCGTAAAACAGTGTGAGAGGGCGTGCAGACAGCTGTGGAGCGGCTCTTAGAAAGTTGTTGTACACAATTTCGGCCCTCTCCGCCGCCAAACTCGCCATAAACGGGAGTTTGGCCCATGGGGGGCCCTCTGTGAAAGGGCTGAGTCGTCCCTGAACGCACCAGGCCCGTTGTCCGAGCTCTCGGCGTCGTTCTCGAACGCATCTCCTTTTTCCGAGCCGGCGCGGTGTCACCTGAACGCATCACCGCCGTCCGGCGTTCCACCGTCATGGCGTCACTGTTGCTGTTAGAGCCGCTAGTGGGATTAACAGCAGCATGACTCATGTTGGCCGCTCTGCTGTTGTTTACCGGGGAGACAGCTCGAGTTAGCCCGGCCGCTTCAATGTAGCGTGGGTTAAACGAGCGCGAGGCGGTCGCCTCATTACCCGGAAACACAGCTCTGCCGTGCCGCTGTGAGCGGTGACTAGCTTCGCCGTAGCAGCTGCTGGCTCGGCGGAAATAATCATCGTTCACAGCGAGCTGAGCCGGGTCGACCGTGGAAACAACACGGTGTCGGCTAGCAGCACGAGGGGCTAACTGTGTGGTCGCTACAACCAGCGGGGAGCGACATTTCCTGGTGCAACTCCGCCGGTTGTAGCGCTCATAGGTGGGAATGTGGCTATGAGCTTTCTTGACAACAGTGCTCCGCTCTACCGCGTCTCTTACAACTGAGACGGCAGAGGGTGTGTTGTGTTTGTGTGCTTGTGAAACCGTAACCGGGGGGCCTTGTATGCCGGGCCCGCTGCTGGAATGCAACGGCGTGACACAAGCCGCCGCCCCCGGCAGCCCGCCTGACCGAGTAGCTGAAGCTACATCGGTAGGGACTGCACGGCAAGCGGGGAGCGAGGAGGGAGGGGGAGATTTTGCCCTGTTAGTGGTGTAACATGTTTTAATAAAAACAGTATTATCATCCACCGAACAGTCAACACAAGCAGAACATACAGAACCATAACAATGAGGGAGGCCGTCGCAGCAACCTGCCGGCGACGTCGCTCCCATTAACTGTCACTTTGGTCGCTGTGAGCCCCAGGACAGCTTCGGCTTGGGCGTGCTGCGAGCCGTGGAACGGGGCGCGCTGGAGTCCCGTTCAGGACGCTGCAGCGGCCGCTCCGCTGGGGGCGGCTGTGGGTCAGCTGGAGGATCCGCCGCGGAGAATCCTCTTCGCTGGCGGCGCTCTCTCCTCCTCACCGTGGCGTTGCGGCGGGGCAGTTTGACCTCACTTTTCTGCTTGGCGGCGGCAGCGAGCGGAAAATGGCGGTTCAGCTGTGCCTTTTCCTCCTCCAGTCTCTTCAGCCTCTGTGTCACCGTGGTGAGGGAGCCGAAGAGACCGTCAGTTGAGACCGGTGCGGCCAGGAGATCCTCCCGGTCTCTTCTGGGGAGAGCGGTGAGACCCAGCCAGACGTGGCGAGAGCCAACGACCGACAGGGACATCACGCGCCCAGCAGCGGTAGCAGCCCCCTGGATGAGGTTGTTCATCTGACCGATGGTGCGACCGAGGAACTCCACCGTGTCCGGGGAGGGGGGGGCGTCGCGCGGGAGTGAAGCCGCCGCTGCTACGCCCAGCACACCCATGTTGTTTGCTGCTGCTGCTAGCTGTGCACCAAGCTGGAATATTCTGTCAAAATATTCCAGCATGTCCTTATCCTGCGGCAGCGGTGGCAGTGGTTTTCTGGACCCTGACCAGCCGGCTGAGTGTGGGATAAGGAGTGCAGCCAGAGCGTCTTCAAGCGGGGGCACACCGGGAAACACAGTCTCCGTTTCGCCCTGCACACGCAGGAAGGACGCCACTCCCGTGACCGTCGCCTTCGTCTTCAGTGGCTCCTGCCACGCCGCCCTCACGCACTGCCAGATGTCGGGGAGCGCGGGGGAGACGAAAACGGGTCGGGGTGGTTGAGCCGGGCCGTAGAACCCCTGGCGGAGACGGCTCACTGGCCTCGGAGGCAGCGGGGGGGGCAGGGGAAGCCCGGCACGCTCCGCTGCCGTTGTCATGACTACCGGGAAGTCAAGCCTGATAGAAGTGGCGCCGAACACCGTCGAACCGTCAGAGATGGAGAGTTCCTCATCCTCGTCTCTCTCTGGCGGTGAGTCGGCAGCCAAAGCCGAGGCGGGTCTGGACGGCGACGCTGGCTCATGCGGGGTGGTGTCGTCCGCCGGGGCGGCGTCCTCCTCCTCCATGGCGTCGTCCTCAGACTCCCGCTCTTCCTCCTCCTCGCTGCCGTCCGGGGACAGGACGAGCAGAGCTTCACCGGCGGCGAAGTAGTCAGCCCGCTGCTTGCGGCGGAGAAGGGGAATATCTCGGCAGCACGGGCAGGCCGGGCGCTGCTCCAGCCCGGCCACGGCGTGCTTCCTGCCTAGGCACTCGAAGCAGAGCTGATGACGGTCTGCCGGGGCGATAATCCCGCTCGGGCAGGCCGGGCACGATCTTGGTTCTTGAAGCGGCGACTCCATCCTAGGAGGTGTAGGTCAGTGGGCATTCGCCGTCGCTGAAAGAAAAGGAATGAGGGCAGCTGGCGGTGCACCTGCTTATAAAGGTAGACACGCCCTACTGGCCGGCTACGTACATGCAAATTTCAGTGGGCCATCGCGCGTACGCGATTGGAGGAGAGTAATACCCATAGAGTCCAGTAGAGGGCGAAGCCTGTGTGAGATATAACAGCAATAGGCCTAACTATTGTTATTATTTGTATCATTGTTGTATGTTATTTTGATATTAATAATTGTGTAATAATAACAACAATAACAACAACAATAATATAGGAGGAACATTAGCAGAAGGCCTGGTATTTTTTTCCTACCTATTAAATGAGACTTGATAGGTATGTTTATTATTATTATTATTATTATTATTATTATTATTATTATTATTATTATTATTATGTAGGTAGCCCAGGTTATTAATTGATAACAATAAATAAATAAATAAATAAATACATGAATAAATTCATAATAAATAAATAAATCAGTGCATACTAAATGTACATTTTTATTTAATTTCAGCATGGTCAAAACAAATTCAGAAAATTCAGAAGTACGAAAATGGCGTCTTCTCCAAAGCAATGGTCAGAAAGTCACTCAGGAGCAGCCTTTTAAAACGAGGCAATCCTTTGGGAAAGCAGTAAAGCGCACAGCCAAGGCTCTGCCGAAAAGCCCATCAAAAAAAAGAGCTGTAATTGAAAATTTGGCCTTCTCTCTTAACCTGCTAATCAGAAAACCCACAAATCCCATCAGAAACTAAAGATAAAGTAAAAAAATATTATTCCAGGGACGACATTTCTAGACAAGCCCCGGGAATGAAGGATGCCGTGACAGTAAGAGAGGGAGGAGTGAAGAAAAGGATTCAAAAGCGGCACCTGACTATGTCTCTTATGGAGGCATATCGTTGCTTCAAGGAAGAATATCCTGATTTGGTAATTGGAAAATCTAAATTTGCTGATCTACGGCCACCTCAAGTCTTTCTCTCCTCAAAGACACCAAGAAATGTTTGTCTTTGTCGATACCATGAAAACACCTCCCTGCTCCTGGAATGTGTGCGCCACCATGTTCCTCGAAAAGTTTTCAAGAGCACAAGAGAATTTGTGAGCTCAATGGTGTGCAGCACTGATGACCAACGGTGTATGCTGAATGTGAGGAGTGCAAGGATGCCCGACTGTTCCAGAGCAGTATTGTGGACCACATACCAGGTGAGGAGAAACAACTGAAGACCACCTGGTATACCTGGGAGACGGTCGGGGGAGTGCAGGCTAAGGTCCAGAAGACTGGAGTACTAGGAGATGTACTCCGTCTTCTCACTAGCAGTGCACCACAATTTCTCAAGCACTGCTTCATCAAGAGAAAACAGAGTGCAGTGTTTGAGGAGAAGAAAGCAACAGCCCAAGCAGACGGAGACTCTGTGGTCCTGCAGGTGGACTTTGCTGAGAACTACACTGCAGTGTACCAGGACGAGATCCATTCTGCCCACTGGAACCAGAAGCAGGTGTCCATCTTCACCTCCGTTGCCTGGTCTGATGCTGATCCATTGTCGTATGTGGTGGTGAGTGACAGCCTGGACCACGACAAGAAGGCTGTGGCAACGTTCCTGGGAAGGGTTGTCCAAAACATCTGGCAGAAACATCCCCACATGAGGCAGCTACATATTTTTAGTGATGGAGCTGCCTCCCAGTTCAATAACAAGTCTCTGTGGGCCTTTTTGTCATCAAGTTTCCAGGACATGTTCCCCAACCTCCACATTGAGTGGCACTTTTTTGCCAACAGCCATGGCAAGGGAGCAGTCGACGGTGTGGGGGGCACGGTGAAGCGAGCTGTCAACACAGCTGTGTTTAGCCGGCAGGGAGTTGTCCACACTGCTGCTGATTTTGCTAAAGTTGCTGCACAGAGGTGCCCAAATGTCACCATTGAAGAGATGACTCCTGAGGAGATACAGAAGTTCACTCACACACAGGAGCTGGAGGCAAAGTGGGAAGATGTGCCCACCCTCCATGGCACACAGGGAGTGCATAATGTCGAGGTTGCATCATGGGGGGTGATCAGACACAGAATGTACTCCACATCTAATGAATCACACCTCCACACTCTCTCCTCAACCACCAGGCCCTCGGCTGTCTCCACTGATACCATTGAAGAGGTCAGACGCTCACCACCTGTCTCCTCTGACAACTGTGACACACCAATCAAGACAGGGGATTGTCTGCTTGTCAGATTTGTAACAAACAAATCCAACCGGAAGTTTGTGGAATTGGTCACGCAAAAAGATGCGGCGGGTGCGGAAATTCAGTTCCTGAGGAAAAGTGATGCATCTGGCCTCGTCTTTGCACTGCCTCTGAAAGAAGACAGGTCTTGGATCAGTTGGGATCAGATAATCAAACATTTAAGTCCACACATGGATAACAGAGGGAGGTACCACCTCACCACATCAGTACAGGCAGAGTGAACTGGCGTATTGAGGGAGGGAGAGAGAGGGAGAAGTGTTTTCTTGCCTGTATCTTGTTTTTAGATTGCTGTAACATTATTGTTGTTGGTTAAATTAATTTGGATGTTCACATTTAAAATACAGTTATTATATACACATTTAATAAATAAAAAGATCAATTTATTAATATCATAGATTGTGGGTATACTTTAGAAAATTCAGAGGAAGGAATCTCAGTGTTAATTTGACTCGTTTGGGTCTGCTACAAATTCTCAGGGGGAAAAAAATGTTGCATTTCACCACTACGTCAGTGGCATGTCGTGCTGGGCTGCCAATAAATGCTGTGTGTTAATTTGAGCACTTTAGCCGCGACTTTAGCATTTATTGGCAGCCCAGCACGACATGATACTGACATGATGGTGAAACGCAATTTTTTTCCCCCTGAGAATCTGTAGCAGACCCAAACGAGTTAATTAACACTGAGATTCCTTCCTCTAAATTTTCTAAAGCATTCAATCTATGATATTAATCATCAGAATGATCTATTTTAGCATGTTAATAGTTTTGAGTAGTTTTGATAATATTGTCATGTTGTATTCTTACCTGATGTTCTGCATCTTCACGCCATGCCTCTGTCTGGACTTTCCCGCCGGCTAGTCTCTCCCTGTCTGTCTGAGCTGCAGCGTCACCAGATTTTAATTTGATGCATTAAATGTTCTGCTTTTACTGCTTATGTTATTTTCTTTAACACAAACTACCAGTTGAATTTAACACATTACACACACACAGACACACGGCACACCAGAGCGAGCAAGAGAGGCATAGCTACACACGGATGACAGGAGTGTTGAGGATTAAAAGTTGCTCACCATCAGAATCTAGCCGAACTTTGCAGCATTATGTAGCCCGTGGTTGGTAAGAACAGAAGCCTCGTGGCTCCTGGTTTCATATGATGTCTTTATCTTCATTCTAGTTGTAAAAAGGGGCCGTTTATAACGTAATAATTATTTCACATTGATTCAAACTTTATCGCGGTCATTTTGACAACAGCACTGCTATTTAGAGATCTACGGTAACTGCTCACTGTCCAATATCTGCTGGTTCTTACAGGTGACTCCTCCGTACTCTCCCTCTGTTGACATTGGAGCTCCTTCTGCCCGGCATTGCAGGCTCGGAGCGGTGTTTCAAACGAAGCGCTGCTACATGTGCGCTACCAACACGCAACTTGAAGGGATAGTTCACCCAAAATTCAAATTTCACTCATTATCTACTCACCCCAAAAAACTAAGAAACCTGATGTTCATTGACCCTCATTAGATAACACCTGTATCCCACAAGGAAAATGTTCTCCTGAGTTTACAGCAGAGCAGAGTGACGGAGAGAAACACCCCATGTAAGTGATTGCTGACGGAAAATAGGACTATTTAGGACTTATAAACATTCTGATATCTGCTTTAAGTAATGTGAGGACACTTATAGAAAGTTATGATACATTATAAGTTGTGTATAAGCGGTCATTGGATGCTTTAAGTAAAGTGAGGACAGTCTGGTGGGTTATAGAAAGTCATGATACATTATAAGTTGTTTGTAAGCGGTCACTGGATGCTTTAAGTAAAGCTTGCTTTCCCTCATCAAACTCATCAAATACACAACCAAACAACTCCACAGGAGGTACAGTAGAGCGGGTCGTCCACTAACCAGAATGTCGGTGGTTCGATTCCAGGCTCCTCCAGTCAACATGCCGAAGTGTCCTTGGGCAAGACACTGCACCCACACTTGCCCCCCAATATTCCCATCGGGTGTATGAATGTGTGAATGCTTAGTTTCCTGCACTATAGTGCTGTATGAATGTGTGTGAAAGGGTGAATGCGACCATTACATTGTAAAGCGCTTTGAGTGGTCCAAGAGACTATAAAAGCGCTATATAAGTGCAAGTCCATTTACCATTTACCCCAGAACAGACTGGGATGTCACTTCAGAATCACGTGACCCTGTGGAAATATTGAGAAAGAGTGGGCAACCAGCGTGTTTGGAAAGCTAAAGGTGTCCCAAACAAGTATCCACCAGTTTCCCTCCAAATAAGGCCCTGGTTTTCTATTTTTGCTCCTCTAAGGTAACTCAGTCACATCTTATAAATAGTAACTTATTACAAAACATGTAGCCTATGTCAGTTTGCAGTGATAATCCCAGAAAGGAAAGATGAACTCACCACATGCTACATTTCCTTTTCATTAGTGTTTACGGATTTGAGTTTTTATTTCAGACACAGGTCCATATTACAAATCATACAGTATAAATAATGCAAAAATACAAAAGGACTTTGCATTTCATAAAATCTACAGGCTATTGCCACCTTATCATGAAGGTAATCGTAGCAGCTTTTCAATGGGCTTACTACTAGGGCCTCAGTTGTCTGTGTCTGCATTTGTTTCCCCACATCCTGACAATATATATAATAGGGCATACTAGCGATATCACTCATGAAGCATGGTGTGTTCTTTCGGTTAGGACTCAATGTCCACAGTCCTTGCACAAAACACTATCAAAACCATAATCGTCCCGGTTCCCAAGACCAAGAACATCTCTTGCCTCAATGATGACAGAACCATTGCCTCGACATCTGCAGCCATTAAATCTGTAGGAGCCATTCTTTAGTTTGTGTTTTGTTCAAGTACTTTACTTTGACCACAAGGGGGAAGAACCTTAGTAACACCCAGCAGCTGCCCAGAAATGAAGGGTAACTAGTTTGAGTCGGATGGTGGTGGGGGCTGGAGTAAAGCCAAGGATCTTTGTGTTTGCTTCAGTCCACATCAACTACTGTTTTGTAAAAAAAGAAGAAAAAAAAACAAACTTTTGTGTGACAATAAACGGGGACATCACCCAAAGAGACCAACTTTTGCTTTCTAAAGAAACTCCTGCCCACTGTCTAATCAATTCATAGTCAAAGCAGTGGGGGTGGGGGTGGGGCTGCTTGGATGTGGTAATGTTCTGGAGCAGGTGTGAATGTTCAGGAGTGTACAGTAGGGTGTGGTGGTAATTTGGGGGCTGCATGCAAACCTTTTAGGATGCTAATCACGGACTAGGTTAACCACACAGTGTTGTGTGAATCTGTAAACACTTAATATTTTACTGAGTTTCCCTGCCCCCAACTTTTCCTGCAGGTCAATAAGTGTAAACATTTGTCTCACATTTATTGTTTCCATTTCAGAGGGACAGATCCTTGATACAGTGTGCTGGATGTGAGTGTTACCATCCAAAATGGATAGAGTGGTGTGGACATGATGTTAGATATTGGTCCCAATAATATTCTCTCCGGTTCAGCTCTCACAGAAAATGTACTTTCCCTCCATCCACCATTGGAATACTTCTGGAAGTTTGTGTCTGAACCTTTTATATACAGTCAATGGTCTATTAATCTCTGACAAACAAACACTAATGCAAAGGAAATGGAGAAAGTGGTGTGTTCATCTTTGCTTTATGGGATTATCACTGCAAACAAACATCAAAGTTCATATTTTTGTAATTAGGCTAGTATTAATAAAATATGACTGAGTTACCTTGGAGGGAATATAGAAAACCATGTGGCCTTATTTGGAGGTAAACCAGTGGATACTTGTTTGGGACTTTCAAAATACGCTGGTTGCCCACTCTTCGTCAACATTTCTACAGGGTCACATGATTCTCAAGTTACAGCCCAGTCTGTTCTTCCAATTGTCAACTCCAACACCTTAGCAACAGTTTCTAAGGGGAGGAGACTGAGGCGTTAACAAAGAAGTAGCAGGTAGGAGGGGCTGGAGGAAAAGAGGATAAAAGTAGAGCTACGCTATACCGAACTGAGCTAGTGGGAAAGAACCAAGCCGAGGTCCCGTCTGACCAGGACCAAGATGAAGGAGAACCAGGACTACAACATGATAAAGGAGGAGAACCAGGATCCAGAGCAGGATGCGGTCCACCAGGACAACGAGCCATCCGGTCCGCCTGGTTCTGGTCCACAGGTCTGTGTTTCTGTTTTCAGTGGGAGAGTCAAAAGATGAAGCTATGTAAACGCTGTTGTATATTTTGTGGTTCAAGTCTACAACCTAACCTGCCCACTTTATTTCCTGCTGTAGTCACATTATTAAGTTTTAACATTTTTCCATGCGAGAAAGTAACTGTTTAACTTCTTGAGTCTAGTAATGGAGTGTTTTATTGTCAGTAACGGGAACAGAGTTATGGGGAAACAGTAACTTTCTGAGCCGTTATTTTATGAACACCCTAAATCCCATCACTGGTTACTATATCAACTTAAAGACTGACATGTTTTGCTTAGTTTCAACTAGTGTAATGGAAATAATTCTGCTTGTAAGATTTGTATTAATGAAGAATTTAAAAAGGAAAACAAAACAGCAGCATCAACAAGCTGTGTGATGACGGTACCTAAAGTGATATTCCGGCGTTAGTGTAAGCCATGGTCAAACACACCGTAACACCGAGTCAGACCCCCCCTTGAGAGATCAATTTACCCGACCGCTAGATTCACGAGTTCCACCAACTTCAGCAAATACCGCACTATCGCCACACACGGCGCTCTGCAGATCCACTGTCTAACCACAAACCGCCACTTTTAGCCACAAATAATGCTCAGAACTGGACCAAAGTTCATCAATAGTACATTACAGGGTCCCAGCACGTAGTACAAGCCGTCAAACATCCGCTAGCTTTGCCTGTTTTCTTCAGCAGACACAACTCACCTACTTCTCCTCCTGGAGCCGCTTGTTGGTGGGGAAGCCCTGATGAGTCGATCACCGAGTGCAGCGGAGTTAAAGAAAACAGGCAAAGCTAGCGGATGTTTGACGGCTCGTCCTACGTGCTGGGACCCTGTAATGTACTATTGATGAACTTTGGTGCAGTTCTGAGAATTATTTGTGGCTAAAAGTGGCGTTTTGCGGTTAGACAGTGGATCCGTACAGTGTGTGGCAATAGTGCGGTCTTTGCTGAAGTTGGTGGAACTCGTGAATATAGCGGTCGGGTAAACTGATCTCTCGAGGGGGGGTCTGACTCGGTGTTACAATGTGTTTGACCATGGCTTACACTTACGCCGGAATATCGCTTTAAAGGCTAGATGGGCAGCTTTTTTTGACAGTATTAACTTACACACTAACCTTGGGGATAATGTAAATGAAGTGATGTGAAAAAAGATCAGACGTCTGCGTCTCCCCTAGGCTCTGTTTTCAGCCTGCAAAGAATCTATACCCATGACGGTAGATTTTGACAAATCACAGAGAAGCTGCCCTTATTCGTATTATTTCGACGTTTTAAAACGAAAGATAGTGACGTTTTTTCTCTACTCGCTGCTCTGGCTGAGAGGATGAGAACCGTGTGGACTCGACTCAACTCAGCTTTTTTTCTAGATTTCTGCTTACCTTGCCTTTAATGTCCATCCATCCTTGATTGATTGATTCTCTCTTTTCTTGTCTGTTGCCATAGAAACAGGACCACACCAAGGAGAAACCACACAGTTGTAATAGGTGTGGAAACACGTTCAGGACCTCAGTTCATCTGAACGCTCGCCGCCGCCGCCGCCAATGTGGACAGAAGGCATACAGGTGCAAGCAGTGTGGGAAGGAATTCGCTCAATCCGGAGTGTTAACAGTCCACCAGCGCATCCACACTGGAGAGAGGCCGTACAGCTGCGAGCAGTGTGGGAAGGCATTCACTAAATCCTCAGCTTTAACGGTCCACCAGCGCATCCACACTGGAGAGAGGCCATACAGCTGCGAGCAGTGTGGGAAGGCATTCACTAGCTCCTCAGAGTTAACGGTCCACCAGCGCGTCCACACTGGAGAGAGGCCGTACAGCTGCGAGCAGTGTGGGACGGCATTCACTAAATCCTCAGATTTAGCGATCCACCGGCGCATCCACACTGGAGAAAGGCCGTACAGCTGCAAGCAGTGTGGGAAGGCGTTCACTAACTCTGGAAACTTAACGGTCCACCAGCGCGTCCACACCGGAGAGAGGCCGTACAGCTGCAAGCAGTGTGGGAAGGCATTCACTAGCTCCTCAGAGTTAACGATCCACCAGCGCGTCCACACTGGAGAGAGGCCGTACAGCTGCGAGCAGTGTGGGAAGGCATTCACTAAATCCTCAGATTTAACGGTCCACCAGCGCATCCACACTGGAGAGAGGCCGTACAGTTGCGAGCAGTGTGGGAAGGCATTCACTAAATCCTCAGCTTTAACGGTCCACCAGCGCATCCACACTGGAGAGAGGCCATATAGCTGCGAGCAGTGTGGGAAGGCATTCACTAAATCCTCAGATTTAACGATCCACCAGCGCATCCACACTGGAGAGAGGCCATACAGCTGCGAGCAGTGTGGTAATGCATTCACTAGCTCCTCAGAGTTAACGATCCACCAGCGCATCCACACCGGAGAGAGGCCGTACAGCTGTGAGCAGTGTGGGAAGGCATTCGCTCAACTCGGACAGTTAACGGCCCACCAGCGCGTCCACACCGGAGAGAGGCCGTACAGCTGCGAGCAGTGTGGGAAGGCGTTCGCTAGCTCCTCAAAGTTAACGGTCCACCAGCGCATCCACACCAGAGAGAGGCCGTACAGCTGTGAGCAGTGTGGGAAGGCATTCGCTCAACTCGGACAGTTAACGGTCCACCAGCGCGTCCACACTGGAGAGAGGCCGTACAGCTGCAAGCAGTGTGGGAAGGCATTCACTACCTCTGGAAAGTTAACACTCCACCAGCGCATCCACACCGGAGAGAGGCCGTACAGCTGCAAGCAGTGTGGGAAGGCGTTCACTACCTCTGGAAACTTAAAGGTCCACCAGCGCATCCACACCGGAGAGAGGCCATAAAGCTGCGTGCGGTGTGGGAAGGCGTTCACTGTCTCCACTGGGTTAAGAGTCCACCAGCGCGTCCACACCAGAGAGAGGCCGTACAACTGCGAGCAGTGTGGGAAGGCTTTCACTAGCTCCAGAAATTTAATGGCCCACCGGCCCGTCCACACCAGGGTTTCCGTTGTCCAGTAATTACTCCAGAATTTTCTAACCCCGCCGGTCAAAATGTCCGGTGAAAATATTCCCTCCGAGTCCGATCACGATTTGAATTGTATTAAAAAACCAAACGAACAAAAACAAAATCAGAGATTTCAGTGACATCTACCCAGAGTGGAGAGAGGAAAGGCTTCTCTCTGCATAATCGCATCAAAACAGCACAGAGAAGTGAAGTCACCTGGGGGAGCCGGGGCACACCATGGGAACACCCCGCTCCAAGACATGTGCACACCTAAACCAGGCTCTACAAACATTGGTGCGCATATCATGCCACGATTTGTGTTTTTTTTATCTTAACAATGCGCGCCAGAGATTAATACACACATTCAGGCAAGCTACACATACACATACACATACCCACAGACACACAGCTGAGGGGCCGAGGCGTGGCACAGAGAAATGTGCATCTGGTCGTGTGCCCCCCGTGTTCAACCTGCCCAGTGGGTGCTCGTGCCCCTGAGCACCCACGGAATCGGCGCCTATGCGTGTGTGGGCAGTGTGGGAAGGCATTCAGCCAGTCCAACAACCTGAAGAGACACCAGCAGCTCCACAGCAGCTAGAGGACAGGACGGTCCGGTCCTACACCTGAGCAACTAAGGATTATTTTCATCATTGATTAATCAGTTGATATGTAAATGATTAATCAATTAGTTGTTTGGTCAATAAAATGATTTTTTGATTGATTTTGATTTGAAATTCTTCATTCAGTCACATTATCGAAAAAAAAAAAAATAGTGACTGAAAAGGCACAGGCAGAAGCGTAGTGCTTATATTAATGCCTGTCCTACATACCAAAATAAGTTATCCAGAATTCTTTCAATGTAAAAAACAAACAAACTTCCACTAGGAAAGAAACGACAACAAAACAACAACCCCTGACAAACAAACAAACAAAACTAAATTAAACCAAACCAAACCAGAAAAGAAACAGAAAAAAAGAAACCAATAATGATACCAGTATTTAAATGTATTGTAATAAATACGTTTTCAAGTAGCAGAGGGGGAAAAAAACAACAACAAACAAAACAAAAACGATCAAAAATATAATTAAATAGCCTAAGGCTACCAAACAATGAGCAAACATACAGTAACAAAACTAAACCAGAACAGGAGGACCAATAAGGTTAACAGCCTTTAAATATAGTAGTAAGGACACTTTTTTTATACATATATAAATATCAGAGAAGAACAGCAACATACAAAAACAAAAAAAAATCATTGACAATTGTAGCTTGCAAAGATTGCTCTACATATCTTCTTCTGCCCTAACCATGTGTGGGAATGAGAGCATGGCGTAGACAGCGAGCTTAACAATTTTCCAATAAAAACACGAAGATGGAAATCCAGCGTATGGTATCTTTATGGAAGTCTTTTTTGTAAAACTGCATACAAACAGAAACACAGAATCAATGTACAGTAACAGATTATACAGATTCTCTATACAGAAAGATTACGCACTGATTACGCGCTCACTCACATCTTCAACTATGGATATTCAACGATTCAAAGAGAGTTAACTGGTGTAAATTATGAATAATCTACACAACAAACAGTAATATGCATAACTGTACTTACAGATTGTGCCTGATTATGTCAAAAGAAAGAGGATGGACGTAGATGTAATTACACCTCTCCACTGCTAGGCTTCAAAATGGCTGCCGTGCTAAATCTCAAGTGGTTTTAACCACCTGCACCACTAGGGGGCACTGCACACAGCGCTCTAATGTAATTACTGCAGGCAGAATACTCCCCGCCTGGCATCTATGAGATGGCAACTTAACAAACCAACAGGAATAACAACAAACATCATCAAAGGGTAGGTATCAGTGTCTTATTCTCTATGTCGTGTCCTTGGAAACCAGGAGGATGACCTCTGACACTGGTCTCAGGAATAGCCTCTGTTCACCTTTCCGGATGATCTTCACCTCGATCTTTCTGACGAACCCGTCTTCACCAGCAAAGACCTTAGTAACCAGCCCAACTGGCCAGTCGTTCCTCTTTACTTGGGCATCTTTCAACAGAACAACATCACCTTCTTGTAGGTTAGGCCTCTTGGTTCTCCATATACGGCGTCCTTGAAGCCCACTTATGTACTCTTTTTTCCACCGATCCCAGAATGTGTTAGCCAGGCTCTGGACCCGCCACCACTGACTTCTCATGAGATCACTGCTGTCGAATTGGCCGGGTGGTACAGGAGGAGTGCCGACCTTCTGTGTGAGAAGCATGGCTGGGGTGAGTATGACAGGTTGATCTGGATCTGTGGAGACTGAAGTGAGTGGCCTCGCATTCACAATCGCAGTAACTTCAGCCATGAAAGTTACCAGAACTTCGTGTGTAAGCCTGGCCTGGCCATGTTCCAGGAACATGGCATCGAGGATGCGGCGTGCGACGCCAATCATTCTTTCCCAGGTCCCTCCCATATGTGAACCATGTGGGGGATTGAACTTCCACTGGCACCCCTGGTCTGTGAGGTAACTGTCGATTTTCGTGTTGTGGCAACCCTTCTTGTCGATCTGTAGCTCCCTACAGGCGCTCACAAAGTTGGTACCACAATCGGATCTGAACTGTTTCACAGGGCCTCTGATGGCAAAGAAGCGCCTGAGAGAATTGATGAAGCATGATGTATCCATGGATTCCAGCACCTCAATGTGGATCGCCCGCGTACTCATACAAGTAAAGATGACCGCCCATCTCTTCGCATTGGCTTGACCACCTCGAGTTCTCCGTGACATGACGAACCAGGGACCAAACACATCCAGTCCTACATATGTGAAAGGAGGGTCTGTGTGTAAACGGTCAGCAGGTAAGTCAGCCATGATCTGCTCTTCATGCTTGCCTCGCAACCTGCGACAAATGACGCAGTTGAAAATGATGCTACTGATCGATCTCTTTCCGCCAACGATCCAGTAACCGGCTGCTCTTACAGCCCCTTCCGTAAAATGTCTGCCTTGGTGACAAACTTTCTCATGGAAGTGCCTGATGAGTAGTAGAGCGACATGATGTTTGCCTGGTATGAGTATGGGATGCAACTCATCTGATGTAAGCTGGGCTCTTGCTAGCCGACCTCCGACTCTGAGGATACGATCTGAGTCGATGAAGGGACAAAGCTTGCTGAGTGGGCTTGACTTGGGGACGGGTCGTCCCTCTTGGAGACATTTGATGTCCTCAGCGTACACTTCTCTCTGGACAGTGTGAATGATGGTAGCTTTGGCCCGATTGAGCTGCTCTTCATCAAGATGTTTGTTGCATTTATGCCAGCCGTGACAACTGTTATCCTCGGACCTCTTGATAAAGGACTTGGCAATGTGTCCAAGCCGGGCAACAGCTTTCAAGAGGGGACTCCAGGAAGAGAACCGTCCAAAGCGTGCACTGCCAAGCTTGCTGTGTGAGTGACTGGTGACACAAGTAGTAACATCTGACCGTAACTCTGCATCTGACTCAGGGTCAACAAGCCTGAAATCCTTGTCAGATGATTGAACCTGACTTTCATCGGTGAGGAAAGCAGGTCCTGTTAGCCACGTAGAAAAGACCAGCTGGTCAGCTGGTAGCGACCGGGTAGCGTGATCAGCTGGGTTTTGGTCGGTGGGCACATAGTTCCACTGACTTGCCTTTGTGGACCGTCTGATGCGCTGCACGCGATTGTGGACATAAACATAAAACCGCCTTGACTTGAAGATGTAGCCAAGCACCACCTTGCTGTCAGTGAAGAACTTGACCTCATCCAGCGTGATGTCCAACTCTTCTTGGAGCAGTTCGGCTATCTCCACTGCCAATACAGCGGCGCAGAGCTCAAGTCGTGGAACCGTGATCTCTGGCTTTGGGGCAAGTTTTGCTTTGCCGAAGATGAACCCAACTTCACTGTGACCTCTGTCATCTGTCACCTTAAGGTAAGCAACGGCGCTTACTGCTTTGATGGATGCGTCACAAAAAATGCACATTTCTCTTCTCTGAGCTGCAGACAGAGGGAGTGATGTATACATTCTCGGAATTTTCAACTCTTGTAGGTCCTGCAAGGAATCTCTCCATCTTTGCCACTTCTCATGACTCTCCCTTGGGAGCGGTGCATCCCAGTCACTGGCATCAGAGGTAATGTCTCTTAGTATTGAACGACCCTGGATGCTGACGGGAGCAGCAAATCCAAGCGGGTCGTACAAACTATTGATAGTGGACAGCACACCACGTTTTGTGAAGGGTTTCTCAATGATAGCCACTCGGAAGTGGAATGTGTCTGTGGTCAGGTCCCACCCAAGTCCTAGACTGCGCTGCATGGGTGTAAAATCCTGCCCAAACTCAAGGCCTTGCAATTCTTTTGCGAGGTCTTCACCTGGAAAGGCTCTCATGATGTCTGGACTGTTAGATGCAATCTTGTGCAATCGAAGATTGGACTGTGCGAGCATGTGTTGAGCTCTCTTCAGCACACCAACAGCTTCCTCCACGCTGGAGAACGACTTCAGTCCATCATCGACATAAAAATGGCGGTCGACAAAGAGTCTTACATTGGTTCCGTACTCCTTTTCTCCTTCCATGGCTGTCCTCTTGATGCCGTAGATGGCCACTGCTGGAGACGGGCAATTCCCAAACACATGCACCTTCATACGAAATTCCTTAATGTCCCCATCAAGCTGGTGGTCTTGAAACCACAGAAAGCGCAAGTAGTTACGATGCTCATCCTTGACCAAAAAGCTGTGGAACATCTGTTGAACATCAGCCATTACTGCAAAGGGTTCAGACCTAAAGCGGACAAGCACACCGATCAGGCTGTTATTTAGATCTGGGCCCCTGAGCAACACCTCATTTAGAGATACGTTGTTGTACTGGGCACTTGAGTCAAATACGACCCTGATCTGCCCAGGCTTCTGGGGATGATAGACGCCAAAGCTTGGCAGATACCAGCACTCTTCATCATGTTTCAGAGGAGGAGCTGGTTCTGCGTGTCCAGAAGAGAAGATCTTTTCCATGAACTCTACATAGTGATCTTTCATTTCCGGCTTCTTCTTCAAAGTACGCCGAAGAGACAGGAGACGGTTGACGGCTTGCTCCCTATTGTTCGGCAAGCGCTGCCTTGGAAACCGGAACGGGAGGGGGGCCATCCAACTGTTGGAATCGTCCTTTGAGAACTCCTCGTTCATGATTTGGAGGAAGATCTCGTCTTCAACCGACAGTGCCAATTTATCGTCCTCAATGGTGTGACTGAAGATCTGGTTGCCAAGACCATCTTGAACTGGCTTCAGAGGAGGTTGTTTAGGGGGCTCTCCTGTAAACCTCTCCTTAACACAGATGCTGCTCTCACAGGGTCTTAAGAAACTAGCTCGACCATTCTCCAGGATACTCGTCCTGAAAGTGTTCACAGTGGGTTTGTGGGCTCCCCTGAGGCACACGTCTCCTATAATTACCCATCCCAAATCGATGTGTTGGGCATATGGCGCATTGTGTGGCCCATTACACTGACTGCGGACCTTGTGAACCCGGATGATATCTCTTCCCAGCAACAGAAGGATTTCAGCAGAGGGGTCAAGAGGTGGTATCTTGGTGGCGATGGTTTCGAGATGACGATGATGAGTAGCGGCTTCTGGAGTAGGAATTTCCTCTCTGTTGTTAGGCATCAGATTGCACTCAATGAGTGTTGGCAGTGCCATGGATACTCCACCATCTATAGCCTCTATGATGAAGTTCGTGGCTCTTCTTCCACTGGTCTCTGTTATGCCAGAACATGTTTTCAGTGTATAAGGAGAGACCATTCCCTGAATGTTAAACATGTCGAAAAAGGCGGACTTGGCGAGTGACAAATTACTCTGGTCATCCAGCATTACATACATTTTCTTCTTCTGTTCAGGATGCCCCTTGGGATATACAGTGGCCAGACATATTTTGGAACACGACCTTCCATGCAAGCCCTCACCACAAACTTCTGTGCAGCTGGATGTAGTTACAGGGGAGTTCCCCTCAGCTTGCTCCCCGCCGTCTCCCTCTGGTGAAGACACAGGCTCTCTTGCCATCCAGGGAGGTGGTCCATCATGAAGAGCGGAGACGTGACGATCGCTGTCACACTCTGAACAGCGAATTACAGTCTTACAGTCTTTGGCTCTATGGTTTGTAGACATACAGCATTTGAAGCAAATGTAATGCTCTTTTAGGAAATTCTTCCTCTCTTCTAAACTCTTCATTCTGAAACCCCTACACTTCCTGAGAGAGTGTGGTTTCTTATGAATGGGACAATGTCTCTCTGGATCTATGGGAGGCTTGTCACCGTCTGAAGAGTTGGAAGCTTTAACCTCAGTTTTATTAGCAGAGATGGGAGTCCTGGCCTTCCACTGCCTGGTGGGAGGTTTTTCATCTTTATAGGCTGCTGTGCTGGAGCCTTGAAGGGCGAAACTGGGATCCATCTTCATTTCTGCCTGACTGTTCACAAAGTCAACGAAAAAGGAGAAGGGTGGATAATGAACAAAGTTCTCTCTCTTATATCTGGTCCCTTGAGTAACCCATGCGTCCTGGAGGTTGTATGGAAGCTTCTCTACAATCGAATTTATGCCTCTAGGTGAGTCGAGGAAACTGAGGCCAGACAGGTAACCTTCGTTCTTTGCAGCTTCTACCTCCAGAAGAAGGTCTGCAAGCTCTTGGAGACGTTGGTTGTCTTTGGGAGAGATTTTAGTTACATTTTCAAGACGTTTGAATAGTGAAGCCTCAATAACCTCTGGAGAACCATAAGTCTTTTCCAGCCGTCGCCATAGCCTGCCAAGTCCCAATGCTGGATCGTTGACATGGACTGCTCTGATCCGCAGAGCATGCTGAAGTGACTCCCCACCAAGCCACCTGGTGAGTAAGTCCAGCTCCTCACTAGGTTTGAGATCCAAGGCATCTATGGCGTGACAGAAAGTGGATCTCCACGACACGTAGTTCTCAGGCCGATTGTCAAACACCTTCAACCCTGCTGTGAGAAGGTCACGACGAGCGAGAACTGTAGCAAGGTCAGAGACATCTGTGGACCTGGGTGTAAGCCTGTCACTGACTTTACGTGGAGAACTCGCTGCGTCATTGCCCTGTTGTGCGTGGGGACTGAAGGCATCAACGCTGGCATGAGGGTGGTCTGGCCGCGGTGTGGCCCGGGGTTGCTCAAAACGCTGGGTTGTATGAGAAGCTACAGGCTGCGACATGGCATGGCTATTGGGTGAAGTGGCTTTATATTGGGGCTGTGGAATGTACATTAACTTCTGTTTGTTATCACCTTTATCATCTTTTGGAGGGCTGAAGTGTGCATCAATGTAGTCATCAATTCGTTGTTTTGATACAGCTGGCGATAAAGGGGGGCCAATGGCCAAGTCAGCTTTACCACTTTCATTTTCTGCAGCAGCTTCGAGCACCTGTGCTGCAGCCAGTGCAGCTTCAGCTTCACTCTCTTCTTTAAGAGCATTCAATGTTGCATCAATACGGGTTCGTTCAACTTCCATGTCAATTTTAAGTTTTGCATATTCAGCTCTTTTGCGTGCTGCTTCTGCCTTTGCCCGTGCCGCTGCTGCAAGCTGGCTTGAATTTGACTTGGAAGAGCGTTTTGAGGATGATGAGTGGCTAGCATTCGACTTAGAAGAGCGTTTGGAAGATGATGAGTGGCTAGCATTTGAAGCTCCGCAGTCTGCCCTGACTTCCAGGTTGGACTCTTCTTTGCTTTCTGTCTCTTTGCTTTCTGACATTTTGCTTTTGGAGGAGGTATAATGTGTATCCAATCCACCCGTAACGCTTCGACGTATACTGAATCTTTTTACTCTTCTGCCCTAACCATGTGTGGGAATGAGAGCATGGCGTAGACAGCGAGCTTAACAATTTTCCAATAAAAACACGAAGATGGAAATCCAGCGTATGGTATCTTTATGGAAGTCTTTTTTGTAAAACTGCATACAAACAGAAACACAGAATCAATGTACAGTAACAGATTATACAGATTCTCTATACAGAAAGATTACGCACTGATTACGCGCTCACTCACATCTTCAACTATGGATATTCAACGATTCAAAGAGAGTTAACTGGTGTAAATTATGAATAATCTACACAACAAACAGTAATATGCATAACTGTACTTACAGATTGTGCCTGATTATGTCAAAAGAAAGAGGATGGACGTAGATGTAATTACACCTCTCCACTGCTAGGCTTCAAAATGGCTGCCGTGCTAAATCTCAAGTGGTTTTAACCACCTGCACCACTAGGGGGCACTGCACACAGCGCTCTAATGTAATTACTGCAGGCAGAATATATCTTCTTTTTGTAAACCGAAAATGAACTGCACATTCGTAAATCTAGGTTGGCATCATTCCATAGTTTAACTCCCACAACAGATCTCCTTTTAGTCTCTTTTCTAGCTTTTTGTACAACAAATTTACAAACATCACGCAAATTATATTTTGACTCATGTATTGAGAAGAACTGTACACAGACAGGGAGTAACCTTAATTTAGCTTTATACATTATTTGCATTATTTTATAATAAACCAAATCAATTTCATAACATGGGATTTTATAAACAGTATTTAAAAATGTCAGTGTTTCTCATACATCTCTCAGACGTCCTCAAATGTCTTGTTTTGTCCGCAAACCAAAGAGAGACTCAGTTTATCGTCATAAAGGAACAAAGAAACCAGAAATATTCACATTTACTTTCACATTCCGGTTCGAGTCCTGCATCAGACGGCCCTTTCCTGCATGTCATCCCCCCCTCTCTGCCTTCCATTTCCTGTCACATTCTGAACAGTCCTATCTATTAACTCATTGACTGCCAAAGACGCCTATTGGCGTCTTATAAAAAAGTTACGTTGACTGCCAAAGACGCCAATTGGCGTCTTAGGCTTTTATGCGCTGGTTCGGCAGATTAAAGTCTTATACATCTTGTGTGTGAATTTCAGACTTGGCCGCAATGTATTTATGTCACAGTAGGGGGCAGCAGTTGTATATCTGCAATCTGATCGGCTGCTATGAAGAAGACGGAGTTTGTTTACATTTGTGGAGCGTATTGGCGGCGGCCTGGTGTGAGTAAAATGGCGAAGCGGGTGTGTAAAAAAAAGTACAAGCAGCTAACACTGGCACAGAGCTTGTCTGGCAGTAGAAAGCTTGCGAGGGAGGATGGAGGAGGAGGTGATGGAGGGGTAGTTGCTGACAATGGCCAGAGTAGGTCTAAAGAGCAACGCTACCAGGCTAGCGTCGCTAGCATTGCGCAACCAACGGAACTTGAAAGTTCCAGTTTGGAGTCGGACTTTGAACCGGATCCTGACTCCTCGGCTGAGGAGTGGTTTCCATCAGGAAATGAAAGCAGCAGAGATTCGTCGCCAGATCTGCGGGGATCAAGCCGTGACGGTCACTTGTAACGTGAACAGCATTGCCATAGAATGTGTGCATCGGAATGTGTGTTAGTTTTATATTGCAACTTCTGTTACATTCTATCGCCATGTTACCCTGTAGTAATAAAAAAAAATGTATGTGATGATAATTGTAAATCTTTCTACACAGCCCGGACCGAGTGAAGTGCCTTCTGAGACCCTACCTTCCACCACAGAGCGTGTGAGAAGAACAGGTAAAAAATATTTCTCTACATAAGTACAAAGCAATAAAAGGTGCCTTTTGTGAAATTGTATTGTGAGATTGAATGTTTTTCATTATCTTATAGACCCTGAATCGGAGCCCGGACCGAGCAGAGTACCCACAGAGAATGTGAGAAGAACAGGTAAAAAAATATATTTCTCTACATAAGCAATAAAAGGTGCCTTTTGTGAAATTGTATTTTGAAATTGTATATATGAAGAGCTCTTTTCCAAAACGCGATAACGCCAAAATTAAAAAAAATCGATTTTTCAGCGCTATTCTGTTGATTACCGATCCTATTCACTGCCCTATGAACGTTTCTTCCCAGACCGCTGTATAACCCTGTTTAAACTGTATGTCAAGGTGCAGTTCCTTTCCAAACCGCGATAAGCGCTGTTGTTGTTTTTTGACTGAACGCGGTATCTCCTCTCGGCCAATCAGCGTTCGATCTGAGTTCTCAACGGAACCAAGATGGTGGCGCCGTGAGCCGAAGTTTTTTGAGTGTTTCAACTACATTTATCGATAAAAATGAACGCCTTTGACAGATCGGATCAACAGGTGGAGCTTACATCAGGTGGGAGACGGCGGAAATTAAACAAAGACAATCACAAACGAGAGAAAATAAAGACAATTCGCCATTCTGGCGGTGGATTGATCCCAGCAGTGGGATGTCAACATACCGGTACGACAAGCTTTTGCCATGCAGATTCACTGACACCGGAGGACTTGCTGATGAACTTTAGAAAGTTGTATGACAACCCAGAAAAAGTTGAACAGGACAAGGTCATTCTCCATCTGATGACCATATCAAACGTCCAGCGACACCGTCAGAAGGTTGACGAAGAGGAAAGAAAGAAAGAACGTGTCCGTGAAATACAGTCTGCTTTGCAACAACCACCCAAATAGAGTCTCTGTTTGCAAAGCAACATTCCTCACAGTATTAGGTGAGTAATGTTTTCATTTAAAGCGATATTCCGGCGTAAGTGAAAGCCACGGTCAAACACACCGTAACACCGAGTCAGACCCCCCCTCGAGAGATCAATTTCCCCGACCGCTAGATTCACGAGTTCCACCAACTTCAGCAAACACCGCACTATCGCCACATACGGCGCTGCGCGGATCCACTGTCTAACCGCAGTCCGCAAAACGCCACTTTTAGCCACAAATAATGCTCAGAACTGCACCAAAGTTCATCAAAAGTACATTAGAGGGTCCCAGCACGTAGGACGAGCCGTCAAACATCCGCTAGCTTTACCTGTTTTCTTTAGCAGACACAACTCACCTACTTCTCCTCCTGGAGCCGCTTGCTGGTGGAGCAGCCCTGACGAGTGGATCACCCAGTGCAGCTGAGCTAAAGAAAACAGGTAAAGCTAGCGGATGTTTGACGGCTCGTCCTACGTGCTGGGACCCTGTAATGTACTATTGATGAGCTTTGGTGCAGTTCTGAGCATTATTTGTGGCTAAAAGTGGCGTTTTGCGGACTGCGGTTAGACAGTGGATCCGCGCAGCGCCGTGTGTGGCGATAGTGCGGTGTTTGCTGAAGTTGCTGGAACTCGTGAATCTAGCGGTCGGGTAAATTGATCTCTCGAGGGTGGGTCTGACTCGGTGTTACGGTGTGTTTGACCGTGGCTTTCACTTACGCCGGAATATCGCTTTAATGTAGTGTGAGTGTGTAGTGATGTAGTGTAGTGGCATCCGGGTGGGTTTTTATAAATTCAAAATGAAAATTTCAGTGTTTTTCATGGGACCATTAAACATACTTGCGTCTATATGTGCGGCTCTGCAACTCGCTCATGCAGAGGGAGCAGACGTTGGAGCAACTGTCCTCTTTTTTTGGAAATCAAAATAGTACCAAACAGTCATACCATTTCGTAGAGTTTGTGCCAAATGTTTACACACAACATTAACTTTTTGAAGTGGTGTACAATTGGGCGATCAGACATGAGCCAGTAACTTACAATTCTCAGTAGTTTCATTATTTCCTGAATCAAGTTGCTCTTCAGTAGGTAGGCTATGTAGCTTTGCCATACTACAGTTTTATGTAGTAAATGTTTCTGTGGCTACATATAGTGCAGGCGTTTGTATCATAGAAAATAAATTATAGAAATTTCATATTAATCACAGACTCTGCCCAGTTATGCTGATTGGGAAAGATTTATTTATGGCAAAGTAATACCTAGTGTTTTTTGTGTGTTCAGTGTGGAAGTGCAGATAATCAGTGTTTATCCATTTATGTAGTTTTGTGTGTGATCAGGATATGGTAGGCTTAAGGAAAGACCGACAGTTTTCACTACTTTCACTGTTGTATTTTATCAAGAGGTCTTTTAAGTTTGTTCAGAAAAAAAGTTCATTACCTGAACCTAATGCTTTTTATCTGAAGTAGCCTATAGATGACTGACAACCTCAATTATTATGTTTTTCAGGCATCAGCAAGGACCGTGCCTCCCGAGTCGCACAATATTATGCAGAGACTGCAGAGGCACGTCCAGAGAGAAGGGGTGGCGCGCGACAAGTGCAACACAATAAGGAGAGAAGACAAAACATCATCCAGCACATACAATCCTTCACCTGCAGAGCCAGCCATTATGGGCGGAGGGGAGCCCCAGGGCGCAAGTATCTACCGAGTGACTTAAACGTAAGAAAAATGCATGAGTTGTTTGAAAGTCTAAATCATGCTCAGATCAGTTACTCGCTGTACTATTCAGTATTTGCCAGTGAGTTCAATCTTGGCTTTGGCCATCCAGCCACTGATGCATGCTCAGTTTGTGCCATGCACAAGCTCAAGATTAAGGATCCAAGCTTAACCGAGAGAGAGAAACAGATTGAATCCGCTACGTTCATTTTGCACCGTCGCAGAGCTCGTGTCTTCTATGACCTCCTTGGTAGGGTCACTGAAAATTGTGTAACACTGTGTTTTGATATGATGCAAAACCTTATCCTACCTAAAACTCCAATCGGACAGGCTTATTATTCTCGCCAGTTATACATGTACCTGTTTGGAGTGGTAACACATCACGGTCCATCTTTACGTCTGGCAAGAAAATGAAAACAGGAAAGATAGCAATATGATTGCATCTGCACTTAGAGACTGCTTAAGGGTCCGTCTTCAGGGGAAAATCCGTCAATCCAGGGCACTTCGTCTTTTTAGTGACTCTTGTTATGGACAAAACAAAAATATGAACATGGTGTCCATGCTCATGGATTTTCGCAAGAACTTTCCCAATCTTGCCATTGAGTACACATTCCCAGTAAGGGGACATAGTTATCTACCGGCTGACTGTGTGTTTGGGAGGATAGAGCAGAAGATCAGAAAAATAGAGACCATCTTACTACCTCAGGAGTATCATTCATTACTGCAGAACTTTGGAAACGTGCACATCTATGGCAAAGATTGGGAGGCATTTGATTTCCGATCTGCTACTAAAAAGTGTGTGAAGGCTCAGAGAAGCTTTAAACTAAGTGAAGCGCGCATGCTTGAACTGAGTGCCAACAAGATTGGGTTCAAAACCACTTACAGTGGAGCATACTCTTTCCACAGTGTACTGAAACCGGGGAAGCAGTGGGCTGACTTGAAACCTGACATACTCCCTAAGCAGACCACTGTAAAGGATGCAAAGAAACGTGATGTGTTAGCCCTTCTGACAGAAATGGGTGTGTCAGGTGAGGTGCAGGCATTTTATAATGATGCACTGTCTGAAGTTACTGGCGATGTATGCCTGAGTGATGTAGAAGAGTAAATTGCCCCAAGTTTGATGGTGGTCATGAACTAAAATTACCACTTAAGTGGTAGGTATTGTTTACAGTGTTCTTGAAAGTCATGTTCGTCAGGACTTCCTATTTTCATCTTCAGTTCAGTTGCTGGTCTAAAAAGCAAACATTAGTGGGCCACCCACTCTGATTTTATGGAAATGGATTTATAGGTTGTTTTCAGATGACGTCACGACTGCAGATGGAGGGCAGGAAGTATTCTGCTGGAAGGAAAACAATAGGAAAATGCCGACGGTCTGCGCTGTCTACGGCCGTTCAAAGCGGTCTAACCGGGAAAATCAAAAGAGTTACTTTCGAGTCACTAAGGTAGTAACACACGAAGGACTCAAATTGGGACATAATTGACACAAACGGTGTCTTAGCCTGCCCTACAGTACAAGTGGCACATAGAAAGAGGAGTAAAGCAATATATTAAGCGGCAATATATATTTAATTATCAAAGATGTTCAATCAAACCCACATTGTGTGAAACAATGTTCAAAACACACACTGCCAGTGTCACAACTAAGCATATAAAGTCCGCTAGCCTAATGCTAACGTATATGTAAAACCTCATAGACGGGCTAACAGAAATTAGCATGTAGTTTACAGCCAGTAAAGCTGTTAAAAACGGTTTTAAGTCTGGCTATAGCGCTGGTAACACATCACCGTTTAATCCAGAGTCTGTGGTCAGTTTAAAACGCTTCGGACTTTGCTCTGATGTTTGTTGTGGGATAAGTGCAGAGTCTGTGGGATCCGCGACCGGGGAACCGTAGCAGTGCAGCGGCTGTCACAGCAGCAGCAGCCGCTCTACTCAGCTGATCTGCCGCGGCCGTCTGTCGTCCTCCCCGGCGTCCTCCCCGGCGTAACGTAAAAAGTAAACATAACATATCCGCATGCTTTTGGAGGTTTACCGCTGGCTGCTTAAATTGTTTTTAGGAGATTAATGTTGGTTTCATTGATGAAATTTAACAGCTGTGGCAGCGGCATTGTTTGAATGACAAGTGAGAAAGCTGCCTGGGCTACGGACTGAAATCACCACATTTAACGTTATGTAAATAAATAAATAAATGCTTTACAAAGAACCGATCAGTTTAATACATTTTATTTTGTTAAGTTGACATGGTTACTGAACACGGCAAAGATTATTACCACTTTATGACTTGACTCTGTATTTCTATGCGAGTCCTATGGGAGTGTCGCCACTCTGTTACATCAGTCCCTCTGGTCGGCAGTCGTCGAGGCGGTGTGTTTCACTGCTTCCTTTCTCCCGACTTAAGGTTGTATGGATCCTAGCCGATATATTTTTTCAAATTTTTGGTGATACCAGCTACTGCAGGCTCGACCAAAAGCTTTGGAGTACTTGCGGGAAGCATCACTTTCAGGCACCGTTCTCCACTTCCTGCCCTCCATCTGACATAGCTACGTCATCAGAACCACGTGACTGAAAACAACCTATTGAATGTACTGTAATGATTGTAAACAGTGTTTCTTTGAAATAGTTCCCTTTTGCCTTATACTTAAAAAGATTGCTACCTGAGCTGTGTAAGAAAGTACAATACGACTATTGAATGTATTTTTCTATCATTATATTGTTTTAATCATTGATGTTAGTTTATTTGGCTGTTTTTTTGCCATGCTTTAAAGGTACCTTAAAGTCCTAAGATTGAACACTATGTAAATGTTTTTGTTTTTTAAGCTACAGCTACAGCTGCCAAGGAGTCCACTATTGTATTTGCAGTAGGGCTGTCAAACTATTAATTTTTCTAATATATAATTTATTTGATTTATTTTATTAATATGAGCTTTAAAAATGTGAATTAAACATAAATGAATGTACTTTGTTAATTTATTTGATTTAGCAGCTATTTATTGTATTTCATTTGTTATTGGTGATGAATACCTGGATTTGTAGCGTTTTGCTAAAAACATATTAATGTTTGGTTTTTAAAATCAACAATATTGTTGTGAAATTTGAAAATTGTTGTTGAACATGTTCAGACTGAGCAAATACACTGTTTTAACGGAATAAAATTAATCTTTGTAAAAATGTGTGTGTCTGCTTAAATAATGTCATTTTTCCAGAAATTATGAAAATGGATTTATAGCGTTTTGGAAAAGAGCTCTTCAAATAAACTTCCACTAGGAAAGAAACGACAACAAAACAACAACCCCTGACAAACAAACAAACAAAACTAAATTGAACCAAGCCAAACCAGAAAAGAAACAAAAAAAGAAACCAATAATGATACCAGTATTTAAATGTATTGTAATAAATACGTTTTCAAGTAGCAGAGACCAACTTTTGCTTTCTAAAGAAACTCCTGCCCACTGTCCACTCAATTCATAGTCAAAGCAGTGGGGGTGGGGCTCCTTGGATGTGGTAATGTTCTGGAGCAGGTGTGAATGTTCAGGAGTGTAGGGTGTGGTGGTAATTTGGGGGCTGCATGCAAACCTTTTAGGATGCTAATCACGGACTAGGTTAACCACACAGTGTTGTGTGAATCTGTAAACACTTTATATTTTACTGAGTTTCCCTGCCCCCAACTTTTCCTGCAGGTCAATAAGTGTAAACATTTGTCTCACATTTATTGTTTCCATTTCAGAAGGACAGATCCTTGATACAGTGTGCTGGATGTGAGTGTTACCATCCAAAATGGATAGAGTGGTGTGGACATGATGTTAGATATTGGTCCCAATAATATTCTCTCCGGTCTAGCTCTTACAGAAAATGTACTTTCCCTCCATCCACCATTGGAATACTTCTGGAAGTTTGTGTCTGAACCTTTTATATACAGTCAATGGTCTATTAATCTCTGACAAACAAACACTAATGCAAAGGAAATGGAGAAAGTGGTGTGTTCATCTTTGCTTTATGGGATTATCACTGCAAACGGACATCAAAGTTCATGTTTTTGTAATTAGGCTAGTATTAATAAAATATGACTGAGTTACCTTGGAGGGAATATAGAAAACCATGTGGCCTTATTTGGAGGTAAACCAGTGGATACTTGTTTGGGACTTTCAAAATACGCTGGTTGCCCACTCTTCGTCAACATTTCTACAGGGTCACATGATTCTCAAGTTACAGCCCAGTCTGTTCTTCCAATTGCCAACTCCAACACCTTAGCAACAGTTTCTAAGGGGAGGAGACTGAGGCGTTAACAAAGAAGTAGCAGGTAGGAGGGGCTGGAGGAAAAGAGGATAAAAGTAGAGCCACGCTATACCGTACTGAGCTAGTGGGAAAGAACCAAGCCGAGGTCCCGTCTGACCAGGACCAGGATGAAGGAGAACCAGGACTACAACATGGTAAAGGAGGAGAACCAGGATCCGCAGCAGGATGCGGTCCACCAGGACAACGAGCCATCCGGTCCGCCTGGTTCTGGTCCACAGGTCTGTGTTTCTGTTTTCAGTGGGAGAGTCAAAAGATGAAGCTATGTAAATGCTGTTGTATATTTTGTGGTTCAAGTCTACAACCTAACCTGCCTACTTTGTTTCCTGCTGTAGTCACATTATTAAGTTTTAACATTTTTGCATGCGAGAAAGTAACTGTTTAACTTCTTGAGTCTAGTAATGGAGTGTTTTATTGTCAGTAACGGGAACAGAGTTAGGGGCCGTGTCCACCAGACGCGTTTTCAGCGCTGACAGCGCTCACAGCGCTGCTTTCCCAGCGCTTAGCGCTCTCTCTCTCTCCCTCGTAGAGTGCCGCTGTTGCTAGGTTACAAAACGAGTCCTCCGACACTGCCTTGTTTATGTAAACACTACAACGAGGGTCAGAAACACACAGCGTCAGCTTTTGACACGGACCCTGAGGTCGGCCTGCCTTCAATGCAAGTGTGGGTCATGATATAAACCGAGCCACGTCCCCGGTTGTGTTGCTGTCGGTCATTAGTCAGTGCAGGGAGGAGTGACAACGAGCGCGGCGCTGTTCTAAAAGTTGAGCAGATTTCAACTCGAAGCGCTCTGAGCGCCGCGACAAAAAAAAGCAAGCGCCGAGGGCGTTTTACCGCCGAGGGCGCTGAGCGCTGTGAGCGCCGGACTCAATAGGGTTTGAATGAAAAGTTGACGCCCAGAGCGCTAAAAACGCGTCCTGTGGACACGGCCCCTTATGGGGAAACAGTAACTTTCTGAGCCGTTATTTTATGAACACCCTAAATCCCATCACTGGTTACTACATCAACTTAAAGACTGACATGTTTTGCTTAGTTTCAACTAGTGTAATGGAAATAATTGTGCTTGTAAGATTTGTATTAATGAAGAATTTAAAAAGGAAAACAAAACAGCATCATCAACAAGCTGTGTGATGACGGTACTTAACGCGATATTCCGGCGTTAGTGTAAGCCATGGTCAAACACACTGTAACACAGAGTCAGACCCCCCTCGAGAGATCAATTTACCCGACCGCTAGATTCACGAGTTCCACCAACTTCAGCAAATACTGCACTATCGCCACACACGGCGCTCTGCGGATCCACTGTCTAACCACAAAACGCCACTTTTAGCCACAAATAATGCTCAGAACTGGACCAAAGTTCATCAATAGTACATTACAGGGTCCCAGCACGTAGTACAAGCCGCCAAACATCCGCTAGCTTTGCCTGTTTTCTTCAGCAGACACAACTCACCTACTTCTCCTCCTGGAGCCGCTTGTTGGTGGGGAAGCCCTGACGAGTCGATCACCGAGTGCAGCGGAGTTAAAGAAAACAGTCAAAGCTAGCGGATGTTTGACGGCTCGTCCTACGTGCTGGGACCCTGTAATGTACTATTGATTAACTTTGGTGCAGTTCTGAGCATTATTTGTGGCTAAAAGTGGCGTTTTGCGGTTAGACAGTGGATCCGTACAGTGCCGTGTGTGGCGATAGTGCAGTATTTGCTGAAGTTGGTGGAACTCGTGAATCTAGCGGTCGGGTAAACTGATCTCTCGAGGGGGGGTCTGACTCGGTGTTACAGCGTGTTTGACCATGGCTTACACTTACACCGGAATATCGCTTTAAAGGCTAGGTAGGCAGCTTTTTTGGACAGTATTAACTTACACACTAACCTTGGGGATAATGTAAATGAAGTGATGTGAAAAAAGATCAGACGTCTGCGTCTCCCCTAGGCTCTGTTTCCAGCCTGCAAAGAATCTATACCCATGACGGTAGATTTTGACAAATCACAGAGAAGCTGCCCTTATTTGTATTATTTCGACGTTTTAAAACGAAAGATAGTGACGTTTTTTTCTCTACTCGCTGCTCTGGCTGAGAGGATGAGAACCGTGTGGACTCAACTCAACTCAGCTTTTTTTTCCTAGATTTCTGCCTACCTTGCCTTTAATGTCCATCTATCCATCCTTGATTGATTGATTCTCTCTCTTCTCTTGTCTGTTGCCATAGAAACAGGACCACACCAAGGAGAAACCACACAGTTGTAATAGGTGTGGGAACACGTTCAGGACCACAGTTCATCTGAACGCTCACCGCCGGCGGCGCCAATGTGGACAGAAGGCATACAGGTGCAAGCAGTGTGGGAAGGAATTCGCTCAATCCAGAGCGTTAACAGTCCACCAGCGCATCCACACTGGAGAGAGGCCGTACAGCTGCGAGCAGTGTGGGAAGGCGTTCGCTTCCTCTGGAAATTTAACGGTCCACCAGCGCGTCCACACTGGAGAGAAGCCGCACAGCTGCGAGCAGTGTGGGAAGGCGTTCACTTCCGCTGGAAATTTAAAAAACCACCAGCGCGTCCACACTGGAGAGAAGCCGCACAGCTGCGAGCAGTGTGGGAAGGCATTCGCTCAACTCGGATACTTAGCGGTCCACCAGCGCATCCACACCGGAGAGAGGCCGTACAGCTGCGAGCAGTGTGGGAAGGCATTCGCTCAACTCGGATACTTAGCGGTCCACCAGCGCATCCACGCCGGAGAGAGGCCGTACAGCTGCGAGCAGTGTGGGAAGGCATTCACTACTTCCTCAGAGTTAACGATCCACCGGCGCGTCCACACCAGAGATAGGCCTTACAGCTGCGAGCAGTGTGGGAAGGCATTCGCTCGCTCCTCAAATTTAACGGTCCACCAACGCATCCACACCGGAGAGAGGCCGTACAGCTGTGAGCAGTGTGGGAAGACATTCACTGAATCCGGAAAGTTAACAGTCCACCAGCGCATCCACACCGGAGAGAGGCCGTACAGCTGCGAGCAGTGTGGGAAGGCATTCACTAGCTCCTCAGAGTTAACAGTCCACCAGCGCATCCACACCGGAGAGAGGCCGTACAGCTGTGAGCAGTGTGGGAAGACATTCGCTCAATCCGGAAAGTTAACACTCCACCAGCGCATCCACACTGGAGAGAGGCCGTACAGCTGCGAGCAGTGTGGGAAGGCGTTCGCTACCTCTGGAAGCTTAAAGGTCCACCAGCGCATCCACACCGGAGAGAGGCCGTACAGCTGTGAGCAGTGTGGGAAGACATTCGCTCAATCCGGAAAGTTAACACTCCACCAGCGCATCCACACTGGAGAGAGGCCGTACAGCTGCGAGCAGTGTGGGAAGGCGTTCGCTACCTCTGGAAGCTTAAAGGTCCACCAGCGCATCCACACCAGAGAGAGGCCATAAAGCTGCGCGCAGTGTGGGAAGGCGTTCACTGACTCCACTGGGTTAAGAGTCCACCAGCGCGTCCACACCAGAGAGAGGCCGTACAGCTGCGAGCAGTGTGGGAAGGCGTTCACTAGCTCCAGAAATTTAATGGCCCACCAGCCCGTCCACACCAGGGTTTCCGTTGTCCAGTAATTAGTCCAGAATTTTCTAACCCTGCCAGTCAAAATGTCCAGTGAAAATATTCCCTCCGAGTCCGATCACGATTCGAATTGTATTAAAAAACCAAACGAACAAAAACAAAATCAGAGATTTCGGTGACATCTACCCAGAGTGGAGAGAGGAGAGGCTTCTCTCTGCAGGGGGGCGACCGCCATTCCGAAGGACCGCCATTCCGACGGTCTGCCAGTCCGAAAATTCCCGAAGGTCCGTCATTACGAACTTCCCGAGGGGCCGCCGTTCCGAATGTGTTTTATTTTGAAAATTGACCGGATTCTCTCGTGGTTTGACTTCCTGCCCGGCTTGACACGACGCGCCGCGGGGACAACGCCCCCCCCCTCCCCCTCCCCCTCCGCCTCCAAAGTTTCACCCAGGTGCGAGTCTGATGCAGCCGCGGCGCTCCTGCTGAAAATAAATGTCCTTGCTCTGTGTTTTGGTTAGGTTTAGGCAATGTAGAAAGGAGTTGGTTAAGTTTAGTAAAAAGATTAGGTAGAGGCCAATAAAATCACTATTAATAGGTGTTTCCCCCGGGAGTCGAACCCTGATCTACCGCACCAAAAACACATACTCTAACAACTACGCTACCAATGCATTGGCTAGAGTGGGTACCCTGCTAAAACCATTCAATTTTTTTCAGGTTCGGAATGGCACCCTCTTTTTCAGGTTCGGAGTGGCACCCCTTTCCCATGAATAATTAAGGGTCGGCATTCCGACAAATGAAAGTAAACGTTCGGAGTGGCGGCCCTTCGGAATGGCACCCTGGAACCCTCTCTGCATAATCACATCAAAACAGCACAGAGAAGTGAAGTCACCTGGGGGAGCCGGGCCACACCATGGGAACACCCCGCCCCCGACATGTGCACACTTAAATCAGGCTCTACAAACACTGGTGCGCATATCATGCCACGATTTGTGTTTTTCATCTTAACAACGCACGCCAGAGATTAATACACACATTCACGCAGGCTACACACACATACGGGCTACACATGATACACAGACACACAGCTGAGGGGCCGAGGCGTGGCACGGAGAAATGCGCACCTGGTGGTGTGCCCCGCATGGGTGCTCAACCTGCCCAGTGGGTGCTCGTGCCCCTGAGCACCCACAGAATCGGCGCCTATGCGTGTGTGGGCAGTGTGGGAAGGCATTCAGCCAGTCCAACAACCTGAAGAGACACCAGCAGCTCCACAGCAGCTAGAGGACAGGACGGTCCGGTCCTACACCTGAGCAACTAAGGATTATTTTCATCATCGATCAGTTGATCATCAGTTGATATGTAAATGATTAATCAATAAGTTGTTTGGTCAATAAAATGATTTTTTGATTGATTTTGATTTGTAATTCTTTATTCATTCACATCACACCACAAGCATTTTCAACATAAACGTTATCGAAAAAAAATAGTGACTGAAAAGGCACAGGCAGAAGCGTAGTGCTTATATTAATGCCTGTCCTACATACCAAAATGAGTTATCCAGAATTCTTTCAATGTAAAAAACAAATAAACTTACACTAGGAAAGAAACGACAACAAAACAACAACCACTGACAAACAAACAAACAAAACGAAATTAAACCAAACCAAACCAGAAAAGAAAAGAAACAGAAAAAAAGAAACCAATAATGATACCAGTATTTAAATGTATTGTAATAAATACGTTTTCAAGTAGCAGAGGAAAAAAACAACAACAACAAACAAAACAAAAACGATCAAAAAATATAATTAAATAGCCTAAGGCTACCAAACAATGATACGATAAAAAAAAGCAAACAAACAAACATACAGTAACAAAACTAAACCATAACAGGAGGACCAATAAGGTTAACAGCCTTTAAATATATAGTAGTGAGGACACTTTTTTTCATACATATAAATATCAGAGAAGAACAGCAACATACAAAAACAAAAAAAAATCATTGACAATTGTAGCTTGCAAAGATTGCTCTACATATCTTCTTTTTGTAAACCGAAAATGAACTGCACATTCGTAAATCTAGGTTGGCATCATTCCATAGTTTAACTCCCACAACAGATATACATCTCCTTTTAGTCTCTTTTCTAGCTTTTTGTACAACAAATTTACAAACATCACGCAAATTATATTTTGACTCATGTATTGAGAAGAACTGTTGTACACAGACAGGGAGTAACCTTAATTTAGCTTTATACATTATTTGCATTATTTTATAATAAACCAAATCATTATGGGATTTTATAAACAGTGTTAAAAAATGTCAGTGTTTCTCATACGTCTCTCAGACGTCCTCAAATCTCTTGTTTTGTCCGCAAACCAAAGAGAGACTCAGTTTATCGTCATAAAGGAACCAGAAATATTCACATTTACTTTCACATTCCGGTTCGAGTCCTGCATCAGACGGCCCTGCATGTCATCCCCCCCTCTCTGCCTTCCATTTCCTGTCACATTCTGAACAGTCCTATCTAGTTCATAAAATACATGCAACATACAATATCTGACTTTTTATTAATATGAAAAAGAGAGATTCATGAAGAATGACACAAAATCTAAACCTTATCTTTTTATCAGTTCTGGTTACTTTTGAGTATAAATACGGGCAATACATATTCATACAAATTTCCAAACTCAAAACTTCTAAGTTTCAAAAGTAGAATTTTTGTGTGTACTTATTGCTATAGTTGTGGCCCATCTGCAGTACCTTCACAGCCCATTAGGGGGCAGTGGCCCACAAATGGGGAACCTGAAATCAATACTGTCTTTCAATACATCAACACCAAAGGGATAGTAGCATTTTTTAAGTAGGGTTGTATGATCTACAAATAGCCCCTTAATTTAATTGCAGTAGAAGACACTCTGCACTCCTACCGTTAGCAAAGCCAGCCCATACCTCTGCCCAGAGATTTACAATAATTATTGTGAATGGACCCAAAGAAAACAGCCTATCTTCGTGGCCTAAAAGAGGTTTTACCTGAAAAAAACGTTCAATTTCCAGTTCCATTGTTCGCTAGTGCAGGAAAAACACAGTTTTTATTTGGACCTAACCAACTCATGTATCCCAGGGTTGCCCAGGGTTAGCACCCGCCGGTCAGCAGTTGGTTAGCTCCAAATAAAAACTGCACTTTTCCTGCACTTTGAGGGGCTGGAAAAAAATATATGGAAACACTTTCTATGAGGCCCCACCTTATAACACATTATGATGCGATCATAATGTGGTTATAATGATTTATAATTAGTGTTAGAATGACTTATACATGTTCATGATGTGTTATAATAACAATTATAAGCAGATTATAATGTTTTTTTTATAATGTTATAAGGGTTCAAGCATCACAATGACGTATTATAACTTATTTCTCATGAACACATAATCACAGTTATAATACATTATAACATTAATATAATTATTATAAATGTTATGTCAAATAATGGCTATATGAGATGGTATAATGCTTTTAGTGCTTATAAACCATTATAAGCGGTCAATGGATGCGTTAAAGCAGATATCAGCGATCCGGTTTGTAACCCTCAGTGATTTACTTAGACCACTAAAGATGAATACTGCGTTCTAATTCGTCTCAAGGAGCGAGGGAAGGTTAGTAGTAAACACAAGTATGTTTATTCTCACAACATGGAAATCAAGTTGAAACTTGTTGAGATTTGAAAATCCCCAAAGGTATGAAAAATAACAAACAAAAATAATAAACAAAAGCAAAATAAATTGTCCTCTCAGCTCTTAGCTGTTCTGATATCAAAGTTCAATGTGTCCAGTCAAAAGTTTAGTTGGAATCCGTATTAGTCCAAGTCCAAGTCTATTCAGTGTGTATGTGGTCTACCCGGGTAGTATGTGTTTGTGTATGTATGTTACTGCGCGCTGGTTCAGGATATTTCCTCCAGGTGACGACTCTCCACGACGACGATGAAGATGAAGGAATCTGCCTCCTCTCTGTTTCCGCCACGCCTCAGACAGAAACCCCTGGTCAACTCGACACTCGATGTAGATTCAGCAACTCGGCATATAAAAAAAACAATCTGCATAGTAGAACATAAAGTTAACTAGCAGTCAATAATATCTGTACAGATTTATATTTCTCTTCTCTTTAACTCAAATGTAACTAATACTGACCACAAAGAATGAGTGACTGCATTATGAGACATAAAAAAACCTCAGGTCACCATTAATGTGTGTTTTTTTAACAGTACGATATCAATCATGTTACACAAATAAACTCTGGTCTCCTTTCAATCATGTTTCTCGTTTACATTCACAAAATGCATATTTCACAGTTTCGAAAATAAATTCAAACATATTATTTACATTACGGAAAAGTCAGTGAACCTCTGTGTGTACACATCAGGTTACGTTTCAGCACACACCGAGCTCGTTCCCACTCACTAACATTGAACATGGCGTCGGAATGACGCAGTGAAAATTACCGACACTCGTAAAATAAATGCACTTTTTCCCCAACTCAAACTTAGCATATTGACTCGTTACAACATCTTAAAAGCACTTACAGTCGACTCCGATTGGTTTTTATGGCTTTACAGTTCAACATTCTGCATTTATAAGTGACTGAAAACTCATAGCTCATTAGCTGTTAGCAACTTAGCATCGTAGCATAGCACCATAACAGAGTACAGCAACTCACCGGAGTCCTCGGTTAGAAACACAAAACAAAGCGTCTCCTCCGGTTACAGTCATGCGGGCACTCTCTCGGAAAACTCAAAAAATGATACAGAGTCGTAACTGTGAAAATAAAACCCGTGCTTTTGCACAAAACAGCGGCACTTCGTTTAGCAATATCTCACGACAGCATTCGTATCAGACCAATTCTGGCTCGTCTTCTTCCCAGCATGCAACGCACGCATGACTACTTTTCCTCATTGAGCATACTTAAAGCGCCCTCTTGTGGTCACATGAAGCAACAACATCTATATTTTTTCCCATGAATTTAACACAAAATGAACTGATTAACATTAATCCATAACAAATACATTTAGTAAACCCACTGTATTTTTATCGGGATTACAGGTTGTTTTGGCTAATGGTGCGTTCCAGGCAGGCTTTTTAAACCGAAAGTTACGGCCTCAAATCGCGACTACGACTTTGTAGCGTTCCAGGCAACCCGTAACTCGTGGTTTTACCGTCCTGTTGCTTGTGAAAGTGCACTATAGCGGCCTCTCGTAACGTCCGACCCGTGAACTCGTACCAGATCAAACTGGTATGACTTCACAGGTCGGAAAAACACAAGTTACGAGCTTCCTTGAACGCACCATGAGTTAGCAGCCCCCGCCCTCGTCATGCATCTATTGGTCCTCGTGCTATGTCACCACATCCCTTGGCTGCACACACAGTCCTTCATGCCGTTCTCTCCCCTCATTGGATAACACTTGTATCCCACAAGGAAAATGTTCTCCTGAGTTTACAGCAGAGCAAAGTGACAGAGAGAAACACTCCATGTAAGTGATTGCTGACGGAAAATAGAACTATTTAGGACTTATATTAACAAAAACATTCTGATATCTGCTTTAAGTAATGTGAGGACACTTATAGAAAGTTATGATACATTATAAGTTGTGTATAAGCGGTCATTGGATGCTTTAAGTAAAGTGAGGACAGTCTGGTGGGTTATAGAAAGTCATGATACATTATAAGTTGTTTGTAAGCGGTCACTGGATGCTTTAAGTAAAGCTTGGTTTCCCTCATCAAACTCATCAAATACACAACCAAACAACTCCACAGGAGGTAGAGCGGGTCGTCCACTAACCAGAATGTCGGTGGTTCGATTCCAGGCTCCTCCAGTCAACATGCCGAAGTGTCCTTGGGCAAGACACTGAACCCACACTTGCCCCCCGATATTCCCAGCGGGTGTATGAATGTGTGAATGCTTAGTTTCCTGCACTATGCTTAGTGCTGTATGAATGTGTGTGAAAGGGGGAATGCGACCATTACATTGTAAAGCGCTTCGAGTGGTCCAAGAGACTAGAAAAGCGCTATGTAAGTGCAAGTCCATTTACCATTTACCCCAGAACAGACTGGGATGTCACTTCAGAATTACGTGACCCTGTGGAAATATTGAGAAAGAGTGGGCAACCAGCGAGTTTGGAAAGCTAAAGGTGTCCCAAACAAGTATCCACCAGTTTCCCTCCAAATAAGGCCCTGGTTTTCTATTTTTGTTCCTCTAAGGTAACTCAGTCACATCTTATAAATAGTAACTTATTACAACAACCTCCTGTTGTTACTCTATCAAAGCATTATTCAACCCATCCTCCTGTACTGTTCCACATACTTTTTCACTATACTCTCTGTCACCAACCGGACTAAACTCACACGTATCACAAATATAGCCGCTAGAATCATTGGTCTCCCCACACCCAACCTCACAGAACTCAATGCTAGATCCATCAACCGCATAGCCAACACCATAGTTTCAGACACCACCCACCCACTGCACCAATACATCACCCCACTTCCTTCAGGACGAAGGTACAGAACCCTCAAATTCAGGAGGGCCCGTCTGGGGAAAAGCCTGATCCCTGCAGCCATAGCGGCCCTGAACAGCAGGCCTCGCTGATCTGTCCGTCCTCTTTCTTGATCACTGTGTTGTCATGTACTGTCTGTCGTCACTGGTGTTGTGTATGTTGTTGATTTTGTCTGCTGTCTTGTAACATGTCTTTCTATGTATGTGCAGTCTGTGAAGACAATTTTCCCCGCGGGGACAAATAAACAATCAATCAATCAATCAATCAATCAAAACATGTAGCCTATGTCAGTTTGCAGTGATAATCCCAGAAAGCAAAGATGAACTCACCACATGCTCCATTTCCTTTTCATTAGTGTTTACAGATTTGAGTTTTTATTTCAGACACAGGTCCATATTACAAATCATACAGTATAAATAATGCAAAATAAAATGAAGTACAAAAATACAAGAGGACTTTGCATTTCATAAAATCTACAGGCTATTGCCACCTTATAATGAAGGTAATCGGTAGCAGCTTTTCAATGGGCTTACTACTAGGGCCTCAGTTGTCTGTGTCTGCATTTGTTTCCCCACATCCTGACAATATATATAATAGGGCATACTAGCGATATCACTCATGAAGCATGGTGTGTTCTTTCGGTTAGGACTCAATGTCCACAGTCCTTGCACAAAACACTATCAAAACCATAATCGTCCCGGTTCCCAAGACCAAAAACATCTCTTGCCTCAATGATGACAGAACCATTGCCTCGACATCTGCAGCCATTAAATCTGTAGGAGCCATTCTTTAGTTTGTGTTTTGTTCAAGTACTTTACTTTGACCACAAGGGGGAAGAACCTTAGTAACACCCAGCAGCTGCCCAGAAATGAAGGGTGACTAGTTTGAGTCGGATGGTGGTGGGAGCTGGAGGAAAGCCAAGGATCTTTGTGTTTGCTTCAGTCCACATCAACTACTGTTTTGTTAAAAAAAAAAAAAAAACTTTTTTTTGTGACAATAAATGGGGACATCACCCAAAGAGACCAACTTTGCATTCTAAAGAAACTCCTGCTCACTGTTGAATCAATTCATAGTCAAAGCAGTGGGGGTGGGGGTGTTTGGATGTGGTAATGTTCTGGAGCAGGTGTGAATGTTCAGGAGTGTAGGGTGTGGTGGTAATTTGGGGGCTGCATGCAAACCTTTTAGGATGCTAATCACGGACTAGGTTAACCACACAGTGTTGTGTGAATGTGTAAACACTTTATATTTTACTGAGTTTCCCTGCCCCCAACTTTTCCTGCAGGTCAATAAGTGTAAACATTTGTCTCACATTTATTGTTTCCATTTCAGAAGGACAGATCCTTGATACAGTGTGCTGGATGTGAGTGTTACCATCCAAAATGGATAGAGTGGTGTGGACATGATGTTAGATATTGGTCCCAATAATATTCTCTCCGGTTCAGCTCTCACAGAAAATGTACTTTCCCTCCATCCACCATTGGAATACTTCTGGAAGTTTGTGTCTGAACCTTTTATATACAGTCAATGGTCTATTAATCTCTGACAAACAAACACTAATGCAAAGGAAATGGAGAAAGTGGTGTGTTCATCTTTGCTTCACTGCAAACGAACATCAAAGTTCACGTTTTTTTTAAATTAGGCTAGTATTAATAAAATATGACTGAGTTACCTTGGAGGGAATATAGAAAACCATGTGGCCTTATTTGGAGGTAAACCAGTGGATACTTGTTTGGGACTTTCAAAATACGCTGGTTGCCCACTCTTCGTCAACATTTCTACAGGGTCACATGATTCTCAAGTTACAGCCCAGTCTGTTCTTCCAATTGTCAACTCCAACACCTTAGCAACAGTTTCTAAGGGGAGGAGACTGAGGCGTTAACAAAGAAGAAGCAGGTAGGAGGGGCTGGAGGAAAAGAGGATAAAAGTAGAGCCACGCTATACCGTACTGAGCTAGTGGGAAAGAACCAAGCTGAGGTCCCGTCTGACCAGGACCAGGATGAAGGAGAACCAGGACTACAACATGATAAAGGAGGAGAACCAGGATCCGGAGCAGGATGCGGTCCACCAGGACAACGAGCCATCCGGTCCGCCTGGTTCTGGTCCACAGGTCTGTGTTTCTGTTTTCAGTGGGAGAGTCAAAAGATGAAGCTATGTAAATGCTGTTGTATATTTTGTGGTTCAAGTCTACAACCTAACCTGCCCACTTTATTTCCTGCTGTAGTCACATTATTAAGTTTTAACATTTTTGCATGCGAGAAAGTAACTGTTTAACTTCTTGAGTCTAGTAATGGAGTGTTTTATTGTCAGTAACGGGAACAGAGTTATGGGGAAACAGTAACTTTCTGTAACTATTTTATGAACACCCTAAATCCCATCACTGGTTACTATATCAACTTAAAGACTGACATGTTTTGCTTAGTTTCAACTAGTGTAATGGAAATAATTCTGCTTGTAAGATTTGTATTAATGAAGAATTTAAAAAGGAAAACAAAACAGCAGCATCAACAAGCTGTGTGATGACGGTACTTAAAGGCTAGGTAGGCAGCTTTTTTGGACAGTATTAACTTACACACCAGCCTTGGGGATAATGTAAATGAAGTGATGTGAAAAAAGATCAGACGTCTGCGTCTCCCCTAGGCTCAGTTTTCAGCCTGCAAAGAATCTATACCCATGACGGTAGATTTTGACAAATCACGAGAAGCTGCCCTTATTCGTATTATTTCGACGTTTTAAAACGAAAGATAGTGAAGTTTTTTCTCTACTCGCTGCTCTGGCTGAGAGGATGAGAACCGTGTGGACTCAACTCAACTCAGCTTTTTTCTAGATTTCTGCCTACCTTGCCTTTAATGTCCATCCATCCTTGATTGATTGATTCTCTCTCTTTTCTTGTCTGTTGCCATAGAAACAGGACCACACCAAGGAGAAACCACACAGTTGTAATAGGTGTGGGAACACGTTCAGGACCTCAGTTCATCTGAATGCTCGCCGGCGGCGGCGCCAATGTGGACAGAAGGCATACAGGTGCAAGCAGTGTGGGAAGGAATTTGCTCAATCCGGAGCATTAACAGTCCACCAGCGCATCCACACTGGAGAGAGGCCGTACAGCTGCGAGCAGTGTGGGAAGGCGTTCACTCAGTCTGGAAACTTAACGGTCCACCAGCGCATCCACACCGGAGAGACGCCGTACAGCTGCGAGCAGTGTGGGAAGACGTTCACTACCCCTGGAAAGTTAACACTCCACCAGCGCATCCACACCGGAGAGAGGCCGTACAGCTGCGAGCAGTGTGGGAAGGCATTCACTGACCCCACTGGGTTAAGAGTCCACCAGCGCGTCCACACTGGAGAGAGGCCGTACAGGTGCAAGCAGTGTGGGAAGGCATTCGCCCAATCCGGAAAGTTAACACTCCACCAGCGCGTCCACACCGGAGAGAGGCCGTACAGCTGTGAGCAGTGTGGGAAGACGTTCACTGACCCCACTGGGTTAAGAGTCCACCAGCGCGTCCACACCAGAGAGAAGCCTTACAGCTGCGAGCAGTGTGGGAAGGCGTTCGCTCGCTCCTCACATTTAACGGTCCACCAACGCATCCACACCGGAGAGAGGCCGTACAGCTGCAAGCAGTGTGGGAAGGCGTTCACTAAGTCTGGAAACTTAACGGTCCACCAGCGCATCCACACCGGAGAGAGGCCCTACAGCTGCGAGCAGTGTGGTAATGCATTCACTACCTTCTCAGAGTTAACGATCCACCAGCGCATCCACACCGGAGAGAGGCCGTACAGCTGTGAGCAGTGTGGGAAGACATTCGCTCAACTCGGACAGTTAACGGTCCACCAGCGCGTCCACACCGGAGAGAGACCGTACAGCTGCGAGCAGTGTGGGAAGGCGTTCACTAGCTCCTCAAATTTAACGGTCCACAAGCGCATCCACACCAGAGAGAGGCCGTACAGCTGTGAGCAGCGTGACGTGGTCATTTGATGGCATTAACAGTAAATTACGTCCGCCATGAATATATGTTTCAACCAGTGGAACATCGTTCTGGTCAGTCATCTCTGCATAGCGCACCTTCTCCGCTCCACGGATCAGCGCACATGCATGACATGGGCCCCAGACGTTACAATCGCGACCCCCGCCACAGTTTCCTTGCAATAAACCTGTGGGAAACACTGACCTGGCGGCATCATTTTACTGTAAGCTCAATAAATTCAGATAATAGACTATTTGACCGGAATTTCACACATTTTTACGGTAAATTGAAAACCTGTCAGTCACGTTGTCTGGTAACATTTTTTTTAGCGGAAAATCTCCACTCTGGAGAGAAACCGTACGTGTGTGGGCAGTGTGGGAAGGCATTCAGCCAGTCCAACAACCTGAAGAGACACCAGCAGCTAGAGGACAGAACGGTCTGGTCCTACACCTGAGCAACAAAGGATTATTTTCATCAACGATTAATCAGTTGATATGTAAATGATTAATCAATTAGTTGTTTGGTCAATAAAATGTTAAAAAATTGTGACGTCCTCAAATGTCTTGTTTTGTCCACAAACCAAAGAGAGACTTTAAAGGAACAAAGAAACCAGAAATATTCACATTTACTTTCACATTCCATTTCGAGACCTGCGTCGGACGGCCCTTTCCTGCGTGTCACCCCCCCCCCCTCTGCCTTCCATTTCCTGTCACATTCTGAACAGTCCTATCTAATAAAGGCATGAAAAGCCAAAAAATACTTATAAAGGACAAAGTAGTTTTTAGTAGTTGCTGTTGTTTCTTCTGCCGTTATAAAACACACATGGTGCTACAGCTGAGCAGCAGTAGTACCTACATCTTACAATGTTGAGCCCCAATGCTACAAACTAAGGCTCTAATAATCGATTATAATTCAATTAGTGGATTAATTGTCGCAGCTCTAGTTTGTTGTTAAATAAACATAAGAACTTCCTATCCTAACTTTCCACAATAAAACACCCCTGCACAAAACAACATTTCCCACATGTATATTTTGAAGGAAACTGTTTCTGAGATCAGTTGAAGGAAGATTCACTGTTTTTTTTTTGTTGTTGTTTTTTACATGTTTCGTTTTAGAAATCAAGATGTGTGAAGTTTGAATCCAGTGTGTGGTTGTTGATGTTTGACAAAATAAAGTTGAATGAAGTGAGTTTTCACTTGTATCTGATCAGGACTCGCAGTGGATATTCTTTGCGAGCACCAAGTAACATCTAGATTTATACGTAAGGGGTTTTCAAAGGGCCTTTTGGTCAAGTGGGGGCCCTGGCTTTCACACTTTAAAGGAACTGAGATCCCCCTACTTCTTTTCTTTTTTTCTTTTTTCTTTTCTTTTTTTTTATTAAGTGTTGCCAATACAAACCAAGTGAAAAACAACGAAATCATGCCAAGACAAACCAGGACAGGACAGAACAGAACAAAGGACAAAGACATAAAATACACACAAACTAAATAGCCGTAACTAGTGCAAGTAGTGCTGTACAAATAAGAATGCATATGTAGTGAGGGTAATAATCATGTATGTGTGGTCATCCATGTGAGTGTTTAAGTGCGTGTGCAAATTCAAGATGGCCGCACGTGAAACTCCATGAGCGTCTCCTGAGTTTTCAGTCTGCATTATGAACTAATTCTCCTGACCTATGAAATTTTCATTTTGACTCGCTTCCTTGTAACTCGTTAAACATCTGATTCAGCCTCTTTTTGGATCTATTCCTCATCAACTAAGGAACTTTTAAGGACGACCTATTCACGTCCTCCCTCCACAATGGCCTCAAACGATGCTCTCTTTGTTGCCATGCAGCACATGAAATCTGAACTGTGCTCTCATATTGATCTGAATATTGATCGGCTACAAACGAGTGTTAGTTCACTACAAACATCGCTGTCCACCCTCGGTGATCATATGACTCTAATTGAACAAAGAGTTAGTGGAAACGAGGACAAGATAAGCGATTTGGAAACGCGAGTCAAACACCTGGAGAAACAAAATAATTACCTGACAGACAAAGTCGAGGATCTCGAGAACCGCAGTCGCTCCTCAAATCTGCGATTCCTAAATGTTCCTGAGCGGGCCGAGGGCCGCGACATGCTTGGCTTTTTCCAGCAATTCATCCCTCAACTCCTTGGTACGATGAATTTTCCTTCGCTACCCGTTATCGAACGGGCCCATCGCACTGGCACTGTACACAAGGAGGGCGTCCGTGTCTCTGGACCACGGCCAATACTGGCAAAGTTTCAAAACTTCCAGGATAAACTGAAGATACTCCGTCTCGCCCGTGAGAAAGGGGATCTTGTATTCCAAGGCTCGAGGGTGTACATCTACCCGGACTTCAGTGCTGGAGTACTGGAGAAGCGCCGGCAGTTCATCCCCGTCAAGAAAAAGCTCCGTGAGTTGGATATAAAATACTCTTTACAATATCCTGCCTTGCTGAGAGTCACCCACGAGGGAACGTCCACCCGGTATCGCACTCCCACGGAGGTCGAGGCTTTCCTTAGCAAAGTCTGTGACAGCACCATGAGCTCCGCAACTTCTTCCCCAGCCTGATGCCTCTTCCCCGGTGCGAGCACTAACTGACAGGTGCAGGTAACGCTGGTGTTTTTTTTTGTTTTGTTTTTTTTCTTCTTTTCTTTCGTTTTCCATTTTCACCAGCCTCTCCTCACCATGACATGTAGTTCAACATTATTATTATTTTTTTCTTTCTCTTCTTTTGATCAGTTTGGACTTGTTTTATGCGGATTCACCTCTCCACACCGTGGATTAGCAGGTGACAGCACTGTTTGCCGGTGCGCGCTGTGGAACTGTCGTAAAGTGGAATCCTGCCGCGATCTGTCGTAAAGACATTACTCTCATTGAGGGACATTTTCAGTTTGCCTCCCTCTCCTTTTTTTATTTTATTTTTTTTCTTTTGGGGGGTGGGGGTCATCAACTATTACTAACCTTGATCGATTTTTTTTTCCCTTTTTATTATTATTATTAACTATAGTTATTCTTCACCCTCATCCTACATTAGTCCAAACCTCTTTCCCCTTTTCCCTCTCTTCTTTCTTTTTTTCTCCCCCTCTTTCTCTTCCCCTCATTCCTTTGCTTATTTGTTTAACTGCCTGCCTAGTAGGATCCCTAGCAGTATCTAGCAGTATGAACTTAAACAATAGTTTCTTCCACTCTCTTCTGTTCCTCTTTCCACCCTTCCTCTTCTATTTTTCCTTAAAGGGGACATATTATGCTCATTTCTGCTTCTTGACATGGTACCTTGACGTCTAAAAGTCATGTTAGTAACATGCTTTGCTCAGAAAAACCAAAAGATTGAGCACAGCTGGGTTCTCTACACACCAGTTTCACAGCCCTGCTCTAAATGGTCGGTTTTTAGAACCTTTAAATTTAGAACCCTTAAAATTCTAATGAGCTACCTGTAGCCACTTCTTCCTGCCGGGCGGAAGACGTGAGCATGGCAACGGTTGAGTGCAAGAAATGGCAGCTGAACCTGTGCCCTAGAATGTTTGAGCCGGAGTCGGACTCCGGTTCAGAAAATGAGGAAGAAAACCACGTTAGGCAGCCAAGAACAGAGATGACGTTGATGCGCTGCTTGTCCCATGCTGTTTATGTGCCCGCGGGGGCGGGGCTCAGTAGAGCTCCGCTACGGTCAAACCTGGTGCTGAGAGTAAATGCACCCCACCGGCACAGAGCGTGGAGAGAGAGGAGACGGAGCGGTGCAGCTACTGTGAAGCGAGTTTAATGGGTTAGCGAGGTATACTGAGTCTAAAGTGGCTGTTTTGGCGAGTTTCTAAACCCTCTTGGCGACTTTTTCCAGTGATATTACGAACAGTGAAAGCACGTTATTACAGCTGTTTTTAACGAGCAGCGGCGCTGCCGCGAGCACTCGCTGGCTGTCAGTCTGTACACAGTAGTGTCACAGGGCGTCTCCGCTGCATTCAGAGACGCACTGCTCCACACCAAAAACACATTACTGGCCTACAGATGCTCAGCTGTTGATCCGACTCCGGTACGTGTCAGCCCTCCCCGCCGCCGCCGCCGCCTCCGCCGCCCCCGCCTCAACCAATAGGTTTTGGCCAGAAAGAAACCTGATAACGATGGTTAATCGTTCTGATAAATAAATTTCAGCCACTTCGCTCTGGTCTCCTCTTTGGCAGGGAGGCGATGTAAGGAGAGATGAGTGTCCCTGCATCCGGCGACAGAGCAGCGGTGTTTAGCCTTCGCGTTATACATTGTAACTAGCGGTGAGTGAAGTGAGGATGAAAAAGTTGCGAATCTTCGGTCAGGTAGCTGAGGTAACCATGGGAGCAAGGGCTGGAATTATTCAAATCACACGCCCTGTTACGTCACATGCCGGGTGAAATTAAAACGGCTCGTTAAGAGACATTTTTCTGACTATGGCAGTTTGCAAAATGTTGACATGGCTGTCAAAACTTACGTTTAAGGGGTGAGGAGGCACTCTGGATACGCAAATACACATATTAAAGCAATGAAAAAGTGAGTTTTGCATAATATGTCCCCTTTAAGGTCAGTTCATTATGATGGGAAATAAATTATTTTGTGGCACCTATCTTTCTCTCCTGTGATATATCAGTTACAATAGTCCCATCACTAAATCTGCAGACTATATCGAACTGATTTGCCTCTGATGTTATGACTCTGCTTATTTTTGTGTGTGTATGTTTGTGTGCGAGGTCATATATCTGTGTGGCATGTGTTTGTGTGTCTGTGTATGTCTGTGCGTTACTCTCCAGCCGCTGTCTTTCTCCACCGACCCCTGTTATTGTTACTGTATGATCTGTGATGTAATATGTTTTGGTACTTATGTGCATTTCTGTCTCATTAGTCTATTTATTTGTTCATCATGAATAATGAATCTAGCTAAAGGTCTGCAAGTTGTTCATCTGAATATAAGAAGTTTGTTACCCAAAATTGATATTTTAAGAGTCTGGCTCACTTATAATAAACCCCATGTAATCACTCTCTCAGAAACGTGGCTGAACAGTAATATTCCTGATAATGATGTTAAACTTGACAATTATGTTCTATATAGAAGTGACAGGGGTTCTCGAGGTGGGGGACTTCTGACCTACATCTCCTCAAGTTTGACATCAGAGCTAGTCACACCTGCAGAGAATCCCTTGCATTTTGAATGTCTCTTTGTAAGGATAATTTTTCATGAGAACAAAAAATTAATTATTAAATTTTTACAGACCTCCTAAATCCCCTATGGAATCCACAAACTGTATTTTGTCTACCATTAACTCCTTAGACCACTCAAGTGAGAAAATTATTTTAGGGGATTTCAACTCTAACTGGCTCGACCGGTCTTCTTTTAATGATCATAATCTTTTCAACAGTATAAATCTTACACAACTCATAACTGAACCCACACGGGTGTGCTCTAGCACAGCCTCCCTGCTTGATTTGATACTAGTCACCCATCCTGATAGAATTACTCAATCCGGTGTACTTCCAGATTCATTTAGTGACCACTCCATAGTTTTCTGTGTCTGGAAGATTAAAATGCCTCATCTTCCTCCCAAATGTATTAAGGTAAGGAAAGCCAATAATATTAATCATGATCTCTTTATTCAAGACACTTTAAACATAAATTGGGAGCGGTTTCAGCTAATACCTAATGTTGAAGATGCGTGGCATTTTTTCTACACCGAGTTTCTCGAGGTTATTAATAAACACGCACCCTGGTCAACAATAAGAGTTAAGGGTAGACACTTACCGTGGATTAAAGGAGAACTTATTATTTTATTCAAACAAAGAGATAAAGCCTGGAAAAAATATCGGGCAACTAAGAACAGTCTCTGATTGGATCGCTTATAAAGACTTATGAAACAAATGTACCACTAAAACAAGAAATGCTAAAGCCAATTATTACAAAGATTCTTTGACTAATAACTTTAAGAACCCCAAACAATTTTGGAAGACAATTAATAATGTAACTAATAAATCCTCAAAAAACGCTTCCACTCATATTAAATTGAATAATGAAATTATTAGCGACTCACTATTAATTGCTGAAGCCTTTAGTCAGCATTTCTCTTTAATTGGCAACTCTCCTGTTGGTAATTACTGCTCTGACTTCACTCTGATTAATGGAAGGTTCAGGAGCTCCTTCACCTTTAGAACAATTACCCCGACTGAGGTTCAACAGGTCATTGATGGCCTAAGTTCTGGGAGCAGTTGTGGTCCTGATGGGTTGGAGATCAAATTCTTTAAAATGGCCTCTCATGCCTTATCATTTCCCCTGGCAGACTTGTTTAATTTATCTTTGACCACATGCGAAACTCCTTAATCTTGGAAATGTGCCAGAATAACCCCGTTACATAAAGGCGGTGACCATCAAGACATCAATAACTATAGACCTATCTCAATTATTAACAGTATCACCAAAATATTTGAAAAACTTATCTTTAATCAATTATCCAATTATCTTAATGATCATAACATTCTATCCCCACATCAGTCTGGCTTTCGGCCCAACTTCTCGACTACCACTGCTCTCACAAAATTCTCCAACGACATATTTTCCTCCTTTGACAATAATATGCCTACTGGTGCCATATTCATTGATTTATCAAAAGCGTTCGATATGGTTGATCACTATCTCCTTTTAGATAAATTGTATGCTGTTGGTCTTTCAACAGAATCAGTTTTATTTTTTAACTCCTTTCTTCATAATAGAAGCCAGTGCGTCTCCTTTCAGAACACCCAATCAGACTATAGGTCAATATCAAAAGGTGTGCCCCAAGGTTCGTCTTTGGGTCCTCTTCTATTTTCTATTTTTGAAACGATCTCCCTCAAATCTGCTCCGATTGCCAAATCCATCTTTATGCTGACGATACTGTAATTTATTCATCTAAACCCGATATGTCACAAATTCAGTACTCCTTGCAACATAATTTTAATTTAGTTCAGAAATGGTTTTCATCGAACAAACTTCTCTTGAATAAGAAAAAATCACATAGCATGCTTTTCAGTACCAGATCTGATTTATTAGCTAGAGACTGGTCCTTATTTTTTCATGATGGAACTCTACTAGAAAAGGTAGATGAATTTAAATACTTAGGCCTCCTGTTTGATTCGCATCTATCCTTCAAACCACACATTGATTCAATTACAAAAAAGATTTATTGTCGTTTGAAATTACTGTATCGGTCCATTGATTGTTTCACATTACAGGTCCGCAAAAGAATTGTTACACAACTATTATTTCCTAGTCTTGATTATGCAGACATCATTTATCAGAACACTACAGAATCGAATCTTCGTCCTCTTACTGTGCTTTATAACAGTCTCTGCAGATTTGTTCTGAGATGTCCCTATAGAATCGCGGGTGCGATCCCCCCTACTTCTGTTGTTTTCCCTTTTGGGCTGTCCTGCAGGAGTTGAGGCCCTGGAGAGTTCCCATGGGAAAACAATAGTGGGGATGTCGCATGTAAGACAGGGTAACTCAAACATAAAGAGGGTAAAACTTCAACTACAATTCACTAATGGTGGTGGAAAAGGTAGGCAAGACAATTTTGTTTGTATAGCCCATTTTTATAAATAGATTGCATCAAAGGGCTTTACGTGGCATCATAACAACATCCTCTGTCTTTAGATCCTCAAATCCACTGATGCTGCGTTCACATGGAGCCCAGTAAACAGCAGACGGCATGCCGGACTCCATGTTAGTGGATGAGCGAACGACGGTAAATCTTGGGGGAGCACGAAAAAAAATACAGTCGCCGGCGATGCCGTCCCGAGTTCAAATATTTTACTGCCGTCTGCTGCGACAGTAAACTCGACTGAACAAGACCTCTAAGTACGAGTATGTTGACATTGTTGTAGCAACGTGGTGGCACGTATTGCCGTTGTGCCATGCCGTCCGACAGTTTGTTTGTTTTTACAGTTTTGTCCAGCGTCTGCTGTTTGCCGGGCTCCATGTGAATGCACCATGAGGAAAAAGTCTGACATGCAGTTCCCCAGCCTCACATACTGTGGCCGCTCTGTAAGATAGTTATAGACCCACAAGATGATGGCTGGATCTACACCCATCTTCTCTAGCTTTCCTCTCAGAATACTAGGTTTTATTGTGTCAAAGGCACTAGAAAAGTCTAGAAACAGCAGTCCACCCCAATGTTCTCCTGGTATGCAAACTGCAGGGGGTCTACAGAATGCTGTACTTGAGGTTGAAGGTGGCGAAGTAGTAGTCTCTCCAGGGTCTTCAGAAGTCAGGGTCACTGGTCTGTAGTCACTGACTCCAGTTGGCCTCGCCACCTTGGGAACCGGCACCAGGCACGAGGTCTTCCAGAGAAGAGAGGTCCTACATGACTGCAGGCTCAGGTTGAAGATGGTACAGAGAGGCACAGCCAGCTGGGCAGCGCAGTCCTTGAGGAGTCTAGCGGAAACACCATTGGGGCCACTTTCTCCAGGGAGAGTAGAGTGACAGGACCACCAGATGGAGCCAGATCGCATTCTTAACATGTTGTGAAGTCGCTAGAACGTAGTTGTTTGCAACACAATTATGTACTGTACAATCTTCAGTTGTATTGCAGTCATTGCTTGTGAAAGCAGGGACATGCCTTCTGCAGTGGAGTTCGTAAGATCTTCAATTTCTATGTGGCTTGTAGTTTGGAATGAAGGCTTCAACAAATCTTGTCCAGATGTTCTTTAGAAGGAAGTGGAGAAGTGAAAATGGAGCAGAACGGGGCAAGGACAGCTGCTGTTGTTGTTTCCTCCACCGAGTCAGAATCAGAATAGCCTTTATTGTCAGTATTGTCAGTAAGTACAAGTACAGCAGTATTTCAGCAATCACTCCATCCATACGCCTGGGCAGTGGGCAGTAAAATGGGGGCTGCTGTGACCACGCAGCAGTAAAGTGTTAGCATTTACAGATGAAATAGGTCGAGACTGAGATGAGTGCCTGAGCCACAACACACCAAGGAGAGCAGAATGACGAGATGATTAGTGGCGCATGTGACAGTGATGAACACTGGACTTCTGCTGAGAGATAAGCTATAAGTCAGATGACCATGTTATGACTGGCTGTGAGTGAAGCGGCCATGATCCTGTCACCTGTATAACTGCGGTGTGCTCGTGCAGTCAGAACAGCAGCCCACTCAGACAGCTGACAAATGAAAGAACAATCAACAACATCAACGTGTCTCAGTGTTATGTGTTCGGCCATAACGTGCACTGATTCTCTAAACTCTACTAGAGTGAAGATGACTCATCCAAAAATATCATTTGTGGTTTGATGATGGCGGTGGAGACGGTCTCTAAAATCCCAGTTGTATTCCGTTGGACTCAGGTCTGATGACTGTAAAGTCCATCAAATGTGATTTATGTTTTATGTTTTTAAAAATATTTTAATCAAACCACTCAGTGATCGACAATGCGATTTAATAATATAAAGAAGATAAGATAAGATAAGGAGATTGCATCACCATACAAAAAAACACAGTACAAAACAAGACTGCATCTCAGTACAGGCACATGACAAACAATATATACAGCATCAATGAATAAATAAACACAACTATTGTACAACCATAAATCCTTTACAGAAAATATCAAAGAGCATCACAAGAACTAAGAACCAATAAATGAGTATAACATGCTAGTAAGAATTAATAAGTAAACAGCCATTTTCCACTAATAAAACAGATGTCAGAGAGCAGCCTTGGGCCCAAAGCAGCAACATTTTTAATAGCTTTATAGTGCTGATGCTAATGAAAATATTACAAAAATGCATGTTTTGTCTAAATCCTTTACATCATGTTACAACAATTAGATTTCAGAGAGATGTAACATGTCAGAGAGCAGATGTTCTAAGACACCATGATCATCTGGATGACTGCTGACTCATACACACCCAGACAGAAATGCAATAAAAGCACTTACGTGCAGCCAGTATTATATCAGCAGCAGCTAGACACATAGTTTAAAATATTGTGAGTGTTATTTTGACTGTGTCACAAGTCCAAATGGGTTATACACTGAACAATACAGTGTTCTGAGATTGTTATAGCAAACTAACACTCTTAGAAATAGAGGGGTTCCAAGTGGAAGCTTTATAAAAGGTTTTACCAGGAACTAAAAAGGGTTCTCCTATGAAGACAAGCTGAAGGACCTCACATGGTTCTAATTAGCACTCTACACTCAAGGCCTTTCTGCATATTTAGCAAAAAGGACAGACTACAGTATACTACTGTAAATGAGGGAGCACATCACAGAAAGCAAGGCGATGAGTGGCAGCAGACATCAAGATCACTGAAAGCAGGCCCCCACTTTGTCACGCAAGGTCCTCCTCAGTAGAGACATTGGGTTGAGTGGGCTAGATTCCATCCGGGACAAACTAAGGAGACACTCAGGAGGGGACACACTAGCCCTGACTGACATGTAACAATAGCAACAACATGGCCTCTGTATATTCTCTGTTGCAAAAGTACAAAAATCCTTAAAAAGTATTTTAAACCCTGACATGACAACATGCTAAATGTATTATATCCGGGTGTCTAATTCATTTTAGTTGAGGGGCCATAAAGAGCGCAGTGTGATCTCAAGTGGGCTGGACCAGTAAAATAAGAGCATAAAAACTTATGATGTTTACAATTAACAAACAATCCTCTTATGAAACAAAATAAACAACCTGGAATGTATTGAGAAAAATTATGTACAGTTTAAAAAATACTACATCTCCTCTGTCTTCTATGTCATTTTCAGACTTGGAAAATTCACCCATTGGGCCCGATTGATCCAAGCCAAACATTTGACACCCCTGTGTAACATTTTAAGCACCAAATTAAAATAGATTTAAATGACAAACAGAATCAGCCAGGAGTCTGTGGAGTCAGAGACTATGGTGGTCTTCATAATGAGTTGCTGCATCTCTTGCGTAACGTGACCTTTAGTGGGGTCAGGCAAAATCCATGGTTTGCTTTTTGGAATCGGGCCTTTTGCACGGTGTGAGAAGAAATTACTGTGTTACCTGTGACCACACAGTTTAATCAGTTCACTGTTTAGAATTACTTCAGTTTAATTAAATTTGTCATTTTGCTCCCTGCTAAGGCATCTCAGGGGTCCCAGGTTTTAGATTAGGAAAGTCTTCTTCTACTTTATTGATCACATACTGTATTAAACTAATGTGTGATAAATGAGTGATTCATTCAATTTCCTGAGCTCTGTTTCTGCTTTTATTGAGAAAGTTTGATCACAGAGGGGGGTTCCTTTTGAAAAGAAGCCTGCTGTAGAAGAGTATAAACTAGAAACTTCTTTTCCAATCCACCTTTTCATTCAAAGGCCTGGTGCATCCGTCCTGGCTGTCACCTCCTGACAGTGAGCCTGTCTGCTTGCTATGCCTTGCACACAAACTCCCTATTGTTTGCTAATGAGTCACTTGCACATCAATTATAAAGCACTGCATGCTGAGCTTAGCCACAGTTGCTGCTGAAAGCCAGTGAGGATCCAGCATCACAAAACACAGAGAGAAGCACTGGTATAGAATGAAAATAATAGGGTGTTGTGAGTCACACGGCGTATGAGCAAGGTAAGGCATCACTGGTCAATTATGAGATGGGCTTTTATAACAACCACAAGAACAAAAAGAGGATATTTTAATCCATCATGTGTGACAAAAACGATCCCCACAACGTTTACGGTCTTTGTCAGTTTGGTTTTTGAAATGTTTCACCCAACTAAATAAAGTATCACTGGTTCTGTTGTGTTTTCCCTGTAAAAATCTATGTGTCTACTCGTCCATCTCTATAACACTTAACCTTTACAGAGCTGAGGTAGCAGAGTCTCTACAATTATACATTTCTCAAACGGTGAGGTTCCTGCTGAGCGAGTTCTTAGTCTATTATAGGCAACAAGTATACATCACTTTGGTCAGGGTGTGGAGGGAGTGGAGTGTGCTGTTGCATGTAGTGACTTCACATTCATGCTGTATGATGTAATGCAGATATTCAAGATTAACTTTATTGTCCCACAGGTGGGAAATATGTCTTGAGCTTACACCCCAGCTGCAGTCATGAAAACATTAAACAGTGTGTGGGCAACAGTGCAACAGGTAATAAATGGGGCAACTAGAATTAAAAAGATTACTAAAACAAATAAAGAAACAAACACATACAGCACAGAACAGCATCCATAAAGTGCAGTAGTGCTTGCATCTCAGCTTTGTCTTCCACTATTTAAAAGCTCAATAGAAGCAGAAGCAAAGGAGTTTTATTAAATCTGCAACGAAAAACTCTGAACCTTCTTCCTGAAGGTACCAACTCATACTCTTGAGAGCAAGACATTGGAAACATCATTAATATTTTGTTTGCCTGGTGCAATGTGACCTGTTGCATAGATGCTCTGCATGGATGATCTCTCTTTGACATCCATCATTTTGCACGCAGTGTGGATTGATCACAACAGTTTATTTTTTCAGATGTGCAGGGAGGATGCTAAACCAAGCCATTGTGAATTTAATTCGATTCAATTCACAATGGCTAAACCGAGCCATGGTGAACCCTGGCAGAAGTGGCATGGAAGTCTAATTATCTATATAAAATCAGATATAAAACCAAAGCCTCTATTTATTCATCATTATAAGAAGAATCACAAGACTCCTGTATGCTACCCCTATTCAGCAAAGAACACTGAGACTGTTGCTCTCAGTTCCTCTGTGCTTCAGCTGTTTTTTAATCATCTAAACCATCAACCTGTCCTTAAACCCCTAGTCCGACTAAACTAATCCGATTAACCTATCTTTACCAACAGGTTATGCACATGTTAAATGGCAGTAATTAAATTTCTACTCTAAAAGTCTGCTTCAGCCAGCTGTAGACAGGCCTCAGGCTGATTTAAAATGCTGCAGCCAGAGAACTGACAGGAACTAGCTAACTCCCTTGTCTGAGCCAAGATCTGTGCCATTCTAGAGAGATAAGATTAGTTTACAATCAGATATGATTGTCTTTTTTTGGTTTCTATTTGTAGAATCATGTGGAAATGCACTCAAGTTTAAACATGCATGTGTGGCTTGTTGTTTGGCCTAATCTATATAAAGTGTAATGAAAAAAAATAACAGAGGTCTGCAACTGCTTCATCATTTTTACTGCAGGTATTAACAATGCATTCTATTATGTTATAGAGAACAATGACAATCTTTACCTTAGATAAGATGAACAGAATAACAACCACTGGCTTTATGGACATTCTCAGGTCTGCAACTATTTCCATTCGCTTATTGTCTGGTTTAACCCTTGGATGCATGGGCTACCAATACCTACACTCTTCCATGAGTGGGGTCAAAAATGACCCCAATTAGAATCAATGCGTTTTTGCAGTAAATGTCTTTAATTTTGGTTAAAGATGATGATTTTCATTGTATTTTGGTCAACAAAAGAGTGATTTCATTTTTGACATGTTCATTTATCACTTTTTATTCACATTTGATCACAGAACAATCAATCACATATCAAAAATGTCAAAATCCATTGTTTGTGTGTCCGTCTGTCTGTTTAACTATGGAGGATGAACAGAGGACATTCAGTAGGACCGGGGACCATAACACTGTCCACGCATATGTAAACACACAAACATCTTCTCTCTTCTCAGATTTCAGATTAATTTATTTATTAAAAATGAGAACAGTACATATTGATGGACATTGACATGTAAATATGTGGGTTTGTAGCCAAGTGGCTAATTTCCATCCCCAGTCCCATTGGCAGGTTGATGTTAGACATAAGAAACAATGACGATAAAAAGTACAAAGGGTAAAAAAGTACAAGAGGCAGAACTAGGACAATAAAACACATTGACATCTTACACACAACATATGAACAACATACATAAACTGTGCAGTAGGATCACTTGTCAGGCAAGGTCCTCGGGAATCCTAGCTGGCCTCCTATAGCAGCCATGATACTTTAGATGACAAAACATAAAAAGGACAATGTTTGAATGGCACACAAAACTATTGTATCAAACATTACGTAGCTATGTAAGTAAATGTCTGTGTATTTATATGTAAGTAAATACACTGACAGGCATGCGCAAACGCACGCACGCACGCACACAGGACGCACACACACACACACCATAATACATCATATCAATAATCGTATAACGGGTTAGCTTTTATTACAGGGAAGTTATAGATATATTAAGAGTCTCACTCCCTACACAACAAATGCAGTAATGTCAGCTACCTTACTATACTAGCTAACATCAAAGTACTAACATTACTTTGCAGTTAGCTAAATAGTGCCTACTTTGTAACAACAACGCAGGCTAATTTGATGACAATAATACTCTATCACAGAAAAGTCATGGATGTGGAAAATAAGTTCGTAAATGAAGATAATACTTACATGTATGTTGCTGTGTAAAAATGACCTCCTGGGTGGTGAGACTTCTGACATTAGATGTGTAAGTGGGACAGTAACAGTATACTGCCAGTCAGTGTTGATAAGAATCAAAGGTTGCTTGGAAATTCCATAGGAAATGCTTGGGGTCATTTTTGACCCCACTTATGGAAGAGTGGGGTAGTGATACAAAAACTGCAATTTCTTAAAATTAATGAAATATCTTTTAAAAATACAAATGGCCTCATGTCACAAACATGTTTCATGAGGAATACCTGGAATATGAAATTATAATTACTTTTAATTTCAAAGATTTTGAAGAATAACTACCCGTGGGGTCATTTTTGACCCCACTTATGCATCTAAGGGTTAAATGTGAACACAGAAACAGATTACTGTAAATGAAACAAAAAGTTCATTGTATGTTGTTAGAAAATAATTCACAAGACGCCTGCAGTATGCTAAACGTTTTAATTTTGTAACTTCAGAGCTGTTTTTTCTTACACACTCTGATTTTCAATGGCTATTTCCTGACATTTCCACTTGTCCATGACTGTTGGCCCAGAGTCTGGTGGTGAATATTAGACTTTGTGGCTAACACTGGCATATTCACATAAAGATTTTCCTTGCTGTTACAGTAAATAAAGTCACAGAATTCAGACATTTCTCAGGGTTAAACACCAACAGGAGTCGTTTTGTTCACAATTTCAAAGATTTATTGCCACAAAGTTGAAGCTCAATGTAACCAGAAAGAGCCAAGGCCAAAACAACACAGTAACCTTAACTAAAAAAAGAAGAAAAAAAACACAACACTGAATCAGGCTCAACAGAAAAGGTCACAAGGCTAAACTCCCTCACACACTGAAAACAGGAGAAAAGGTTGAAACTGAATGGCAGCTCTCCCTTTCTATGTCGTGAATGTTGTAACATTTTTTATTATTATTACAGTAATTTTAGGACATACCTACCAACAGAGGGGGACGAATGATGACCATGGGGCTAATTGTGCCTGAAATATTCATCACAAACATCCTCACTCCCAATACAGAAATGAATTGGCCACTGACACAAGTATACATACTGTTGCACTTTCTGCAGGGTTCATACTGTTTCTACCTTTCTACCTCCTTCACTGGAGGTGGACAAAGTACCACAGCATCTGTTGGACTCATCTATCTGTATTTGACTTAGTGTGAGTGTGTGTGTGTGAGGGGCTCTGTGTTTGGAACCCATCTATTCCCCCTAAAATGTGATTAATGGTGAGTGATGCCAGAGACATTATCCTGATTATGACAGAGGAACACAACACCTCCATCCTCCAAATGAGTTTTCCAACTCGTGTGCGTGTGTGCGTGTGTGTAGAGCTCCAGCAAGGAAGAAACATTAGAGGAACAGAGGATGGAAATAAATGGTGCAAGAAGGACACAGATGGATAGACAGAACAGAGAGATGGAGGGATGCTCAGAGAAAGAGAATGGAGACGACTGAAGGAGAGAAACAAAACAACAAGATTTAATGAAAAAGCATCTCATGGCAAATACAGAAAGAGGAGCAAAACTGTACTTAAACAGAAGTTTTTTTTTATTTGATAAGATAATACAGTTGTTTCTGTGGTGAAGTACAATAATTACATCAAGACTTAATCACTACTATCATAATTAAATCTTTCACTTGATGGCTGCTTCTCATCTGACACTGTTTAGTTTAGTTTATTTCTTTATCTATTGAGCATAAAAACAAACAAAAAAAAACATCTCATTAAACTCATTAAAAAATGACAATACTGTAACTCTTGAATGAAAGGAGGGATAAAGAAGCAAACTTATACTGTATTGTCCACCCCTTGTTATGTACAAAGAATTAATTCACAAACTGAAGCCATGACAAACAGCCATTCATTATTATTAATTCATCTGGGTCATTATATTGACTGTATCTCAGTATTCTACTGTTTATGCCTCAGATCATTATCATTAGGCTATTATAAGTATTATTATTTGACCTTGTTAATCTGTACATCACAGCTTGCATTGCAACTTTCTGAAAACATTATTATGAACAGTTTTGTGTCACTGTAACATATTTTATGATTCAACAGAGAGCCTTCACTTACATAGGTATTTAAAGGCTGGACTCAAACCGGGGCAGCTGGGGCAAAGGCGAGGCTCTGTGTAGTGGAAGCCCTCCTCTGCTTCCCTGCTGAAACTCAGAAACCAGAGCAGCTCAGTAGGCTGCACCGCTCTGCACTCTGCTGACCAGTGGTAGAAACACAGTCAGAAATAAAGGGCTGGCCCCTGACTGTTGCAATCAAAACAAAAAGTAAAGACAAATCCGAAGAAAGAAAAACAAGGTCTTAGGTCAATCCCTTTCTGTTTTCGAGGAGCTGAATGCGCCGATGTTTAACGGTGGAACATTATCTTTGAGCTCCATGGAACAAGCTGCACCGTGCTGATGTGGGGAAGACACACAGAGACACAGGGAATGTCTAGCTGCTATTTTGCTGCTATCAGACAATAATTAGGGAGCAGCATCAGGTAATTAGGACGCCCTCTGACTGATGAATGATGCACCGCTGTCACCTGGATGGCATTTAGACTAACAGCCAGCAACTGAACGTGTGTGGACTTCTGTGGTCTCTCAAATCATTTGTGGAAGATCTTTTAGTGGAATGACATTTTACACATCAAAGAGATTTAAGATGTCTTGACATTTTGTATTTTGGAAATACAAGACAGTTTACATGTATCCTGCATTAACTCGTTCGCGACCACACTAATTGCTCATCACATCTCCCTCCAGACCGCATGTTTTTGGCTATTTGTTTACCTTTTTTCCCATGTCGAAGCGAACTCTGTAGAAACAAACGGTCGGGGGACACCAGCTCACAGCGCCCGCTGCATGTTGAAAACAGCAGTAATAACATGCTTCTCGAATAGCTTCTTCCCCTGCGCTGTGCGCAGTCTTAATAATAACCCTCATTAAGAGGTTTTTGTTTTTTTGTTTTTTTACTTGCGACATTTGCACTCATGGCATGCGCCATATGATGAAGCACTGTTAATCTGTTGCACTTTAGAAGCTTTGTCTTCTTTGTTTATCTCAGATATTTTACAATTAGGGCGAGTGTTTTAACTCGCAACCTTATCAATGTGTATTGGGGCTCGAATATCTGGGGGCAGTGTCCTATCCGGTTTTTATCTAGTCTTACACTTGTTTCATTTTAGCCGTTTTTATGTTTCATGTCATGTCTGTTTATTGTATTGTATGCTGTTTCTTTTATCTCTCGCAAAATGTTTTCCAATGCAGTTGTCTGCAAATGGCAAATAAAATGACTTGACTTGACTTGATGCTTCCAGGTCCGAATATCCAAACCAGAAATGTCTGTAACAACACCAGAAAAAGTCACTAGATTTGTCGCTAGTCACTTTCGACAAAAAAAGGCGCCAAGAGGGTTTGGAAAGTCGCCAGATTCAGAGTTGGCAACACTGTGTAGCCGACAGCCGTACAGCACGCTGTCCCCAGAGCAGCATTCAAGGAGATCGATTACTCAGACAAAACCAAGATCACACAGTTTAGAAAAACCATTATGTTTTGATTGTAGTTTAAAACTGTTTTGCATATCGGAGGACTACCATATTGACACACAGGGTACCTGAGAGTGTCTATTACCATAATCTGTAAAAACAAAACAAAGAAAAGAAAAAACGTTTTTTTTTTTTAAAGTATATTTTTTTGGCGTTTTATGCCTTTATTTGATAGATTAGTAGAGATAGACAGGAAAGGGGGAGGCAGAGAGAGGGGAATGACATGCAGGAAAGGTCTGCCCGATGCGGGACGCGAACCGGGGACGCCTGCGTCTGCATATACATGGGGCGGCTGCCTTAACCACTGCGCCACGCACCGCCCCAAGAAAAAACGGTTTTGACAAGTTAACTCATCAACGGTCGTGAAAGAGTTAATGATAGTGGATGATTTTGTGCAACTACTAACTACTCAAAAATACGTTATGTAACTTGTTTCTATAGTTCTTATGATTGAAATACACATACAAACACTCTATAGCCTCTCAGCAGCCAATTAGCAGAGCAGAGATACTGCTGGAGAAGTCAGTCAATAATAAGCAGAAATCCTTTGAGATAGAAAAATGAAGCCTGAGTAAAGAGCTGCACTTTTCTGAATGGCCACTTGAAACAGTCTCCAACAGAGAGCCATTCCCCATAGACTCTCATGTTCAAATGTCCAGCTTAAGAGCGCAAATAAATATGTTTACAGCCTGGTAAGAAAAGAAAAAAAAGTTTTGATCTCTGCATCTGATGTTCTCTTTGCATCTGTACAAGATGTGTATTTTTATAGATCTCATGAAAGATTTCTCCTCTCTTCCCCCCTCAGTCAGATCTTTAATGGCTTATCAATTATTTTAGCCTCTTTGACTCCCAGGTTATGGAGAAGTCCAGATGTTGAGGAGCTGACAAAGCTCATAGTCCCTCCATCACGGGCCCTCCTGCCAGCTTCTCCTTACTACCACCTCAAACAACTTTGACTACCTTCACCCAGGTAGCCTTTAACCTTTCCTACATGTGAGTAGGAGGCGTTGGTGGACCACGTCACTGTACCAGCCCAGATTGACATAGAGGTCATCACCACAGAGACATTGGGCTGCCCTCTAAGGTCAACTTTTGTTTCCATCATGAATAATCTCAATTTTGCATTCCCCCTTAGTATTAACCTACATGTATCCTACTGTCGTTGATATTCAACATTCAGTCAATATTCTTATTACTTTAAATCTGTCTTCATTTAAGTTTGTGTAAAATGTGCTGAAGGTTGTATTGTTTTTTTTTCAGGAGTGTGCCACAAGAAAATATGTTGCATAAATCATATCAAGAGGTCCACATTTGGACCCAGTGGAGCCTCATTTCTCTCTGTCTCTGGTGCAGTCCTCATCACCCCTGTGGGGCCTCGGTAGCCGCAGTGATGTTAAAACATGTCGAATCCCTGGTGATGTGAATTCCTGCTGGCGCCGCAGACTGAGCATCTTCCTCCAGCAGCGGTCCAGCCAGTGACAGCCAAAAATGCTGGCACACGATGCCAGCCAGCAAGGGTCGCCCACGCTGACATGACATAACTGCTTTTGGCTGTCACACAGTCCACACAGGTATAACTGAATAGAATGGTCTCCTATTATAGTATGCCACTGGGTTTTTTCTTTCTTTCTGTCTTTCTTTTTTGCAGAGCGGTTTCGCATTTGGAATGTGGCATCCATGGCCAGCACAGATACTATGAAATCAGTCCTGGTCCTCGGCAGCGACGAACACCAACTGACATGACACATCAGAAACGGGAGAGGTACACAGAGTGTTTACTATTATAAAATATACAATGATGTGCAAATATCAACTTAGCATATTAAAGACAATATGATCAGGGTATTATATTCAGTAACCAAACGTTGTCCAAAGAATAACATGGCCAGCTGTAAAACTTAAGCTTGTTTCTCTCCAGTTTCTGTGGATGGATAAACTCAGGATATACCACTATATCAGGCCTAACATTCTCACCACCTGCATAATATAATGTTGGTTGCTTACCCTACAAGAGCTGCAGGTTTTGATGCTGTGATCCAGTTATCCTTATATTTGTCCATATTTCCCGCTTCTAACACATCAACTCATCCCACATCGACCAGTATTTGAGGGTTTCAAGTGGGGCATGAGTTGAAAAGCGTTGGGAACCATTATTTTAGATTTTTATGCTCCTGATTTAATCTTATCACCATTATCATTTCTCCCAAAAGTCGGCTCCATGCTCTGTTTGGTTCTCAATGGACATCGACTGACATTGGTCTGTGAGGGTTGGAACCAGCTTTTGATGGAGCTGTAATGTTCTTTTGTTTGAGGTAATTTGTTGGGACCAGACTGGATGCTGTGTGTCCTGAAGTTGTGGTGCGTGGGCAGAGCTTCAGGAGCAGCTGGCAGAGGGGGGACTCCTATCGTTGCTCAGCTCTTGGCACTGAGAGCTGTGTACTAGGGGAAGGGATGGGTGGGTGGGGGGGTCGCTATATTGGATGTGTTCATAAAATTTGATGGCTCACTTTTGAATCATAATTATTAAAGAGTATTGGCCCAGTTCTGCCCTCCATGTGCTGTTGGCTGTGTCTGTGAACTAATTATGTTGTTGCACAATGCTGCATGCTGGGACTTCCTGCAGATGTTTCCCCCATTTCAGCAGGTCTTGGCTGGTTAATGGACCCCATACTTCGCTTGTATATAAAATATTTGACTGAATGTGGTATTTTGAGCAGCCAGGTCCAAAATAGAAAGTCAAGTGAGGGTTTTTGTTTTAATGGCATCAAACGCTGTGCTTCCTTTCTCTGTCAGCGTGTCCAATGGAGATCATTAAACACAGAAAGTGAGGATACACAACATTATACATATGGACCTGAATATGAAGTGAATTCACTTAGGCGACTGGCTCATTTTCCAAAGGTCATTCTTCTGGTCTTTTCCACATTTTTAATTGGTGCCTATCTTTGACTGTCCTCCTCCAGAAAGCGTCCACTGTCTCTACAGGGTGGACGCTCTCTGGAGGGCGGCAGGAGAACCAGGTCATCTGGAAACACAAGACATTTGACCTCTCTGTCCTGCAGAGTTGCATCAGGGACCAAAGCCCAACGCTGTTGGACAGAACTGCTTCTTTTGTTTCCAATTTCAATTACACCTCTTATCAAATACATTGTTTAATTAACAAGTACATTAAATAGGTTTCACCTCCTCTATTTAAGAGTCCTTCAAATAGAGTCAAAGGCGTCTTTCAAATCTCCAAAGCATGAATACATAATATTTAGGTGCACGTGTGTTAATGGGGACAAAGAGTCTATGGATTCCCTGCAGTGACACATATGGAGTTTTCACAGCCAACTAATCTCTTCATCCTATATATCCATGCATGTAAGAAAGAAAGAAAGAAAGAAAGAAAGAAAGAAAGAAAGAAAGAAAGAAAGAAAGAAAGAAAGAAAGAAAGAAAGAAAGAAATGGGCAAAGCACAAAACTCAATATGAGAAGGAAAATACACTGGTAGACAAATGAGTAAAGTTTGAGTAATTTAAGGTGTAACAAGTTCAATGTTAACATACCATTAAAACAGTTCTGAATGTAACAAAACAAAATGTTTCCAGCTGAACTGTGTTCAAAATATAATCACTGTATTAATAAATTGAAACACTGAACACAACTCAAAACACAGGAACTAAACAAAACTTGTTTTAAATGCTGGTTTAAAGGAGTTAAGGGAACAGGTTAGATGAGTCAGCACCTCCCTATCAGCCTCACACACTGGCCCACTGGCATCAAGCCCACATGGTTATCAATCTTCAGTTTTTTTAATGTATGTCATGGAATTGCATCAAATTTAATTTTATTTGAATATCAATACATTTTCACCCGGTATGTGGAAGATAAATCCAGTAACATCAGCAGCCCCGAGGGCAGGTATAATACACTTTTTTCAAATAGTGAAGGATGTGGCTTGCAGACTTTTAAACTGTCGCAGACAACTTTTTAAACTGTCGCTGAACCTTTGAATCATGAAAATGACACACAGGATTACCATCACACAGATCTGTCCATTCTCCGCAACCTCCTCACCAGGACAAACTACTTTCAGCTTCAGTCAACTCTCACTGATTCTGGAAATGTCCAGTTATGTCTGCTGGGGAGTGGAAGGCGTTAGGAAGGAGGAGGGAGTTGGAAGCTGGACAAAGGACAGCATACGATAAAAAATAAACATTAGACAGAACATGACACTTTTCTGAGTTGACAAACTAATAATAATTCCATCTCAATGATTCAAATGAACCAATTAAAGCAGGAGGCAAAGCCAAAGCTTATTAAATAAAGCATCTGTGCCACTGCGGCTTCGTCTGTTCCTCATGAAAGCTGTTTCGTGTTTATTACTGTAGAACCTCTCTCTTGGTTTCTGTTGATAATAGAAAACATGTTTTAATGACAAAAGACAACAGGAAAATATATTGCAACAAGACAAACCTAGCTGTAATAAGAAATGGTCTTGTTATTATATAAAAAGAATCAATGCAACCTAAATGCATGAGAAAATATGGAATTAATTAATTCCTCTGTGTTTACTTGTGCTTGTATACAGTGTGTTTGTACTCACTGTATTAATGTGATGCTCATCATTGTTTCACCTTCCTTTTTTTTCTTTTTTTTATACAGGTGCCAGTATCAGAGGCAGCACTTTCTTTACATTTACACGTTCATCAACCATTTTTACACATGGGAAGTTCATCCTGCATAGTTTTCCCTCCCTCCTCATTTGGTCCAGATTAATCTCTGCATTGACTGGACTGATTGAGATAAAAGCTCTACTGACTTTGATGACCAAGATCAGATCATTAGACACTTCCACAGAACCCCAGAGGCCCCAGACAATGACTCCTAATTATTAGATGATCCCCTGACTTTTCCTGTGGCGCCACCAGCAGTTTGGCCACGTCCTGACACCTGTCACATGGTTTTAACAGGAGATTTGGTACCTACACATTGATGCACGCGATAAATCTGCAAGATTTTTGTGACCCAAATCATCTTATTATGGTTAGAATAGAATAGAATAGAATAGAATAGAAATACTTTATTTAATCCCCAAGGGGAAATTTAAAATGTCACAAGCAGCAGCAGCAGCAGGATGGTACAATACAACACAACACGACACAGATTGGTACAACACAGATCACTTAAAAACTTAAAAACACAAGACAAAAACATATAGCAGATTAAAACCCAATAAATATATATAAAAGATGCGCATAAAGTTAAAAGTTAAAAAGCAGACACACACAGACTAAAATAGAGGGCTTTTCCTCAGTCAGTGTGAGGGTCTAAGGATGTTGTTATGACGCTATGTAAAGCCCTTTGAGACAAACTGTTTGTAAAAAACGGGCTATACAAATAAAATTGCCTTGCCTTGCCTTCTTTTGGACTGAATGAGGTCCTGAAAAAAGGATATAGCTCTCTGGAGGCTAAACTCACCAGCCAGCAGCTAACCTTGTCTGCCTGCTGTTTGGTGCTGAGCGGGACAGTGTACAGAGCTCAGGTCAGCCCAGTCGCTGAGTTTCAAACACAGAGGATCAAAGCTGAAAGAAGGAATATGACCCGATGAATAATGCAAGCTTCTATGGACTGTGAAACTGTTGAAAATAAAACATCCTGTAAATTATAGCTGGTTCATCCATCCTCCTGAGGCCTGTACCACGAAGCAGGATTACTGGCTTAGGGAGGTAACTTCAGGGTTAACCCTGGCTTTCCGGTACCACAAAGCTGGATTCATTCTTACTGAGGTGAGTTACCATGGTAACTTACTCTGAACGGCAAACCTGCTCCGGGGCAGGGTAGCTTTCAGGATTGATCTGAACCCAGTAAAATGCTCCATCCACCAGTCAATCACTTGTACAGGAATAATGACGCGTGTCCTCTCACCGGTAACTGGAGCCCAGATAGTGAGAAGAGGCTGTAATGTTTTATGTTCAGTGTGCCCTTATTATGAAATCCTCCTCTTACCGTGCTTACAGAGAATCACAGAGAATCTTATGCTCAGCAAAGATGGAAAATATAGTATATTATAAAATGGTTCTATTGTTTGGCCACTGTTTAAAAGAGTCAGAATAGAAGGAAATAATCAGATCCACAGCAGAATTCATTTACAAGTTTAATCAGCACTGATTAAACATTTAATAACTCGGGTCGGGCCACGACCGTGGGCTTCTTTTTCTTTTTTTTTCTTCCTCAAAGGAGTATGCGCTCCGGTGCGCTCACCTCCCTTCTCTCTGACGCGTCAGTGCTCATGGTTGTGATTGGTCAGCTGCCTTGAATCCACCCTTTATACGTGCGCATTCACAGATTCACAGCAAGAGTGACGGTGTTGTGGATAGGTTGAGACTGAGAGTAACCCCGGGTATGCTGTGCTCTCTTCATGATACAGGCCTCTGGTCTGTCAAGGAAAAATCATAACACAACTTGTTAGCGTAATGTGGTGTGTCAGGAGATACTGGTATGTTTGGATGCAGAGTACTGTACATCCCTGTCCTCTCAAACTCATTCTTTCATAAATAAGGCAGCGACCAAACCCCAAGCACATGTCACTCTGAGCTGCAAAAACTTTCAGGCACAGTGAAGTGTTCTTCTGCCCATTGGTGCATTGGTGTGCACTTCAAGGGATGCTGTGTTTTGTCGGCCCTGTTGCCAATCCCCCAGGGCGGCCAGTGAGAAGCATTCCATAACAAAGAGCTTCAAAGACTGCAAACATCTCTCCAAATGCTCTGATAAACATGAAACTAGCAAGACACATGGTGCTGCACTGAGCACAGCTGAGTGTGTCGAGCACAGTCATCAGCTAGGAAGGGCAGGAACATATTATCAACCAGCTGAACAGCGATGCCATCAACAGGCCGTTTAGAGTAAGTCAGAGAAAGTATAAAGAAATATCCTAATAAACCTTTTCTTTCTCTGTGCATCTGTAAGGACATCCTAGAATTCAAGCTGGTGTGGATGGGTTGTCTAGAAATGGAAAACGTACTATGGCTTTCAGAGTCCTCCATCACATTTTTATTTGAAATATTTGCACTAGAGCCAAGGATTTTGGAGTGGCTTGGACAGAATGTGGGGGGAAAAAAACCCTGAAAAAGCTATTTTTAGAACAGTGGAGCAGAGCCGCGAGCTGCTCAGAGCTAAGCTACAGAGGCTAATGCCAAAATGTTGAACTATCCCTTTAATATATTTTCCTTTTGTCTTTTGTATATTTTTCTTGTGTTCAGACAATAAAATCAAGAATGATGTTACCTACTTGACGGTCTCGACTGTGACTCCAGTCTTCCTCAGAAGCGTCATCCGACGTGCTGCTGACATGTCATACACCGGACCATAAATGTAACGTCATCTATGAAACACCGTGCAAGTCATGCAACAAAAAATACATCAGAGAAACAGGGAGGTCGTTCAGCATAAGGAAAAAAGAATGCGAGAAAGAGACAGCAGGGCGATTCACACGGACACAAAAAGACAAAGCAGAACAAGAAAACCTAAAATCAGCAATCACAGATAACTGCAGAAGAAATAACTATATCATAGATTGGGACAAAGGCAAAATCATCACATCAGAAATAAACAAGTTCAAACGCTGGATAAACAAGGCCGTAGAGATCAGGAAGCGGGCGTGGGACACCATCAACCGGTATGAGGGGATGTACATCCTCTCACACACCTGGGTTTCCGTGCTCCAGAGACCAGCAGTTGGTTCAGTGGACTCTGACAGGTCCGCCGAACTGATGAGCTGATAAAGGACACGTCAGCAGCTCGTCGGATGACGCTTCTGAGGAAGACTGGAGTCACAGTCGAAACTGTCAGGCAGGTAGCATCATTCTTGATTTTATTGTCTGAACACAAGAAAAATATAACTAAGATGAAGCTTGTCCTTTATTATTATTAAAGTATCAATAAACAGATGGTGGAAGGAAAGAAAAAAGGCCTTGAGGATGATGAACCTGGATGAGGGGGCTAACACACTGTCAAACACCTGGAACGCCATCCGAGAGGAGCGACCCAACAGTGGGAGGCGTGGTCGTCCTGTCACATCTGATGGGGCGACTACGCCTCTCTAACATCAGACACCTGGCAACTCATCTGAGGAAGATGGATGACGCCCGTCGAAAGAAAACCTAAATTCATCTGCAAAAACCAGAAAAAAAAGAAAGAACATTTTGATAATAATCATAATGAAAGTCTTATGTATGTGACAGACAGGTTTGGTTTACAGAGCCCCATCATGTGATATCTGATGCAGCCTGCAGTCAGAATTGACCCTTACATTCCCAATCATAGAGACGTTGGCAGGACCACCGAGAATAACTCACTTAAAAGCAATCAGTGTAGTACGCTGAGCATTCTGTTTGTACAACAGCTTCAGAGAAAACTTAATCAGCTACAGAAAGGGATTTTTCTATCGCTGATTGAAGCACTCGAATCACACACCAGAGATATATTTCTTGGAATAAATCATCTCTTCGGAGGCCTCCTCATCAGCCGACCCCACGACAGGTTGCACAGCAGAAATAACTCCTACTGACAGTAGTGGGAGACACGAGCTGGCATCAGGACAGTAATGATGACACAGACTCAGCTCTCTGTCCCTGCTATCCTTTGAAATGATTTCAACACTTTCCATCAGTATCCAGATCCAAGCCCTGTCACTTCCTGCTGTACAGATTTAAAGTGACACCATGGTGTTTACATTCTGACGATACTGTCTGTTCATGTGAGAGCGGTTACTGTGAATCTTTATACTGATATGAAAACATTTGTCATCATGTGTGTTTGTTTGACCCTTAGAGTGCGTTACGGTTGATTCTTTCGCCCCATTATCAACTGAACTAAATATTTGTCTCATTTCTCACAAGCCCCGTATCTTCTGACCATTTTGAGAGGAAAATGTCAAATTTCAGACAGGAGAAAATGAACTTTCTCTGTCTCAACATCACACTCCCAAAATATGACTGTTAGCTGTGTACAGATCTAATCTCTGGAATTTAGCAAAAGAAAATGTAAATAGCTTGCTTACTTCTGCTAACAACTTTTTATCCACCCACACACACGTTCACTTAGAAATGAGGTGGGGGTACAGGTGACCTAGCCCACCTGGGAGACAGGAAGTGTTCACCATTTACAGCGTCTAATGAGCCATCTGGTAGTATTAGAGTATCTTTGGTATAACTCAGTGTCTACATATTCTTTCATTTTGCTGTATTGTAGATTGTACGGTGGATGAAGCTTTTAGCTTCATCCAGTGTTATTCAGTTCACTTCAGTCTGTGGTCAGAATGTTATGCCTGATCGGATTATCTTTTTTTTTCTTTTTCCTTCCAAAAAAATTCTCTTCTATCATCGGCATAGTGGAAACCTAGTTTATTTTTTGATAATTTATTTTTGTAAACTACAGATATCTGAGGATGTTACACATCCCTTGAAATCAAACTAAAGAGTTTGAACTGCTCCCGTTCGGCCGAAGATTCAGAGTTCCCAGGATGAGCCGGGAATTTTTTATTCCACAGGCCATACAAACTGTGAATATCTGTTTTGCACAAAATTTCAGTTTGTTTCTTGTTTCTACGTCTTTTCTGCGTATGCTGTGGAGTGCTTTGATTGTCTTATGCTTTGTTGTCTTGAAGAGGCCAAACACAAATTTCCACGGTGGACAATAAAGTCTTTCTATCTATATCTAACTAATGATTTTCAATATGTCTTGCAAAACAAAACAGTTAAAAATGTAATAGAGTGGAGGATGAAAAACAGAGAGCTGTTAGCATCAAGGCACTTTCAAAGGAGTGAGGGTCTAGAGAGATGGTGAATCAACAATCTCGTTGCTCTCAAACATTAAAGAAAACCTGAACTTCCCCTGTTACCCGTTCAGTTTTGAATGAGTCATTTTTAGCATCAACACAGGAAGTACTCTGAGGATTTATTATGTGGTCTGTGTTATTTCACCATCAGTATTTGAAGGTTTCAAGTGGGGCATGAGTTGAAAAGAGTTGGGAACCATTATTTTAGATTTTTATGCTCCTGATTTAATCTTATTGGGGGGCAACCGCTATTCCGACATCCCACTTGGACATAGGCCTCTAATTGTCTAAATGGCAACACTAAATTTTGTATCATATGTCCCATTATTCAGACAATTTTTGCCTTTTTGCCATTTTTGCACTGGTTGGGCTTAGGCAATGATGAAAGGAGTTGGTTAAGTTTAGTAAAAAAAAAAAAAAAAAGAGAGAGTCCAGGTAAGTAGGAGGGAGTCACCTGTTGAGTAACGCGCATTTCCTTATATTGAAAGCCATAGAATGGTGGGACGATGGCATGTTGGAAGAGCGGTATGTCGCAATGGTGGTATGTTAAATGATGGGCTGTCAGAGTGGTGGGATGTCTGAATAACAACCAAGCTTCTGTCACCCCCTTTTCCACAAAAAAACTGGTCTGTCTGGCTTCCAGCCTCTACCTAGCCAAACTTAACCAACTCCCTGGATTGCCTAAACAACCAATGGGGCAATTACATCTCACTCAAAGTCACAACACAGCTTCTCACTCAAAAATAGACAAAATATGGCAAGTCACAACTCCACTTCCAGGTATAAAAAATGGCATTTCCCCGGGACCTTTTGGGGAAAATAACAAAGACCAAAATATGTTGTCAGTTTGGGACCCAAAAGTGGGGAACAAGCTGTTCCCCTGTCCCATACAAAGTGGGGAACATAGGACCTGGGGAACATAGGACCCGGGGAACATAGGGATGATCCCGTTCCCACTGCATTCAGAGTGAGTCATTGTCTCAGTGTAAAGTTTTGTGTCTGCAGCCTTTTGTTCATTTGTTGTCAGCTCTGTGTGCATGGTGTTTTAATGTCTGATAAAAAATTCCCTTTGAAAGATGAAATTTATCTGAGTTGAAATATTTTCATAGCTGCTTCGCGTCTGGGTTCCATACTTCCTGTTGGGGCTTATTTCTCCATAACACCCTCCGAACTATACATTATCCCTTACATATAGCATGTTACAGGATATAAAGCGACCTGTTTGTGAAAGTGAGAGTTTAAATGAACTGGTCACAGTGGAGGTACAGGTGTGTTGGAGAGGAACATGAGCCAAGCTGAACTGCTGTTCTACCTCTAAACTACCTTGCCCTCTGCCCCTGACTTGGTTCTGAACCAGCAGAGTGTTGGGGCCAAGAGCTGGGTCTGTGGAAACAAGAACAACTAAAACCAGCCACAGAACAGCTGTGGTGGAAATTAGGTATGTGATGTCACTGATCAGAATTTCAAGCTTCAATGAGGTTAAAAAAGATCAAAACCATACACTTGTCACAATAAGGAAATCAGCTACAGAGATCAAAACAGGTTACTATGGGGACTTGGTAGCCATTGGAGGAACTAATTGTATTGCACCCAGAGGTTTCCAGCTGTATCTGTCAACTTGTCTGTGTTATAATACTCAGCAGACTTGAGTGGAGTTCAGGTGGGATCATTATCTGTCAGATCCAGGGGAAGTTATTCCTAACAGCTTATTGACAAGGCTCCCGTACAATGAATAAACAGGCTGTGACAGATTCTGAATTATAATAGGCTACATGGTTAGAGTGATCAATTGTAAGTTGAATAAAGGACTTATTATTATACAAATCTGATAATTATGCAGCACCGTCTTTACTCGGAGTACAGCTGAGACTGGTGAGAATGTCAGCACGTTGGCAGGTATTGACAAAATCAATAAACACAACACATTTTTAGGAGATAAAACAATAATTCAGGTGACAAGTGAAACCTTTGACTATGGTTGCTATGGTTTCATGAAAAATCTGGATCACGAAGTCTCACTTCCTGGGAAACATGAGCGTCTGGACCACACTTCATGGAAATCCGATCAATATCAGCAGAGCACATTGTAGAGGAACATGGGGCACTGCATGGGCAGTAATCAAAGTCCAACAAGACATTGTCATGACAACGTTCATATTACATATTAGAGCACAACACCCATCATGGTTTGGGTGAAAACAAGTACTTCATTAATATTTGAGTAGCTTCGTGGTCATGGTTACGATGATAAGCATGAAGCTCAGGGTGTGGAACACAAACAACACTGGACTACTGATTTAAAACAGGAAACAAGTATCAGTCTCCTGTGTTTTGTTGACCCATACTTTTGTAACATTACAACACATAAAGCAAATACTCAGTTTATAACTCACTCCGCCTAGCAGCCGTGTCTGGAATGTGGTTCCGACTACAAATTTGCCTCTAAAATAACTTGTAATGTTACATTATAATTTCATAGCATGGTGAATGTGCTAGTCACACCTTCTCCATGAGTGTGTTTTAGAGTTGTTTGATTGTGTATTTGATGAGTTTGATGAGGCAAAAGTGAAAGTATCATGAGCCTCCATTGTGTTAGCTGAGCAGCTCACGGCTCTGCTCCACTGTTCTAAAAACAGCTTGCACCAACAATTAAAGGTAACTGGGGCGGTGCGTGGCGCAATGGTTAGAGTGGCTGCCCACAGTCCTACAGTCCTCAACGCAGCCATCCCCGGTTCGAATCCCGCATTGGGCAGACATTTCATGTCATTCCCGCTCTTTCCTGTCTATCTCACTGTACTATCAAAAAAAAGGCCAAACTATATACTTTAAAAAACAAAAAAACAACCTACTCCTGAAACTATAGGGATTATGGCAAAGGGCCAAATTTTGCCAAAATGTTGAACTATCCCTTTAAGCTCCCTTTAAGGTTTTGGTAATGATAATGAACATGTTGCCTTGGTTTGCTCTATGCAGCATATTCCTTTTTTTGCTACTTTGGTCCACACCACAAGGACAAAAGATCTTGAAAATATGCTGACCTGACATAAAGAGAAGCTTTAACATGCTTTAAGTAAGGGATAATGTATAGTTCGGAGGTAGTTATGGAGAAATAAACCCCGACAGGAAGTATGGAACATATTTAACAATAAATTTCATCTTTCAAAAGAATTTTTTATCAGACAAAAACACCATACAGAGCTGATTATCCCATAACAACCGACCAACTATACATTATCCCGAAACACGGCCTACGAGTAAAATGATTCATTTGAAACATAATGTTGATCAAAATACGACTTCAATCGATTTTTAATTGCATCATTTAGCGAATCTGCGAGACTGGTCACGTCCGCTGCTGATCCTCCTCCCGGTCCCGTCGTGCATTTAAAGCCTTTGACAACAATCAGTGGATCGATTGATTACCATACACGTGTTACGATGTGTGTGTTGTGTGTAGACGTATCTGTCATAAACAAGAGATTATAACTTTACCGTTTAGCCTACGGGTGCGTTTGTGTGGCGGAGCCGCGGTGCCACCGAGACGAGAGGAGAGCTGAGACCGGGTCAGAGGCTCTGATCAGCAGCCACGATGTGGAAGGAGCCGCCGCTCTCCTTGGAACAAGTTACAAGCCATTTATCTAACATCACTATTAGTCCGAGGCTGTTTAATTACCATAAACAACGAAACATAAGGTAAAGTTTCTCTTTGCTGTATGCTGATATAACGAGTGATTGCTCCTCCAGTCGACCGTTGCTACGGAGTCCCTAGCAACGGTGATTATTGTCCGCTCAGCGGTGTTTATCGAAAAATAATAAAAGAATAAAAGAATTTTGGTGATTGACCAATCAGGATCGAGTATTCAAGTGAGCCGTGTTCTAAGTGTGTGTATATTGTGCATGTGTGTATGAAGTGTGATGTGAGAATGGGAAGGTATATAAAGCACCTTTCCATCTTTTGGGTGTCAAAGAGGCCGAGGTATGGACTGATTGATTGATCAATAACAGGACACTGTGAAGGAAGGAGCTAGGATGGTACAGAGAGGAGGATAGTGATTGATAATATGAAGGCCACAGTGAAAAGAGGGGAGCAGGGGGGGGGGGTAAGAAAGACAGTGAGGAAGAGAAGGCAGGCTGATGATTGATTGACATTAGGTGAGAGACAAGCTAAAAGCCAGGAGATATGTGACGAAAAAAATGATTGAAAACAGAGAGATGGCAGTGATTGATTGATGAATATTACTTTGAAAGGATGAGAGAAAAATAAAGTAGGGGGTGCTGGAGGAAGGAGGTGGGGTGTATATCTTGGGAAGGTGGATGGACCTGGATTTATTTAGTTATGATTGATTGTGTCACAGTTTAGTTCATAGTTTGAGACAAGGATTTCTGCGGACATTGACGTCACCGAAGCAGATGCTTTGATCAACTGAGCTGCAGAGACGCCCAGGCTTTTATTTCTAATTTTTCTGTTTTATTTTATTATTTGTTCTAATTATATTTCCTCACATCCACTTTTACATCAGCCATATCGTTGACAATTGACAAAAGTGGTCTTAATAACCAATCAGTTATCTGCATTATAAGCAATATAAAAGAGTACAGTAAATCAGAATTTGAAATTGAAATCATAAAAATATAGATAAATAGAAAAAAGAAAGAAAAAGTGTAAACTGCACCTATCCTTCCTTGTTTACCTGTTGCCTTGATAAATTTAATACACCCTCCTTCTGAAGCCTGGGGAAAACTGGGAGAATTAATTGCACTACTGGCTGGTGATGAGATGATTATCCTTGGTGATCTCAATTAATTTTTTTTTTTTTTTTTACCTACGTTTCTAATAATCTTAAAGGATGTCTTCACAATCTCAATTTTACACAAATTAGTTCACATCCCACTTGCCCCATCTTGAAGGCTGTTTCTTCCAAGTCAGGCTTAATTGAGCTGATAATAACTGACAGCAGAGAAATATCCTGCCTGTACTGGTTTTTAATCTTGGTGAGAGGAAAATAATTCACATATTGTAGTTAGAACAAACTTTGTGTTTCAACAGCCACATTACTGCAGACGCAAGTGGTGGCTGCTCTTTAAAAAGGAGAAGCTCAATTTTGACCTACATCATTATACATACATCAAACTAACAAAAACAAATGTCGAACCCTAATGAGGAAAAATGATGTTAAACTGAAACAAGAAAATGCTATAACTGTATTTCATTTACAGTATGATTATGGGCAATGGAAATTGTTGAATCGCCAAGCGAATACCAAGAAATGAGCTGCAGTTTGTCTCTTATCTTCACTTGCAGGATCTGCAGTGGGACTTAACGGGAAAATGCTCCGGTGCTTGTGTTTTTGTTTGTTTGATTTTTAAAACAGCTGTCAATCAAAAAGGGACTCGCCGTTAGACATATCCCCCAATCCTCATGCAGAAGCCCAGCGTCCAGGCCCCGCCCACTGCTCCATTCGCTCTGCTGATGCTGAGCAAATCACAGCATTATCCAATGACCGTCTAGTTTCTCTTCTCTGCCGCCCCATTAAGGTCCATGGACACTGAGTTTCAACAGGTTTAATGCACTGAGACGCTGCAGTATGAAAATCACATCAGTCAACTGTGGTAAGTAAAGTAGCTGATTCTTAGACTTGAAAGTTAACACATTTTTTCAGTCAATAAATGTAAACACAACAGTAGCCTAAAGATTTTACCTTTTTTTGGGGAGGGGTCAAGGAAGTAAGAGTAGATGTGCTTCAGTCCAGTTTTTATTTTGATAGTAGAGGAGTTTACAGAGTGTATCATGTCTGAGGAACTTCAGTTATAATGCAGAAGTTTACCCATTGTACTGAATGAAATTTAACCCTTGGATGCATGGGTTACCAATACCTACACTCTTCCATGAGTGGGGTCAAAAATGACCCCAATTAGAATCAATGCGTTTTTGCAGTAAATGTCTTTAATTTTGGTTAAAGATGATGATTTTCATTATATTTTAGTCAACAAAAGAGTGATTTCATTTTTGACATGTTCATTTATCACTTTTCATTCACATTTGATCACAGAACAATCAATCACATATCAAAAATGTCAAAATCCATTGTTTTTGTGTCCGTCTGTCTGTTTAACTAGGGAGGACAAACAGAGGACATTCAGTAGGACCAGGGACCATAACACTGTCCACGCATATGTAAACACACAAACATCTTCTCTCTTCTCAGATTTCAGATTTATTTATTTTTTAAAAATTATAACAGTACATATTGATGGACATTGACATGTAAATATGTGGGTTTGTAGCCAAGTGGCTAATTTCCATCCCCAGTCCAATTGGCAGGTTAGATGTTAGACAAGAAACAATGACGATAAAAAGTACAAAGGGTAAAAAAGTACAAGAGGCAGAACTAGTACAATAAAACACATTGACATCTTACGCAAAACATATGAACAACATACATAAACTGTGCAGTAGGATCACTTGTCAGGCAAAGTCCTCGGGAATCCTAGCTGGCCTCCTATAGCAGCCATGATACTTTAGATGACAAAACATAAAAAGGACAATGTTTGAATGGCACACAAAACTATTGTATAAAACAATACGTAGCTATGTAAGTAAATGTCTGTGTATTTATATGTAAGTAAATACACTGACAGGCAAACGCACATACGCAGGGCGCACACACAGCATATAGGCTACATACATCATATCAATAATCAATAATCGTATAACAGGTTAACTGTTATTACAGGGAAGTTATAGATATATTAAGAGTCTCACTCTCTATACACAACAAATGCAGTAATGTCAGCTACCTTACTATACTACTGTAGCTAAGATCAAAGTACTAACATTACTTTGCAGTTAGCTAAATAGTGCCTACTTTGTAACAACAATGCAGGCTAATTTGATGACAATACTCTATCACAGAAAAGTCATGGATGTGGAAAATAAGTTCGTAAATGAAGATAATACTTACATGTATGTTGCTGTGTAAAAATGACCTCCTGGGTGGTGAGACTTCTGACATTAGATGTGTAAGTGGGACAGTAACAGTATACTGCCAGTCAGTGTTGATAAGAATCAAAGGTTGCTTGGAAATTCCATAGGAAATGCTTGGGGTCATTTTTGACCCCACTCATGGAAGAGTGGGGTAGTGACACAAAAACTGCAATTTCTTAAAATTAATGAAATATTTTTAAAAAATACAAATGGCCTCATGTCACAAACATGTTTCATGAGGAATACCTGGAATATGAAATTATAATTACTTTTAATTTCAAAGATTTTGAAGAATAACTACCCGTGGGGTCATTTTTGACCCCACTTATGCATCTAAGGGTTAATAGTATATTACCTGAAATAATACACTGTAGTAGGTGTGTGTGTGAGGGCTGTTCTCCTTTTATTCTTCTTCTGAGGTTTGAAAATAGCATCCTAATGTACAACAGGTAGCCTAATTAAAACAGTGTAATGACTGTCATGAAGTATTCAGCCCTCCCCTGCTAGTTTTATCTTTTTTAATCACTTATAAATTCATACTGTCCAGCCTCAAAAGTATCCCTGCAGTTTAAAGGCCACTAATGGCTTCATTTCCAGGTATGCTTTTAATGTGAAACAACAGCAGGAAGTGATTAAACTGTCACTACCATCGATCTAATTACTGGATAAAATATAACCATGGTTACAATGAGAGACTGTATGGATGTAGTGTATTGATCAAAGATGTAGAAATACATTGATTTTTACAAGCTATTTTTATTTATATCCAACACTGTGTATTATTATTATTATATTAGGAATTTACATATTCACAAAGGATCTTTTCTTGGGCTTAAATTAAAACCACTGCAGAGCACATTTCTGTTTAACCAGTCTGAGGAATCCAGGAAAAACACAGCCCACAGCAGGTCAAAGTGACAGCTGGGCCCACTGCTTCAACTGGTTTGGCAAATGGTCTTTTCATTAGACACACCATTTTGTGTCATCTGTACCCACTTAGTATTTTGGTGACTCACAGTGAGCTCTGCTGTAATGAATAGAAAAGCTCGGAGCAGGAGCAGGAGGGGGTGGACAATTTTGCAGCCAGGATGTGCACTTGTGTAGATAATGTGGGAATATTTCAAACTATTCTCATCCTCTTTGACAGAAAGCAACAGGTCAGTCTGGTTCTGACCTGATTTAACCACGACAAAGGTAGAAAAAAATAACTATTTTATTTTCATTTTTACACTGAATGGTGAGTGAAAGAATCCGTGAACTCCATTTCACTCGACTTGTTTCTCATTTATGCAGAAAACTGCTCCCACACAAGCGGCAGCAGTCATGGCCAGGTGATGCTCCTTGAGACACAGTTGTTGCCAAGCAATGAGGATCAGATAGTGGGTTGTTCAACTAGATCTAGTGACCTCACTGCAGGACTGATGGAGCAGAGTTTAAGGCCGAGTATGATCTTGTGAGCTGGCAGGTGATGCTGCAGCCTGGTTATCCTGCTACTAGCACTGAAGAGATTACACACCGCCAAGAAACACTGAGACCTGGCAACATGACTCAGCTGCATACACCCACCAAATGGAGGGTATGGAAAGCACAGGGTGAGTATGAAACAAGTGGGTTTAAAATCTCAGCTTGCACTATTGGAGAGAGATATTTGATGTATTTCCAAAAATCTGTGGTCAGACTGTACTGTAACACCTGACTATCACACAGCCATTTTCAGCTTCCCTGACTCATACTTTTTAACTGGAAATTAAATTCAGTCCATTCAACAGTGGTTGAGGGATGTTCTATCTTTTCTACCTTTAGAGAAACTGAGATACAATATGTAAAGCCCACAGAAACTTCACCCTTACCTGGAGTCCCCTTATAGAATTTGTAGGTTTTCCCTTTCAGTGTACTGGATAGTTGGAACCACTTTATAAATGGTCAGAGACACTGACATTACCACTACACTGCTTGACCGTTTATTTTTGTAAAGAAGTCATCACAAGGAAAAAGTGTTTGTTTCTGTAGCGGGGAGAGCAGGCGCTCTGCGATCGGATAGTAATGTCTTTCCAGGATGTTTCAGAGTTCGGCTATCTGAGGTGAGTGATTACATGCAAGAACACAAAGTTTATACTGTTTATACTGTACACTATATGAAATCAGTGGTGTCTTGTACCATAGATATTTGATTGATTTGAGTGTTTGTTGTGGTTGAAAGAATTGCCCACATAGTGTTGTCGCTATCCCTAGTGTCAGAGAGCCATGGTGTAACTCTGGTTTGACTGCATCAATTTTAGTTGGGTTTTTTGCTCCCCCCCAACACTGGGTGATAATCAGAAGAACGATTTAAGAGTCAAAAATGGCCCCGAATTTTACTTTAATAGACTGACTGAAACAAAAACAAAAAAACTCTACCAGGTCAACAATACATCTTGATCTGTTATATAAATGCTAAAATACAAATAACTGTAATTCCAAATTCTGGAGGGGATGAAAAAAGAGGGGAAAAAATGAATATGGTTTATAATCATGAAAAGCGAACTACATAGATGCACCATGATGGTGTGTGTCGATCAAAGGGGGCAGAGTGGTAACAATTGACTGTTTTATCTCAGCATGTGATTTGTGTGGTTTTCCCGCCTAGTTAGCTTTCAGTGGTGCAGTACAGAAAAGCTAGAGACACAAAAGCTGTAGACAAATCCATAAACAGACCAAGTGTTTGTAATTCATCTACATAAGAATGTCAGTACAATATTTGTCATTGTGTTTTCCATGATTAGTCCAGATTAAATCCCAGTGATGACTGTCTCATGGTGTAGTTTCTATGGTTACAGTGAAACTGTCTAAATAATGACTGAATCTCAACCATCTAGTAATTCCCGGGGCTCTTTGTAGCCAAACAGCCTGAAGTCTGCCTGGTAGAGCTTGAACAGCTTCCTCCTGGCCTCCAGGGGCACTGCTCTGAACCAGTCCAACACAGACCCAGTGGAGGTCATGTTTTCATAGGACGGGGGGAACCTGATGTCATTCTGCAGCTTCAAGGTCCTCAGCAGATGTTCAGCGTCCTCCTGGAGAGTCTCCTGGTGGCCGATCAAGTCATACCTGGGAAGAAAAACGATTATTTAAGGTGAATTCATTAGTAACAAGTGGATGTACCTTAGTAAAGTGCTATTACTGGATGTGGCAGGGGTGACACAGGCGGTGCATCTGCCTCCAGTGTGGCTCAAAGGGCTGACTCCTCTCCGTCGCCGGGTCCAGGAGGTACTGGATGAAGTTGTAAAATGAAGGGCGCACTCCTGATCCAAATGCCTCGTCCACCGTCTTTGGTGGATCGGGCCAGTTGCCGTAACGATGTAGAATGTGCCGGCCGAACTTCTGATAGAAGTACTCGTTGGGCCGCAGAAATTTGTCCCGGTAGGCGGAGATGAGACGGATGAACGGGTCCCGGACAAACATAAACTTGGTGTAGTGCCTGAGCTTCACCTGCAATCCAGAAACATCACATTGCATGTTAATCACCTGTCACACTGACCTGTAGACGTCCAGTCAAACCCTGGGTCAGCTTACTGTACTGACTGACCTTCATCTCTGGCCTTGAAAAGCTGGTCAGAAGAGTCAGCTGATTGGGGAGGTGGACCAGGTCCTTGGATACGGACATGGGGTCTTGATACGGCTCGCTTCTGTTCAGGACAAACATCACCCTCTTCCAGTTGGTACAGGCCACCTGAACAACAAGAGAGAGACCCGACCGTCTATCAAACTGTACACTATGAATATTATAAGGAGACATATTATGGAAATACCAGTTTTTGAAGGCTCTTAAACATAGGTGTTTGTCTTGCCTTCCGGCCCCCAAAACATAAGAATTGACCCCCAAAAATCTGTAATTTCCAGCTCCTATAGGTTTAAATCCCTGTGGTTTTACGAGCTGTTTCCTCAGTTATCTTCCAATGATATAACTAGGATTCAAATTTATAATACCACCCCCACCAGGGACCAGTAGAAGGGGCGGGGCGAGCAGTGGTTCATTTGCATTTAAAGGGACAGGCACTGAAACCAGCCGTTCTGAACAGGGCTGTTTTGAATGGATAAAGAGAGTTTGATCCTTGGGGTATTTTGACCGAAGCATGTCATAGACAGGTCTTTAACATTTGAACCAGTCAAATATTGATCAATGGACCAATAATCTTCTGTTATACCTTCTGTTACTCTGGTCCATTCCCTTTGTACTTTGTGTCCAGTGCCAACAGACTCTACCAAGTCTGTTTAAAGGAGACATATTCTGCCACCTACCACAAATTAAAATAGTTCCCAGGTGTCTAAATTCAGTAAAATCAGTAATATTTAGACCTGAAATTCACAATTGGATAATTTTGTTTAGAAATTAGTTATCAAAAGGTCTTGAGGTGTTGTGTGTGTGTGTGTTGTTTGTCTATATCATTCATTCATAACATTTATTTAAACTTGGAGATATTGAGGAGTAACCTCATTTACAATAAATAAAATGAAACATAAGTGTAGTTAAAAGCAGGAGCAGTTAGAGTTAAAATAAGATGTAGTTATGGTTTTAAATTGTCCTATTGATAAAAGTGAGGTAAGTTTCAGATGAACTTGCAGAGTGTTCCAGGTTGTAGGCACACAAGATAAACTAGTCTTTCGGGGTTAAAGCAACATTGCAGAGTTTATCGGCCTCAAAATAATGTTTTCAGACTCATTGCAATGGTATAAAAATGGTTAATAGGATGAATGGTCGGGTCACATCGGCTGAAACTGCACTATGTCATTTCATATCATTTATTAATGGGGAACACTGGATGCGCTGGCTGATAAGTTTTGTTTTTACCCCCCCGGTGGAAGCACTGAGCTGCAACTCCGCAATGTTGGGGAACCTGCAGTGTCACCTTAGGGATGTAGCAGTAGATGAGGCCGTGTGCATCATCCACCACCAGGTTCTTCAGCTCGGCATCAGTCAGTTCATCGACACTGTGCTTCCCCTCAGAAAGCTCCTCTCTGTCAGCCTCACACATTTCTTTGACCAGATGTTTCCTCAGCTCCTGCAGCTGTTGCCTCCTCCCCGCTGTAGTAACATAGCTACATATCATGTTCTTGCTCAAATATAACTTTCCTCTGAAGGCATTGAACGGTGGTAAAAGTCAAAGGACAGGCATTCTTCTGTTCCACAGAAATAAACAGTGTTATGTTTGATGTAATCCATGATAATCCAAAAGCAATCAGAGGTGAGGCCACACATCCATTCATCAAACAAATCACATAAATTATTAAGTAGGAGCAGGATATGCAGCAGGAACAGTGGGGATTGTACAAGACACACATACACGCACGCACACACACACACACACACACACTTTATCTTTATGAATACACTGACATAATGAATTCCCTACCCGCTTTTCTCAAACCTTTACCTCAATACCAATAAGCTCACTACACAGCATTTACAAACACACACATTGTACCTCTCTTCTGTAGAGCCATGTCCTGCAGGTCAAAGGACAACAGGACGAGAAACAAGGATCCAACACATCCTAGGGACAGCAGGAGTCCTTTCCATGTTGCCATGACAGCTGGAGTATTTCTTATGTGTCAACCTGTGCAAATGAAGAAACAATGGATGTGCGCAGACTGAAAGAAATTAAATCAAATCTTTTTGAAGATAAAGATTAGATAGGCTACTGTATGAGCATAATTCACAGTTCAGCATATTATTATTACTATCTACAGGTTTTAACAACATTGTGACTGAATATGATCCCAAAATCAGAACAAACTGCAACAATCGTGTATTTGTTTCTCACACAACAGCAGAGATAACAGTAACTAAAATCTAACTAAATCTGAAGCACATTATTCGGATGTTACGTTGCTGCAAACTTAAATATCATGAATGATCAATAATCAATATTCCCATCACTTACTTTGCTCCAAAGTTCTGGTATAGATGATCTGACTCTGAGGGACTCCTCACTGAGCAGGATGATGTCTTCATCACACTGAGGTCCTTATGCTTCATTTGCAATCGGTTTATTGGCAAAACAAATATGAGCAGATCAGTGGAGAGGTGGAGCAGCGGAGAAAGACTGAGTCACACCTTCTCACTCACAGTCCCATTCAAGTGTCCTGTGTGTCCTGGTCCGTGAAGATTTGGACATGTGTAATCCCTTAAGGGCCAGCAATAAAGGTCTGAGGTTTTTAAATGGTTTAGTTGAGCTTTATTTATTGACAATTCCACTGGTTAACAGTATCACTGGATTAGTAGCAGATTCCGAGGTGAGAAGGATTGAAATCTTGTTTATTTTTTGTCATATTCTCATGAAGTTCTCCATTCGACCAGTCAGTGAAGGCGTTTGAGTTTTTGATGAAAAGGGAAATAAGGTGGAGGTCTTCAAAAAAGAGGAACAGCAAAGGAAGCTTTCAAGGTGAGCTTTATCCTTTTCAGCTCCCCTGTGGCATGACAGTGTTCCTTTATTCTAACACACAGCTTCTGCTTAAATGAAAAAAAAAGGTCTAAAAGTTATACTTTGACACTGCATATTTTACACTGGAAAATTTACTGTGACTAGCTGGAAAAAAAAACAAACAAACAAAAAAACACCTGTCAAATGTCTGAAAGTCCATCACTCATTAGCTGCTCGAAGTCTAATGTTCGTGTGTTGGACTTGACAGTAAAGTAGATACTAAACTAGATGTCTCTAATGATCTGATTTAAAACACCTGTGTATCAGCCTGCTCTCAGAGGTTGCCATGGAGATTTTACCCACTTAGCTTTACTGTGTGACATAGATGCACATCAATATACAAAATGCATTGGAGAAACGGGTGTACTGTATGAACCCCTCAAACTCTTCAACTCCACATGTATGTCATAGGTTTCTATTGCATCGACAGGGACTTTATAGTGAATGTGTTTGTGTTTTCTTTGTTTATTATATCTAGACCGAAACAAAAAACTTACCAACCTCACTCACCAACCTATTCAGCATGTTTTAGGACAGGAATGAAGTGGATGGGAGTCAACTGTGTACGATTAGGATATCTAAGTGTGAAATTGGTGGCGCCATAGCTGCTTTTAACTGATCAAAACTGATGAGATGATTCTGAGTCAACAAACATCATTTGAGCACCCCAGGGAAACTGATCCATTCCTTTATCGTAATCTGTCATACAAGTTAGGAAGCATATGCTTATCAACAATTATCATGCAACATGATCACAAGTGATCAGTGCACAAGGAGATGTCAAACCGATAGGATTTTTTTTGTTTTGTTTTGTTTTTTGATTTTGCTTTTTCACAAGGATTTTAATTTGTGGCAATAACCAGTTTGGTTTAGACGATAACAAATCGACTTTTCATTTTGGTGCCATCGGCAAATTAACTGACACAAAAGGTTTTGAAAGATAAATTATATGTTTTGGGTAAATTGGCATCATTCGCAAACACGCAACTGAGTTTTAATGTGCTGTGAAACTGTTTTCACAATTTCACTAGTTCAGAGAGTGCGAAGGCTTTTTGGAAAAACGAACCAAAAATGATTAGAGTACCTGGATGAGTCTTCTCACAGTCTTACAGTTTCCTCCTGAGAGAAGTTCCTACCACTCGGGTGTCACAAGGCACTCACTGCTTAATGGGGAAAACCATCTGTCATTACTGAGGCCATGGGCTCACCCGGTATCTACCTGGTGAACGTAAACATAGCCTACCTCGGGTGAGCCGCCATGCTGAAGCTGTGTACCATAGCTTCATTAGCTCTACTTCTGCAGTGTTCCCACCCACAGACAGACAGACACACAAACAGACCTACTGTGAGGTCTTGGTTCATTTACTATGGTGTTGTGAGGGCGCTCTGAAACATTATGTGCTCTTTGGTTGGAGAAATAAAAACACCATGTTTTTTTTGTTTTATGCCGTATGAAATTTATGCAAATCAAGTTGTGGCAAAAAAAAAAAAAAAAAAAAAAGTCACAGCACACAGTTCTGCACAGCAAACATCAACATCATCACACAGCGTGCCAAGCACAAATTGCTTCAGCTTAAAGACTAATCCACTAAGGCTGGCACCCATAAACCCTTTTATAATTGGACTGTTGACTGATCTAATCAGACTTGCTGGCAAATTACAAACATCATAGCAGTTATTCTAAATGGTCACACTCGCCAGGCTATTGCACCAGCTCTCAAAGCTCCTGCAGGAGGTAGTGCAGCCAAGTGTCAATGAATTGGCTGTGCTCTTGTTTTGCACGGATTAGGCTACACATAAATATTTTATTGGCCAAATAATGACATTTAGATACAACTTGCATAGGCGGCAGCGTAACTGTTGCAACGAGGCTGCATTTTCTGTCCACTGCTGTTACGCAGCTTTAGACTCACTGTGCCAAATTGCTGCACTGTATGACCTGCATTTCTTTCTGATTTGATGATGGTGGTGATACAGTATGCTTGCTGGTGATTGTGGCCTGAGTGATTATGTTTGTCTGAGTGTATATACAAAAACTACACAGGCTGAAACGTTTTTCTATTTAAGAGGTCTAACAGGTCCTTTTTCTAAAAACTATCATGTATGTACATGACCACCTTGCAGTTTTGGGTAGTAACACATTATTTAGGATATGTTTACACAGAAAAGGATCTGAACAGAAAATGCAAAAGTGCCGTTGCGCCTTCACTTTTTATTTCATGTTTAAACCAAGGGGGCAGTCGTCGGTCTGAGAAGTGAAGCCGAGTCAATCTCACTTCCGGGTTCAAAAAACTGCAATCCCCGGAGATTCCTGTGGGGGCTGGTGTCAGAAGGCAGAATGTCTCCATAGACTCCCATGTTAAAATCGCCGACTTTACAGCCTCCAAAAATATGATCAAAGCCTGGTGTCAGGACGTTTTTTGGTCTCAATCGATAGTTTCTACCCCCGCACACACTCTGAGGGGGGTGAATTATTTTTTAACGCTACCGTTTTACTGTTATTAGGATAAGATTCTGGCTGTAATCAGAGCTGCAGGTCCGGAGCGGCACAGAGACAGGCTGAGGCCAGTGGGCGGGTTCTCGGCCAATCCAACATGGCGCTGTTCAGGCCGCCATATTTGAGTCACAAAACCGACTGCACAAAACCAATGGGTGACGTCACGGATGCTACGTCCATTCTTTTTACAGTCTATGGTTTAAACAAGCATTTTTTTTTTGGGGGGGGGGGGGCGCATACAATGACGCAAAAGTTTTCACAATTCAATGCAGATCAGAGCAGACTACTGCGTTTTACGGGAACGCAACGCTGGAGCGTATAAAAGTTTTTATTCTGGAAGGTGGTTTCACTTCTTTGCGTTTTTAAGCCTCCCAAAATGCTGTCACTGTCTTAATGAAAGGCACATCCGCTAAAATATTTAACCCACAAGCGCTGTCCTGTAAACAGAGCCTGAGTAACCTCTGGGGTAGAGGGCTGCGTTGGATTAGGGTCCCACGGGACCTAACGCAAATCTCGTAGGAGTGGGCGCTTTGAACTTTGCTGTGGGCGGCTTAAAAAAACACTGCGGGATCAGGGATTGATTGATTGATTTCATTAACACGTATCAGAACTGCTATCTGCTCACAATCCTGGTCGAATGCTCAGGTCATAGAGAAGAGATCTCTCCTCCATGTGTCCAGAGCTTTTACCAAATCAGGTGACATGGCGTTTTTATGCACCTTAAGAATGGAAGTCTACCACATGATCTCAGAGATGCTCTGACGTTGTTCTCCTTCAAAGCAACACTTCAGACTTTTCTGTTTAGCTGTGCATTTCCTTAATGTCTTTGTGCGTATGAACTTTTGTGTGTCTTAGCATCTATTACTGTTTACTTTTTTAAGTATGTTGTCCTATCTCTATGTAAAGCACTTTGAACTGATTCTGCATGATATGGTGCAATATAAATAAGTTTGAATTTAAATCCTCTGCTAAATGACATCCTAAAGGTTGATAGTTGTTTAATGACACATCAAGTAAAACAATAGAGAGGCTGATGTTACTAGCAGTTAGAAGTTCATACAGTCGGTTGCTTCTGTGTCCTCATGTTGCTTTGTGGCAGCTGCTGAGTGCATGGCTGGCAACCAGACCCTCCTCTTTAATGTGCAGTTCCTTTTTGAAAATGTAAGTGAGGCAAAAGTTTAAATAAATATGATTCACAATTCCCATTTCGTGAGCCTAAGTTGTTTCTCAGGCTGTCTTTTTTATTTATTTACCACATTTATCATGCTTTACTCAGGTCCAGGTACGTGCACACCAGGCAGCTGAAGTAGCTAGGCTCGATGCAAGACTGGTCTTAGTCTTGTTCAACCAGAGAAAAAACTCGTTCTGCATCAGCATTTGAATGAGGAAGTACCAAGACCAACTTGGCAATACGAGACAGCCTGCCAAATCTGTTCATACTGGTCACCTTTGAAAAATGTACATATAAACCTAATTACTCAATACATTGATTATGTCAATGGGTATTCCCATATTTCTTACCTTATTCTTCATTGATGCCATGTTCCCTCAAAAGCTCTCAAAGTCAAACACGCTCCTCATGTCCACTGTATGGGAGAAGTTCAGGAAACCTAAAAAGAACACAATGTGCAATGATCTGGTGAAGTATTGTAACTGAAATAGGGGTAATAGGCCTACACACTGCGCCACATAATCTTACTTTGAATGATCATTCTTTGAATCTATAAGTGTTAAGATAAAACCACCTACCTCAGTTGAATATAATTTTGTTAATTTGTTTTGTTTTGTCTTTGGTTATTTTATTTATTTATTTATTCGGGGGGCAATCGCCATTCCGACATGCTGCCACTCCGACATTAGGCCCTAATTGTCGGAATGGCAACACTTAACCCTTTAATTAAACGTCCCATCATTCCGACAATTTTGGTTTCCTACGGTCGGAATGGCGGTATTTTTTTTCTTTTTTAAACGTGTTGCCATTCCGACAAATCTTTTAAAAGCCCCCCCGCCCCCCAGACAAGTGTCACAGCAGCTGAGTGGAGCTCATGCGTCTTTACGCACATAGCAGAGTAGCCTACATACAGTATTGACTCTCATCAGTATTTTGACGGCGCAGATGTAGCCTATGTGATATAGTCAACAACAGTAGTTTACAGCTAAACATTCACACATGGAGGTGCGCGCTATGGCACAGATCTCAGGTGGGACACTCAGGCCACGCGGATCTAAACGTCCCCCTCCCGCTGTCCATTAAGTCTGAGTCCCCGCTGAGGGAATGAATGTATGTTGAGTGTGTGTGTGTGTGAGAGAGAGAGAGAGAATGCGCGTGCACGAGCGCACAGTCTGTCTGTGCAGGCGTGTGTGTGTGTGTGTGTGTGTGTGTGTGTGTATGGGGGTGCGCGGTCGCAGGGTCAATGTTCATGCAGGTGTGTGTGTGTGTGTGCGTATTGGCGCGTGGTGAGGGCGACAGAGAGAGAGCTTGTCCTACTGTCCAGTGTCCACACGGGAGAGACGCCGCGGCTCCGCTGACGAGACCAAACCAATCCTCTCCCTCGTCCCGCTTGGCTGAAACGGGCCTGGCCGGGTGGTGTCCAAACGGGCCTTTACAATCCACAGGTTAATCCACAAGAAAAAGTAAATCTACTGCGCCGCCGTCCCAGCGCCGAATGTGTTTCTCACTCCCTCATCTCACCACGTCACTTCCCCGTTTAAACCCTCGGTCCCATTACTACACCTGTGTGCATTACGCACACCATGACAGCAGAAAAAAACATTCATTCATTCATTACGGGTCCGCCCGTACCCGTGCGCAAACAACAAATATAATTGATCATTTCCCGGGCCTCATACACAATGGAAAACAAACCCTGGGGAGCAACACTGTAATTTTAACCCCCCTGCTCTATGGCCAGGTAAAACCCAGTGGATCACTACAACATGTGTACAGATGTGATATATAGTCAACAACAGTAGTTTACAGCCAAACATTCACACATGGAGGTGCACGCTATGGCACAGATCTCAGGTGGGACACTCAGGCCACACGCGGATCTAAACGCCCTGACCAGAGGGATCAAAGACGGACGCTCTCTCAGTCCTGCTCCCAGAGCTGAGCAGGCACGTACTGGAGAGGAGAGGAGAGGAGAGGAGAGGAGAGGAAATGAGAGGGAGGAAAGGAGAGGAGAAGAGCGCACCGGACCAGAGAGGTGCGTTGTGCGTAACGGCGCTGTATCGCTTCACATCCGTACACATCTCTTAAAACATGAAACACACACACGTTATGGAAACGCCTTGTCGGAATGGCGGGACGAAACTGTCGGAATGGCAGGATGTTTTTATGTCGGAATAGTGGGATGTCGTAATGGTGACATGTCTGAATAGTAGAATGTCTGAATGGCGGTATGTCGGAGTGGCGGTATGTCGGAATGGCAGCATGTAACCATTTATTCAATGCATGCTACTTACCAAAGGCAATCCTGCCTTTGTGTGTGTGTGTGTATTTCAAGACTGTCCACTTCCTCCCTGAGCCAAACGTATACCTCTGACTAATGCCGCGTTTTCACTACCGGCTCGACTCGACTCGGCTCTGGTACAGGCACTATTCTAGAGAGCATTTCCATTACAGGATAGTACCGCCTTTAGAGTAGCCGGTTGTCATAGTGAAACGCAAAAAGGCCGAGTCGAGTCGAGCCGGTACCATGTAGTGGAAACGCGGCTTAAGTAATAACTCATTACATATTCCTATTCACATACAGTATATTACATAGTGGTTGCGGAAGTCAAACTTTGTTAAAACACTGCTGACCTTCATTTTGATTGTTTGTCTGATAATTTATGAAACAGATGTTCCTGAGGATTTTACTAGCATTTAGACTGGTTACACCCCGCCTTTCCGAAGCCCCGCCTTTCCGACAATAGACTTCCATTCGTCGTAATAGCGGGGTTTTCTTTTTTTTCTAAAGACACCGCTATTTCGAAAAGGCTACTGGGGGAAACGGATCATGTGCATAATAAACTGCAAAACAAGCAAATACTTCATATTAATGACATAAAGACCTAACGTTCATTCTGCTTCTAGCCTGTCTAGCCTCCACCTGATCTTTTTACTAAACTTAACCAACTCCTTTCTTCATTGCCTAAGCCCAACCAAAGCATCTCCCTCAGTCAGCTGTCAGCACGAGCGGAGGCTGTCGGAACAGCGGTGTTTCGGAACAGCGGGGTGTCGAAGTGGAGGTGCGTCGGAATGGAGAGCTGTCCCCATTTAGACTGTCCACAGAGGTGTCCTCCTCTCCACTGTAAAAGTCTGTTGTTTGTGGCACCCTGTGTTCTCAGTGTCTCTTCTGGTACAGCAACCGCAAAGACTTACCTACATGCAGCAGCCATTGTTTTGGTTCGACTTGTGGCCCTCTGCCTGATTCAAGGTAACTTGAAAATGAAAAATGCCTTGTCAGACACATGATGTAGCAGCTGGAAACTAGGACTACTTACCTTTGTTCAACAGGTTTGTAGTGTCCCCTGAGATGTCCTCCACTCCATAACAAATGAACCAGGGTATCATAATCAGTAAGCCAATGAAGCTGTTTTCACAAAAAAAAACAAAAAAAAACAACAACAATGTCTGGACTAGTGTTGTCCTGACAGGTCATTCATACAAAAAAGTGAATTTTCCCCCCTGAACGCTAGTACCATTTTAATTGCTTTAGTAACACAGTACATTTTTAGTACCACTGTACTGAACAAGTCTAGCCTTGACAATGAACCATGGCATGTATTTATTAAAAGACAGTTTGGAGCATCTGGCTGGCAAATATGAAGTCGAAAACATTTTAATGCAACCACACTGAGGCAGCAGGTCCCAGCCCGCAGGTTGACAACCACTGCACTACACACATTACACACATGACACAATCCCCGAGGGGGAACTGTGGATCCAAAATATGAGTCAGATAAAGAATGAGAAGAGGAGTGATACATCTTATTTGAGTTGCTCTTTGGACCGTGCTAAAGCTCAGAGTGTGCCATGGTTCATACTCCTGTCCAATGAGTGACTGTTCAGAAGCACTTCAGACCCACTGAGGTGGGATGGATTATTCAAGGGAGAAGAATGGTGGTCACAAGAGTCTGAAGGTCAGTACAGGTCTTGTGAACATGAAAAAAGGATGTTTTGTGTAGGGGAGGGGGACACACAACTTTGTGCCTTCGGTGCTTTTGTCCAGAAGCTGATTTCTGCTGTGTCATAGGTTTCTAAGTCAGAAGATGAGTCATCCGTCTGTGAGCTGAACCTGAAACTCAGCTTGGTCATGCAGAAGACAGGGTTCAGGTGTGCATTTACATTTACTTTCATGTTCCAGAATGCCGGCCCCCAAATGGGGCACCATTCCCAACATGAAAAGAGGTCTGCCATTTCGAAAGATTGGTTAGGCACTTGCTGGGTAAATTATGTAAATACAACAACGCAATTGACACCTTCGGAATGGCGGCCCCTCTGAAATTTTCGGAAAGGCAGACCGTTGGAATGGCAGTCCTTCGGAATGGGGGTCACCCCTCGGGGTGAACTGCAGCTATCACCGTGTCCTAACTGGACGCGATGCGAGCGAGCGTCCGATAGCGTCTCATGTGATGCTCTCTGTCTGAATCCGTGTGTCGTCATGGAAGCACATCAGCTGGGCGCTCGTCATCAGACTGGAGACGTAACTACCTAGTTAAATGATGGGTGAATAGCCTACTTGCTTACGTTTGTACCTTTTAAACAGAAAACAAGTTTCTTGAAATATAACATAGCCAACAGCTAGTCTCTATAGTGTAGGAACTTACTTGCTTATCCCCATTACGCTGGCTGGCGCATAGGGCAGCAACAAAGTCCCTCCACTCAGTCTGTCTTTGGCCATCTTCTCGATGGTTCCCCAGCTCTGGTGGTGCTGTTGGAGTTCCTCCTACGCCATGTCATTTTACGCCTCCCTTCCATTCTTTTGCCTTCTGGGGTCCAATGTAGAGCAACTCTTGGGATAGCGTTGGTGTCCATCCTGAGGACATGGCCAATCTAGGACCATCTTCATCTAGTGATTATGTTGTACATGTTATCTTGTTGGGTAATGTTAAGAAGTTTATTGTTTGAGATGGTCTTGGGCCAGAATAGATTTTGCACAGGTGTGACAGTTGAGGTTCCTGTCACTATGCCGCCAATTGATCATGTGCCCTGGCTACTTGGCCAAGGGGATGTCCCTTTGGCAGTGCGCATGACTCTTACCTGGGAGTCTGGGGTTCGAAGCCCGCCCAGGCCCTCTTCACCTTGCCACACAGGCATGATGTGTGAAAAGTGGATAGTTTGTGTATGTCACCTTCTGTGGTCTGTGGTGTAGGAACAGGAGAAGCAAGTCAGGACATTGCAATAGAAAACCATTAATTTTGCAGCTATCGCTCGCTCATGTCGCATCCCCCCGCATGTCCCCCCCCCCCCCTGCCTTGGGTGGTCCCTGGAGCACGGAATCTCAGGTGTGCGAGAAACTGTCCTGGTTGATGGGCGTTGATGGGGTGTTGGATAAAAGAGTCAACACACCATCAACCGGGATGAGGGGGCTCTGTTTCCATGTTGCATTTTGTCTGATAAATGACAAGCAAATGTCAGATCATGGTCAACATCTGTTTTATTTTGTCTGAATACAAGAAACATGGTCAACACCTGTTGGAGAGCAGCGAGGCTCTGGCAGGAGCTAAAGCGAGGACTGACTGAATGCTTGAATGAATCCAAGCTCTTCAGCATGAAGAAGTTAAACAGGATGTGCTCAGTCGTATTCTGAAGCCTAATTCTCCTCCCCTCTTGTCTTCTTTTTACTGAACTATTTGTTTTACTTTATTCTCCTCCACCCTCCCTGTGTCTCCTGTCCAAGCCCTGCTAATGTGTCTCGACATTTTTTCACTCAATGAAACAATTTAGCATAAGAGAGAGGGAGAAAAGGGGGAGGCTGCGTGAGAGAATACACTCTCACACACACACACACCATACTCACCGAGGACATGACAGCGAGAGAGACTGACATTTGCACACACCATGGGGCTGCTAACATGGAGAGTGCGAGGTGAGGTGAGGAAGCTCCAAGCATCTCGTTTAAACTCACACCTCTAATCCCTTCGTCTTCATGCTGTTTAGTTACACCTTCCAGTGACTGTGTGTGTGAGAGAGACAGAGAGAGTGAGAGAGGGATTGGATGTGACACAAGCCCCTGAGATCCTGCTGGATTTCTATAAAACCACCCCCCTCTTTAAACTTTTAATCTTGTTAAAATGTTGAATATTGTGTTTTTTATATAATACAACAATACCATAAGTTGGATAATTACTGTTAATGTGTATTCTCACACTGAATTCCAATGAAATCTTATAAAAATCTCATCAAAACAAAGCAGGTCTCCTGTCTGATTGCCAACAATCGGTTTGCCATGTTTGCCTGACCTGGACATGGTCCGTGTGACAGGGCAACTTCAAGCTGGTGTTGGGGCATTGTGTGGAGTGAGCCCTCGTGCCATCACCAAGGCCAGGTTCCATATAATGTTATAGGCACCACAGACTTCACCCATGTTCGAATCCAGGCCCCAGCTGGACCAGTGGAGGCAGACTACATGAATAGGATTTTTTTTATAACAGAAAAATGTACATGTTCATGATTGTGAATGTTCTCATTTGTCCAGGTCATAGTTATCGCAAGGAAATTTAAATCGAATGCAACTGGATTTGGTTATTTGCAAGGGGGCAGTTGTCGGTCTGAGAAGTGCAGCTCACTTCCACGTTCAAAAAACTGCAATTCCCTCGGCTGCCACTGGGGGATGGTGTCAGAAAGCAGCATTCTCCATAGACCCGCCGACTTTACATCCTCAATAAACATGATCAAAGCCTGCTGTCAGCACGTTTTTTGGTCTCAACTGTTTCTACCCACACACACACTCTGGGGGGGAGGATTTTTTTTTTTTAACTCTACCGTTTTACCATTATTAGGTTTAAAATTCTAGCCAATTAGGGTGCGGAAACGTTGAGTGACAGGTCTTGGGATCACTGCTTCGAGGTCAGTGGGCGGGTTCTTGGCCGGTAAATCCAACATGCTGCCATATTTGAGTCACAAGAAACGACCAACCAATGGGTGACGTCACGGATGCTACACGTGTGTGTGTTGGAGTATGTTTGGGGGCCGTGTCTGCTTGCTCAGCTCTGGTGATTTCCGTGTGTGCAGCAATCACTGAGCGCATCTAACTACTGCACTCACATTAATTACACCCCACCCCCACCCACCTGGTATCTATGAATGGAAAATCAATATGAATACGATTTTCTCAATGGAGAAAGTACACATGAGGACAGATCCATTTTCAGGATTAGTACCAGATGTTGGACTACATCTGACGCATGTCCGGCCCAGATCCATTTCCGGCAATGGCGGGGCACGGTTAACATTTCCCACAAATTCAAGTAGGCTACTGTACTCAAATTAGACAGTTGCTCTTCTCAACCAGAGTACCAGCATCACTAACCTACATAGTAGGGCTTTAAAAGGGCTGCAGATGATGACACACACACACACACACATAGAGAGCAGCTTAGCCTCCCAGGGAGCTGACTCACCAACCTTTCTGTTAGTGTTTCCACCAACCTGTTAGACCCGGCCGGGTAGACCGCTACAATGATATATTGTTAAAATATATGTGCACGCATATATTGTTAAAATATATGTGCTATAAAAAGTTAATAACACACTGTAGTGTTTTTTTTTCCAATGTTTTCAAAAGATGAGGCTTCAACGCTACAAATACAACAGACCGAGTGTATTTTTCTCAAACACAGTTTGTTTGGCAATAATTTAAACATTTAATTCAAAAAATAACAGCTGCGTGAATATATGGGACCATCGAAATTAGATGCAGCAGTACACTATATTCGCTCGCTTGATTCAGTCATGTTAGGTGTCTAATTAAACTAGAGAAGTTAATCTGTCTGTTCATACCAAGCAAAACATGGTCCGACCAAACCAGCTAATGTCAGCCCCGTAGCCTACTGTAGCAACGGCGCTGCAAAAGTTGACATTTTATCGTCAAAATGTGAAATTCTGTGTTTATGTCTCAATATTCCATCAAATAACAAAGCAAGTGTCACCAAAAGCGACTAATATTGTTTCCTTACCCTTTCGTGGTCATTTTGAGTCCATTTGTACAGTTCTCCGACCAAAACAGACGCCATGGTAGCCTATATTGCATGCACAGCAGAGACACAGCATCCTCTGCTCAACTTTATACACGGCCCTTTGCTTCCACCTACTGGTCGTGTGTTGGTGTTGCAGAGTCAATGACACTGCAGTGACATAGTACGTATCGTGAGCTTTCCAACGAGATCTCATACTCCGATGTGACCTTCGGGTCAACTCAGTTTTCTTCGATACGCAACCATATGGACGCCAAAAAAAAAAGAAAAGCTGACAGACGCCTGAGAGAAAGCTGTTATGCACGAGCACGATTCCACCCTTTTTATAAATGTTTAGCCTTTTTATATTTTTTTAGTATTTATATATTTTTTTGTCTCTTTTGGATAAACACGTTATTATGAATTGGACAGATGTCAGGGTTGCCAACTTTTGGTCCTTGGCTGGAGTGAGATTCTGGGGGGGGGGGTTGGTTACTAACTCAGTTACTTTTTGGGGAAGGTAACTAGTAACTATAACTAATTACTGCCCAACAATGAACATGTCAACATAAGCACAGTCAAAGTCTCTTCGTGATGTCATGTAGAATGGAACACAGTCCTCTGTACTTCAAAGGAAAAAGAATGTGATGTCATAAAGAATTCTCAGAACCTATAAATAGCCCTGGAACTTATAAGACTGTTATTTACAGAGTGGAATCCGAGCTATCTAGTCACACAGTGCAAGAGTAGTGTATTCGTCCATCTCATCATCATATTGAAATTTGTTTTGTCACAAAAACTTTGTTTGTTATGGTCTTGTTGTTATTCTGAAGTCGTAGAGGATTTCAAAACCTGTATATTTACCCAGAACATACAATTCTGGTAGCTATATACAGGTTGCTCTCTGTGATTCTCAGAAACAGCCAGAGTATTTTGGTCTTCAAACGTAAGACTACATCCACGCCATGGCTGGAAAAAAATTAACTTGGGCAGAACTTATGGAAGCTGCCGAACAAAGTTCTCAGGCATGTCTCGACGAAGAGACAGTCTCCTGGAAGACAGTGGATCAGAAAGAACTGCACCGAAGGAACGGGGATCTGGAAGTGCAGTTGAAAGAACTGATCAAGAGTGTCAAAGAAAAGGACATTCAGATCCAGAGACTGAAGAAGGATAAAGACATGTATTTTGACATGGCCCAAAAATCCTCCAATGACCTTCGGAGGCTGATGGAGGACAGCCAACACCCCGTTTTGAGGAAAGTGGAAGAGTTGGAGGACATAATCATGGACTTCAACAGAGAGAATAAGGAGCTGAAAAAGGAGAAGGTCAACCTGCAGAAGGTGTCCCAAAGACAATGGGAAAAGCACCAAGTCCTTCAGGATGAGAAGCTTGAACTCCAGTCGACAAACCAAATGCTGAGTGCAGAAAATAGATACTTACAGGGACAAAACCGGGTTCTCCAGACTGCCAACAACAAGTTGCAGCTGGAGAAAGAAACACTCCTGGAAGAAAACAAGAGGCTGGACTCAGACAACAGACACCTCCACGAAAACACCACCATGTTTCAGGAGGAGAATAAAGAATTAAAACAGGACAACAACAGGCTGGAAGTGGAAAAGAACACCTTCCAAAGAAGAAACATGGTTCTTGAGGTGGAGACCACAGAATTAAAACAGCACAACAACAAGCTGATAATGGAGAAGAACAACATCCAAGAGAGAAACAAGGTTCTTGAGGTGGAAACTGAAGGATTAAAAGAGGACAAAACCAGACTGGAAGTAGAAAACAACAACTTCCAAAGAAGAACCAAGGTTCTTGAGGTGGAGACCGAAGAACTAAAACAGCACAACAACAAGCTGATAATGGAGAAGAACAACATCCAAGAGAGAACCAAGGTTCTCGAGGTGGAGACCGAAGAACTAAAACAGCACAACAACAAGCTGATAATGGAGAAGAACAACATCCAAGAGAGAAACAAGGTTCTTGAGGTGGAAACCGAAGGATTAAAAGAGGACAAAACCAGACTGGAAGTGGAAAAGAACAACTTCCAAAGAAGAACCAAGGTTCTCGAGGTGGAGACCACAGAATTAAAACAGCACAACAACAAGCTGATAATGGAGAAGAACAACATCCATGAGACAACCAAGGTTCTTGAGGTGGAGAAGAACAACCTGCGAGCAGATAAGATCAACCTGCAGAGTGAGAAGGGAAAGCTTGAGGACCAGAACAACACCCTGGAGCTGGACAAGCTGGCCCTCAAGACAGAGAAGCAACTCCTGGAGAAGCTGCTCGTGGATATGAAGAGGAGGAGGAGGCGCTTCTGGTTCTGGAGGAGGAACGATGAGGAGGTGGATGGGGCTGCAGCAGCTCCACCCTCCTCCTCTCTCTACCCCACCACCTCCTCCTCCCTCCATCCCAACACCTCCTTCTCCTCCTCCTCCCTCCAACCCACCACCTCCTCCTCCCTCCATCCCACCACCTCCTCCTCCCTCCATCCCACTACCTCCTCTTAATCTCCACCACCACCACCTCCTCCCTCCATCTCTCCACCTCACCACCTCCTCTTAATCTCCACCTCCACCCTCCATCCCACCTTCTCTCTCTCTCTCACCCTCTCTCTCTCTCTCTCGCCCTCTCTCTCTCTCTCCCTCTCGCCCTCTCTCTCTTTCTCTCTCTCTCTCCATCACAGCACGGTGGCACAGTGGTCAGCACTGTTGCCTCACAGCAAGAAGGTCCTGGGTCCGAATCCCCGGCCGCCCAGGTCCTTTCTGTGTGGAGTTTGCATGTTCTCCCCGTGTCTGTGTGGGGTTTCCTCCGGGTGCTCCGGTTCCCCCACCACTAAAAACACGCCAGCTAGCTAATCCTCCGGTCAGCGCCGCTGACCGAAGGCACTGGCTAGCTGTGTATAGTATGAGACAATATAAATAAAATCAATAATATTGTCTATAATATGTCTGTTATTATGATCCTCTTTGAATAATCACATACAGATTACATTGTGCTTTAACTTAAATCAGAACTGTAGTGTGTAACTTATTTGGCTTTTTATTAGCAAAAATCAAATATGTCTTTCATAAATATGTAAGTGGAATCACACCCGTATACAAATGAAAGCTTTCTTGTACCTTAGAATGAGTTGTAGTTGTTGTTACTAACCACAGATGTCATTTTACTCGACAAGAGAGAGATGGTAAATCAGGGTTGCCAACTTTTGGTCCTTGGCTGGAGTGAGATTCTCTCTCTGTCTCTCTTTCTCTCTCACACGCACACACACAAACAATATACCTGCAAACTGAGTAGAGGTAGAAGTGGAGTGGGTGGCAAATTATATTTCTAGGGGGGTCTGGGGGCACTCCCCCAGAAAAAAAAAATTGTGATTTTAAGGTGTAAATTAAGCCTTCTGGCGTACTCTGAGAAGAAAATAAGGGAAAACAACATTTGCTTCAGATAGGAGGTAAAAAATAAAAAAAAAGCAGATGTGTGGTTACTTTCATTGTTTGGTTGGAGTGTATGAAACTGGTCTAGTGGGGAACTGGGGCTTCTGGCCTGGACCAGGACCAGGACCAGCCTATTGAGCCTATTCATATGAAAGGAACAGACATGTCCTATGAGCCTTCTATTACAGCCTGATGATACAAGTCAGGTCCTGAAATGTGCGTTTCCTTTCTAACGCATTCGGAGTTTGCAGGTATGGCACAATTGGCACATGTGCATACGCGCGCGCACACACACACACGCATGTTGCTGCGCTGTCTCTCTCTCCTCTGCTCTCTAGACTCAGATGCCTGGCTGTACTTTTGTGCTACCAGTCCTCATCTTCATTTTAAAGTTTTCAACGGACCGGCCCAACCAGCCCGACCGCAGGCGTCAGTTTGAGACGCATTCAGTCCGAAAACATAACTCGGTCAGGTTGTGCCTCGGCCTCGCTCTCTCCCTCGCGGATCGACAACTCCCCGTCCTATTGTGCTGTGATCACAGGCTTGAGCAGCCGTCCAATCGACACGCAGATAAGCATCGCGCACACCAATCAGAGAGCCTATTGATGAGTGCCAAAGCTCGCTTTTTATTTTATTTTTTGCCAAATTGCTGATTTTGGCGTGAGAATTGTTTGAGTGGCGTGAGAGCGTGAGGCAGGACCTAAAAGCGTGTGTCACACGCCAGATCCGTGAGAGTTGGCAACCCTGCAGATGTATTGTTCTGTGAAATGATTCTTATCATTTGTCTCCATTTTCAAAGCCAAGAGGATGACCACGTGGAAGAGACCTCAGGGCCATCTGGCACAAACAGCACTGCAGCCCCCCAGATCCCCAGCCCTGAGGCTATGTCTCCTCTTTCTAGTGGTGAGGATGATGAAGATGAGGACTTTGTGCCACCAACAAAGAGGACGAGGCTCTTCCAGTGCAAAGTCACGCTCTCCTGCCCCAGCTCCATCACAGTCAAAGAGGGGTCAGCAGAGACGACGTGGGACTGTCAGTAAACGGCCAAAGCAGGCTACAGGCTTGTCACTGCTTGCAACTCGCTCTTCCATCCATGCAGGGAAATAAGTATTGACGAGAGAAGTAAAGCTAGAATCGGCTTCAGGCAGTTCATAAGAGACAAGCCAACCAAGTTTGGATATAAACTGTTTGTGTTGGCTGATTCCTGTTCTGGATATACATGGAATTTCTTTGTTTACCAAGGAAAAAGTTCAGGGGGAGGGTCTCAGTTTCACATCAGTCATGGACCTAATGAACTTTGCACTGCTGGGAAAAGTTTACCACCTGGTATGTCGACAACTTTTATACAAGTCCAGCACTTTTTCACCATTTTGCCAGCAGCTTGTGGAACCATCCGTCAAACCCGCATTGGCTTTCCCAAAACAAAACTCAATGACTTAACAAAGAAGGCTGAGAGGGGAGACAAGCGGTGGCTGTGGAAGGACAACCTGCTCTTTGCGAAGTGGAAGGACACAAGGAGGTGACGATGTGCAGCAGTTTCCACAAGGCATACAGTGGAGACTCCACAGGCAGGACAGTAAAGGAGAATGGACAGTGGCACAATAAAAACATTCCTGTTTCTGATGCGGTCAGGGATTACAATAAGTACATGGGAGGGGTCGATCTTTCAGATGCCCTGGTTCAGTATTACTCAGTTCGAGGGAAGACAATGAGATGGTACAAGACTTTCTTCTACCATTTTGTTGATAGAATAGAATAAGAGCCGATCAGCTGGTCAGACCCCCCATGAAGCGGTTGTAGTCCTTCACAACTGATGGCACTGGAAGCTCGACCGCTGTGTATTTTCCACCAACCTTGGACGCTCTTCTCACTGTCCCCTGAGAAGGCAGTATGCAAAGTGGAGCACACACTCACCTCCCTTGTGTCCATCCATTTTATGAAGATCAGAGGTCCCTCTCTGATCCACCGTATTGTGCCTCGTGGAGACTTCTTTGTCAGGGCGTTGACTCTCGTCCTGGGAATGCCAATTTGTGTGTCCCGAAATGTCCCACAGGCTCCAAACCCCAGGCCATGAAGGTGGTGGAAGAGTGCTGGGCTGGTGTAGAAATGATCACAATAAAATTTGATAACCAGATCCCAGGAAGCTCTTGTTGATGAGTAACATCACAGCGTCAAATGACAGCCCCTTCCCATTCTGCAGAGTGGACCTCCCTGTGAAGATGTTAAAATCCACAGTGTAGCCTGTGTTGTCAGACAACACAAAAAGTTTGATCCCCCATTTTGTGGGTTTGTTCTTTATGTATTGCTTCAGGGCAATCCGGGCTTTGGTGGCTACCATGCGTTCATCCACGGAGAGGTTTTGCTGGGGGTGGTACACAACTTTGCAGGCTACACGTAAACTGTCATACAGGGGGCGTACTCTGTGTAGGAAGTCATACTGATCTGTGCCTTTTCTCCTGTCATTGAAGACATCTTCGGCAGGGTCACTCATATGAATGTTCCAAGTGATGGCGAGAAACCGGTCTCTGGACATGACTCTCTGAGGATAGGGCACATTGAAAATTGAAGTGGTATGCCAAAAATCCCTGAGCTTTGGTAGCTTCACAATCCCCATGTACAGCGTCAGCCCAATGTACTGATACAGCTCTGGTTCTGTGAGCTCAGTCCATTTAAATTTCTTGCCGGCAGCAGTGTTGGGAAAGTTCACTTTCTACATGAACTAGTTCAAAGTTCAGTTCACAAATTTTAAAATGAACTAGTTCAGTTCATAGTTCATAATTCAAAATGTTGAACTAAGTTCACAGTTCCAAAAATGAACTAGTTCATAGTTCTTTTTTTTTTTTTTTTCAATGTTACCGCGAGCTATTGCCACAGCCCATATAAACCACAGACAGCAATTACTTTATCAGTTTTAACACTGAAACAATATGTCAGATTTCACCTTTGAATCCAATTTTGAATCTTTGGTTGATGGTCTGTTTTGGCTTGTCGTTGCCGTGTCTTTTGATTTTTTATTCACTTGCACATACCTTGAAAGGCTAGCCGGGTGCTTTAGTTCAATGTGCCGTTTCAGGTTTGCTGTTGATGTACGGAGTTGCTTCTTGAAACCCGGCGGACAGAGTTTACACAAAAAGGTAAGATTTTTCCCACCTGGATCATCACTGACTTTTTCATAAAAATCTTTTAAGTAGTCGTACAAAGATGCCGTACTCATGGCGCAGGCAGAGTCCGAGTTAGTGCTGCAGCCATCATTCGTTTCTGCCTCCATGCTTCGCATTAAGATGACGCATGCAACGGCGCGACTCTGTGGTGGCTGGTGTTGCCAGATTAGGTGTTTTCCCGCTACATATTAAGGCCTGTTCACGGTGTGTTAGGCGGGTTTTTGCCTGGAAGGCTCTATTGAAAACTGGCACACTTTGAACGAAGTTAAACTGTGAAAGAGCGCCGTTCACAAACACCACAATGAACGCGTTCACAGCAACGTTCATCTGGCAGAAATACAGTGCGTTCAGTTCACGTTCGCCCAAAATATGAACGAGTTCATGAACGATCGTTCATTGAACGCGTTCAGGCACAACACTGGCCGGCAGCAATATTTTTTGCCGCATTTTTATTTGTGTTGGCACACAGTGTTTTGATAGCAGCCCGGTCAAAGTACAACCTAAACAGGTCAGATGGAGATGGACTGTCACATCCCAGAGGTGGCTGCACACCAGGATTTCTTTTAGGGATGAAATGCGGTGGAGGATGTGGCAGACTATCAGGCTCCTCTTCTGTTTTCCAGCCAGCTCCATCAGTCTCTGAACTAGAGTGACTGCTGCGGCCTCTTGCTGGAGTGTGACTCCTTCCTCTGCCTCCATCTGGGGCACAGGGTGCTTCAGAGGAGCAGGGGACCTCCTCCTCCTCCTCCTCCTCCTCAGCATCATCAACTGCACACAGAGGTTAACACGGTGTGTTAGATCTACCGTAATCCATCACGAGAATGATAATTATGTGTAATTACTTAGAGTTTTCCCTAGAACAAAAACAATTCCATGAATATACTTAGATGTCATGACAGCGATCAATCCCTTCAATGAAATCGGCTTCCTCTCCACTGTCGCCTGAATCCGGACCGGACGATTGGGCGGACTCCTCGTCCGACGCGCAGGTAATTAGCTCAAACGCTTCGCGGGCGCTATAAAGCCGACTCCGGTGGCCGGCCGGCCGCTGATCCATGATGAATGTGTGTCAAGTGTCGTGTGTGTGTCTGTGTGTGTGTGTGTGTGTCTGTCGAAGTGAGCAAAGCGAGGAAAGGCGAGAGAAAAACTAGCAAAACCAACTGCAACTCCGAGACCACTGTTTACCACTGGAAAAACTAAGTCGCGGGAAAAATACGTCACTTTGTTGTCGCGAGGATAAGGTCTGTGGGAGCAGAGAAGGGAGTAGTATTAGTCTCGCGAGTTGTGAAATCACTTGACAATCACGTGATGACCTGTTTCCCAGTGTAGGAAGTGCTGTGAACACCGGCCGACACCGGTGCTCTGGGTTAGAATGATTAGAATGTTTATTTTTGTGTGCACTTTTTTACTGGGTTTTAACAAACAAAATCACAAAAAGAAAAAAAACATCTGAAACAAACTGGATATATAATGTAGAAGAGTAACTCCTCCGGTTTTAAATAAAACAAGATTTATTTCTCTATCTTATTTGGTTGCAATTCTGTCAGCATCTAAAAATAGATATGCAAATGGGATCGCATGCGCTCCCGTAGGTCTTAAAAGGATCCCCATCCCACTAAGGAAATGCATGTGAACCATATAATTGTGTAACAATTCTTCATTTACTTTGTATTTACTTTATGTATTTTTATGCGTTTTTTCTTAAAATATGACTAGGGTTTAACAGGTTTTAAGTGTGTGGAGATTCTGGTCTTATTATAGTTTGGGTTGGGGTCTCCCGTGGTCCAGTTCTTGTTGGGTTTTGTTTAGGGGATTTCCTTTCTTTTTCGTACGTTTAAAGTTTTTGGTGCGGCGGCACACGGCGTGCCTGAAGACACTTTTTGTTACTTTCAGCCAGGACCTCCATTACCTCTTTTATAGTTTTGTTTAGGTTTCAGGTGTATTACCTTTGTTATGCCGTGACCTCCACCTGAGCCTTGACTGTACTCTTGAGGATGCTTCATACTTATGCACTGTGACACACAAACACAGCAGTACTTGGGGGCACAGAGGTGTTGTAGTGAGATAACGATGACGCAGGCAGCTAACGTAGCGATGCCGAGAGGCAGAGCTACAGACTGTGTGTCCTGCAATGTGAGGGAGTCTCTGTGAGATGCCGGTGCATCTGTGTTTGCATCAGTGTTATTTGCAATGCAGAGCTGAGCTGAACTCTACAGTGGCTCTGAGAGGTCAAGAAAACAAGATGTGCTTTAACCAATTTGACAACGTGCTGCAGAAAATATAACACATGCAAATGAATGCACAAATTCAGTTCTACAACACAACACAAGTGATTCCAGTGGACACAAGTGTGGGTGTGAGGGGACACCATGAAGGCGTAATCCTAAAACACAGTGGCCTAGGTTCAAATCCATGTAATCATGCTTTCTCTCTGCCTGGCCTCCTGAATCAAATTTGTCATTTCAGAATAACAACTTTCAAAAAGGATTTAGAGAGTCAGCTTATCAGCAGTTGTCATAATGAAATATTGACTTTATTTCTAAAGAAAAAAGAATGGTTTAAACAGAACATGGCAGTGCAGCCTGACGTGATGCTGAGGGCAGTCAGGCAGGTGACCCTAGCTAATAAATCAATCAGGAGGACAGCAAAGGACTTTAATGTCAAACTGAGGTGGGAAAGCTGGCATTTGAATTTGCAGTGGCACGAAACCTGCAATTTCCACAAGCTAGGTCTGGCAAAGAAAAAGCCAGCGCTTAATGGTACAGGTGGCACACTTCACTCCAGAGGCAACTAGCCTCGCCAGTGCTAGTGCCTTTAACAAGGAGAATGTTGAGTCTTTTCTGATCTCGAGAAAGTGATATCTGGAACATGGATGAAACTGGCGTGACAACGGCACAGAAACCAGACCGATTGGTAGCCAGGCTTGGGTTCGAGCAGGTGGGGTCACTGACATCTGGGGAAAGGGGTACCCTGGTGACCCTTGCATGTGCAGTCCCAGCCACAGGGAACAGAACCCCCCCCCCATATTTCCTCGGGTGCACTTTCGTGTTTACTTCATCAACAATGGGACACCTGGCAGCAAAGAAGGAGCAAATACCCTAGGGTGGATGAAAGAACCACACTTTCTTGATTTCCTGAAGCATTCTGTGGAACATGCCAAGTGCTCAAAGGTGAAATGCTGCTTACCCCTTCTGGATGACTACTGCTCACATCTTTCTATTGATGATTGCCTTTGGACAGAAGTGTTTACGGGCCGCTTAAAAAGCATGTAAACTCTGTCCCTAATTCCTGGAAGAGGAACAACCCCAGGCATGTCCAAATGTCTGCTACTGAATTAGTTCGAACTTTTGAAAAGAAATTGGATCATTTACAAGGGGTAACCAGGCTAATGAGACGACAATCATTTGTGCTTGAACAATGAAAACTTAATAAACTTTATTGAGTGACTCATTCCTGCAGTGTTGAGTCCTCCAAGTCCATCTCTGCAGTACATCGAATCATTTAATTTGTCTTCACTGGATATTGATAAAAGCCTCTGATGAGAGCTTGGCTGACTAAAAGCACACTGACATTTGATTTAGAAAGAAAGAGAGAGAGAAAGAAATAATTAGATGATAAATGCTCTGCCTGGGTTTTGGATTTGGCTCACCTGAGAAGATTATTGTTTCTGGCTGACATTTGCAGCCCCATGCAAGGCCCATAATGGCCGGTAAATCCGTTTCCGCCTCCTATTGGGCAATCTTTCTCTTTATTTTCCTTTTTGTCAGCGTTTTTTTTCTTTGTACACATTGTGCACACATTCAGGTCAATTTGGAGTGAAATATCTGGGCTGTTGGCCAGTGCTCACTGAAGACAAATGGATTCACCAGACAGAAGAAGAGGACCTACTTTCAGCTTTCAAGAATGAGATAATCATTTAGTGACATTTCCCGCATAACCTTTAATGCAACAGCTCCACTGCTGATTGTAAAAAAAACAAAAAAAAAACAGCGTCTCCTAATGAACAGGACATTACTATTGAACAGAGGGGGACAGACAGAAAAGAGGAAGCGCTTAGAGAGGACAGATACTGAGGGCGAGACATTTAAAGAGATTACATTATAATCGTTGACCTTCCAACTGCTTGCCAAAGGTTGGATGTGTCATGAATACTTCAGTGTGGAAAAGACAAACTTATCTGGTGGTGGATTAACTCTCGGTCTAGCTCTGCTCTCCCTGACTCACCCAGTCCTCACTCTCGCAGTAACTCTGACTCCCCGCTTTGACCTCTAAACTAAAACATAGTCCTGCAGTACATTTATTTACAGTACAAAGTCTTTTTCCAAGATAGCATATTTTAAGCCCATTAATCATCTTTACACTAGGGTAGGTGCACAAGCTGTAGTACTTCCTGACAGGAAGACAGCATCTTTATTTCCTGTCCAATACTATTGGGTTAAGTGATTGATCAGGTGTGCGGCACCTCTTGGGCACATCCAGTTCACACCTGAATTTTCAGAGTCCTCCGTAGCTTCTCTGAGTTACAGGGGGTCTCGGCGTAGCAGTGCATGTCCATGAAACGGTTGCAAACGGATACCAGCGGTCTTAGTCACAAAAAGACACACTAAAAAACATCCAAATACCTCCATGCTACTCGTATGTAATGTCCCTCTTGTATTGAAGCCCTGAAATGCGAATTGTCCCGAAAAAAAATTAAATAAGTCCATATTTCAAGCTTATTTGCAGCGGAAGCTCCTCTTCCTGGTCTGTCCAAGTCTCGCGAGATTTGCGTCGACGTCATTGCGATTAACTGACACCTCCTGAAAATTCTCCCAGCCCTTAGTCGACATGAGGGTGAGTAGATAATGAGTTAAATATCATTCTGGGGTGAACTATTCCTTTAACCTGTCACCTTCAGCACCACGGACAGCACCACAAATGCGCTGTGGAGAAGCTGAAGCTGTGAGCGTCTGGCCTCTGGGCTTAGTGCCTGGGGCCTCATTCATCAAAAAGGGTTTAAAACTAACACTAAATCTTTGCTTAGGCCTACGGCAAAAAGACAAAAATGGCGTACACCCAAAATATTTACACCTTTTTCAGATTTATCAAACTGTGCATACACACAACTCTCCACAATTTCTCTTTGATAAATCACACTGGACCCAAGAATGGTGCACAAGTGAACACCTCATATTCCCCGCCTGGAACCCCTAGACACAACCATATGGTCAGCACGTATTAATTAGCCATGTGCGCTCCAACAACGAAGACAACGAGCAGGGGAAAGAAAACGAGATACATGGCGACATCGCAGTCGCACAATGAATCAGAAAAATGATCTTAATAAAAACAAAAACTAACCAAATCTCAACAAAAGGGAGCAGAAAGAATAATCTTCATGTAATCTGCCCCTTTATCCCAGAAAATATTTTTATTTTTATTTTACCTAGATGTTAAAACACAGTTCCAGCTCTACTGGACTCAGTTTAGGTCATTTTCCATTACAGCTGAGTCCTTCTCAGTTCCTCCTCAGGGCCGTGTTGTCTCACTCTTTATTCTCTCCACTCATCAGCTCTAAACACACGTGCACCTGGATAACTCAGGTGACAGAATGATAACAGTCTCAGTAGCTGCAGATCAGTGTGCACTGCTGACGGTGTGTTTTTAAACTTGGCGGGTTTGATCCTTGTCGGACGTCACACTAGAGTTTGTTTTTTCTTCTCTAATAGGCCTATGTATTTGTGTATGAGAAACAGTGTCTCAGATGCAAAAAAAAAAAAAAAACACACGTCTGACTGTTATTAATCAATGTCGGAAAAGCGAAATATTTGAACAATAGTAAAGTGCCGCTACTCCGACAATGAAAAAAAAGTCGGAATAGTGGGACTTGAAAAATAATGTTAATGCCGCTATTCAGACAATTAGAAGTCAATGTCGAAATAGCGGCATGTATCTCCCTTTACCATGTGACTCATCATGTGACCCTCAGGGGAAGGTTTAAAAATGGGGCATCTTATGTGTATGAGTTAGTCTGAAGAAGAGCAATACGCTGGAAACGTTACTCTTTGTTGATGCGCTAATAAATCTGCACAAAAAGGAGCTGAAGTGTGTGGTCTCCTCTTTTCCCTTTTCTAATTATTTGACCTCCCAGTTTTGACCCTTTTTTGAATAAGCTGAACTTGATTCATCCAGAACCTTCTGACTCTGTAATTGTGTTGCTTTTGAGCTCCTGACAGAACATAGTTCTTCTGCCTCAAAGATCGTAAATTGCAAAAGTGAAAGGGAGGAACTTTATGTTAGCTCAGAGAAATGAGCTGCTGGCTCCAAGGACGTTTATGAAGGCTGCAAATGGGTTTCTTCTAACACTAGAAAAATTTGGAGCTATTGGTTGTTCTAGCTTTAAGCAATGTTAACATTAGCAGCTGTAGCAGAAGCTGTTGGTAATACTGGTTAGAAACCCACTGTCGATGCTGATTCTGACTATGTAGCAACAGGAAAACGTACAGCTATAACTCCTTTACGTCGGGTTCACAGAAGACACCAAAGCGCTGCGAAAACCGCGCGCGAGCCGCATCCCTCCTGTTCACACCAGACGCCGATTTCTCCGCGGCGGTCTCAAGCGCTTGTGTGTAGCCTATGTGTATGTGTGTAGGTGTGACTGTGTGTGTTCCTCTCTCGCGCTCGGTTTAGATTAATAAACACAAATGTACACACTTTGGGCTCTAGTATTTGTCAATCGCGGTATTTTATTTTGAAAATTACTTTTATTTTGAAAATTTACGGGATTCTCTCATGTTTCTTTGAGTGACCCGGCGTTAAAGCAGAACTATGTAAGTTGGCCGGAAATATCTCACTCCTTCGTTGGTTTCTTTTTTTTTACCCTCTCCGGAGCTCCCCCACAGTTCTGTGAGGCACATGTCACTGTCGTAAAAAAAAAAAAAAAAACTCGCCGCAGCCCCCTCCGCCTCCCCCCTACACGTGCTTGTGTTTACAAGGAAGTTGCTGTAGGTAGCGCGGCGTTTGCTAAGCCCTGCTAGCACGGCGCTAGCGGAGCTAACGCTAGCAGCGCTAACGCTAACACGGCCACACACAGACACGGACATACACACACATGAATAAAGCTTCCAAAACGCAAAGGCGTGTCATGATGTATTACAAGCCTATCTTATAAAAGATCCATGGTGTGTGTGTGTGTGTCATGGTGTGTGTCCGTGTTAGCATTAGCTCCTTGTTAGCCACAAGCTGAACTTTACTACAAACATTTCATGTTTCCATGGTTTCCTCCGACTTACCGAACTCAAACCAATCACGATTCAGACGTGCATGACGTCATCTGCGTTCTTATCTCGCACTGCCGTAAGGCAGTTTCCCGCGATAGTTCTATCCATTGACGAGACTTGGAACACCGGTCCGGAGGATTAATGTTGCAAGTGCGGTTTTCAGCCAGTGGGGGGTGTGGGCGCATTGGCCTAGACCCCATTCACCTCATAATAGGTCACTCTACCATCACAGTGTCTCTGAGACACAATAATTGCAGCCGGAATCCTGCATAGTTCTGCTTTAAGGTGTATAACGCTGTGCAGTGAGTGTTACTGAAGCTCTGAGTTGTGTTTCACTGTAGGCCTCAGTCGTAGTTGGAAGAGGAGCAGACTGATGGCTCTGAAATGAAACTATATCACAAGATTATAATTATTTTCTGTAGAAAACTATTAAACAGATGAAGGCACTCTCTGTTCATGATCCTGTGTGGCTGATGAATAACACTGATCCTGTATAAATCCTCTGTTGACACAGATTGTGAGGAGTGAAGCTCTACCAGTTTACACTGCAGTCATCTCTAATATTAACTTAGCTCACCTGGCAAACATCCAGTGTCTCATATATTCTGGCAAATTGTCACACATGCTTATTTTAGAGATACAGTAACCAGAATGAGAACACTAGTGCAGACAAACATACGTTATAGTACTTTATATTTCAATTATTTCCCAGCTGGGGAAATTATCTTGTTTTTTTCCTCCAGAAGCTAATTATAAAAGGGAGGCTTGTGTGTTTCTAAAATCAATGGCAGAGGTGGGTAGCATAGCCAAAAACCTCTCTCAAGTAAGAGTATTGTTAGTTTGGAATAATATTACTCAAGTAATAGTAAAAAGTAGCTATCCAAATATTTACTTGAGTAAGGGTAACATCTTAAGCCAAGTTCAAACTTTTATGACGTTTTTATTGCCACTCGAAATTAAATTTAAGACCGGCTTGACATAAACACAAATGCAAAAAAAAACGAATAAAAAAAGGAACGTCACCACATCTATTGCATAGGGTTAGGGAAGGTAAAGTGATTGCTACATGTTATTGCTGCTGCTATGAGTGAGTGAAATCATTTAACCTGCTGTGTAGAGGAGAGGAGATGATAAACTAAAAAGGACACGTTTGCTCTGTTTCCATCCAAAATGATTCGAATTACTAGGAAATGCGCATTAAGAGAAATTCAAATCCTGTGTGTTTCGATTAAAAGTATGGACTTTGGTGAAAACTACAAACTCTCACGAGTTTTTCGCAGGTTGGCATGTCTCTACTGGGCTCTATGGGTATAACTCTATTCGAAATATCCGCGATGGCCCACTGAAATTTGCATGTACGTAGCCGGCCAGTCTACCTTTCCCGCCCTTTGCAGGTATATAAGCAGGTGCAGCTGCCCTCATTCCTTTTCTTTCAGCGTCAGCGAGTGCCCACTGACACACTATCTCCTAGGATGGAGTCACCGCTCCAAGAACAACGCCCCTGCCCGGCCTGCCCAAAGGGGATCATCGCCCTGGCAGACCTACATCTACTCTGCTTCGAGTGTCTCGGGAGGAAGCACGGTGATGACCGCATCACCGTCGTGCTCAAATGACGTTAAAGCACACCCTCAAGGGTAATATTGCGATTATACAACAATTACCAACATAATAAAGCGTATAATTAAATATGCATGTTGAAGTTTTTTGCAAGTGGACTTCCCGTTTCCATGGAAATAAATGGGGTCTGACTAATAACTGAAACACAATCAGTCACGTCAGTAGACTCTTATGTGTAATTGTTGAGCTGAGCTGCAGGCCACACCCTCTCTGCCTGGGTGCTTCAGGTTTGGGTGTGACTCCCAGCCTGAGAGGAGCCGATTGATTGCACAAGGTGAAGGGGATTGAGTGATCAGTGGATGCAGGGAAGGCATTCGGAGAGTGGTGACCAGTGTGTGAGGATGTGTGGGAATGTGGAGATGGACATGAACATGGAAAAATGACGCAGGAGGACTTGAAGGGTTACACCCCGCCTTTCCGACAATAGACTTCCATTCATCGTAATAGCGGGGTTTTCTATTTTTTCTAAAGACACCGCTATTTCGAAAAGGCTACTGGGGGAAACCCTCAGTGCGCAGTGATCCTTATTTCCTTTTTGGAGTCAAACGGATCATGTGCATAATTAACTGCAAAACAAGCAAATACTTCATATTAATGACATAAAGGCCTAACGTTCATTCTGCTTCTTTTTCTGCCTCTCTAGCCTCTACCTGATCTTTTTATTAAACTTAACCAACTCCTTTCTTCATTGCCTAAGCCCAACCAAAGCATCTCCCTCAGTCAGCTGTCCAGAAAAGTTGAAAGGCCATCATCTACACAGCACAAGCTGATTGAGAAGAACAGGATGGTGTTATGGTAACAGCGTGTTTAACTAGTGATGTCGAAATGGAGGTGCAATAATGAAGCTGTCCCCGACTTGAAGCTTGTTTTGAGCAAAGAAGAAGGAGCCGTTGTTTGTGTTTAAGGTTTTTCACCTGTTTATGGCCACGACAACTTTTCAAAATAAAAGAAAGAAAAGGAAGAATTGATTCCTGGTCATTGAGTGAAGTCCAGTTTACATCTTCTGAAGCAAGCTGCCCTTTCAAGTGAGGGAAACTTGACAGTAATGGAACCAAGTTGTGTTTCGGGATGGAGAGCTGTCCCCAGTGGGAACACCATTTACAATCAAAATATTCATCATCATGAGGAAAAACAGAGATAGTAGCCATTGTAGCCGCGATACTGTTACGAGGAGGAAGCAGGGTGAACATGGCCGCTTTATTCATATCATCCAAAAGACATATTGTACACAGTAAAATCTCTGTGTAAGTTAATAATGCTTGTCTGACTTCTGAGTGTGGAAACAAGCTCAGTCATTTTAACATGTGAATGGACTACACTAATTTATAAAGACAAGCTAGCAGTGGGTGTACAGAAACAGTATAATGACTGTACTGTAAAGCTGTCAGACGCGCTCTCCTCTGTTAGACTGCTGTCCCATTTTAGTCTAAAGGGAGTGTGTGTTCAGACCTTGAGCTGTCATTTGGCAGGTGCACAGGATCACTGCCGTAGAGCATTTACCTCAATACTCAATGCATGCAAATATAACTGATGTTGACAGTATTATTTCAATTATATGCAGTGCTGTGGCTGAGGCTGTGTATCTAATTTGTCTGTCTTAATTTGTTGTGTTGCCATAATTGTAAAATATGTTTTAGGTCAGAAGCACCTTTTGAAATATATCCTTCTCTACATTCAGCTAAATTAAATAAAAAATCCTTCAATGTTAAGTCTAAATACCGTGCCAAGCTTTAAATCCCATCACATAAATAACACGTTCTATTCAGTTCTGTTTAAAAGGGCTATCTCAGTTATTCAAACTGTTATGAATGGCTGAAAACTTCTAGTTTATGGAAATGTCAAAATTTCATCAGGCCACCACACAGATTGGCGGCTGGGATGAAGTTCCGGTGGAAACAGCTGACGGTTTGGGACTTCTGCACATTCTTGGCAATTATTATCTTCACTGGCCTTGTGACGGACTCGGACTACTGGAGATAGAGATGGCCATACAACTTCAACTTCCCCGGGGACAGAATGACGCAGGATGGCTTTGAGGCCATCCTGTGGCTGCACCTGAGTGACCCAAATGAAGACGAGGAGAACGAGAGGAAAAGGAACACTGCAGCCTATGACAGGCTTTTCAAAATAAAACCACTCTACACCGAGATGTTGACGGCTTGCCAAGCACACTTCCAACCATACGAAAACAAATCAATTGATGAGCGGATGGTGGCGTCTAAGGCCCGAATTTCCATGAGGCAATACATGAAGGACAAGCCCACCAAGTGGGGCTACAAACTTTTTGTGCTTGCTGATGCTTCAACAGCCTATATGTGGAACTTCTTCGTATACACAGGGAAAAGTGTGCTCATCACAGGCCAGGGTCTGAGCTACACTGCTACGTTGTGTATACGGACAACTTTTACACAAGCCCCTCCCTTTTCCAGGACTTGGCCAAAAAGAACATCGGCTGTTGTGGGACCAGCCGGAGGAACCGTGTCGGTTTTCCACAAACTCTAACCAATGATCTGCCAAAAAAGGCTGAGAGGGGAGACTTGAGGTGGATCTGGCACGGCCAACTCCTATTCGTCAAGTGGATGGACACACGTGAAGTGACCGTGTGTTCAACGATGCATGAGGTCTTCAGCGGACAGACGGTGAGGAGAAAAGGGAAGGAGGCCGGTGTGTGGCAGACAAAGTCCATCCCTGTGATTGACTACAACCCTAACATGGGAGGTGTGGACTTGTTGGACATAGACATCAGCTACTACACTGTCCACAAGACGATGAATTGGTACAAAACTTTCTTCTTTTTTTTTACCATTTTGTGGACGTTGCTGTGGTGAACAGTTTTCTCCTCCACAAGGAGCTGTTCAAGCGGAGGAACCACCCCACCCAGACAAAATCACACTCCCAGAAAACTTTCAGGGAACAGCTGGCTGCGGTGATGCTGGAGTTTGCCCCCACACCGTCCCGACACCACCTGCATGCCCACCTTCTGAGGACAGCCGTTTACTGCAGGAAGTGCCTGGTCCCTCTCTGCCTCAGCTCAAAAATGAACTGTTTCCTCTTGTGGCACGATGGTCAATAGCCTGACACACCTACAAGCAGGCTGTTCTCAGTAGCCCTTGCCTCATAAACAGCAAGGACAATAGTGTACATAGTTGTGTTGTTTTTACCTGTGTTGCAGTGGTTTACAGTTTTTATTATTGTTATTTATTTATTAATTTATTATTATTTATAATCAAAATTGCCAAACTTCCACCTGACTACTCTGTACTAAAATCTTTGTAGTTTTGCTCTGCTTCACTTTATTAGCATACTGAAATTATGGAACAGGTCATGTTCAGATGTTTTACTAGGGTTTGCTACAGATTTTGAGTTGCAACTGCATCATTCCAAGGAGATATAATTTTTTTTTCTAGGCGGAAATTAAATCTGTGATTTATGCTGTGTGCCAACCTCATTTACTCTGACCCAGTATTTACACTCTGACTCAGTAACATACTGTGACTTAACACATCTTAACAAATCTTACAAGTGTTCCCTTTATGATACCAGGATTATTCAAATAGACCATGCATGACAATTGTAGATATATACTCTATTCATTATGAACATGTCATATGGGAGCAAAATTCCCAAATAGAGCCTAGTTCTTAACATTAAAGTGAACTCATGTCATCCTCCCAAACTCAACACATTCTCTGGTCTCTTCAGGATTAAGTCAAGATGCTGTTTGAACTGGCAGCATCAGCAAAAAATATATTTTGAGACGATATCAAGAATCGATCAAAATGGAAAAATATATTGTTATAAAGTTTTTTGCTATATCGCCCAGCCCTATCTTGGACCCATCAAAATTTATAAAACAATTACTTCTATAATATATATAAAATATGTAAAATTAATACTAAACTGTACAGGTTAGTTATAATCATCATTGTCAGACTCAAGATCCATAATAAAAACATACAACACTCAATACATAAAAATATATCACACAATCACTGAATCTCCCAATTCATCAATATCAACAACATATCCTAGACATAAAAGACTTAAGAATAATAAAAACATTTGTGTGTTTGCCAGAACATAAGGACTCGGCACTGTGTATTATTATCATCATCACCAGTTAATTGATCTGTGATGAATGGCAGAGGTATTTTGTTTTTAGTACAGATACCAGTCCCTCCAGGATTTTGCGGGCTTTTTTTGTGATTGTTGCGGCCTAAAATGCCTGATTTTGCAGCCACATTTTGAAAAAAATTGCGGTGCATGTTGCGATTAAATTAGGGAGACAGCGAAAGTTGCGGAAAAAAAGTTGCAGTTTTGTTCTGAATAATTAAAATTATTAATCAAAAATCAAAGGAAAAATTTAAATTTTTAAATGTCCCAAAATAATGTTTAGTCCTGTTACACCAGCAATTTTCCACTTGGAAAGGCACGGGAAAATTACATAGAGTTGAAAATTGTTTTACTTTTAATTAAAATGTCTGTTTAAAAAACCGTGGTAAAATAAGTGTTTTAAATTGCCATTAAAACAGTCCAGTCTTTGAATAAAAAGGGGAGGGTGGCTACTCAAATTCAGGGCCAGGGTCTTAGGATGGGGGAAGGGGCACCTGGCTGCCGGCTGCTCTGCTCCGGCCCTGCAGTGGCGCACTCCCTGTTCCTCCATGGACTCACTTTCAACCACCACTCCGTCCAGACTCGCACCCTCTGCTGTGTAACTCACGGAAAGCACCGACAATTGGTCCAATTTGCGGAAAAGTTGCGGTGATTTTACAAAATTGCAAGATCACAAAGATTATTGCCTGAATTTGCGTCAATTATTGCATTCGCAACATCGCGAATTCCTGGAGGGACTGAGATACTGAACAAAAATGTTAAAATTAGGGTTGTCAATCGATTAAAATATTTAATCGCGAATAATTGCATGATTGATCATTGTTAATCGCGATTAATCACATATTTTTAATCTGTTCTAAACTTATAATATAAATTTATAGCCTCTCAGTTCAGGCAATATTCGAACGTCTCTGGTTCAAGTAATTATGTGCAAACTGCATACTTGGAGATGTATTAAACACAGTAGTGTGTTGAACTTCACATTTGATCTATTCATCCCCATTTTTGTTGAAGCAGCCATTTAACACAAAAGAATGCCCCTCAATTCATTGCACAGCAATTTGCGTCAAATTCAAAACAAACAGGGTGATACACAAATAACTTAAAGAAAATAATAATTTAAAAAATAGATAAAGTGTGCATGAAACAGTTGGGAGTTTTGCAGAACATGACTCAAACTGACTACCGCACCCCTGGAGGAACTGTGAAGGAGTCAACTGCGATTAAAAGACTGAAACCGAGTCGAGTTGAGCCGAGCCGTGGTGGAGAAGGGGCAACGCACGCGCAATCATCCTCTCAGATGCTGCTGCATCTCTCCAGAACTATGTTGCAGCTTGTTTGTCAAGTTAACCCGTCACCTTCAGCACCATGGACAGCGCCGCGGAGAAGCAGCAGCTCTGGGTTCTGGTCATAGGGCCTGGGGCCTCATTTATAAAAACTGTACGTAAGCAGTGTAAAACTGCTTCTAAAGTTTTGCTTGTGGCGAAAAGACGAAAATGACGTACACCCAAAATATTTACACCTTTTTCAGATCTATCAAACTGTGCGTACCCACAACTCTCCTCAATTACTCTCTGATAAATCACACTGGACTCGAGAATGGTTAGCACTTGAACCGAACACATCTCATATTCAGCCCCCGGAACCCCTGGACACAACCAGTGGTCAGCACGTGCATGTTAATTAGCCATGTGCGCTGTGTGGAGCAGCAACAAAGTGACAACGGGGGAGAGATACACGGCGACATCGGGCAATAAACAATAAATCAGTCAGAAAAATGATCTTGCATTTTAATAAGCTACAATAAAAACAAAAACCTCCCAAATCTCAAAAAATACAGGAGCATAAGAAATAAGAATAATCTCTTAATCATTTTTTTTAGCCAACAGATTTGATATAATTATTTTTTCATTTTCACCAATTATTAAAACAGGAAAAAGTCAAAATTTAAAAATCTATTTGATATCTTTTTGCTTCTATCAGGTAATACATCCAAAACATTAAACACTTTTGAAAGCTTGAAATTGTAAAAAAAGTTATACTGACATTAAAAACATGAACAAATATATTATAACCTTGTTAAAAACCATGAAAAACATAAATAACTCATTCATTTCCAGACATGGAATTTTATTCAAGTACTGCCATTCTACTTCAAAGTCTCTAAAAATCTGATTATGCTTGCCACTGAAAATTTTTTTCAAGCTCCCACTGTTCAGAACATTTTTTATTATTAAATTAAAATGTTATATTTTAAACCAACTGTATACACAAACCTGAGACAGAAAATCTAAAATATTTTTCAAACATTCCGCTTTGCTCCACAAACATAAACACAGATTGATTAAACATTTTAAGAGCTTTTTATTCTGACAACTGAAACATGACACTGTTTCTCAAACAAATAAGACATCGGCCAGTTAGAGCATGCCAAGAAAAACAAACTGTCTAGTGTGATGTCCGACAAGAATCAAACCCACCAAGTTTGGTGCAATCACACACTACTAGCAATGTGTCCCACTATGGCCCTTTTGGATCTGCAGCTACTGGAGACTGTTATTATTCTGTCACCTGTTTTTTTTTCCACGTTTTGTTTTTTCAGTGATGTCCTGAAGGGCCAGTCTCCATTGATTCCTGGACGCGGCTGCAAGCAAATCTATCATGCCTTATTATTGGACAGGCTTTACATAAACAAATTTTATGCCCAGTAAAAATGGAAAATATACAATCAAGAACTCCAAAACTATAATAAAATGGTTCTGTTGTTTGGCCACTTTTGTTTAGAATCATAATATAAGCTACTGTTCAAGGAAAGAATTTAGGATCAAGCATGATTCATTTACAAGTTTAATCAGCACCAATTAAACTTGGATTATTAATAAACGTAAACAGTCTATAACTCCTTCACATTTTCCAGGGTCAGGTCGGACCACAGGCTTCCCTTTTTTGGCCACTGGCTCTTTAATTCTTGACAGGAGTAAAAACAAGGTTTACAGGTGTTTTCTGTGTATCAAATTCCGAGAGACCAGAGAGGTTCAAAACAAACTTACGTTAGATGAGAGGCAGGGGTGGCTGCCGTGAGGGATAGGCTACAATACAGAGGCTCTCCTCCGACACCAATATAAACAAAAACAAAGGACTTGTATGTAAAAATCTGATGTTCAGCAGCAGGGAACAGCAACCACTAATTATAATCTATCATTTTATTGTCATTGCAACAATTTTTCAACTTTGATCCACCAGGCAAATCCCAGACCATTCAATCTGCAGGCTTCTGTTTTCCCCGAATAGCGGTACCAAAATTGATTTTTTACCGGTCCTCTTTGATATTCTTTCGGGATGTCGGAATAAAATGGCATGTCTAAATAGAAACATGTCAAATAGCGGGATGTTCAAAGTTCACTTGGACCAAACCATTGTTTTTAAAAAAAATAAAAGTCTCTCTTTAGTTATGCATAACATCACCATACTCTTCCTAGCATTATATAAAATATCATGGTTGATCCCATAATCAAAATATATATTGAGTAGTTGAAGATGTGACAATCGGTTACACCCCCATGATGTCAATATAATGAGTTGTGTGCTTTCCGACAATAGACTGACATTCGTCGTAATAGTTCTAAGGGTTTTAAGCTTTTTTAAAAACAAAAACCTAAAGACACCATGTAATCTGCCCCTTTAGCCCAAAGATTTTTCTACTGACAGATAAAACAATGACCAAACGTTCATTCTGCTTCTAGCCTGTCTAGCCTCCATGATCTTTTTGTAAACTTAACCAACTCCTTTCTTCATTGCCTAAGCCCAACCAAAGCATCTCCCTCAGTCAGCTGTCAGCAAAAAAAATAATGCTGTTAAAAGCGTTGTGTTTGAACAGCTGGGTGTAAAATGTGGATCTGCCTCTTTAATGGAAACTGTCCCTTCCTGGTATTATAAAATCCAGCACTGCTAATCAGAATATAGAGTAAAAAAGGCTAATCATCAGCATACGATGGTTAGAGTGTTTCCAATTACACAGCCAGTTGTACAGGCGTCTCGATGGTGAGAAAGATCATCCATGTAGATGTTTCCTGCTAAATTTTCATTTATACCTAGTGGATCTGATGATACAAATGTATTCCGACCCGTCTGACTATCAGGGAACACCGAGGGAACACAATGAATTAATATCCGATATTTTTAAAGGAAAGACTGATTGAGACTGACATGGACGTCAACAGAGAAGTTCCTACAAAAAAGAAAGAGGAAAAGGAAGTGGAGCTGATTGCACATCCTCTCAGGAGTCTAGCATGGTGAGAGGGGCCCATCTCGTCCAAGTTAAATAATTAGGCTGTTTCTGACAAGACTCATTAGTGTGAGGATTTTTAAGAAGTCCAGGATTTTATTTGGATTAAGACGATGATGAATTTTCTGTGGGAGACAGAGGAGAGTGATGGTAATGAAGCAGGAATTTGCAGGATGACATGTGAAATGTGCTGCAGAGTGTGTGCTTTCTAAGTGTGTGTGATGTAACACACTAATGTCGTCTTCACAGGGTTTTGTGATGAACACTGCTGAGGCGTAATCATCAGTCCTAACATACATGTGTCATGATGTAAATGTGTGTAACCAGAAAGTGCAGTAAAGTGACACTGACTGACAATTTGACACAACCCACGCTCAACACAAAAAAACACAACAAAAGACTTCAGCGCGCACACACGCACACTTTGAGAACTCTTGCCTACAGCACAAAGGTCTGGACTGAGAAGACAGGGGAACCAAACATGCTGCAGTTCAAAGAGGAGAACAACACACACACACGCACACACAGTCGTGGAAAGTGATGCATGGAAATCATTCCATGTCCCATTGCAGCAGATTTCGTCACTCTGAGTGACTGGGGGAAGACTATAAACTATAAACTTTGGTTTCATTTTCACATTTCAGAATTAACATCTGCGTTTTCAAAGAAAATCTGAGGTTTATTCTGAAACTGAATCCACTCATAACCAGCTGCTTCCCACTATTCATGACCTAATTACTCACCAGCAGCCACTGTACACAGGAGCTACTCAGTGTTTGCACTGCAGGGCAAGGGGGGTCCTTATGTCACTGTACTCACTCAATACAAATGCATCATGGTGCAAGAAATAGTCAGTGTCAGCTGAGCTAGGGCTGTCACTTTTTATTCAACATTTATTTTGATTATAACAAATCAGAAGACAGTACATAGCAATGGCTGACCACCCCAAAAAAACAAGCTTTGTTCGTTGCCATGGTAATTGATCATGCAGTCCGTGATCGATTGTTTTTTTTCTCCTTCCTTTTTTCCTTTTAGACACGGGTCTCATCGGCAACTGTTACATTGATATAGTAGGCAACTTGCACCTGCCTGATTTTGGAGACATGCAGTGTTTTTTTGCCATTACTTTCATTATTTCCGTTACGATTGCGTTAATTGTTTTTTATCCTACTCTCAATGCACTACTTTTTATTATCTTATGCTTTTCTATTGAATGATTGTTTGTTTTTATTGTGCAGCTGAGAAATTGAATTTCCTTAGGGATAAATAAAGTATTTATTTATCTATCTACCCACCCTCCTCCCCCCGGCGAAGATTTGATTTTGATCGATTTTATGTCCGCGAAGCTTCGATTATCAAAATATGATCAGGTCAGCCCTATAATGTATATTTCGGATGTAACTTGCCCAACACTACCTATATCTCCTACAGGGGATATATATAGATACTTATGGCTAAATATACTATAGGAGAAAATACACAGAGGGCATATGAGGATCAGCACATTAAGTTGTTTTTTAAGCTTTAAACCGCATGAATCACAAAAGCAGCAGGTGGAAACTGTTCATTATCTCAAGAACACAGAGTCAGAATTAGCTTTTTAACCCTTAGATGCATAAGTGGGGTCAAAAATGACCCCACGGGTAGTTATTCTTCAAAATCTTTGAAATTAAAAGTAATTATAATTTCATATTCCAGGTATTCCTCATGAAACATGTTTGTGACATGAGGCCATTTGTATTTTTTAAAAATATTTCATTAATTTTAAGAAATTGCAGTTTTTGTATCACTACCCCACTCTTCCATAAGTGGGGTCAAAAATGACCCCAAGCATTTCCTATGGAATTTCCAAGCAACCTTTGATTCTTATCAACACTGACTGGCAGTATACTGTTACTGTCCCACTTACACATCTAATGTCAGAAGTCTCACCACCCAGGAGGTCATTTTTACACAGCAACATACATGTAAGTATTATCTTCATTTACAAACTTATTTTCCACATCCATGACTTTTCTGTGATAGAGTATTATTGTCATCAAATTAGCCTGCGTTGTTGTTACAAAGTAGGCACTATTTAGCTAACTGCAAAGTAATGTTAGTACTTTGATCTTAGCTACAGTAGTATAGTAAGGTAGCTGACATTACTGCATTTGTTGTGTAGAGAGTGAGACTCTTAATATATCTATAACTTCCCTGTAATAACAGCTAACCCGTTATATGATTATTGATATGATGTATGTACAGTATATGGTGTGTGTGCGTCCTGCGTATGTGCGTTTGCCTGTCAGTGTATTTACTTACATATAAATACACAGACATTTACTTACATAGCTACGTATTGTTTTATACAATAGTTTTGTGTGCCATTCAAACATTGTCCTTTTTATGTTTTTATGTGTCTAAAGTATCATGCTGCTATAGGAGGCCAGCTAGGATTCCCGAGGACTTTGCCTGACAAGTGATCCTACTGCACAGTTTATGTATGTTGTTCATATGTTTTGCGTAAGATGTCAATGTGTTTTATTGTACTAGTTCTGCCTCTTGTACTTTTTTACCCTTTGTACTTTTTATCGTCATTGTTTCTTATGTCTAACATCAACCTGCCAATGGGACTGGGGATGGAAATTAGCCACTTGGCTACAAACCCACATATTTACATGTCAATGTCCATCAATATGTAATGTTCTCATTTTTAAAAAATAAATAAATCTGAAATCTGAGAAGAGAGAAGATGTTTGTGTGTTTACATATGCGTGGACAGTGTTATGGTCCCTGGTCCTACTGAATGTCCTCTGTTTGTCCTCCATAGTTAAACAGACAGACGGACACAAAAACAATGGATTTTGACATTTTTGATATGTGATTGATTGTTCTGTGATCAAATGTGAATAAAAAGTGATAAATGAACATGTAAAAAATGAAATCACTCTTTTGTTGACTAAAATATAATGAAAATCATCATCTTTAACCAAAATTAAAGACATTTACTGCAAAAACGCATTGATTCTAATTGGGGTCATTTTTGACCCCACTCATGGAAGAGTGTAGGTATTGGTAGCCCATGCATCCAAGGGTTAACTCTGGCAGTCGGTCTGAGCCCTGGAGTTTAGAAAGGACACGTACGTCATCACCACCTGCAGAGATAACGCCGTATAGCCTGTATTGGTCTTATCAGTGGGTACGTTTACATGGACAGTTTCAATCTCTTTCAGAAAGGTTTGGTTTAAATCAATCTGGTTGAAGATTTCGGGCGCGTGGCGTCTGTCCGACTACCCATCTCTCCGACCACACGTCTGTCCGACTACCCATTTGTCCGACCATACATTTCTTTATTTTTGCGTCCATTAGTCCGACCTCCCATTTCTCCGACTTAAGTAGCCCTAACCCTTTTCCTTACCCTAAACCTAACCTTAATGCTGTAGAATGAGTAGTCGGAGAAATGAGCTGTCGGACTTTGGGGCAGTCGGACTGACGTATGCTCCCCGAAGATTTCAGCTTGAGCGTAAACATGGGTTACAAAGTAAACTGGTTGGGTGTTTACATGCGCCGACAAATCAAACGCTTCGAATGTGCCCGCAGCCGTGAGTGATTGCGTTACTATGGTTACAACAGTATTGATTACGGAAGTGCTACGGCTGTGCCGAAATACATCGTTTGTTGAGCACAGTCTTTGCTGTCATAATATTTGTCCGTATTAAACAGCAGCGTGGCATATTACTAATTTTAACAGGAAAAGAAGAGAGAGCGTTTGGAGTCGGGAGTGCGTACCGTATGTTGCCGGTGTTGAGCTGATAAGAGACTACCTACAGAAAACGACTGCTTGGGCAGGCAGTCTCTTTTCGGCACAACACCGGCGGCGCACCGCTTCCTCCTCCTCCTCCTCTCTCTGCATATATTTTCGGACAACGAGTGGAAACAGAACTTCGTATGACCCGCCAGTGCGTTATGAAATTTCTTGCTCGACATTTTTTAGGCTACACGGACATTTCACTTGAGTGACAGCCAGGCAGGCACGGCTCGTACGTGCTCAACGTGCATGCATGCGTACGTACGTCAACGAATGCAGCCAGGGATCAACCCGCTTCAAGTGTATACATGACAGACAGATCGCTTTGGAAAAGGTTTAAACCACCCCCTTCAAACTGGTTGGAATTTCAACCGGGTTGGATTAAATGGAACGGTTTGAGGTGTTTACATGAAGTATTTTCAATCGGTTTGGTCTCCCAAACCTTTCTGAACCCGATTGAAACTGTCCATGTAAACGTACCCTTGTTCCTCACTGAATTTCAAAGTGTCATATTATCCAGCCAGAGCTGAGAGATGTCTATCAAATTTGAAAAGAGAAATAGTTTGTAAATGAAGGGATGATTGTTACGCACAGATTCTCCTCGGTAATTTTACATTTTCACCTGTTTGCGTTATTTCTAAATGGTGAAAGTACATCTAATGTGATGAATACGGTCTCTTTCAATATTTATTCTGATTATGTGAGGTAGAACAAATAAAACCAAACAAAATGTTCAGTTTGCAGTGAAAGCACTTGAGTCTTGCTCTGAGGGAAATTAAATGAGGATACTCAGCTTGAATCCACATGTGGTATATTAACGCTATTACAGTAATATTCTTATTGTGAGATATTATTAAAAATAAAGCAGAGCTGGAATGGACACCTGGAAATAAGATGGATTGCTCTAAACTGAAGTGACCTAGAATGAACTACAGTGAGCTCAACAGGGGGGGCACGGGAAAAAAAAGCAGGTTCTCTATGGTGGAGTCAGTCATGAGCTGATGGCCAATGGCAGCTCAGACAGCTCCATCGTTTGAAAAGCAGCAGGAGGAGGCACAGCTCTCAAATCCTCCTCTGTGGGGGTCTGCTTGATTTTGCTTCCAATGTCTCTGTCGCTGGAAATATTCTCTCAAACTTTCTCCAAACCATGAATATACAGTAGTACTTGTTCATCTGGTTGGATGTAGACTATCAATTCAAATGAAAGCCCTACACTCACAACCTCCATTGTATCTATTGTTATATTCTCAAAAAAGTTTTACAGTGACCATTTTCAAATAAAAGCTGGTCTCAAAGCCGGCTCTATTTCTATTTTCTTCAAGTTTTTGTGAATGTACAAAACCTCTCAAAGCCCACGATCGCCCATTTGAGCAGTTTCTAAGCTGCTTAATTTTAGCCACAGTTCTCAAGGGGCCTGATAATTAAAACCCAACCTGACCCCACCCGTGGGAGTTGAAGACCAGACTCATTGATTCAGCATTATAGCACTATGTAGTTTCTCAGCCTTAAAATAATGTTTCTAAACTCATTTAAGTGGTAGAAAAATGTTTAATAGGACAAATTGTGCTGCCGCTGCAGCCTGAAAGGAGAATTCTGGTCATTTTTGACCCCTAAATCGTTCGGGGGAAGCAAAAAACGTGACTAAAATTGATGCAAGCAAACCAGAGTTACACCATGGCTACCTTCACTTTGATCACCCTTAGATTTAATGAATCTTTGATTCAAAATTGGTACATTAGCCAGTTTGTACATGACATGACCTGCACGGGAGTTGAACCCTGATCCCCTGCTCCACCAGCGGCAACTCTAACCACTTCACCAAATAATCTTTTTGCTTTTGCCACCACACGTTATCAATAGCCTGGTACGTCGCGACTGTGGCTATATCTGCGGACCTTTGTTACATGTGCGCGCGCACTGTTTACAAATTTAGATTTGATGTTTGTTTGTTCACAATTTCTCCACAATTCTCGCTCGCAAGAAACAGATGATGTTTGTGTACATTTGAAACAGATGAGGGTACACTTTCAGAATCAAGACCAGTCAGTTGGTGAACCAGCTTTGGTTCAGTCAGGTGATTCATTCAGGCAGTGAAGCAGTTACTGCTTCATACGTCATATGTCACGTGATTTTCCCCACACCGAAACAAGCTTCGAAATAGTGGTTCGATGTTACTGGTTTGAAGCACGTATCGAAGCTTCAGTGTCGGACTGCCATCACTAGCTACTACTGTTTGTCTGTTCACTGTAAGTAAATGCACGGTTTAGCAGCAGTTGTGACTCTCCATCCATCATTTTTGTGACAAGAATCCCATGTTTATTTGACACTCATAAACTAATATTTTTTTAAGTTCAGAATACTCAAACTTCTTCACACAAATGTAGTTTTTTATTCAGATTTTATTCTTTTTCTCCAAACCACTTTGAATGAACACAAATAGGTATGTTCATCCATGGGCAACTTGTAAAGACTGGCCAACAACATCTGAAAATGTAAAGACACCCCGTTTGCATATCATGAACTGTCATACATCCACGCATAATTTATATAAAAACAGATTTGTATGGTTATGTGTAAATCACTGCAAATGTTTAAATGTTTGTATAAAAAGTACTGGGAACTTGTGATCAGTGTAAAGGTATGGCCTTTCAAAACAGTACCTTCGAGTTATTTTACATGGCCATTCAAGGAAATAATTTGAAATGAATAAAAAATAAATTTAATAACCAAAAAGTAAATATCAGAATATCAGATTTAAAAAAAAAAAAGTAAATCTAAAAATAAAGTCAAGTTATTGCACATGAAATGAAAAAAAGGAAGAAAAAAAAGGAAACTTATAGATTTAAAATCTATGCCTTTTGAAAAGAAATGCCAACAAAAATGCAGTTTCTCCAGGTAAATGAATTAAACACACCCTTTTGGTGATTTGTTTTTCTCCTGCACTCACCCTGGTGCATTTTTGGAATTTAGTGTATATCTGCATAAGCAGAAAACCAACCTGTTGGCCTCCTGGGTCAAGGAAGGAAGAAAAGAAAGATGGAGGAAGGGAACAGATTGGATCATGGTGGGAAGAAGAATGTAGGGAAAGAAGGAAGGTAAGAAGTGAAAAGAATGGTGGGAAGTAGGAAGGGAAGGAGGAAGGAAAGAAGGATGGGCAAAGTGAACAGATTGGGTCTACGGAGGAAGAAGGAAAAAAGACTTAGGGAAAGAAGGGAGGGAGGAAATAAGAAAGAAAGAAAACAGATTGGCTCTAGGAAGGAAGAAGAAAAGGAAATGATGTTAGAAGAGGGGAGGATGGAGGGACAAAGGGAGGAACAAAGAAAGGAAAGGAGGGATGGAGGACAGAAGGAAGGGAGGAAAGAAGGACCATTGGAAACAGATTGGGTCTGTTTGACTCAGGAGGACAACAGGCACATTGTAAATCAATATAACAAAAAAAATGCTACATCATACATATAACGTCTACTTTGTAAGCAGGTCAATTTTCAAAGAGAGCAGAGCAGGTTTCAGGGGTGCACCATCATCCAACCCTATTATAACCTTTTGTATGAAGGTGAAGGTGCCAATTAGCTTCTTTGAGTAGTCCAAATGCAGTACATACGCCAGCCCAAACACACATATGCATCGGCAAATGTGGCAATGTCCCTCATGATGAATTCATCTTCCACCACAATGGCTGATACGGGACTGAAGTGAACAGGATGCACTTCTTCCTCTGATCATCGTGACAATTCCAATGGGTGTGTCCCCGATCTCTGGCTCCTCTGATTCCTCAGTCTGGAAAATGCAAAAGTACACTGGTAACTATTTCTGAATACTTATACAGCTGCCAATTCAAAAGCTAAGGAACAACAGGGACCCTTTGCTGTCGACATACAGTATGACTCAGTGTACTACACGTTACAGGATAACTAATTGATTTAAAGTTAAAAGTGAAGGACTGCCCGTAGTAGTATAGTAATGATGGTGGTAGTAGATGCTTACACTCCTGGGAGCCAGCTGTTCCATGTGGATAAAATTCAGACAAAGTCCATTTTAGCTTTTTTTCCGACTCACCTCAGTTTCATAATACTGTAGGATGTCTCGCAGTGCTCCTGCCACCCTGCCATTAACTGCTCTCAGTGCTCTTCACTGGTCTCAGGTGTTTGATCCTGTGGGATGACAGTCCAAATTTCTAATTAGAATATTTTAGCAAGAGATAAATAAAGTGTTAATACATTTTAAAACACAGATTGTGAACCCTTTCTGATCTTTGTTAAATGCTGTGGATTAAGCTATTTATTAAAGGGCCAACGAGGAGTTTCTATTCGGTTATAAAACAGTCTCACGTTAATGTGGATGAATCTACGCTACCCGCACTTGTTAATGGCTCCATTTTCGATCAATATATCGTTTTGTCTCTATCATTATTTTGTTATTTTAGTGGTGGCGGAAATGCTGGTCGAGCCGACCAGCACTTATTGCTTTCGGTTTCGCGGACGCAAATGAGAATAACGGCGATTCGGGCGGCGTTATGGTCGGAACTACGACGGTAACTGAACCTCTTTGAACCTCTGACTTTAATCCTTGATGAATGAAAACATGAGTCCGTCTTGCGCCGGTGGAGGAATTCTACGGTGCGCGCGGAGGCAGCGTGAAAACACTTCGCTTTTCCAAAACTCCTCGTTGTCCCTTTAAGCTATTATTTTTCTGACAAAAAAGACTAAACTACTAACATAGAAAACAGCATTATCAGGCTCACCAAAAAATACAATTAAAAGCAGAGACAATTATCAGCAACATTAAATTCAATGGATACATCTTTACATTAAAAATGAACACTAACAATACCTTGTTTGCCAAGGATGCCTTGTGCTGGGTACCAACAATTAATTAGTATGTCTGCTCCTCCGGTTCACCTGACATTATCTGAAAAATGTGGGATGTAAATGTCTGAACAGCTTAACATTCGTTCGCTCCAATTATACACAAACGACAACCCAGGACAGGACAGATTTGTGTGTAAACCCTGTGCAGAGCAAATTTACGTGGATTTCCGCATTCATCAATCTTTTTGTAGTGCTGATTTTTTCGTAACTACTCACAAAATCAGCAATGGACCATGGCTAAAGCACTGTAGTGCTGGAGCTGTCTCCTACCCAGTCCCCCCACCCCAAAAAAAAGAAGAAAAAAAAAAAGTGTGTATATTTTTAATAGAGATTAATCACGCATATGGGAAAAATGCTGGTCCTGACTGTGTGTAGCGCTTGTGTAAATGTAAGAATGCAAATAAATACTGATCGTCACTATCGAAAATTACAATTTTAATCCGTATTACTCTCTCTCATGTTCAAAATACGCAAAATGGTGGTACAAAGACATTGGTGTTCTGTTTTAAGGCACAATATCAAACTCAGTAAAGGTAAATATTTAGTTTTCACCCCAACATTACTAATGACTGAATTTCATTTTTCGGTGAAACATTCCTTTAATGCAGCACCAAAACAACCAATGGTGTGCTGGTGCCGTGTTTTATAAAAAGACTGATGGCTGACATCAGACATAACCTCTTTCCTATTGAGAGCAGAGATCAGTCTTTGGATCACACCTTGGTATCTCGGACAGAGGGCGTCTGTGAGAAAAGAAACTCTGAGGACAAAATTCTTTGGTAACTGAGGTCCGTGGCTTTCCACAGTGTGCCATGTCCAGAATCCTGGATCAGTGGCAGGAATTAAAATTGCATGTCAGTGTCACCGTGACAAGTGAACATGTTGGATGGCAGATGTTCCACGCCGCATGTACAGTGACCCACACAACCCCTTGTACCTGACTTTTTTAAGTCTATAATTAGTGAGGCTCAGGCTTCACAGGGAGAACAGACAGATCCGCTCGAGCTTTACTGTTTAATGAGGCTGATAAAGTCTGTCTGTGGCAGAGCTATTAACACCATCGGCAAAAATCTGATGTGTTAAAAGAGCTAATAGATGGACACATTTCTCCCAGGCCATACCTTGATGATGCATCTGAGTCAAAGGCAGGAGGAGGAGAGCTGCTCCATCTCCCAGCTAATGAACAAAGACCAAGGCTTCCAGGTGATGTGAGATATCGCAGCACAATGTGTGTCTGTGTTTGTTTGTTTGTGTGTTCAGTGCGGAAGAGACATAACAAACCTTTGACCACAATCAAAATTATTAATCAGCGGAGGTCTATTCAAGCTACTGAAGTGTGAGGAAACAGCAAATGCTGTTTATTGTGACCTGTGTGAAGCCTTGGCCTCTGCTGCAGCTTCTATTTTCACTCTCCCACAACCAAATGCTGACATACTCAGATGCGTGTGTGGCGGGGGTGGAGTGGTTGACGAACAACACCACCTGGGGAGTTTCGCCCCAGGTGGCGTTGTTGGGCCACAAATAGTTACTGATTTGTAGAAGGCTAAAAGGTACGCAGGCTCGAATCAGTTGAGACAAGGTTCGGATATGGAAAAATAGTTTTATTGTACAATATTGTTTTTCTAAAATTTCAACATTTGCCAGCATCTCACATTAATAAACATTGGCCCAAAGAAGGGGGGATGGACAGGGCTGGGTTAGCCACGGTGGCCCAAAAGGAGGGGAGGAAAACAAACCAAGAAAAATAATAAAACCCGTGACACTGCACACACGCAATGGAGAAGTGAAGAAGCCACCACCAGGGATTGGGTCGCCGTGCTGAACTCAGCACCTGTCCACAGGGAGAGAGGGCAAAAATTAAGATGGCCTCACAGTCTAGCTGACCTCTCCTCTCACACACACCAAAATCAATAATAAAGTATTATGAAAAAGAAACCAAAGTAAACATAATGAGCTCTTCAAATACAAAAGAAAAGGAAAACAAGAAAATAGGGATAAATGGAAAAGGAATAAATGGTTAAATGTCCCAGAGGTCACTGTACGTCAGCAACAGCAAGCATTTAATTAAAACCATATAATAAAGCCAAACAAAACAGCAGCAAACATCATGGTGACCGATGACCGGAACACACCAGGACGCAGGATAGATGAGTGCAGAACTAGGAGAGTGGGGGCTGCTGGCGCCCCGGTGTAGAGCGAGAGGGAGTGTCACCACTAGCGCAATGATGGAGAAACTGCAACAGCAGACAAGCAGCCTACTTCTGAGCTCTACTGCACCCAACACGCGACCACCAGAACCGCTCGCTCCCTCCGGCTCAAGCCCCAGGGCCAATAAAAGTGAAACCCAAAACAGCAACTAACACGGCATGCTTACCTTAGTGATATGACGGGGAGACATGGACATGCACGCCAGCCAGATCACCGGACGCGCCGTACAGCAGAGGCAGAGAGGGAGAATAGCGACCAACACACCTGTCCCAATCACACACAGCGTCGCCCCCACCAGCTCGCCGTTGCTCCAACCACCGCAACGGAGCGAAAGGATGAAGCGTCAGGCCCAATAACAGGAAACACAAACCAGCAAATACGCGGAATTCCTACCTTAATGATACGACGGGAAGACACAGACATGCACGCCGGCTGGCTCACTGGACGCGTTGCACAGCAGAAGCAGCGGAAAATGGTGACCAACACACCTGTTTTAATCACCTAACAGCGCCCCCCCCCCATTAACCTGCGCAAAGCTGGCACAGCGCCATGCAGTGACCAGGAGGGAGAAGACTCACCCAGTCACACGTGTCATTACAAAGACAATCACAGATTGTATGTCCCTTTTATATTAGATACCGTTTATCTCCAGTAGCATCAAACCACATCTATGGGCCAGGTTTGCTAAGACAAAAGAAATAAGAATAATGCACTAAATAGTGTGTAAAGGAAAATTTAGCAATTTTGGTGAGTACATACTGTAGTACTTTCAAGTGATTTACTGAGAGTCACTTCCTAAATGATGCAAACCACAGTATTAACGTAAATGGGGATTTTGCGCATGGTAATCGTTTCAGCCATGGAGTTTGGAAGGAGAGCTGGATGGGCACGAATGCAAAATGAAATTTAATCTGATGGATTTACAGAAAGGGGAAAATAACCATATTGTTGAGCAACAGTAAAGAATAACATGGTGAGAGAAAGAATAGGGTGGGGAAGAGGGGGGTGGGAAAAGGAAAATATGTAATAAGATGATAGGTAAAAGGAGAGGGCAAATGAATAAACATGAGGGATTATACATATGGGTTGGGGACTGAACCCAGGTCCACTGGTTTGTAGACTGATTGGTTAGCTAGTAGGCTAGGGGTCGGCAACCTTTAGCATTGAAAGAGCTGTTTGGGCCCTTTCCCCATATCGAAACCGGCTCGGATGTGATTGTTGTGATTGACGGTGGGGTCGGAGGTGAAAGCAGTCACTCAGTTTGAGTCTTCTATGGAATTAATGTAGGTACCTTTGAACTTCCTCCAGGTCAAGGTGTTTTGGTTGAGAGATGAAAGTTAATCTTCTCTGTAGAAGTTGTAGTTGGGGTGTGTAGGGGGTGAAGAGGGTGGCGAGGTTGAGGATATTGGAAGGGGAGTTCCACACACGAGTGTGTGTTGTGTATATGTTGAGATGTAGCCGGGTTGGGTTTATGTTTTAATGAAAATCCAGTTGTGCTAGCCATTTTTGAAAAAAATGAGTCTGACAATGGTGGGTGTCCAGTGGATGTTGTCTTTTTCTGTAATGAAGGTGTCGTGAGGGATTTCAGTGAGTATTGGAAAGTGGTTGGCCGGTTGCTTCAACCTGTACAGTAAGTTTCAACAAGACACAGGAGCCTGGGCCGTGGTCCGCGGGAGTGCAGCATATTTCTGACAGGCTGCTGAAATTGTTCCCACAATCCCCTGCTACTTGCAGCTACTCCTCGCTCTCACTCTGCTCCGCTCGCCAGCTCCACCATCACACAGACAACTGCACTCGCTCTCTCTCGCTCTGCCAATTACACCCTACACACACACACACACACACACAAACACATACACATCTGTTCTTAAAGGAGCCACAACACTCGTATGATAAATTCCTCCAACTGCAGCCAATCTGTGCATTTCATCAGCGTCATGGAAATGGCCAGTAGTTGATGTCAGAGGTAATGTGGCACTTGTTATGAGTTCAGCATTTTTATATTTGTCTTAAGTCTCTGCTCTGAAATGCTGCTCAGTCTCCTTTATCAACATGACTTCTTCCCTTCACTGTGCCCTTCATCTAATTCAGGGTTGTCTTGTTACTGTCAACAGGGACCGGGCCTTATCCCTACTCAGCCTGCAGTGGTTCTTCTGCTTGGGCACCCTGTCAAGTTCCTCTTAGAGCCTCCTCTGTTGTTTGATGGATGTCCGTTGCAGGTCATATCTCCTCACTGGCGGTTTGCCTTTGTCTTGTTCGGCTGAACACTGGATATTTATGCTTTTATTTATTCTCAAACATGGGAGAAAATGTTTTCACCATTTCTCACCTGTTTTTGCCACCAGTCCTAGATGTTTTTTTGAAATATCGTTTAGTCAGTGAGTTTTAATAACATTCAGATGAGTCAATTCTATTTATGCGAACAACAGATGGCATTACCACACAAGTCAAAAGCTGAACAAAACCGGATGTTGTTGATGATGATGTTGGTGAAAACCCAAAAATACATGTAAGGGAACTAAATGTAACCCGATCCAGCAAAATGAGTCACATTGACCCAAATGTCAAAGTTGATATTTTGGTATCAATGGAAAGATTAGAAAATGAGCTTTAAAATGAAACCCTAGTCAAAGTAATACATCTTATAGTTTTCGAGATATGGCCATTTGAATTACGATCTCCTCCTCTCTTATTCTGTTCTAAAACCTGAGAAAATTCCATTCAAAGTTTAGCCGCCTGTGACTCTGGCGTCTGTTCCTGTACCACTTGATTACACGCACCATATACGGCCCCTTGTTGTCATCGATGCACCATTCAATGACCCTCGGAAAGCAGAGAATCTCATAATTCAGATGCTGTTTACAGCTCGTCTCTATCATAAACGGTTCAGAAGTTGTGATGTTTTGTTGATGTTTTGTAAATGTGCAAGCGTTGTGTTGACCGCGACGTTCGGTTTAGCATTTAAGCTACGTTCGATTTAGCATTTTTATATTTGTCTTAAGTCATCTGCTCTGAAATGCTGCTCATGCTCTCCTTTATCAACATCTGTTTCTGTCACTGTCCCTGCTTATCAGGAGGCACCATTCAATGACCGTCAACAGGGACGGAGAATCCATCCCTATCAGCCTGCAGTTTCTTCTGCTTGGGCACTCTATCAAAATGGATCAGAAGATAATTCATGTTTGATGGATGTCCGATGCAACGCTCATTTTCAGAGGGTTTGCCTTTGTCAAGTCAACTTTAATCATCATTTACTGCCTTTTCTCAATTATCTGGACTGTGAAACTTTGGGAGAATGTTTTTGAATGTCATTGTTTTGAAATTAGCTAAAAGTCCTAAAATCGATTTTTTTTTGATTTTCCATGTTTACAGTGATTATCTAAAAATTCAGAAGTTTCTATTTATCAACAGATGGCATTTCCACACAAGTCAAAAGCTGAACAAAAATTTGTTGATGTTTTGACTACGGTAAAACTAAATTAGCCTGGTAAAGCCTGAAGTAGAGGTCTTCGGAAAAAAACGACAACCCGAAAACCCAAGGTTCCGACCCGAACCGGTGGAGTTTGTCTCGGGTCTCGGGGCTCTTATTGTGAAAGGCCGGGTCCTACAGGACCCGAGAGGACCCGACGATTGGCGGTCCCAACTTTCAATCACCCCCGCCCTCCCCCTTCCGTTCAATGCGAGGCTGCAAGCTGCCTGTGTGATTTATGTCACGTGATCAAAACAACTACACGACTCTGATGATGACGTCGAAGGTGACAGTTCAAGCAAAAGTCAGAGCCTAGGTCAGGACTCGGGGCAGTTAAAACGTTTTTTTTATTAACGTAACGTTATGGTTAATGGTTCAAAATGGTTAAACAATCGAGTTGCCATGGCGTAGTGTGTTGTTACCGCGGTAACGTTATGCTTTGCAAAGCACAATGGAAACTCTTAAATTATAACGTTATTTAAACAAGAAGAAATGACCGGTGGATTAGCGTTAGCAATGGCTAAGAAGAAGGATTACAGTACATGACCATCTTGAAACAAGAAAATGACGACGTGGATTTATTTCTGTTTACATCACGTTATGGCCGGGGGGGCTGGCAGCGGCCGCAGCAGGAACCAGGTAGAAGACTATGTTTAGGTAAGAAACAGAAAGTAGTAGCTAATAAAAACAAGTCTTATTTAACGCTAGACAATTTGTATTAAATCATAAAGCAACGGCATTTCGGGTCCACGGGTTCGGTTCGGAACTCATACCGTATTTACAATCCGGGTCCAATTTTCACGGGTCCATTTGGGTTCGGGTCCGTCAAATTGGACCCGTGAAGACCTCCAGCCTGAACCATGAAATTGTTATCTTTAAAATTGGCAATAATATCTCACTGACTGACAGCAGCCATATTGGATTTCCAAAGTGAAGGCCTGCTGGTGCACCCTGGTGGAGTATCTGATCATTGCATGGATCTGATTGTATACATTAGGTTTTTCAGGGGAAAAAAATCACGATAACAACACAAAAAAAAATGCAAGACTTGCAGAAATGTGAATAACATACAAGTTCCACCAAAGTCACAGGAGTATGAAGCTGGAGAGACAAGTGAAAGATCTGAAGAAAAAGGACAAACAACTGGACAAGGAGATGAAAGAAGCTGCTGTGGATGAGTCCCAACGCCTGAGAGGAAAAAGCCAAAGCCAAGAGTCCTGGAAGGTTCAGAAGAAATATGACAGGCTGTTAGAGAAGCTCATGTTGGAAGTGAAGAAGAAAAACTTGAAACAGATCTTTAAGTTGAAAGAAGATTCAAAAAGACTGAGGGGAAAAGGTGCAAACAAAGACAGGGTGTCTCCGTCAACACATCCATGCAAATGGTGCCACTAAAAATAAAAGCACCAACTAAATCTATGAGTCACTGTGTGGAAATGCGTTGGACTGACAGATGAAGGAGATAGAGTCTTGAGCATAGCAGGTTATCTTAACTTGCAGCAGAGATTAGCAAGAAGGGATGGGTCTTCTGTTCAGGCACCTTTAAAGCAACACTAGGATTTGCAGTAGCTACGGGGGCCGTCACTGCATCCATTGTCTAGACTTGAGATGTTAAGCTAATGTTCTGATTCAACATCTAACATCCAGCTTTATAAACCTTTTTGTGTGCTACAGCACAAAAAGTCACATGGCATGCAAATTATTGAATTCAGGACTGCACAGTGCTATTCAACTTTTATTTGTGACAGAAAACTACTTATCAGTTCATTACATTCGCTCTAATGTATTTTTTCCTTTAACTTTACCTTCACACACCATTTAGTCTGTGGAAATGTGGAAGGATATCGCATTCGAGATTAAAAGCAAGTTGGTGTATATGTTAAACTTTTTGATGCTGTTCCGCCTTTCACCTTGACCTTTGCTTGTATCTGTGTCTGTTCATTGAGGCAGAAGATACAACTAGGAAAATAAAATTTATTCTGAAAGTTTTGATCAGTATTCTTCCTGTGCTATTTTTTTTTTTCAAAAACTATTCAATTAATTAAATAAAATGTGATTAATTAAAAACTATTGTAGCTCACTTCTGTCAATGGTTTTGATAAGTTGATAATTAGATTTAGTTAGCCTGATGTTAATGACTAAGACAATGGCATTGAACAGCTGGAGAAACAACGCAATTGAATTATACTTCGTACACGTACCGAAACTACTGGACATGCAGAGTTTATACTGTAGCATGATTAAGACTTGATCTACAGTAATATCATGGGTTTTACTCTCTGTTCACCAGCTGTCAGTCTTTCCACCTGACAAACCAACATGAGGAGATGAGCAAACTCTTACATAAAGAAAAGACAAGAAAAAACTCAACAGGTTTTGTCTTTGAACATCCAGAGGACAGAACCAATCGCTTGTTCCTTTTTGAAAGTATGTTTTTCTTTTCCACAAAACAATCTCCAACCAGTAAATACACAGCTTGTTTTGGAAGCTGAAAGGAAAATGTTAATTCACCTGCAGTTGTGATGGTGCAGCCTGTGAAATAAACCGTTTTTCACTAGCTGTCTTTTGCCAAAACATTATCATGAAGTGATTTGAAAATTGCAAGTCATTACTCAAAAACTCAATAAGCAGCAAATAAAAGCCAAAGTGGACAGGAGTGAAGGAGGGAGTCTGCAGGTCACAGTGACTTTCTGCTGTTCTTCCTCATTAATGTTAGAATGTGAATAATTAGTATCTCAACTCAATTAGCTTGTTTTATTCCTCTGTGACTTATTATAACATGTGTCATAATGAGGGAGGACTATTTTTAGGGTCGCCACAACCCACTTAAATAAGTTTTTATGCTCCAGCGAGTACAGCACAGAGTACTTTCTAAAGTCCCAAATGCAACCCTTTGTTGTATAACCTATTAATTTTTAATTCATGGGGACAGGTAACATTAATGGCTGACGTTTCAATTTAAATCTTGGATTCTTAGAAAGGTGTTGCAGTTGCATCTGCATTTATTGCATGGGATTTTACAAGTAAGGTCAGAATACTTCAGACATAACATGATGACCACCTGCCTGCTATTGTGCTGGTCCCTTTTGCTGCCAAATACACAACAAATCATGATGCAATGTGTAATCTGACAGCTTTCTATCAGAAGCAGCATGAACTTCTTCAGCAGCAGAGCAACAGTAGCTGGTCTGTTGGATGGGACCACGCGTGTTATCAATGAGCCTGTGGCTGCTTCACCACTGTTCCTTTCCTTGGACCGACTTTTGATAGATCCTGACTCCACTGCAGACCGGGAACAGCCCGTAAGAACTGCAGCTTTTCAGATGCTCCAACCCACACTCTGAGAATTAAGGGTTCCAAAGGAGTTCTTTCAGAAGGGCTGAGGTTCTACCTGGAATTATTTGCCTCTGTTTTGAAGAAATGATTCAAGGTAGAACTCTCCATAAGGGTTCCAGGAACCAAAAAGGGTTCTCCTATGAAGACATGCCAAAGAACCTCATATGGTTCTAGTTCTAGCGCTTTTATTTCTAAGAGTGCAGTCATCTAGCCATCACAGTTTGGTCCTTGTCAAACTGGCTCAGATCCTTACTCTAACCATTTTTCCTGCTTCTAACACATCAACTCTGAGGACAAAATGTTCGCTTGCTCCCTAATGCTATATTCCTAACACCTATACTCTCAGGTGACATGATGAAGTGTTAGCAGTGTCATTCGCTTAACCTGTCAGTCGACATAATGGTATGCCTGATCGATGTATCAGATCAGATACCTGCTTGTTTGTTGTTGTTTTTTCGGCTGGCCAAACCACAGACCAAAGGCTCAAGGACCCACTTCTTAAACCGTGTGATTTGAAGTTGATAAACCAGGTGCTTGCTGACTGGGAACACACAAACCAGACCTATGAGCAAACACACTCAATAGTGCCATGATGAGAGGTGTCCATTTTGAGGGCTGAAAGGCAAGACAAACACCCAAATAATAAAGAGCCTTCAAAAAAGTGAAACCAGCTTCTCTTCAGTCACAGTTGAAGGGTCACCCATCAGACTTTTAAAATTTAGCCTTATCCAGACCCAGTGACCACCTGTTGATCCTGCAACAGGCGTGTTTCTAAAAAAAAAGAGAAGAGGACGCCATTTTCTGATGCCCTGTCAACGAGGTAGAAGTCCTGTGAAAGCATATGTGTATCGCAGAACCAACTATGTGTAGAGAATGGGATTATTATGTTAAGATGTTTGTTTTTGACACTGACACTTCATGTTGAATGACAAAAATGTCAGGACAGGAGTTTTTCCTGTCACTCAACAGTTCAACTGCATCATGTTTATTCTGTGTGAGTAAAACTGAAATGTTTTGGCACTGAGAATCCACACAACCTAATGCTCTCATTTGAAAATAGTACATGTGTAGGTCAGATCAGGAGATACCTTGTTTAATCTGCCATCACAACCCAACCCAAGTTGAGTGGGAGTGGTTGGTTGGTTGGTTGGATGGATGGATGGATGGATGGATGGATGGATGGATGGATGGATGGATGGATGGATGGATGGATGGATGGATGGATGGATGTCAAAAAAAGTCAAATTTTGCACTGACCTGATAGATGACCTCATAACCCTAACCTGAAATTGAATGCAAAACAACCAGCTCTTTCGACAGGAATAGAAACACAGAGATGTCACTTCAGATGGGATTCATAAAAGATCAGCAGGTTCAGAGAATACAGCATGTGGCATAATTACAGCTATAGTTATTACTGGATGGAGGGTGAAAAATTGTCCACAAACATGGGATTAAAAGCACTGACCAGCACAGGTGCCGTTTAAATCATCCCACCTCCCCTGAGATATAAATCCACTCTGAGTGGGCTTTTAATAATAGAGGCTATATAAACCACCATGGTTGCTCCTACATTATCTTCTCTTTACATGTGCAGCACCAGTATCACAAAAGAGGTATATCTGTTATATGACATTTCAATATCCACCAATATTATTAGTTTGTATCACAACAGGAATGAAAATAAAATCCTTATGCTGTTTAGACAGATCATTTTCAGTGAACACTCTATTCACAGAGAAAAATAGGGGTAGGCCTACAGAAGGGGGACATTTCTGTACTTAAAGGTACAGTTCAGTCCTACTGTGCCCTACAGGGCCAATTATTGTACTCTAGAGTACCTATGTGTACCTTTTGGGGGTAAAAAAAAAGGCACATAAATGTTCCAGAATGGTACAAAATTGTCTCTAAAAAGGTACACCTGGAGCGACAAGGGTTTGTACCCTTTTGAGTACATTTCCGTACTTCTACGGAAATGTCACTCAGTGCTGATTGGCTGCCGTGGTGCCGGTGTAAACAGAGACACATGACAATGGGCATGACGTCATCAAAGCGAAAATGTGAGTCTGTGGCTCTGTGCCATATTGATGAGCAACTGCAGCTGAGCGACAGGGCTTTTTTTTTTGGAGCGATACGAGCGACAAAAATAAAAGATTCTGTGTGAACGCACCTTTACATGCAATATTTTCATTCTTTCAGTTTCACAGCAGGGTTTTTTTTAAATTTTACTTATAAAATGTGATGTCATAAATTGGCCCGTTGAGAGACTAAAAAAGTATGTTACATACTTGGAGGTTGATTCATTTATATAATTAATATAAATTAACCAATTACAAAAACAGCTGCAGAGAAGTAAATTAAATACATTTACAAAATGTGATCTTAAGTGACCAACACTACTGCCTACAGGCAGTGGTGACAGGGTTATAATATCATCATAGATGGAAAATGATTCAAAAATGGAAACAAAAATAATACAAAAAAAATGTGAAGCAAAGTTTGAATTCTTGCTTCAGCTGCTGTGAAGTCAGCACAAGCACAAAACACACAGAGAACGAGCTCTGAGACAGATCTGTGTGATTGAATCATATGGCATTGGTGCTGACACTATGTTTTATTCTTCACTTGTTAGGAGTGGTGTTAGTCAGGTCTTTCCCCAGGTTCTCTAATGCCTCTGCTTCTCCCTGTCCAGTCCTCTCTGTCTGCGGATGGTTGTGTCCAAAATCACTTACAACTACATCACTGTTAATGACTTCACCATTTGTAGTGCTGTCTAAACCCTTTGTGTTTTAAACCCAGCCTCAGCACAGCACAGCTTACACCTCAGCTTTGAGCTTACACACACACACACACACACACATCTGCATGATGAGCTACTAGGAGTGTCTCCTTGAATAGTATCCCTGGGCTGGTAAATGTAGCTCATATTGGTTATTACAGTTCCAAATCAACATGTGTACTGTATGACAGCAGCACATTCACAACCTGCCCAACTTGATGGAAAATGTTGACGTTAACCCATATTATGCTTTACAAGTGTTGTATAATCATGGTTGTGATTGAATTTCTGTTTACCTTGTGATATGTGGTACTTAATTAATCCCCTTAATCACAGCAGTGTGAGATATACCAGAGAGTCCCCTCAAGACAGGTTAAAGGTTAGGAGCCAGAGAGGCTCCCACGAGTGTCCTGTGGAAATTGGAAGGGCTTGTTGTGTCCTGGTGGTGAGGCTAAGCAGTACCAGTGGGGGTGTCATATTTTGTCTATCGGTATGTGTTTGGGAACTATAAAGATAGTGAGCCTGAGAACATCTTCAGTTCACTCACCCACTGACCGTGTGTTGTTCAGTTCCTTTGCTCCTGCCATAATTACCACTAGACCACTAGATGCTGCCTAGCAACAAAACTATTGATCATAATAACCTGCTGCACAGAGGACAATCTCCTGAGTCTGTAGGTCCAGCTTTTATTTATTTTTTTTTTTTTTAAGTGGAAATATCACTGTTTGAAGGCTCTTTAACATATATTTGGGTGTTTGTCTTGCCTTCCGGCCCCCAAAATGAAAAAAAGAAGAAGTAATTTTCAGGCTCCTTAGGTTGAAATCCATGTGGTTTTACAACTTGTCCCTCAGTTATCTTCCAGTGATGTAACTAGGATTCAGATTTGCATAATACCACCCCTACCCGGGACAGGTATAAGGGGCGGGGAAAGCAGTGGTTTGTTTGCATTTAAAGGGACAGGCACCTGGGAACTATTTTAATTTGTGGAAAAGAATTTGTATTTGAACCAATAAAGAATAAAAACAAAAATAGGTCAGAGGAGGGAGGCAGAGAGTGTGAGAGATTACAGCAGGTCTCTACTGAGTTAGGGGTTTTAGTTTGAACCCAGTGCTTCGTACAACAGAAAGCAAATCAAGCGCCTCTACATGACATCAAGCTGCTCTCTGTAATATGTTGGGTTGGGTCCCGCTGTGTGGATGTGAGACTGTACATGACAATAAGCTCTGGTCTGCGGGGCAAAGGACCGGTGTGGGTCTGTGGTGAGCAGAGGAGCAGGTAGTGGGAAAACAATGCGCAGTGGTGACTCTGCAGCTCAGTTTGCAGTTTTCTCCTCAGACATGATGAGAGAGTTGAGGCAGAAGCTGCAGATGTCACATTTGAGCGTCTGCAGAAAAGTGTGGTATAGGATTACTTCTGTATTTTGTTGTCTATATATTGTTGTCTTCCGTGTCTTTACATCCTGACTGGCTGATGTCAGCTGCCCACCTCTATGTGTGTTGTGTCATGGCAGCACTGTCACCTTTTGTCTCCCGTCACGTCACGCTGTCATCTCGCCATGACACACCAAACAAGCTCAAAGACTGCGTTTTGTCGGTGAGGAGTTTTTCCACATGTTGCGGGACAGTTGCCTCATGTTGCGTCAATGACACAGTGAAATAAAGTGACTTCCCTGTTTGGGCTCTGAAATCAGAAATAATGAGACCTTGCAGTTTTTAACCATTAATAGCACAGTTTGTTCCACATTGAGAAAAAATAGTGAGCTACAGTGTTCATGAACACTGCTTATAACAACTCCTGGACCTGGTTCCTATTTCCTGTTCTTACTTTGCCAACTCTGTTCTTTTTGTTTTGTGTTGTTACTTTGTAAGTTCAGTTACACATTGATATTAATAAGTATAGCATGTGTACTAATGACAATTTAACATTTGATTATACATTCAAATGATAGATTAGTGCAATTCTGACCACGGATGGGCAATTATTTTTCCTCATGGGCCAAATGAGAATCCCAATTTGTTGTCATGGGCCACATACATTTTTGTCACACCATACCTTAATTTCACCACCAGGAATAAAAAAAACATACTTACATGCTTTAGAATGTGAAGAAGAATAAACTTTGCAGGGGGCTCTGAAAATACTCTCTGTAAAGCAGCACAACCTCAGGGATGTTCTTGTATCCTGTTTTAACTTTGACTAGAACTTAAAAAGACAAAGGTGAAATAAAAACCAGAACAGCTCTTCCTGGGGAATACCAAAGTGTTCCCTGGCCAGATGCGATGTAATCTTTCCAGCGTGTTTTGAGTCATCTCTAGAGAAAGGGATCCAGGACAATCCTGATCAGAAATTTTATCCAGCTTGACTGGCTCTACTTTGAGCTTCGTCTGGATATCCGAGTTGGTTCAGAGGCAACTGCCATTCTGACACAGGACTCTAATTGTCTAAATGGCAACACTTCATTTTGATGTCCCATCATTCCGACAATTCTTGCCTCCTATGGTCGGAATGACGGTATTTTTTTCTTTTTTAAAACATCCTGCCTTTCGGATAGCGTATTTTTCCCCAAAAAGATTTTGCACTGATTGGTCTTAGGCAGTGATGAAAGGAGTTGGTTAAGTTTAGTAAACAGAACAGGTAGAGGCTAGACAGGCCTTGTGAAGCAAAGAATGACACCACAGATAAGCAGATAAAATTAGTGAAATTTGACTCTTGCACATAAGTTAAGCGACAGTGTTTTTGCTCATCTGATGTAGGAATCTGTTTAAGAACTACACTAGAAAAACTAAAGCTCTCAGTGGAGTAAGGAGCTGAAGGAGCTGGGATTAAACCTCCAACCTTCAGATTAGTGGATGTCCCACTCTGATCTACTTTCTGAGGCACAGCCACTCATGGCCTTAAAGGAGCTCACATGCAGATTTTGACCATGTGTCTGAATAATGATACAGAATTAATTGTCAACATTGTGCAGCTCTGATACCAACATAGTGGAGGAGGTTGACTGAGGTAATCCTTTTTTCCACTACTACTGTGAATGTGTCATCAAAGTGTTAAACAACATAGCCTACAATATACTGTAGCCTACAGTATTTATTGGTATTTGGTACATTGTTTTTCATACAAGGTTAGATGAAAATCATGTACCTTAACCAATTAAAGAAGAAACCCTGGTTATTCTAAAGGGTTCACACATCCTCTTTCTTGCCACTGTTACATTAAACATTCATGCCACTTAAACACAGGCTTGAATTTAGCTGAACTGATTTGCTTTGTCTTGCCCTGCTCCTTGGCACCTCCGTGATGAATAAGGGCATTAAAATGTCCCCACACACATTAGAAATGAGTCACTGAATCCCTGCTGAGTCACTGACCCTGAACTCTGACATCTCTGCCGAGGAGGGTAATAAGAGGGGACTTTTACTCAGGTTGTCACTCTGGTATAAAATTGATTTGATACACACATGAATCATTTTCCTGAACAAACAAACGAATACAAACAAACATAGAAAGTCCAACCTCAATAAATTTTACTCTGTCTGCCATGACAACTGGATCTCACAAATATGTGATAATGACCAAGACCACTGCAATATGTGCTGGCACCACACAGTCTGTTAAATTACATCCTGGCACCTGGGAGACACAAATGAAGTGCTACATTCATTAATAGCAGAGTTGCAAAGAGGCTGTTGGGGTGAATGGCACATGTAAAAAGCAAATGTGCAAAGGGCTGAGTCACATCTGTGATTAGCATTAGGTAACAAAAGCACTTTCAACATTTTTTTTTTTAATGTAAATGTAAATTTTAAATGGTGTTTCTGTTGTGTGAGTATTTGTATGGGATATTTGTTAGTTCCTTCTTCCATTAAACCCAAAAAGACAAGCCAACGCTAGCCGGTTAACATTGCTAACTTCTATTGCAGTTAAAGACAGTGATCAGAGCTAACATTAGTGTTTCTCTGCTGTATGTGTGTAAAGACTGCTAACGCTAATGTTAGCTTCACAGCAATAGCCGCACTTGCTCGCTAGCTGTTTTTAACGCCAAAAAAAAAGGAAAATGCACCTATATACCTCCTTATATGGCTATTTATGGCCGGGGTTCTATGTGTGTCAATTTGCGTTGGGTTGGTCTTTGTGATTTTACACACGTAGCCTACTTAGGATCAAATCTGAGATAAACAGCATATTAATCTAAATAAGGGTTTTAGTAGCGTGGGCTTTTATGTGAAAATCTACACACAGATGTTTCATGAATGAGACACACTGTGTCGTGTTGTTGAGCAAGGGGATGTATGTTTCCACCTCACAGCAAAGCTTCCAACCTATCAACAGAAAATAACAGAATTAAATATGTTTACAGCCTGGTGTGAAAAAACAGTTTGGTCTAATTAAGCTAATGTACACTTTGGGGTTGACTGTGAGTGTATTTGCCACAAAGATGTGGTAGCAGTTTTTGTTTATGTTTCATTTATAGTGTCACCAACATTAAATGCAGTGTTGGTTGATCATTTTGGTTTCTTGTCATGCCAGTCGTCAGCATTTATGTCTACACTGTTCCTTTAATAAGTGATACCTGCTCCTGATTGTGATACAGCAGCTTTCACTGCATCTCTTTTATTTTCTCACAAGTTGGTCACATATCACTGGTGTGAAATAGCGTGGAAGCCTGTACAGTAATTAGTGCGGTGTGAGGCACTAATTGGTTTCACTGTGACAGATACAGTAAGCCATATTACTGTAACAGACACTAATGACGACCGCTAATTGGTATCAGTGTGACAGACACTTGAGGGACCTGCTCTCCTACTGCAGAGAACAGTCTAAGGCGGTTGCTAAGAAACAGCTCCTCAGTGTGTGTGTGTGTGTGTGTGTGGATGGCAGTATTTTATGTATATATACTGCATGTTTATAAGAGAGATTCATGTATCCAGTAGAAGAAGAAAAAAACTTCACATAACATTTTTTGTGCCTCAAGCATACTCACACACACACACACACACACACACACACACACACACACACACACACACACACACACACACACACACACACACACACACACACACACACACACACACACACACACACACACACACGCACACACACACACACACGCACACACACACACACACACACACACACACACTCAACTCAAAAATATATACTGTCAGACAGGATTTGATGACTGCTATATCGTTGTCTGTGCCACTGTGGCTCTTCCTCACTGGTCACAAAGCATCCTATAGAAGCCAGGAAGTACATTATCTCCACAGCTCCTCTCAAAAAGTGTCAGCCTCAGTATTGCCTAAACCTCTGCTACAGATTGTGCTTAGTGGACCTTGAGGCAATGTGCAACCACTGGCTGCAAAATAAGACAGGAAACTAGCAAGGAAAGACATTGACTCTTTTCTCTCTTTTAGACCACCCGTATGATCCTGACACGTTAACCATGTGGTCAAGTCACTGATATTGGTGAATTCCATACTAACTGAATACATGTTAAAGCTAATGTAACAGCAACAGTCCTCAGCCCCAGTTCAAATCCCACGTCGGGCAGCCTGCATGTCATCCCCCTCTCTGCCCCCCCCACCCCCCTTCCACTTCCTGTCTATCTCTACTGTGTACTATCGAATAAAGGCAAAAAAGGCCCCCAAAAAAATACTTACAATTTTTTCTTTTTGACTCCGACAACACACAAAATCTTATGTTTGGGCCAGAACATGTATCAAAACAATCATAGCCTCTCCGTGTCTGCCCCACTCCCAACACTAATCAACAGAAAACCTGGATGTTATCCTGGACTGTGACCTCGGTCGTGAGCAACAACTTAGGACTGTTGTCCAGTCATGTTTTTTTCTGTTTTTTTCACCAATTCTGTCTTTAGCAACACAGGGAATATCATACACGCTTTGGTATCCCCCTGCCCCCCCTTTTTTTCCCCACATCAGGATATGTTTCAACCTGGACCTCTCACAATCAACAATGACAGTATTTATATCAAATCTGAGGCAGGATATTTGTTGCATCATGTTAAGTTGTCTGTATGATCTAAACAAAACTATTTGATGGAGCTCACAGCTCATGGTGTCTGATGTTGTGAAATGAAAGTGTAGGTCACCCACTCAGGAAAATATCATTTGGTTGAATTACATAATTCCCTGTTCAATCACTGCATAAAATTAGAGGTCAAACATTGTACCTGTAAACACTGGGGCCTAGAGATGTCAGACTGAAATTTAGAATCATCAACATCCCTTCCTGAATTCAATATGAACACAAATAATATCATAAGTGCACTTTTGGGATTTGTATTGGTCCATTTTATGAGGTGTAATGCAAATGGTAAAAGGAAGTTGTCAGCTACCAGGCACTGCCACATTGCGTTGAGTTTGACCCTTGATAAGTCTGTTAATGAGGAGTGGACTGAAAAGTTGGACCTTATAGTTAGACAAGCAACGAATATTGTAAAATATAATGTAACTTCACCATCCAATTGTGTGTTTTCAGGTTGTTGAGCGGGTAGAAGCATACCAAGGACAAACAGTGATCGACAAAAACATGTTATAGACGTAGATGAAAATGTTGAAATAGAAAACACGTAGATGACACAAGGCTGCAGACAGACTGAACTTCTGTGTCAGGAGTGGTACAAGTTAGATGAAGGAGAAAAGCTACAGATAAACAAGTGTATGGAATAGAGATTTCAGATTTGCAGCCTGGGCTGACTGTGCAGCGAGAGATTAAGACAGCAACATCCCAAAAAACGTATACACAGGGTTGAAGCACGGGGAGGGAAGGTCGGAGAGAGTGCAGCTACAAACTGAAGAGCTCAGAGGATCAGGCAGGAGTTCAGGCAGAGTTCAGGATCTCTGTGAGGTCGTAGAAAAAAATATTTAAGAAGAGAAAACACTCCATTCATACCAATTACTAAGATACAAGGCGTCCGATGAGCAAGAGCACGTGGAGGTTCTGGATCAAGGCTGACCCTAAGGAGAAGGGCCTGTCTAAACTCAGGCCTAGAATGGATCTGACTCATATCATAATTTTTGATCATTTGAAGTATTCACACTTTTAAAACAGTACATGAGCTTAAACCAAAGAAATAAAAAAAGTCATATTGAAGAAGGCTTTAGAGGCCTACATGGAATACTGCCAGCTGCCACCTGCTGCAGGTGTTAAGAGCATAACATTTGACTGTCAGTAAATAACATCACACTGTGTCCTGAAGCCACCATAAGGATACTTTTAAGAGTGGGCAAAATGTTGATATGTTCCCACAGGCCTATGTTCCCACATTCTAAGATCACTTTTAAAAATTAGGCGCTATGCTCCCAATATCCTTTTTCATTGATTTGGAATAGATTTCATCCCCGATTAGGTAGCCAGTTATACCCAGCCTGAGGCCTTGTATTGACTAGCTTCCAGTTGGTTGGTGCAATTTAGACACAGGGGGTTAGGGTTAGGTTTAGACACAGGTTAGGGATTAATTATAAGACATATCTTAGAAATGTGGGAACATATAGTTGTGGGAACATAGAGCTGTGGGAACATAAGGCTGTGGGAACATAAAGCTGTGGTAACATAGAGCTGTAGGAACATAAGGCTGTGGGAACATAAAGCTGTGGGAACATAGAGCTGTGATAACATAAGGCTGTGAGAACATAGGCAGATTGCTCTTGGCTGTCCCGGAAGAACTAAAGCAGAGGTGTGACAGAGCTTTTGCCGTTGTGGCTCCCAAGTTTTGGAACAAGCTGCCCCTCCAGATTAGACTGGCCCCTACACTGCCTGTTTTTAAGTCTCTTTTAATAACCCACTCACTCCCTGGCCTTCTCTGTCTCGTGATCGCAGGTTTCTTCTTTTTTTTTAAATAGTTTTTAATTTTTTGTGTTTTAATCTGTGATAATTATCCGTATCTCGTATCTTTCATCAGTATTGTCGTATAGCACTTTTCAATTGGGCTTGTTCACAACAGTAAACTATTTAGCACTAGTTGAAGTGTTGTGCTGGTGTAAAATGAACCACAGTTCAAATTTAACATGCAAAGGCTCGACAGTTGTTCTTCATAGTCCCACTGCTGCAGTAGAAAAGTTTTGACGCTGTGCCTTGACAACTCAGTGTGACTACATGATGGGTGTAATTACCATTATTTTTTCTAATTACTGCCAAAAGACACACAATTGAAAATAAGCATTCCCATAATGTATCCTATGTGGCGGCTGAGAACAGCGCATGAGTCACTGAACGCTTTGCAGCTTTATGGGAAGCCGTCAGCTGCCTCTCTGAACTCTGCTCCGGAGATGCGGCATGAGTCAATACACACGCACAAGTACGTCGGTAAACATGTCATAAACCACAAAAGACTGGGTCTGAAGTATCACATGCAGGCGATTAAGCATTTTTACCATCTCCTCAGGCCGATCAGTGCAATTCTGAAAGTCATGAAACGCAATAACGAGATGCATCATTTGCCAAATGTCAGCAAAATGAGATAAATGGTGCACAGCGCATTGTACATGAGAAATAATTAAACAAATGCTGTTTCTCCAACGCCTTCGAGCAAAAGAAAATAAATATGTGAATCTTTCCCTGGAGTGGGATGAAAGACCTATCAGCTGTGCCGGAGATTCTATCTGTGCAAACTCTTAAAATCGGCATAAACCTAATGTCAACAGACGACACACATCATTTCATACTCCTCCGTCTATTTTACATGATGAGATATCAAGCATGAGCGTTCACGATAGAGAGATGTGGACAGACAGAGACGATCCACAATACTCCACCATCAAGGCAAGACAAGCAGACAATAAAAGATAAGTAGCGCAGGCACTTAGTGGTCATTACCCCCCTGTGGGCCCTCAAAAAAACCTTCACATTCAGACTCCTGGAGGCAGAGTGTGTCTGCTAAGCCTGGTTTTCATTTAGAAAGGGAAAAAGCTTTAATCGAGACAGATTACAGGATGTGTAGCAACCCAAAATATTATAACCATTAATAAAATGTTTGAGCCAATAATGTAATAAGTTACTACACTGTAATAAGTTATTACAATTTTGGCCTAGTATTAAAAAACCCCTTTAAAAATGTAATAACTGATGCCGATAAAGTAATAATACACATATCCATTCTTTCTTTCTTTAAATTTTCAGAATAATAGAATGTTATATTATGTTTTGTAATAATGTTACAAGTCGATGTGCTACAACAAGGTTGTTGATAGGTTACTAATACTTACTTGCAAACATACAGTATGTGAGAAACAGCCAAGCAAATCTCATTCATCATAAAGCACTTCAAATGTTTACAACTGTGACATTTTCTACCCTGAAATAGCCAATGATGTAATAATTTATATAAAAAGGTTATTACATTATTGGCTTTTTTTTTTTTTTACATTTAAATTGGTCAAAATTATTTTGTTATTGGCAGTTGTTAAATTTTGGGTTGCTAAAAGCTCACACTTCACTTTTTAGCCACCAGGTGTTTCCATCTACACCTCTAACATGCACATTTCACCCACTTGAGTCCCTGTACCTCCTCCTCCTCCTCCTCCTCCTCCTCTTCCTCTTTCTTCACACTGTGGCCAATGTGCCTGTTGACCTGCATGTGAAACTGCAGAATAATCAATGCCAACAGCATCTTTGATGTGCTAAAAGTGTCTGTGGTGCGAGGCTGACACGTGTAATTGTAGTTTCACACTGTGCAGCATCACTTCAGATGGAAACCACCGATGGATCAAACACCTGTTGCCTTTAGATGTAACTAGAGTCACTAGAGAACAGCAGAGGCCTTCACTAGGGAACACTGGCTGTCATGAATCATAGATCTCATCAGAATCACACATTGATTTTTTTTTTCTTTCTGAAAACATGTATGCTGGTTGAAAAAGATAAAATGCACACCTGCAGTGTGTTTTGAAGTGATCCTTGAATTGCTCAGTGTGAGAGGATGTGTGTGCGTGTGTCAAAACAAAACAAAAGTCATGCTCTGTGGTATGTATAGGAGTGTTGAGCAGCGTCTGGCGTCACAGAGGAAAACATCTAAGTGACTCTGAAACAGATTTGATTGTTGGGGCACAGATGGCACAAGGCTGTTCAACTGGCCAGTGTTTCAATAGCAACAACGACTGAAGTGACATTTGTATTTAGATCAATGGGAAACAACATCAGTGAATGGGTTTAGAAATTGTGGTCAACAGTGCACGTCTGACTCTGATGCTCGTTAGTGTGACATACGAGGGGAAACAGAGCAACAGCTTTTCCTCAGGTGGCTCAGAGCGTCAGCGCAGGATGTGACCATGCTGTGGGGTTTCAGTGCATAAACCCCTCATTACAAAGATGGAGGCACATCAGTGGTGTGAAGACCAGAGGAACTGGTCTTCCTACAGAGATGTGGAAGAGGTGAACTGGTCAGATGAGTCATCTTTCAACGTATTCTACACCAGAAGGAAGCTACAGGCCTGAATATTTGTCCTCCACAGTGAGGGGACCAGGTGGACGTTTTACTGACAGGGTTTGGGTCCAGTTTTCCATTTTAGAAGGAGGGGTCACTGCACTGTTGTGAGTTGTTGATCACCTTTATCTTATGATAAAGCATTTCTGACTGCTTGGTCAGGCCAATGTTGGCAAGCAGTTAAGCTGATGTTAGAAATGAACTGTTTTACAGTAATATGGAATAACATCAGTAACATCAGTTAGTGCAGTTGACTAATGACACATGTCTACCATGATCCTTAATGCTGTTATTTCATCCATAATCTCAATTTCACTACAGTGTCACATCTTTACAGGGAATCACATCTAGTCAGTGATCTTATGCAAATGTCCATGACCAAAAGTCCAGATGTTATGGATCTCAGTGGTAGCTACAGCAATGGCAATGGCAACTTTATTTATATACAGTAGCACATTTTAGACCCAGAGTCATTCAAAGTGCTGAACACAAATTATCAACACACAGTATCAAGATGTAAAATAAGTAAATGTAAATAATCACTCAATAAGTCACACAGGAAGAGAAAGTTGAAGAAGAAAAAAGTGAATAGCACTGTTACAGTCAGTCAATCAGAATGGAGTGTCAGAGCCCCCTCTCTTCTGATTGGCTCACTGACCTGTTGTTACCAGATTCCCACAGAAAAGCCTGTGAGAGGAGATGGGAAACTAGATTGAGATGGATTATGGTTGTTCAAACCACATAATGTGTATCTGCTTATGGATCAACACTTCAAATACACACTGAAAAATGTCAGGCAGGGACTTTTTTTCTGACATAGCAGCTTTGGGAAATCAGTACAATTTATTCATTTGCATCCTTTAGTGAATGAAACCTAAACAGCAGAGGGAAATCCTGGTACTCACAAAAGCTCTGTTTCAAAAACTTCACATTATACGGTGCAGCCCTTTGAGTCCTCAGTATTTTTGAAAGTGGAAACCAAGCCCTTTCTGAAGCTGTAATGTAGCTCTTGATTATTTGCAGTAAATCATGGCCACTGTTGTACCTGCCACCGCTCTGCCAGTGCACAACACATGCCTGCTGTGGGACTTCTGCAGTAGTTCAGACTCTGCTGTGTGTACTATAAGTCACAGATCTCAAGGTGCAAGCTGTTCTCCAGAACATGCACACCACATTGTAAATAACAACCGGCATCGGTGTGGAGAACAGGACTGCTAGAGGCGGGCATGCATCCAAACAGCTGTTTAAAAGCATCTGGCTAATTGCAGCCATACATCAGCTGGAGTTATGTATAGTCTCTGTGACTTTACCTGTCAGACAAATCCTTATAAATAGTCTCTACACCTTGTGTTATATAATGTATTATGACTTTCTCTGGAAGTCAAACCATATAGCTATTATATGACCTGGAATGAACTGATGAACTGAGCACACTGAAAACTGGAGGATACAAAGGAGCTATAAGACTAAATAGACAATATTTATAACGCTTTTATTTTCCTGTTTCCTCCAGTGTTGCTTTAATTTAACAATAACAGAGCTATTTTTTTTATATTCTAGGGGTCAATGGATTTGAACTGTAAGGTTGAAGATGCAGGAATGTAGGTCAGTAGTCAGTAATTGCAGGCTGTGTATTACATATGATTCACGTGCATGGTTGCTGGTATTACATTCACACAAAAACTGCATTTTAGATCCACACAAGGTTCATACTTTCAATCTTCACGTTGCCAATACTGTAAATGTGAAGATCACTCAAAGCAGCATGCCCTCAATCATGCAGAACTTTAAGCCTTAGTAAAATTTTAAATTATTGATCATAATTACATAATTTAAATTGATAATAAAACAATTTACCCCCCACGCAGTTGTCATGACGGAGGAAATTATCACAGTATCAGAGTATAATACTGTAAAACATTTCTAAAGGCAGGTCAGAAGTCAAAGCTACACCATTTGGGTCAAAACAATATTTGCTCTATATGAATCATTTTTTATAATCTCACCCTTACAGAAAAACCACATGAACTTCACATGTGAAAGATTTTGCACATGGGAAACATGTGGTTTTGGCCCAATTTTATGTGTATCACAATTCCCATGTGAACCCATTTTTCACATAATGCATGACATAACATGTCATACACATGTGGTACACATGGTAACACATGTTTTTTTGTGTGTGTTTTTTTTCATTAAAAATGCCACTATGAACCCCTAAGCTAAGAAATTAGGGTCAGGGTTAGGAAGAGAGTAGAAGTTAGACAAGGGATGTATGTTCATGATCTTTGTGTTTATGTTGTGAGTGTTCAGGCAGCAGGTACAGGATTCAGGGTTTAAATGTCACATGAGGTAAAGGTCAAACAGGCAGCTAGAAAAGCAGCCTGGGTCAGGACTTGACGCTGCCTGTGAGGTATACTATATATTATAGCTGATGGCTTGTAGTGGGTATGTAAAGAGGGAAACTCATTATGTGGTAGATTAGGACAGAAGCCAGACCTGGCAGGTGGGAGGCAGATTAATTAAACACAGCTATGACAGCTGCCAGTCACTGTCTGACTTGTGTTTTACAATGGACGTTTAGGCTGCGGCAGCTGATTGATGCGTTTTACATTAAAAATTGATTTCCCTCTTTTCAGAGCAATAACTCCAACTTGAACACACAGCTCTTGGGGGCCATTAAGGAGACTGACAGGGCCAGTGCAAACTTTCTGGACTTGATTTACTGTCCATCGGACCAATGGGCTTTCCTCTGGGTAGTCAGAATGGCTACTCCAACTGTGCAGACACTTGAAGAGGTTCAAAACTGACATTAATTTGACTCTATTCCCACTACATGAGTAAGTAACAAAATGTGCATATCTATTAATGCAAATAAATGAATCATTAAAAAAGAATAACTCCACTTCAGTGTCACTGCAATGAATGAGTCTCTGTAAAAGAGAAAAGCTCAAACACAGTGCCTGGTCTCTGATTTGCTTTTACTTCGCCCTCTGGCAAATCCTCTAATCATGTGGAATGACAGGTCACCAAAACTGACTTCATTTACCAGGCTTGGTTCAACACTGTGGAAGTAATGCATGCAGCAATGTGATTAGTTCTAACACCTCAGGCCAACCTGTCACCGCATTACAGATAGTTCTTTCCAACATAAGGGTGTTTGGATAAGTTTGGATAAGCGTAACAGCTCAGTGCCAAACACGAAAAAAAGAAAAATCGAATAGATCACTCCAGACGGCCCTGTGGTAATCATCTCTAGCTGGCAAACGCTGAGTGCAACTTTCTCCGGGTAAAACACACAACTTCTCTTTGGCTCCTTCACTGGATAATCTCGCTCATTTGCTGTGACTCATGCAAAAAGCAACACCTGCGGCAGAAGGGCATCGCTGTAAATCCTCAGACAAACCGAAACAAATGTTGAGTGAAAGAAAAACTAAAGTTTCCTCTTCATCACCGGTGAACACCCCGGGCCAAATCCCCTCCTCGTTCTATTTGTATTGTCGCAGGAGAAACAATGCGAAATGTCTCATTCCCTACGATGGCTCAACACAGGTGGTAAAGTCCAATCCTTAATAGATTCACCTGGCAGTGTGGAGAAAGCTCTAATCCTTGGTTTAGTATTCTGACAATGGCATAGTGGGGACATAGCGGTGAAAGCTGTTGGGCTAAATTGTGTATAGCACATTCACATTTTAGCTCAGCAGGTGCTGGCTGCCATGCCGCAGAGTGTCTATCGGAGGAATTTGAGTAGACTTTAAATTCAGTATCCTTGAAAGAGACTGTTTGATGTTTTGTCAAACCACATCTGAAGGTAAAGGCGTGTGTGGAGCAACATGAGGGCTGTTGGTCTAGTCTCCTCCTGGCTCCATACAAGTCTTCAACATCTGTTTTTCTTGCAGCACAATGAATTGTGCAACTATGTGGTGACTGAAGAACTCACCAACTTAACTTCTCAGGAGAAACAAAACTACAGCGAAGCTAATCTGTAAGACGGGGACAACCCTCCATTCCGACGCACCTCCACTTCAACACCCCGCTGTTCCGAAACACCCTGTTCCGAAACACCGCTGTTCCGACAGCTCACGGGGGCGCGAGGCTGCTGCGGCCGCTGCTCGTGCTGACAGCTGACTGAGGGAGATGCTTTGGTTGGGCTTAGGCAATGAAGAATAGTGTTGTGACGTTCACGAACGAACCGATTCTTTTGAACGGTTCATTAACATGAACAATGAGAACCGAGTCGCAGCTGGGAGCCGTTCTTTTGTGTGTGTGTGTGAGCCAGTATGTGTCAAAAGCTCCACTTTTGCTCTCGACCAGTAGGCTACAGGTACAATGGGAGGAGGAGCAGGTCATTCAGTGACAATGAGTTGTGCATGCTGTCTTCATGTGAGTGCAACCACCTACCCCCACAAAAAAGAAAAAAAAGTGCACTGCTCTTGCTCCGATAACGTGAGCAGCGCGTGCCCAATTAGTTATGCAAATTAGCTGAGCCACCTTATGGACTATTTATAGTAAATAATAAATCCAAATGACATCCAGAAAACTGCAGAAATATTTTTAAAAAGAGCCAAAAGAGCCAGTTTTTTGAACGGCTCTTTGAAAGGAACGGATCGCAAAGATCCGGATCCCGTCAAAGAGCCATAAATCCCATCTCTAAAAGGAGTTGGTTAAGTTTAGTAAAAAGATCAGGTAGAGGCTAGAGAGGCTAGAAGCAGAATGAACGTTAGGCCTTTATGTCATTAATATGAAGTATTTGCTTGTTTTGCAGTTTATTATGCACATGATCCGTTTGACTCCAAAAAGGAAATAAGGATCACTGCGCACTGAGGGTTTCCCCCAGTGCGCAGTGATCCTTTTCGAAATAGCGGTGTCTTTAGAAAAAATAGAAAACCCCGCTATTACGATGAATGGAAGTCTATTGTCGGAAAGGCGGGGCTTCGGAAAGGCGGGGTGTAACCCTGTAAGACGGTAATGAGGCACAGTAAAATGCTACAATTAGCATGCTAACGTGCTTACATTAATGTAAGCGTGTCAATGTAAACATAGACATTGACTAAGAAACTAAAACTTGCAATGTCCCTCTAGCTGCCCTCCCTTCATTAACAGTGAAACCCTAGTCCAACATTTTGGCAAATTCATGAGTAGGTTCATTACCTTGAATTATCGTTGCATGTTTGTTTTGAGATCTGCGAGGCAGAGACGTGAGTTGCTCAGCAAACAAAGGTGAATGGTACTGTACAGGTCCCCTGTCTCTCGTCAAACCCATCAAATACACAATCCAACACTCCAGAACACTCTGGTGGAGAAGTTGTGACCTGCACATTCACCACGGTATGAAATAATAACGTATAGCTAGGCAGCTAAGATGCCGGGTTCTTCTTCTTCTTCTTCTTCTTCTTCTTCTTCCTCTTCTTCTTCCAATGGGCGAAAACTCACCAAACTTTGCACAAAGGTCCAGTCCCATGCCAGATTTACTCAACTCCAAGGACATGTGCCCCGCCCCCTCCTAGGGAATGGCCTCTCTGCACAAAAGACAATCTGAGTCCAGACTATTCTGGTCTGTGGTTCCTTGGAGGTTGAACCAGCTACTGAATCCAATCAGAACAGGCATGCCCCTCTAGTTTCAACAATCTCTCAATGGCATCTCTTCAGAGAGAGTGGCTTCTCCTAACACCTGTGAGAAGTGCCGATCTCACACTGTGCACCTCTTTACCTCCTCGCACTTACTGAACAGATGAAGCACTAAGTATTTAGTTGAAGTCCCCTTCCATACTATAACTGCAGTGATGCCTATGGTGCTTTCGAAAAAAAAGTCTGCCAAGTGAGAAGATGGTCAAGATGAAGGTAATTACTTATTTTACAGTAACACAGACAGCACAGTAGAGCAGACAGTTGGGCACAAAACTATATTTTCTTTTCCTCTGTCTTAATTTGAGTATTTTCATGTGGGGATGGAGCCCTATCAGGCGCTCCAAACAGTGACAGGATGACAGGTAGAAAGACAGCGCTGTCTCACAACGTGACAGTGTCTTCATTTAACAGTCAGACGTGCTGGTCTGGAGACAGATTTCAGACCTTCACAGGTTACAGGTCAGTTTCCGTTCTATTCTGACTCACTGCTATGGGCGATGATCTCTCTGTTCACTCACGCCACTTCACTCTGCTTGTTACTCTCCCTGTCAGCTGACTTTTATCACACACATTTAAAACGATGATCCTCCTCTCCACAGGAACCTGTGCTGCCAAGAATTCAAGTCCATCTAATAAAGTTGAGACATTTCACTGAAAACCTCAAACGTGAACTTCATACACAGTCATTTTGAAGGAACTCAGTCGAGCCCGTCTTATATCTGAGTTATTTCAAACTGCAAAGGATCCTAGTGTAGTAGCTGTAATTCTCCCTCAGTCTGCGTTGTGTTATGTGAAACGAGGCACAACACTTTCTTCAGCTTTTGACCAGACTTTTATTGCCTGAAAAACAGCACGGAAACTCACTGATCAGTCGGGCTGTAATGACACATACAGATTTACTGTAATTTCTGTAAGTTTTTCGGTTTTAAAGCCACTTCTTTTGTTGTTGTTGTTGTTGTTGTTGTTGTTTTGATTTGGTTTGGGTAGAAAACCCTCAAAATGTTAATTGTTTTCAAATTATTATTATATTTCAAATTAGTTGCTGCTGTTATATAAAAAAGATAGATAGATAGATAGATAGATAGATAGATAGATAGATAGATAGATAGATAGATAGATAGATAGATAGATAGATAGATAGATAGATAGCTCTAGCCTACAGAGAAGTTTGCAAATGTTAGCTTAGCTTATGAGCTAATGAAGCTAACTATAAAAGTTTAACGACAAAATATAAGCAATTTGGCACATTGAAGTAAGTACAATGCAGTCGCCACCTTCTGCATCTAGGTGAACATGACATAATGTGATCTGTGCTGCTGCATTATGTTCTTTTGACAGTTTTAATAGTGAGAATTCTCAAAATGAATCCATACTGCTGTTGATCAATATAATAAATCAGAAAAGTTTTCTGCTCATGTATTACTCTACAGAGAAAAATGAAAAGCGTGTGTGGTTTGTTTTCAGGGGTTGAGAGAAGAAACGGTTCTCTAAACTTCCTCATACTTCTGTGCCGGACTGATAATGTGAAAGTGGCAGATTGGATTGACGCTGTGTGAGAGAGAGGGCTTTTTAATTCCATTTTTAATATGCTATGGCAGGGACACAGGAGATGGAGAGTTAATATATTCTGACCAGTGGGGTTAGTCGGGACCTTCACTTTAGAATAGGGAACCACTCATAATGTGCTCTGTGCACTCACTCAGAATAACAATAAAAATGCCACTGAAGTCTATGACTGGCTTTTCAATTCAAGTTCACAACACTTTTTTATTATCAGGAGCTGCAGTAAGCTCATGAGCAGCTGTCTCTGTCATCTGGGTGTGACATAAACACAGGCCTGTAAGCATTTTGTAACCCAAACATCAAGCTACTTTTTATGCATGTATTAAAGAAAAGAGGGAGGAATACTGCCCTTTTCATTTCAAGTGGATTCAATGGAACTGGTGAAAGTGAGAGCCTGAGCCTGAATGAGGCACAAATACATGTTGAAAAAGATGAGCAGAGTAAAGTCGCTCTATTTTAAGTCAGAAAAAAAGGCACATGCTATTAATATACTTTTGTTTTCTATAAAAAATAAGTCATAAAGTGACTGAAGACAGTTGCAGGGAATTAGTCCTGTGGTATTTTCCATGATGTTGCCCATAAGGGGAGCTGGAGCTCCTGTTAAAGCCTGTGCATCAGGAGCAAGGGTCTCATTGTGTTCAACAGCTGAGGGGACGTCAGGTCGCAGATGAAAAGATAACTTTCCCTCACTGTGTCCCTCACCCCACACCAACCTGTCACTCAAAGCAGCCACACATCCCTATGGAGACTGACTTCCTTATGAAAGCAACCTCAAGTGGCCATTTAAAGAAGTGCTGATGTTGGAACAAGGCATGGTTGTAACAGCAGCTTTTCTTGGACACTAATATGCTGCAACAACAGCTCATCTGAATCCTGTCTTTAGGACTCACTCCCTGTTACACTTTTTTTTTTTTTTTTACTAAGGCTGGTTGCCAAAACATGCAGGTACGTACATCTATATCCATATTGTGTGTGTTTGCATTTCTTCTAATAAAAAAAACTGTATTCTGTTCTTTTTCTTTTTATATACAAAGCAACTCCATCTGGTGAGAGTCATTGTCCATTGTCCAGGACACTTTTAAGAAAATGTGCTTTTAAAGATGAGATGGGGACAAAAGTGGCCATGTTATAGGCTACTTGTTCCCAGCATCCCCAGTGGGAATTCGTTAGTGTTCTGACAAGATTTCACTGATTGATTTCCGTAAATCAGAAAAAAAGTCAAATCAACAAAATCCAACAAAAGGGTCAAGTGAGAGACCACATAAGAGCTGAAATGAGATCAGTACTGAGCCTCTATAACACTATGCCCCCAGAGTCAAGCCAGGTCACCCTAGCTGTTGACCATGTTCATTAGTAAAAGACTTATCTAAATGTATTTATGAACCTACTTTTGCTTAATCAACATCTCCTTAATTTAACTCAAAACTACCTATAAAGAAGAAATTAAAGTTTTGATGACTCTTGACATTATTATTACATGATGTCAAGTTATAATGGTGAGTGCTTGATGTATTTGTTTGTTTCACCACATCTGGAATAGGATCTTTCTCTCTCATCAGAATAACCTACTAATAATAGATCAAGTCTAACTCTGTAATTTCTAACACAGCATGAGTTTGATTGTGACTCATTCCTCTTACTCATCCTTTCACACTCCTCTAAATACAGCAGCCTGTGTGTATCCATCTCTCCTTCACACTCTTTTATAGGTGTTGGCTGTTGAATTGAAACTATCCTCTCTGTCTTACAATGAGGTCCCACTCATTACGGTGGTACTCTCTCTGTCTGCTGCTCTCCTCTAACAAGCCTTAATGGAAGGAGAAGCTCGTCTTTCTCTTTCTGCTGCTCTCTGTTTGTGAGGTCGTAAGATAACAAACAGTATTTTTGATCTAACTCTGATATGTCTTTGAAAGTTTGCTAATAACGCATTCAAACACAACAAACATAACAAAAGGAGGTATCATAACCAAGAGTTACATATTGTTGCAAGGTGACATCTAATGGTTATAATAATTATGAAAGGAGCAAATGGAAAAGTGTGGATATGACTTAAATAATAAGAGGTATGTAAACTCTTTTTTGTGTGCAGTCATTAGAACAGCAACGTGTCTGGAAATTTCCTGTTCATTCTTTGTTGTAGCCAGGAAGGCAGTAGATGTGTGCTTGGCACGATGGAACTGTCTGCCTTCAACCCTTTGAAACATTACAATTAGCAGCAGGCTGAGCTACATAGATAGATATATAAAGACAGGGCAGCTGCAGCTGTTTGGTTAATACAGGGTGAATTTACCACAGCAACAGAATCATGAGAATATTTTTGGAATTATTGTAAAGATCTATTGTCTGATTTTTTTTATTTTTTTATTGATCATTTATAGTAAGAAAACATACACATAAAGCAATAAATAAATAAAGGAATAAAATAAAGGTTTTGCAGGTTCCTTCATATGGTTATGTGTGCACACATGGGTAGCCTATATAGAAAAAACCCCCAGCAAGTTCACATAAAAGAACCCACACTAAGAAGCAAACCTCTGCTCTTGCCCTTCACACACCTGAAAATGTGTGGTTGATGTTGTTTGACTTGAATTTTGCAAAAGTAGCTGCAGATGTCATCAACAGCACTGATCCACTAGTCAAAGCAGTAAGTATTTCTCTGACTTGTTATCCATTTCTAAACAATATGACATTGTGAACAACAACAGAACACTAGAGGTTACGTTTCTTTCCTCCTACATTCTTACATTTTGACAACTGCAGTCTGTCTGTCTTTTAAAGTTGAGATCAGTGGGTTAGTTCTGTTTTAAATGTGTTGATCTGTCATGGATGAAGCCAAACTACAGGGAATATTATACAACTTCCCATCATATCTACACTGGATAAAACTGGAATAAGTATAATAAACATAAAAGGGGGAGATCCTCCGCACTTCAGCTTAACGAACTGTATAGACCGGTGCGTCTCAGGACTGGAGATGGGATTCAGAGAGTGTTTGCTCTGAAGAAGACATCATGTTGAAACATTAGCAGCCGCACCTTCATAAATTTCTAAAACCGACCGTGCGCTCCAGTGTCCTCCCTCTGTCTTCAAGTATAATAAACATGTTGGTTTAGTAGGATACGATCCGTCATCAATCAGTGTCAAACTAATTTTGATTGTACACCTCGAAGGCTCGTTGGTCTAGGGGTATGATTCTCGCTTCGGGTGCGAGAGGTCCCGGGTTCAAATCCCGGACGAGCCCGTTATTAGGTATAATCAAGAGATATTCATTGACTAAGCTCTTGCATCCATCTGCCGAACATGTAGGAATCCTGTGTTGTGATTAATCAATCAGCTACAGAATCTTCATGAATGGTCACTGGCAAAGCCTTCACAACCATCTGGTAAAAATTGAAGGTATCCTGTAGAACTCTCCTTCTTTCTTTACTAACCATGGACTGAGTTCTCACTGAGAAACAGGGTTCTCAACAGGCTACTCGGGTGCACGAGGTCCCGGGTTCAAATCCCAGACGAGCCCATTGTTAGGTATATTCTGGGGATGTTCATTGACCAACCGCTTCATTCTGCTGAAAATTGAAGGAATCCTTTGAGGTGATGAATCAATGACCTACCATGTGCATCGCTACAGCTTCACTTTGGGTTGTGAGCTACATTGAAAGTAATCTGTGATCTGTGCACACTAAAGGCGCTACATCTGAACGGCGTATGCACATACACACCAAGGAGGTGACCAAAATCATCGAGGCGGCCGCGTTTGGCTCAGATAGGCAGATAAATTGTAGTGCCAGCTGCAGCAGTCTCTTTCATTAATAAGGGCAGCCCCAAAAAATGCAGATTTATGTAATAAAATGGAATATGAAACTCAAATACATCGGTTCAGGGTCCGATATATAGAAATATAGCCCATATTTTCAAAATAACAGCTCATTAAATAATTTCTCTCACCTGGTTAATGTGATAACTGCCAGCTGGTCCTCTCTAAACCACAAGAGCCACAGCAGACGGAAGAAAGAGCCAGAGCTGCTGGTGGTCGACCTTTGGCGAAGGGTCTGATTCTTGCTTTAGGGTCCAAGAGGTCCCAGGTTCAAATCCCAGATGAGTCCTTTGTCAGGTATGATCTAGTAACGAGCCTGGTCCGGAATTAGACATTAAAATGTAACAAATTGGGGACTTGTGTGTTTCACTGACTTTCTATCGTGTGTTGCACCACTACTGACCATTGACTTAATTAGCTTATTACCTAAAAGTGTGGTACGACAACCACACAGTGTTTGTCCAAATGTTTTACAGGGGTCAGACTGATGGGAGGGTGTACACAGCCACAGACTGTCAGTGTGTGTGTATGGTACTGTATGTGTATCTGTGTGTGTGACAGCCAGCCATTTCTCACTAAGATCAACATCTCTGACCGGACTGACGGTCAAATGAGATCAGAATTCATAGCAGCTTGATTTTTTATTTTATTGCCGGTCATTCATGACAATGTTCGGCTTGTGAGACTCAATCAAAAAGAGGTTGCCAAGGTAACCAGAGACACAGCAGGGAGCCTTGAAAAGTGAACATGAAAACATGAACCTGCAGCTTTGGCAAAGAACAAGAAAAGTTTAAAAACAGTGATTATAGCCAGGACTCGACAATCATGCTGCAGCCAGCTGGAGTTTAAAAATAGAAATATACTGTAAAGAGCAAAAGAGCTGCAGCTGAGAAGAAAACTTCGCTTCCACCCACCGGCAAAGATACAACAGCCTCACATGATGAGAATAGAAAGTTAATGTTCCTATGTTGTTAAATCTTGATTAATGCACAGAAGTACACTTCAATATACCATCACTGAAGAAAGGAAATCTCTACTTCAATTAAAATGAAGTACACAGCATTAAAGGACTATTAGATCTTATTATGATGCCATCACACTGGGGAAAGGGGAGAATGCTTTGTGTCTTGTAGGAAATCTGCCCCGGGGTGGTCCTGGTGATGAAATGAAGGTTTTGATAGAGAGTTGGATGCTGGACATAAGGCAGGAGGTGACAGAGGAGGAGGAGGATGGTGTAGCAGGCCACCTGAGGAGAGGAGAAGAGAGAAAAGGTTTCAGTTCAGTTTAACAGCTGTAATGTGATTGGCCGATTGAGACTGTGGTGAAATATGATGGACTGACTGCCCCACATCAGCAGATCACAGGGAGTGAGGGACAACAGGGCTGTGAGTGAAATGAGTTGTAATAATATTCCTCCTGACTGAACTCACACAGAGCTGCATTAAAGGAGACTTCTGCCCATTTTTGACCCCTAAATTGTTTTCCTGATGGTCACCCAGTGTTAGGAGGGAGCGAAAAACACGACTAAAATTGATGCAGGAAAACCGGAGTTACGCCATGGCTACCGGCGCTAAGGATAGCAACAACACTAACCTATGGGGGCAATTCTTTCAACCACAACAAACACTCAATATATAATGAAGAGCATTTGTTCAACATTAATATCTATATCAACACAGCTCTCCACCTGCTGTACTCTGCTGCACCTGTCCATCTGCATCTCTCTCCTTACATGCTCTATATTTTGTTTACCCTTCATATCCTTTCTGTTTACCATGTTTAATTTTATGATCAATCTTTTGAGTTGTGCTAACATTTTTCTTTCCACAAGGAGTTTAAATGCAGCCAAAGTAAATGTCGGTAATCAGGATCACTATGTTATGATTTCTCTGCGTAGCATAGAGATCATATAGAAATCCGGCCCCTGGAGGATGGGCACCAGGCGGGGGGCCCGGGGGCTGATTACATAATGAGCCGCTCTCGCAGTAAATCAGAAACTGAATGCATGCAGATTATGGTCGCAAATTTGATGAAAGCCTCGCTGCGAGATCGCACGTCACTTTCTTTGTGCATCTGGTCCAGCGTGCTCATGCAGGATCACTTCACTCACAATAAGGAGCTGATTGAGAAATGATATTTTTAGGGCCTTTAAACCCTCCAGAGAAACGCATTACTGCACTGAACAGCACATCTGCATTCCCACTGCATTACCAAGTAATGCAAGAATACTGACATGAATGTGATGTATTACACAAGTGTAAAGACTCTATTATGTTTTTATTATACATTGTCAGGGAAAAGCTGAAACTTCACACGTTTAATGCTGTATCTTATAACAGAGGCGTCGAAGACATGGTCACAAGGAAAACATAAAATATAATAGAAAAACTGTGGATGTATACAAAATGAGATTAAGGGGTAACTATTGAATTATGTTTGGTTTGTGGGAGTCTGAGGAAAGACACACTTGTGGAAGGTTCCACCAAAATCTGAATTGTACAGTTTTTTATTTAAAGCTGCATTAATCTGTGTAGTGCTCACTCTCATTTAAGCAGAAACTTTAGGAACTTCAGTAAAAAGTTTGGCAGTCTGTCCCAGCAGATTAATGTCACAACCCTTGGGGCCCTAGTTTGGTGGCGCAGCGCAGGTGGCGAAGGGAAGTGCAGCCGGTCTAATGCAAGTTTGGTGCAGCGCAGACAGCAAAGTCAGGTCGGCAGATTGGCAGATCGCGCTGCGCCAATATGGGTGTGGCGGCGCAGCAGGGGGAGGTGTCACAGATTCAGCTTGGTGAAGTGGAAGTTTCGTGCAAAAATGTCCCGCCGAATCTGCGCTGAAAGCAGACCACCTCAAAGCAGGTCAGCTTTCAGTGCAGGGCGAAGCGCAGCTGACGTAGAGGGAGATTGGTTGACTGGCAGGCAGTCCACACACGTCACCAAGACCTCACAGGCAGGTTTCCACAGTTCCAGGCACATTTAGATGCAATAAATAACCACAATAACCGCTATTTAATGCAACTAATGGAATCAACATGTGAATTTATATCTATAAAGATTGTCTCGTCACATCTGACATCAGATCAAAGGCTGTTGGCAGGACGAACTGGCACTGAAAAGCAGCGGCGGGTTGTGGACTGTGAGGGTGGATGACTGCATGTCACTATAGTTACAGACTAAACATAATTTCAATGCAGTACTACATAATTTGGTGAAGAATTAAATACTTTTCAGTGATGACAGCTCTGCCGGGTTTCGCAGGAATCATGGGTAATAAAAGCAATGAGGAAGGAAGCAAAAGCCATGAGCTGCCAAAGAAACCTTACTATTGCACAATAATTATTCATGAGTTTGTCTCAAAGAGCAACCCCATGTCAGTATAACCCTTTGCTCATTCTGTGGAAACACGCTCTGAGCTAAAACTTGCACGCACACACAGAAAGGAAAAAACACAACGGTATGGTCCTTTAAAATACTTTGCAGGACCATGTTGTTCATATTTGATAACGTTTTTGTTACTGATGTTTTAATCATGTGTCATCTTCCTCCTCACATCCATCACAACGTCAGCGCCGGCTTTCGGGGTCAGTTCACCGGGAGTTTACGTTCCAACACGTCAAAGAAAGAGCAGATGCCTCCGGCCTGTGAGTCCCATTAGTCAGGAGGCTTGTGCAATATTTGATGTGTTGCATATAGCCTACTTTGCTTTAATGCTTGCATATCATCCACTGTGCATATCCATAATATAACCCTCTCCCCGGTGAAAATGTTTGTGAAGCCGCCGTATCCGAGGTTGTTACTACATATGGCTCTTTGCATTCCTGCACAAATGGAAATGTCATTCTAGGGGGATTATGAGAGGCAGAGTGATGTATCCATCAGGAAACAGACTGGAAGGAAATCTCTCATTTGAGTAAAGTTGTGCTTAAAGTGATTGAACTAAACTGTTGGGCTTTAATATTATTAAATCACATTATGTCTAGAGTGGATCTGCAGTGTTTTCCACCCTTGGGTGGGAAACTGAAAAAAAAAAAAACAACAACTTGCTGACGGATAAGATTTTCAATATCCACTCAGCTGGTCTGCAGAGGACCTCATTTAACCTCCACTAAAACCACGCATTCTTTACTGTTGAGTCAAACAAGGTGTAAGGTTTTCGCTGTCACTGAGCAGCTCCACTGTGACTATATCTGTTTCTTCTTGTTATACTTGTCAATAGAGTATAATCGATCGTTGGCAGTTGCTTCTAGCAGATACTGTAGTACTGTACAGGCAAACGAGGGCCATACATCTTATCATCGAATTCTGAGCAGGAATAAATTGTATGTTTCCAAAAAGGGTTATTTTTTCATTCAAATGTCCAAATATAGGCCAAGAGGGAGTTCCTCCAGTTAATATCAACAATCATTTTGTAGAAGACGGCCCACCAGCTTCTCTTTTTCCTGACAGCACTGAAAGAATCTGGCCTTTCTCGGCGCGTCCTGCTCTCCTACTACCGCTGCACAACAGAGAGCATCAACACACACAAAATATCTACATCACTCCTGGTGGCTGACTGTCAGTAGGGTCCTATGATCTACCATAAAGGCTAAAGATGCTTTCAGTTTTGTAAGAAAATTAAAATGTCCATAAATATTTTTGTACAGGGTAAGGTGTGCACCTATATGTCATGATGATTAATAAAGAGTCTTATACTGATTGTAGTCGTGGAAGCCTGTCGAATTTCTGGGATGTCATGAAATCTGTTCTAAAGTGAGTCAAAGAGTGCAAGTCTGAAAATCTTTCTAGCTCAACAAGCTCATTCACTACCTGAATATTTAGCACTGGACAGACTGATTTGCTGCTAATGGCTGTAGCATCCAAAACAGCCTCTTTGATTCCACTGTCGGTTTCTCTCAGTGTCACTGGTGAAGTTCCTACTGTTTGAATTAAAGACGGATAATGATGTGTTCATGCACTGCACTGTGGGATAGTTGTGTAGATCCCAAGCAAACAATAAAGTAGCTGTAATAATCTTTCATGAACACGATGCACCAAATGACAGTGTGACAACCTGCGTGCCTAGTAATGATGAACCTGCTGAGAATCCTACCTGAAACTGCAGCTTGCCTCGGCTTTACACGACTTTACAGCAAACTGTTGTTTCTGGTTGGTCTCACTGTTCTCACATAGGCCTAGTGGCTGGCTGTAACTAATTGCAAAGTAAAACAAAAACGCGTGCTGTCATTCCGACATCCCACCATTTCAACATACTGCTATTCCGACATGCCATCGCCCCACCATTCCGACAAGGCTTTCAATAAAAGGAAATGTGCATCACTCAACAGATGAATCTAGACTATCTACTTCTGGACTCTTTTTTTTTTTTTGTTCACTCAACTTAACCAACAAAAATACCATCATTCCGACCATAGGAGGCAAGAATTGTTGGAATGATGGGACATTTGATTGAAAAGCCATTTAAACAATTAGAGGCCTCTGTCAAAAAAAAAGAAAAAAAAAAAGAAGATCCAAACTGCCATAACTGCTGCAAACTTCATGGGAAACACAAAAGTAACTCAGTCAGAAGTCTCTGCATGGCTCATGCTTTGTGGAGGAGACATGTTTTGTTTGGAGGTGTCAGAAGGTGCAAATAAATAATCTGTCAAAGTGATATTCGGGGGAGTCTAACAGACTGTCTGGTATTTTGTTGAAGTAATGAGCTGAGGATTCAGAGGAAGGTGAACAGTGTTTAGATAGAGATGTGTGGTCTTCGTCATCTAAAAGTCCTGTTTTAACAAACATTTGTAACAGATAATAGTAATGTAGCTGTTGTACTGAAATGACATCACAGAGATGATTTTCTTCTTTTTCTTGTTTTCTTTCTTTTTCATGTTGGTTTTTGAAAAAAAAAATTGCCTCCTCTCCCTTGTCCGACCTCCAATTTCCTGTTTTGGTGATTTGGATTCTGGATGCATCATTGCTTACATGCATCCCAACCTGCATTTTAAAACACACAGCCTGTGCTTGCACTGTTCTTTCTCTTTGTGTTGTTCATAATGAGCCAAATGTAACACCTCATGGTTGAGCAGGCAGGAATCAAATTTTCTTTTTAAGAGTAAGCCCAATACCGCCGGCTATGACGACCGAATCAAGTCAAAAGTTGCCAGATCCACAAATGTATCCTGACAATGACTGTGTGTGTGTGTTTGTGTGTCGCGCTCGCGGTGTGGGCGTTTCGCCACAGTTTTGGGCCAAAAGGATCAAAACCCCCAGAACACGGTCAAATTGAGTTGAAGGGAAGAAAAACAAACAAACAAATGGGGCGGTGAGGCCCTTTAAATGCTGTGTTTTTTCCAAGTTGTGGAGTAAAATGTCATCAGAGCGCGGGGCCACATCGAGTTCAGGGACATGTAAGATAAAAGCCTCTCCTCTCCTCTCTCTGAGCACGGGAGCGTGTTGTTGCTCCGAGGACTTTGCAGCAAAACGTCCCATTTGTCCGAAACCATCTGGGATGCGGACAGACGTGTTTCAGACATGTTCCACTGTTCAAATAATCATGACAGCTGGGTTTATACTGGTTCATACTCTCTGATGGTTTTCGAGCTCTGCTTCACTTGTGGGCACAGCATTAGCAAACATGTTGTGTTTGTGTCTGTCGCCGTTGTTGCGGCTACATCTAGAGATAAATCTTTTAATGTGCGGGCAACTGTGCAAATAAAGGAAGAGTTGTGTGCTGTGGGACTTTTGGCAGCTCTGTTGAGAGAGAGTGCGTGTGCTGTGTTTTCCTGACGTGATTTGGATGCTCTGAAACACAACTGCGCCCCCAAAAAAGAAAAAAGTAGAAATACAGTGAGCGATCGTGTTCTTCCCCGTGGTGAAGTCTTGCTGCACTAATGGGAACAGGGTTTTCGAAGATGAGAACGCCTCCGTCCACTTGGCTCGCATGTGCGCTGAATGATGGGACGGGAATGAAAATGATCCGGAGCATCTACTGAGGCTCCGGTCCACAAACCCACAGCTGCAGCCTCAACGTATGGAGTGGAGGGTTTGTGTCTGGTATGGATACAATGCCTGTGTACGTGGGGCAATTAGTTATGAGCAGCAGGTTGTCATGGTACCCGTAGCCCAGACAATACATCACAACAGACCACATGGAGCTTAGTATGGATAAAAATAAAAGAGCCTATGAGGGTCCTGCATGGCGCTGCAGAATGCTGTAGCCATTTTGGTTCAGGGTGCTTCTATACCAGTCGACCGACCCTGGATCCAGCAGCACAGCCCAGACCGGTGTCTGACAGTTGATGTCACACAGAGGAACCATCATTTTTGCCTTAACCACGTACAAAAATATTGCATGATGAACTTTTCTCTCTTCATTGGACTTGAACTGATTGAATTTCAATTAAAAAAAAATTGAAAAATTGAATTGAATTAATCTGTTTGGAACTAATGTATGTGAGCGAACACCAGGAGTTACCACCAATATATTGCTATATGCACACTTTTCTTACCATTCATAAATAACTTCTCTCTGTGACTGTAGTTGTCTGCAGCAAGTCATGGAGAAGTGGCAGAGACGTGATGCTGGGATGGAGGCTGCACCGAATCCAACAAACTTAAGAAAAAATGAAGTGTGACCATACACAACACTGGTTTCTGGTTCGTATAACCACTATTAAATCTATGGATCAAAACCTCAAATAAAGCTCAGAAGAAGAAAAGTAACACATTGGACTATCAACAGTGCTGGAAGCTTCCCTCATAGGACGGGAAGACAGAAAATATGAGTGATTCATAATCATGACGTGCTTGCATATTCAGCATGCATCACGGGGTTTTATCCTTTGAGTTTTAATTAATTTAAAGCAAGAAAATTGGATTCAATCAGAGGGAAAGCAAAGATAAAACAGCCCTGCACATCTCTCTCTCTCACCTGCTGTGCGTCTGTGTCTCTCACCTCCTCTCTCCTCCCGTAGTGCGTCTGTGACAAAGCAGACTGATCCTGTTATTAAAACTCATTACAAAAAGATATTTACGCTGCAGCTTGTTCTAATTCATCTCATTGTGAGCTCTGAGCGGGCAGCGGGTGAAGGCTGCGGAGCTCTGCCTGCGTGCACCGGCTGCGGGGTAATAATGACAGTATGACATCTAATTTTAGTGCAGATTTAGGCATCACAGGCTGCTCAGCGGTGAACCTGTTGCTCTGCAGCGAGGCCTCTCTCCACGCTGGAGTATCCTGAGGGGGAGGGGGGGTGAAATCATTGCAATTCAAGTTCTGATTACTCCAGAAGTACGACTACGGTTTTGGTTCCTGACAGATGATTCCCTTTCCTTCGAGATACTTCATCTGCAATAGCCACTCAAGCACTAATGGAGAGATACTCGGCTGACAGTGGCTCAGTGTGCTTGAAAAATCCCTCCTCCCCTTGTATAGAGCTGCATATATGTTGTATTAATGAAATTTATGTATTCATTTGAAGACAGTTAAACTCCAAGAGAGTAATTAAGTTCACTGCAGTTTCACTTCACATCAACTATGTATATTTGCTCAGAAGCAGATGGCTCCTGTCACTGGTCGTGATATTGCTTCTATGTGCACTTAATCCGTTTCAGCTCCCAGTGTCAGGGCTGATAGAGGTTGTTATATGATTAATAGCATAGGATCAAACCTTTAAAGGTCTGCCACAAAAATTTCTTATCGGTTCTTTTGACTTTTTTCCCAGATATGATATACATTATTGTGGAATTAACACAAAACAAAATAAAACAAATGATTTTAAAGATGTCTGATAAGGGACAGTGTCTCTCACACCTGAACCATTTCACTGGTTTTACAGCAATTGATTGCTCCTCCACATCGAGGGGAGCCGGCTGAGTTGGCTCGAGCATTCTGTACCGGATGCCCCCTGGACGCCTCCCTCGGGAGGTGTTCCGGGCATGACCCACCGGGAGGAAGACCCAGGACACGCTGGAGGCCTGGGAACGCCTTGGGGTCCCCCCGGAAGAGTTGGAGGAAGTGTCCGGGGAGAGGGAAGTCTGGGGATCCCTGCTCCGACTGTTGCCCCCGCGACTGGACTCCGGATAAAGCGGTGGACAATGGATGGATGGATTGTTTTAACAACTACTTTATAAACAATAGTATAAGTGTCGAGTTCCTCCAAGCTAACATTCGCGTTAGCTATCACTTTTTTCGTTGGCTGCATCACTTTGGGCATATGAAGCTTATGAACTGTCTTTTAGTCAATGGACGATAATGTTAGTCTACTTCGTGTGAGGGTTGACTTGCTAGCCCGCTAGGTGTTAACTAGCTTATGCCAAATGATGTATTTTGAACGTTATGCTTGCCAAAATTACATGTTGTTAGCTAGCGATATTTATTAGGCCTAATTAGCTATAACTTTAATCATTATGTTGCCATTCAACATTATGTTAGCTAACTTGATCAACTGCATTTTCAGAATGAGGGAGTTTGGGGAGAAAGACGCACTCATAGTCAAAGAGCTGGAAGGTTGTAGCAGTAGGACATCGAGCAGTGGTCATGGTTGAAATTAGACACTTCAAGGTGCAGGTTAAAGACACTCTCCCGTTGTCAGACTTAGAAAGAAGGGATGCACTAGGTGTAGGCTACACTATGCACCAAAGAAATAGATTTCTTGTACAGTGTATGCATGCCCTATTAGCACACAGAGGTCACAAATATTTCTCTTTTTTTCAGCTTTTCCTGTTTGCATCCCTGGTTTACACACAGTTGATTGGTTCGAAAAGGGTGGGATGTGGGTCTGAATGCATGAATCAGAAACCAGTCAACAGATCTACATATAAATGATCTGAGCTGAGAAGCTTCATGAGATGGGAAAATGAACATCCATCACATTCAAATTGCTGCCAAGTTGATCTCTCTGTGTTCTGCTCAGAGCCTTCAGTCTGTTGCTGCTATCCTGTACTGCACACATGTAGTGATGCATCCTGCTGTTTTCATGTGGGTGTTCTGTTGTCTATGAATCTCCTCAGTTAAACACCACTCCAGTTATTGCAAGTAGCTATGAGGTGAGAACTTATAATTAACAGCTGAAAGGAAGTAACTCATTTATTCCAAAATTTGCATCACAAAACCTTTTTTTTGGTCTTTTTTTTAATGAAACCTTGGAGGTTGTTTACCATAAATATTGCACTGGTCCTTGGACATATTTTGTCACTTCTGGCATAATCACAAAGTAATAGAGTCATCATCTATCATCATCTATTTAATTTAAGGTGTTTTTTCCCCTGTGCTAACAAAATATTGAGTAAAAAAAAAAAAAAAAAATTATCTCCCATGCCACTCTCTCTGTCTCTGGTCTGATCTGTTAAAGCAGGCTGTGTGTTTCTCTGTGGGCTGAGGACTGATAATCACACTGCAATAATTAAGAGCCTAGACCTGCTTTATGAAAATAAGGTGCCTTTCCATGAAGCTGAGGCTTGGGGACTCCCTCTACTGGACACATGTGGTAGTCTTATTGTCAGTAGTCATTCACTGAGATTACAATAATTCCAGTAATGTAATACGGTCAGAATGTGGGTTTATTTAGAGTATAGTAAATGACTCATATGAGCACGGAGCTGATCTGTCTCTGATACTGTCTGCTTTAATGCTCTCAGTGCACCAGCTATGGAAAAAACAAAGACAAAAAAAAAAACCCCACAGTTAAAATCTGGAACTGTTTCCAAACAGAGTTGTACGAGCAAGTGAAGCACAGAGCTGCACAAACAAGTAAACAGAGTTTCATGTAATGATATTCAGTCTGACAGTGTGTGCTGGTGAGCCGAGCAGACACACTTTGATGCACATCTTCACTGCTCTCTCCACAGATGATGCATAAATGCTACAGGAGACCAGAGGAAAACTATGATTTCTCATCTCACGTCACACGTGCAGCAACATGTGACCTGTTTGACTTTGAATAGAAACCTTAAAAAAACACAAAAAACAAAATCTCCTTGGGGTTGTGAGGAGGAAATCAGGAGAGTTTTCAAACCATCACGTTATCACACGTTGTCAACCTTTGCGAGCTTCACCTAAGTGTTCTTTTATCTCACCTGGTGCAACCCTACCACTGGGTATCTGTGCTGTATGGCTCAACTAACAGTTTATGTAACAGGAATCCATCAGAGACTTTAGCTCCACTCTGCACATGCACAAATCCTGCATCAGAAAGCCCCTTCCCCCTCTCTCTGCCTCCCCATCCCTGTCTCTCTCAACTGTTCAATCTATTAAAAGCCCCAAAATATACTTAAAGACAAAGCAGGATAAGATTCTTCTTTCATCAGCTTCATGAGGTCGTCACCTTGAACAGTTTTCCAACAGTCTTGAAGGAGTTCCCAAAGGTGCCAAGCAGCAAGCACTTGTTGGCTGGTTTGCCTTCAGCATCTCAGTTGGGTTTAGGTCAGATGGCAGATTACACTTTGGTTTTAATTAACACTGTTGTGTCATAACTAAACATAACTATGTGTTCCTTCATACACAGCAAAAATGCCAGTGTTAAATCAACTCTGAGAGTGTTAAATTTAACACTGAGAAAGTGTGTATATGCGTCCACTCTTTTCAGTGTTAATTTAACACTAACACTAGTGTTAATGTTTTTACACTCAGATATAGTTATTTTAACACTGTATTGAGTTGAAAATTAACACTGGTCAACACTTGTTAAGTGTCAATAGTACACTACACTAGTGTCAGTGTTGATTTTTACACTGTAGGGAGTTGAAAATTAACACTGACTAACACATGTATAGTGTCAGTGTTAATATTTTTACACTCGGTTATAGTTATTTCAACACTGAAGGGAGTTAACAATTAACACTGGTTAACCCATGTGTAGTGTCAGTGTTCATGTTTTTACTCTCAACTATAGTTATTTCAACACTGTAAGGAGTTAAAACTTAACACTAGCTAGTATGTGTAGTGTCAATAGTACTCTACACTAGTGTCATTTTAATAAAATGTTACACTGACTGCGGTTGAAAATGCTACACTGACTATCAATGCATTCACACCAATGAGTGTAAAATTTGACTAATAAATCCACCCACCCTTAACCACCACAACCAACCACCAAACCTATCACAAAAAATACACAAGGCAAATACTTCATTAGAAAAATAGTCTTATTAATGGCCACCACACCACATTAGCAATTAACAGTCTCCATGGATTCACATATAATTACAGTATGGAACAAGGTACACTTGGTCATCGGTGTCATATGAAAATTACCTATCACAAGGTCTGTAATATGATCACTGTGAAAACCAAATTTTTCCCCTCAATATGCATTTAAATCATCAAAAAAACATTTGAGACTTTACAAATTACAAGATTGGCATTATTCAACAATTATACTCTCAATCCTGAACAAAGGCATCTCATTTTAAACTCAGTAACCACATACATCCCAAAAGTTCTCAAAATGAAATGCTAACTCAGCCTGATGTTTCTAAACCAGATATTTTTGAAGTTTTTAACTGATTTCTTGAAGAAATTCTTTCAAATCGCATGCACAAAATGTGTTTGAGTGGTCCTTCCGGGATACAATCCATACTCAAACTTCAAATGTCTAAATAACATTGAACAACTGAAATGGTGTACCTTGCAAATGTAACATCTGTACATTTATGGTCAAAGTTGGTCTTCAAACTTCACAGTGGAGAAGCCTCGCCCTGATTTCTTTTACCCGAGGACTCTCTTTCACTTTGCCGACGTCGATGCCATACACGGTGGTTTGGATGAAGATGAAGAAGCTGGACAGTGCATCATCATACGACACGGCAAAAGCATAATGCGCCTTGAAGAGCTCATCAAAGGCAGCAACTGGGGTCTGCATCCTGCAGGGAATGGCCTTCTGGTCCAGGATGATGTAGAAATCCTGGATGCTGTTGCTTCTTTCTCCGACACCAAGAAGAAAGGGCTGTTTGGGGCCAGTTTCTTTAAGGAAGGTCTCCATGCTTGACCCCACCTGAGAGAGGGAGAGAGAGAAAGAGAGATGAAATGTTTATAGTTAAGTCAATTTAATTCATGTGCGACTGACTGTATGAATGGATGTGCACAATACGTTGTGTATTGCGCACATTGATGAATCAATATTTGCATCAGTGATGTACAGTCCTAAGAAAATACCTTAATGAACTTGATCAGGCGTCTAGCAGCCTCTGATGCGCTCATCTTGCTGGATTTCTTGCCTTTGACTGTTGGAGGCAAGAGATGGAGTAGCAGAAGGATGGCGGCCATCTCAGAGTCCCACTCTTCAGAATGCCACACTGCAGAATTAGAAATGACACTATTAAATGTCTTTTATTTCCTTTTAAGCATTACAGCATCAGTTATAATAAAGTCTTCTTAAATTAACTATGGATTGAATATGGTTAGCAGTAAAGTGCAGTATGTGATTTGTAGTAAAGGGGCCAAAAACATGAAAGAACACAACAATGTCCTCTTTAGTTGTGTACACTAGAGGTGTGTGCAATCTACTTTGTCCACTATTCACACTTACCACCATCATCAGTCTCCTGTTGTGCAGACAGAAGTAGCTCATCCACATGCGGATTCGGGGTTAGATTCTTGCAGCAATCTGCGATGACTCTTGGTTTGAAAAATGTTGGCCACTTGGAAAGGAATTTCCCAGACACCTCCTCACCAAAGATCATTGTGAAGTCTTGGTCGATCTTAAACAGAAAATGTTTGTGGGTGTGAACTACTACAACTACTACAAAACAAGGCAACCACAAAGTTGTCAGCAATTCATTTTATGCTTACCAAGCCAGGTGTATCCAAGAATCTGGGAAACAGATCCAGGACAGTCGAGGCAGTATCCGGGTCTTGAACCAGCTTTTGCCTGTGCTGGAATGTTGCCTTCATCATATTTTTAACAAGGGTCGTATCACTTGAGTGTTTCATCACCGATATGGCTTCCTTGCATTCATCACCACTCAGCTGCTTCTCATCTGAACAGATACTGCGTGGAGTCTTGGGGCCTTCTTGGAAAGTGGTCCTGGATTTCTTGCTTTCTTGAGCAGAGTTCCGCTGAACAGTTTTCAGCCTCCACGCTAGGTAGCCGGAACCACTCTGGTGATCATAGAAATGTTCCTGTTGATAAAGAAAAACACATTGACTCACATCAACTGAGAAAAAACTCCAGGAAAACTCTTTAACAGGGAAAAAAACTGGAGACCTCAGGGTGAGCAACAGAGCAGGGATCCCTCACCCAGTACTGGGAGACTTGCAATAGACAAAAACAGTTTACTACACAAAATGTATGGGCATGCATTACTGTTTATACTCACATAGCCATTCTTGGAATCCGGATCCCTCAATTTAGGGAACAGTGTTGTAATCCCAAGTGCGTAGAGGATCCGCACATTCACCGGAGGAACCCTCCTGAAAAGAAATAGATCATTCCTCCAAAAACTGCAAATTTCATTTATGTGCACCTGTTATTGCAAGTGCATTCACTTACCCATGGCTCTCCACCATATCTGCCACAAGAATGTTTACCATCTTTCTTCTTGTAACATCACTGATGGCGCTTGTTTTCTCATACTCTTTGAATATTTCTTTTCCACCAGGCTTTGAATACAGAGCAACTCTAACATTCTGAAACGACAATTGCATAGCATTCACACTGCAGGTACAGTATGGTAGGTATTTCAGCCTGTGCCCCGGTCTGATGTGACAGTTGGTTAGCTAACATAATATTCAATCTGACATCTACTAAAGCTGCAGTACTAATATTACTGTGACATTTTAATGTACACATCAGGATCAATATTAGGTGGTTAACTTACATCTCTTGCAACGTTGCTATCCAGGGATCCTTCAACCAGCTGTCTTTTACGAGCTTTGGTAGATTCCAGTATCAGTGTTGAGTCAGAACCTGATGACGACCCTTCGGATGCACGTGATGGTGACCAGTCTGATAAAGATGAGCCCTCTGAAAACTCCTCCTCAGCATTGCTACCTAAGAAAACACACAGCCTTGCATTGTGAATGACACAATTGACCACAAGAGGAAACAAGTAACAGCTCAATTTACCTTCTGTAGAAAACAGAGTCAAATTCTTAAAAATTAAAATTAGAAGCCTGCAATCCCTTACCATCACGTTCTTGGGCCTTGAACGACACCCCAGATGACTTCAGGAGTTCATCAAATATGTCTGAATCCACTTCCACGTTAGAGGAATCCTTCAGGCTCAAGGAAGCAGAACCTGGCAAATTGAATTTTGCCAGCACTAAAACATAAGATACTGTAGATAAGCAAGATTTGGGAGGGGCAAACATGCATTGAACAGAGCTGATGAACAATAAATACACCGGAGTTAGCAGGGAAACTAATTTTCACTGTAGTCTCTAGGAAATACAGTGGAAAACCCTAAATGCACAAATAAACATGACAAATTAGCCTAACAGTTACCTGCTTGCAAGAACTGGGAGTAATTGTACTCGTCCTCAGCCCGTGGTACCCTGACCCATCTGCTGACTCCTTTATACTCTACAGGAACCAGCATGTCCCTTCAAAGACAAGAATGGCATAATTTATTATTCCTAATTTCTTACATTTACACCCAGTGTTTCCTGGGATGGGGGTAATTTGAACACTGTACAATTACCACGACTACATCATCGCACATAACAGCCAACATGACACTGACCGTGATGAAGGAAGGTGAATTGCTGTTAAAAAAAAAAAAAAACATATATAGGCTTTGTACTTAATCACATTTTTAATCGCATATACAGTAAATATTTCATCTGAGAACAGCGAGAATACAGATTAAATGGTCTTTCCTGACACTACACTATGATGATTACTGTATTTAACTACATAAATAACAGAAAACTGATTTGTTGAACTCAGCCTGATGTAGGCCTAAACATTGATAAAACTCTGTGTTGTCCCTGAAGATAGAGACCTCTGAAATGCACTGTGGACAGACATTGACAGGTCTGTAGCCATGTCTTGACCACATGTCAGCTGTTCAGCTGCAGCAGCCGAAACTCCGTTTTTTTTTGTTTGTTTTTTAAGCTCTGGTAGCAACACGGCTAAAATACAGGAGGATACTGTAAACCGGCGCGGATCCGGTGTTTTTTATCACAGCTAAGTCGTTACACACCTGTGTCTCGTTACAATACTCTATCGTGTAGTAACTTACCACCTTTTCAATACATTCCTATTACTAAAAAGCATGTCCTTTATAAACACTTTTAATAATTTGTTAGCTAAACCCTGGTCCAGTGCAGTGTTGGCCAGGGCTAGCGAGCTAAGCTAACGTTAGCTAGGTAGCAGCCAAATCGACCACACAAAAAACCCGAAAAAACAAACCAAACAAAAAAAACACTAATGTCAATCCTAAAGAGAGAATTTCATCAACCGAAACTTAACTTACCTTAGAAAGAACTTGTTTCTTCTTCCGAAGTAGAGATTTGGACAAGTATGACTGCTGTGTGCCACCAGTGTGCCAGTCACTGCCACAGCAAGCAATTCACATGGTGGGTGTGGCCAATTTAACGAGACAGAGTGTAAATTCGGAGTGATTCTCATAACGACGGAAATTAACACTGACACTATCAGGAACTTACTCTGGTGGGAGTTGATTTAACTCAATTCTGAGTAAAATTTAGAGTAACCCCTGTCAATTAACACCAACACCAAAAAAATAACACTGGCACATTTGCTGTGTAGTTTTGATGTCTTCAGTATGAATCTATGTTGATCTACAGAGGTGAATGATCAAAGAGATGGTTAAACATTTTTGCAAATTGGCCCATTGCCATAATCCCTATAATTTTAGGAGTAGGTTCGTTACCTTTGTTGGTGCAAGCTATTTAGAACCGGCTAGCCAAGTGGCGAGCTGCTCAGAGCTACGCTATGGAGGCTAATAGGGTTTGTTGGTTTCCCTCATAAAAGTCATCAAATACACAATCCAACAACTCCAAAATGCTCTCATGGACAAGTTGTGACCTGCACATTCACCACGCTATGGATAATAATGGAACGTTACAAAAGTAAGTGGTTTTTTAGGTAAATTCGTGCAAAACAGCTGATATGTGTTGCCTTCAGGGACATTTTTCAGCAAGCAGTCTCTTCATTTGCCTTAAAAACAACTCCTTCTCGTGACGTTCCGTTATCATCTCATAGTGTGGTGAATGTGCAGGTCACAACTTGTCCACAAGAGCGTTTTGGAGTTGTTGGATTGAGTTTGAATGAGGGAAACCAAGAAATCGCTATCTTAGAATTATAAGGTTCTATCTCCATTTTTTTCAAAATTGAGTTTTTTGCATAATATCATCCATTAGTGGTCTGTTAATGCCTGTGTGGTGTTATTTTTAAAAGTTCAACATTTTTTAATTAGTTTTTCATAAAATAAAAAAGGTTCTATCAACCAAAACACAAGCCGAGTTGGAACTTTGATGCTCAATATCTTGGAACTACCCAAAACGGAGATAGAACCCATGAAAGCTCACGAAATCCCAATGAGCCCCTGTAGCGCAGCTCTGAGCAGCTCGCAGCTCTGCTCCGCCGTTCTAAAAATGGCTTGCACTGACAATTAAAAGTAACAAACCTACTGCTATATAGGGATTATGGCAATGGGCCAGCTTACCAAAATGTGGAACTATCCCTTTAACTACTCGACCCCTGAGCACCCCAGCAGGAAGAATGTGATTCTAATGGTAAAGTTGTTGTGTGGCTATGGTCCATGGTGTGTGTATGTGTGGGTGGGGGGGTTATGGATGGATACACCACAATGCCTGAAAAGTTTGAAAAGGTGCAGGTGACTTGATGTAATTGGTTGTTTCCTGCTCTGACAACATAATTGATACTTGAGCCACTTTAAAAGGCTTCCTGCACTGGCAACATGGTGGCTGCTTCTTCTGCTGCTGTCGGTGTTTGCCGTGCACCAGTCACAAGCTGCTCTGACAATACAAACTGACAATTTTGAGAGTTGAGAGAGGAGAGACAGAGGAAAAGAAAAGAAAACGGCATGCATTATTACAAACTGCCTTGTGAACAGTGTACTTAGCAATCTGTTGTGTGCTTGTGTATTGTTAGCAGTCACATTTAATTTATGTCAGCATCACAGAGCTTTCCATTTTAATGGTTTTACTGTTGGGTTATTTTGTTCTGTCTGTTTTTACTGACTGAGACAAACAGAGCACAGAATAACTTACGTATAATAGCGACCTTTATATGAGGCTGCGGTACAGTGAGGTTACCTATCACCGCATAGTAAAAGTGCTTATTCTCCAAGCTCACGGGTTAATACTATGGACGGCAGCTATCTCAACTTTACACCCACACAAATTCATGATTTTCCTGACGGTGCTGCAGCCGCACAGTTTACAACACTCGACACCGTGGCCCCTATGAAATAGAAAGGGAGTGTGGCTCCTTGGTGTGCTTAACAAATATCACAAAGACAGGAAACAGCACTCTGCAAATCTTTGACCTTGCCTGAAAATATCTAATAACATGTAAAAGTGCAGTATGTAAAGCCAGAGCCTCCTGTTAAAAGAAAACAAGAAAAACACAGGTCTCTGTTGAGTACTGGAGCCAGGCTGACAGACTGTCACTGCCCTACAGAGTCAGATATTCATTTAACTCTCAGTACCAGTGGCTTCATGTGCTGTTTTCCACAAGCTTTATGGTGTCTTAAATCACAATTCCTCTTAAACCAACAGCTAAGTCAATGAGACCTTCTGCTGTGAAATGGTTGAGAGTATTAGGAGAAGAAAGAAAGAAAGAAATTTACTATAAACAAATAAGACACTTGACTCATGTAAATCCATTAACATAAAAGTTAATTATGGAGTTCCACAGGGCTTTGTGGTTGGTCTGATGCATTTCACCAGATACTCTGTTCATTTAGATAATGAAATATGGAAGCACCTACAGTTGCAACCAAAATGATTCAACCCCCACTGCAAATCAGGTTTATTGGTGAAATGTACAAACTAGTAGCTAGTTTTCAATAAACAAATGTTCTTGGGTTTGCATGCTGCAACCGCCTTTTTCAAATCCCACCACAGATTCTTTGTTTTTGCAAATTGAAGTAAATTTTTCTTATATGCTTTTGTGTCAGTAGTGGTGTACATCTTGAGGTTGGGCCATGGAGCCCTTCGGCATTTAGTATGCGCCTTCCTGTGGAAACTGAAACCTCAGTGCCGGCTGCCACCAAGTCTTGCTTGAGGTCTTTTAGCAGTCAGTCGAGGGTTTTTGACCACCTGCCTCCTTAGGACTCTGGTGGCAGCCACTGATACTGTAGCTTCCTCTTTCTGCCATGTCCAGGTAGTGTGGCCACTGTTCCTGTAACTTTAAACTTTTGAACTATGCCTCCAACTGTATCTCTAGGAAACTAAACCTATGCAAATGGTGCTGAATAATATTGATTGCAACTCTTTGGGCTCTATTTTGCCAGTGCAACTCTGGGGGGCGCAGCAAGGCGAACCCTGGTGCAGCTGGCATAGTGCTATTTTGCTCCAGTACAACAAGGTGCGCAGCGGATTTGCTAAATTGGCAGACTGCTGTGCACCGAGATGGGAGTGGTCACGCAGCAGGGGGAGGTGTCAACAGATTCATCTTGGCGTAGTGACAATTTTGCGCTAAAAGGCAGCGCCGAGAGTGAGCCGAAAGCTCGCCAGCTCCAACCTAGTCTACTCTCAGCGTAAGGCGAAGCGCAGCCAGTCTAGTGAGATTTTGATTGCCTAGCATGCAGTGTGCACATGTCACCAAGACCTCACAGGCAGGTTTCCACAGTTCCAGGGCAGGCACATTTAAATGCAATAATTTAAATGCAATAAACAATCACAACAACCACTATTTAATATAACAATCTATATAACAATCTGCACACACATTTATATCTGTGTCACTGTCCCGTCACATCTGATGACAGATCAAAGGCTGTCCGCATGCATAATGTTAACCTGACTGAATTAACACAGAGGAAACCAAGAGCAAAAAAAAAAAAAAAAAGCAGCTATGGATGTCCCAAGAGCAGGGTGGATGACTGCATGTTGCTGCTGTGTTGACGTTAAGCACTGTGCCATTACGATAATCCGCTTTATTTACTTATTGATTAATTAGAGGGCGAGCAGCCTCGACCATAGCGAAAAACTGAAAACAGAATAAAAACAAACACTTAAAACAGAGTTAAAAGCAGGAGCAAATAAAAGTAAAATAAAAGAAGATAGATAGGGTTTAAAGTTCTTAAAAGGAGCTCAGCTATAAGCACATCAAAAGAGAAATGTTTTTAACCTGGATTTAAAAGTGTATACTTATTACAACTTTATTACAGTTGTGTACAGTATAATGAACCTCCAGGACACTTGTGCAATATCGTGAGCTTAGAATTATAAGGTTCTATCTCCATTTTTTTCAAAATTTAGTTTTTTGCATAATAAGATCCATTAGTAGTCTGTTAAGGCCTGTGTGGTGTTATTTTTTAATTTTTAAACAATTTTTAAATTAGTTATTCATAAAATAGGTTGTTTTCAGATGACGTCATGACTGCAGATGGAGGGCAGGAAGTATTCTGCCGGTAGGAAAACAATAGGAAAATGCCTACGGTCTGCGCTGTCTACGGCTGTTCAAAGTGGTCTAACCAAGAAAATCAAAAGAGTTACTCCAAAAGCTTTGGAGTACTTGCTTCCCATCATTTTCAGGCACCGTTCTCCACTTCCTGCCCTCCATCTGACATAGCCACGCCCCCCACGCGTCATCAGAACCACGTGACTGAAAACAACCTATAAAAAGGTTCTATCAACCAAAACACAAGCCGAGTTGGAACTCTCGGAACTACCCAAAACGGAGATAGAACCTTATAATTCTAAGCTCACGATAGTCCAAAACCCTCTTAATTATAGTTCTTCTGCACTGCATCCTATGCAGTTTGGTTTTAGATTAAATCACTCCACCGAAACTGCCACATGTTATTTTATTGAAAAAATCAAGTCACTGCTGGACAAGGGGGGTGTAGTGGGAGCCGTTTTTCTCGACCTGCGGAAAGCATTTGATACTGTCAACCATTCAGTACTACTAAACAAACTTTTGAACTTTAATTTCTCCACTCAATGTTTAAATCTAATAAAATCTTACCTTTCATCTCGCTCCCAACTTGTTAGACTTGGTAACCACAACTCCAGTGCTCTACAGTTGTCAACAGGTGTGCCGCAGGGTTCAGTGTTAGGTCCAATCCTGTTCAGCATGTACATTAACGACCTACCATCCATGTGTGAGTTATGTGACATTTTAATGTACGCTGACGACACAGTCATTTTTGTGCATGGGAAAAGGCTGCAACCAAGTTGACAGAGGAAATGTTGAGGATCACGTCCTGGCTGAATCAATGTTGCTTATATTACAGTTAAATCTCACTAAAACAGTATGTATGGCCTTTGCAAAGAACATGACAAATACTAACCTGAATGTTACCATCTCTGGGGAAAAGCTACAAACTGTTACAGAGTATAAATACCTAGGAGTACACATTGATTCAAATCTCAACTTTAAAACGCACATAAAAAAGATCAGAAACAAAATCAAGTACAGTCTATCAAATTTTAGATCCATCAGAGACTCTCTGTCAATGGAGGCAACCAAAGCCTACTTTTTCTCCATGATAACTACTCACATCACATATTGTTTAATAAGCTGGTCCAGTGCGCAATCCACAACTCTAAAAGAAGTTGAATCACTATACAAACAAGCATTAAAAATACTGGATAAGAAACCCTTTAGACATCATCACTGTCACATTCTGAGAAAACACAATTTACTGAGCTGGGAAAATATTATCATTTACAGGAATCTATGTCAGGTATATAAGATCTCACAGGGGTCAGCACCTCCCCCCCTAGCCAGTTTTATAACGTTTAAATCATCAGCCGTCAGATCTACTCGAGGTGCATCTAGAAAGGACTGCATAATCCCACTTAGGAGAACCTCCTTTAGTCAGGCTGTATTTTCTTTTAAGGCATCACACCAGTGGAATCTAGTACCCCAATCGATCAGAGAATCGCCGTCATTCCACTCATTTAAAGTTAATGCAAAGAACTGGCTCATTGACAACCAAAAGTGTGAGCACTGACGATGTTGTGCTTTTGAGTGTCTGAGTGTTTACATGTGGTCCGTGATCGCGTATTCGGTAGTGTATTCTCCTGTAGATAGTAAACCAGATAGTTACTAAGTAAGATAGGCACTGAGTATTTTTACTTATATTGTTGTTGTTGTTTTTTTAATTTCCTTTCCTTACATACAACTTACTGTATACAGTATGGACATCGAGTACTCTGTGTTGTATATACCAACAGGTAGTAACCAGATAGCTACTATAGGTGTAGTGTTGTCATTGACATTGAGTGCTCTGTCCTGTGTCTCCTTGTATGGAGTACAGACATTGAGTAATCTGTCTTGCATGTACGTATATGTGGTGACAGGATAGCTTAGGTAGGGTATAATAATTTTCATGAGAGTGTGTAATGTTGCATAATGTATTAATGAGAGCTGTGTAGGTTCTCCCCTTGTGTGTTCCTGACAAATGTATATTTTTCTATTAATGGTCATTTCTGACAAATGTATATTTTTTTATTAATGGACTTGTGATGTCTGATGAATGTATATCTATTTATTAATGTGCTGCGGTTGTCTAAATTATGTTACTGCTGCTCTTTTTTTTTTTTAAGGTTGCCTTTTACCATCTGGCAGAGGGACAACCGGTGAAAATTAGCCCTGCTGGCTAACCCGGGTGCATTTACACTGGATGATGTTTTATTAATGTACACTGTCCCTATCTTAAATAAATAAACTATAAACTATAAACTCTTGCTGTGAGGCAATGGAATCAAAGACGATGGAGCAGCAGAGCAGCAGTACTGACAGGAACGATGATAGAATCTAGTTTCTCTAGTTCTACCCTCTGCTCTAGCTCCAGGTGAGACCCAGAATAGAGTTTCTTAATGAACAAGCTACATCATCTCTTAAAGACTAAATGCAGAAAGTGGGGCAGAGCTTTCAGCCATCACTCTGTGGAACCAGCTCCCAGTCTGGGTTCATGAGGCACACACCCTCTCTGCATTTCAGATTGGATTTAAAACTTTCGTCTTTGATACAGCTCACAGTTAAGGATGGCTCTTGTCCTGAACCCTCCCTTACTTAAGCTGCTGTAGACTGGGTCTGCAGGGGGAATTCCTATGATGCACTGAGCACTTCTTTCTTACCCCTTTTTGCATTGATATCATACTGTGGCATGTCATTAGGGGCCGGGCAGCATCCTCTGACAGGACCCTATTGTTTTCCTCAATGTTCTTCTTTATTTATTTTAAAAATATTTCACAGAAATGTTTGACCCCATGCCAGATTCACTCAACTCCAAGGACATGTGCTGATGATGATGACATATTGAAATGCCAGATGTCCTCAGCAAGTTACACAAGATTAATAATCCTGATGATGGCATTACAGCATGCATCTAAATTTCAAAACTTTTAAAAAATAAATTCATAACAGATCAACCACGGACTTGCAACTTTCACTTTGCCTAATTGCCTAATTTTGTCTATAGAAAAATTGCCCCGCCCCAACCATTGCTACACAGCAGCTATAATCAACCTTGTGATTGTGCTTTTCATGAGCAGATACTGGCCTGAGTCTGATTGGGTTGGAGGTTTCTTCCTGTTTATAAGGGACTTTTTCAACAACGTCCAGCTCATTATGGAAACTGTTGGCTTTCTTTCTCTAATATTGTCAAGTCTTGACCTTACCCTGTAAAACACCACACGATGTGATATGATGCTCCACAAATAAAAGAGAACTCAATTGAAAAAAAAAAAAAAATCATGTTCAAAGAATTTTAGCTCTCACCACCATTCGACCTCTCACCTGTCTCCTCTGTTTTTAAAGCACCACAAATGGGCCAGACTGATAATTAGCATGCTTGGGCAGTTTCCTGATGTCACAGGGTTTCAAAGGAAAAAAAGGTTTGTTCTTCACATGTCAGATAAAGACTACTGCTGTAACCGCAAATGTCTCCCTTTTTGTCTTGTTCGTGCTGCTTTAAGACCTCACAAAATAGTATAGAGAATAAATATACCATATTTACTGTTTACTGAACAAAATACAAACTAACAAAATAAAAGAAACAAAATACAGACTTGAATACTGAAATAACTATGATATCTTTATTCAGGTCTAAAACAAATGTACATTACAAATCCCGTTAATTTCCTATGAGACTTGATATTGCATATATACAAATCTTTTCTTCTTTCTTTCACATTCACCCATCACACTGCTAAACACAACCGTTTGTGTTTACATTCACACCTACAGGCATAAGCACACCAATTAACCTGTGCACTGTGAAGGATAGGCAAAGTACCCAAACCACCCACACATATATGACAAGATGCAAACAGCAGCTTGAACCAGTAGAGTTAAGAACTTAATGCTTAGAAAATAAATATTCTCACATGCTTCACTTTCTTGTTTTAGATATTTTCCGGAATGCAGAACATAGAAAACATACGTAAACGCAGTCATTAGATGGCATTGATCAAGCTAATGTGTAGATTGCAAACCCCCACAGTGTTGCATCATTCTCATTATATCCTCGTGGGGTTGCCGCTCTCCTTTATGAGCACTGTTGGCGTTTTAATCATCTTTATTGTGTGGCTCTGTATGCATGAAAAATGAGATGTTTGTGTTTTAACCACAGAAACAGACAGGTGACAAATTAAACAGAGAAGCACATAGTGTGGCAAGGTGATAACATAACAGTGTGCAGATGTCAACCTTGATGCAAAGAGTGATCACGACAAAATGAGGGGTCAGAACGCACAACTCAGGCTATATAGATTATATTTCCCCCTCCAGGCTTTAAAATAACATTGTTCAGACCAGATAGTTTTCAGAAAACTCTTCATTTACACAAACCTGGCAATGTTTTACAGTATTCTTTGCAGATACTGCACATTGCCTTGATTTCACAGTGCTTTTTTGCATGGACAGAAAAATAAAAAGCCAAATAACTCTGGAAATTTTAGCAACACCACTATCAAATTGTACAAGATTGAAGAGAATATGCAACACTTTTGATTGGTCAAAAAATGCAGATGCTGCACTTTGCCTTTAGGGCAGTATAGGCTAAGCAATAGTGTACCAAGAAGCATATTCTGCTAGCCAATCAGAATCCCGGAAAAAATATACAACAATGAATGACAAAAGTCACTTCCTGTTCCTTCGGAGGTTCATTTGTTCATAAACAGGTCGCACACATGACGTTGATGCATTTTCTGTCTCATACTGAGATCCTGAAACCTAAAATGGGAAAATTGAGGTTTTCCAAATTTTCAATGTGGCCTCAAGCTTTCAGAGTCCAGCCAAATTCAGATTCAGTTCTTGGTGACTTGAAGCCCCATTTTTGTACAAAATAAAGCCCAAAATACATAGAATTTTTTGCTATGTGGAAACAGGGCCTCAGAGGAAATATCTCAAGTGCAAGCAGGGTCACAGAGTTTACTTTCACTTTCGTCAATTTATCAACTGTAGCTTTAATATAAAGAAGACACTTTCTAGTTCATTCTTTTGTTGTTATATTCATCCTTTCCATACGCCTCCAAACACAGCAAGACAAAGAGTGTTGATGTTTTCTTTCTCCACACTCCTGTCAAGACTAAATCAGGGGATCAAAGGTCTTTGATTCTAAGTAAATACCACAGATTACATGATTTATAATCTAGTGATGTATGGTAACATCTCCTGCCAAGATGTGGGTGATGCTAAATTAATGCTTGTGTGTCATACTGAATGTAAAGCGGATGACATGTAACACATGTGAGACACAATCTGAGCTGAAAAGAGCTTTAAAAAAAATCTCTGGCAGTTGTGCGTCAGCAAAGCTTTCATTGTGACAGACTTTCAGAAATTAAAAAGCACAACCCTTGAACCAACTCACCTTTGATCTAAAAATATGTGAGACTGCTTGCCTTTGTGCGTTGAGGATTATTGTATTAGATCTTTTTTTTTTGTTCTACTTCCTTTAATATTGTCAGAACAGACGCTTCATAATGTGTCTGTCACGTCATGGACAACTTCGTAGTCATCTTGAACACACCTCAGTGCTGGAAAGACGTCCATTAGCCAGCAGCTATAGGCGCATAAAACACTCATATATTCGACAAGCACACACACATATACACTCACAAACATACACACACACAGGGTCAGAACATTCTGCAAGATTATTATTTATCCCAGTGAGGCTGTCAAAAACGTCAGACTGATTACATGCTGACAAGGCTGACAGACTGTGTGTGTGTGTGTGTGTGTGTGTGTGTGTGTGTGTGTGTGTGTGTGTGTGTGTGTGTGTGTGTGTGTGTGTGTGTGTGTGTGTATGTGTGTTCTTGTACTTACTACGTTGTGAGGACCGGAAAGAGTTTTTAACCAACCGAATGAGGACATTTTTGGGAAGTGAGGACATTTTGGCCAGTCCTCACTTTTTCCAAGGGCTGTTTGAGGGTTAAGACCTTAGATTATGATTAGGTTTATATTACGTTATAAGAGCAAATGGTTAAGATTAGGCATTTGTTTTGGACAGTTAAGGTTAGGGTACTGGGGCTAGGGCAGAGATTGGAAACCTGCAGCTCCGGAGCCATTCATTTTTTTTGTCCATTGTAATAGTTATTTCTTTGGACATTGAGGTGCTCATGTGACTTTAAAATAAAACTTGTTTCAATATTTTGTCAATCAAAATGTGCGTCACCTAGATGTTTTCCTTCATGAGCAACAGAAAAAGTAAACATCGCTCGCGTCCCACAGATGAGAGCTTCCGATGGTGATAATTAAACTGACGTCTTACAACCTGTGCAGTGATGTTCAGAGGCAGTAATCACATTAACCAGGTAAGAGAAATTATTTGATGAGCTATTATTTTGAAAATATATATTTCTATATCAGACCCTGAACCGATGTATTTATTCATATTCAGGTTGACGGCTGCTGTATGTCACAGAAATCAAGGAAGGATTGGGGGTAGGGGTGGCTCCAAGTGGGTTTTGATATGATGGGAGAGGGCCCAAATGGCTCTTTTACAGTAATGCTAAAGGTTGCCGACCCCTGGGCTAGGGAATACATTATGTCAATGAGTGTCCCCACAAAGATAGCATTACAAGGATGTGTGTGTGTGTGAGTGTGAGATAGAGAGAGAGAGAGAGAGAGAGAGAGAGAGACCCTTCAATCAATGAAGCCTTTAGGGGTTTATGTATGATGGTGGGATTCCTCTCTGCCTCTCCCAACGTCACTCTACATTAGGTCCTCTTGTCACACTCTCACACATACACGCACACAGGTTACTGCCCCCCCCCCCCCCAGTAACTGATTTCAGCCATTTTGAGCAATGTGTGGTTTTCCGGCAGCTGTTTGGCTTTAGTTCATTAGAAGTGAAGAAATACGGCGCAGCCTCGATCCATCTGACACATTAGAACCGACCTCTGGCCTCGTGGCTCTGTCCTCCACTGGTCGCCTTCACTCGCATGCGTCACATGGCACACACATCCTGACGCCACACTTGGCTGGCTGGCCTGCTGGGCGTACACAGTTTGTATTGGTCTAGTCTGAGGCCGTGTAGTGGCTGTTTTGTGAAACAACTGGAACCTGGGTGAGAGAGACAGGGCATTCCGTCAAAATAAAAGCACCAAGCTAATAAGATGCTGTGAAACTTTTAAATTAAATGTAATTTACTAGAAAATCCCTGAGCCATTAGGTTAACCCTTTTCTGTTATTGCATTACACTCTCGACACTGGAACCAGAATCCAAAATTCAGAGTGAATGAAAACCACGCTCTTCTCCTCGCTGTATGAAGAGCCTGGTGCCGCGAGGCTATTGGTCTGGAAGATCTCATTTAGGCTCCACTCACCTCTCATACAGCTGCCGGTTTGTCTCTCACACATCTGGCATATCCTTGAGAAAGTGTGAAAAACTTTAAGTGATATGAGTGGAGAGCCAGCCTTCCACCATCTGCAGACTAGATGCAGTTGTGCCTCGGGTCCTCTACACTGATTGGCTACATTATAACCAATCAATTAAAACTGATCAGTATCATTCCTACTAAAGGCCTAAAGCAACAAGATGCAAGAGAACAGCTTGTTTGTTTTCAGAATATAGTTGAACACTTCATCTTCTTCTTCTGCTTCTACGCTAAAATCTGATTTGGATTTGATTGCAGTGTTTCATTCTTTTTTTGTGTATTTTTGTCCTTTGTTGCTGTGTTGTGTCCTTTTCATGCACTCTAAATAAAATGCATATAAAAAAACAATATTTTTTCTTCATTTCACTGTACACATTTCATGAGTCTCACAAATTTGGGGTCTTTTTGTTAACTCCCACCTTGAAAATACCTTGTTTTTGGCTTTACAGAGAACGTACTGTACCCCTAAATGTGTATACTGTAGTGTCAGTTGTATAATAATTGCAGTGATATCAAACTAAAAGAATAAACCTCCCTGTGTTACTGAGTGGCTCATTTTCACAGTTCAAAAACAGCAAACATGACTCAGTGAAATGAAACAGCGGCTGACCACTGACCTGTGAGCTGCATGTGGTCTCTCACATCCTCCTGCCTATTTTCATTTTCATTTACATCACACTCATCCTCCATTAGCACAACAACAAAAAACTGTTTTATTCCCACGACTTGAATATGTAATAACTGACCTCCACTCACTCGGACAAACTGTCAACATTGTGACAGGCGCTATGGCAGCAGGCACAGTACAGTAGGAGACATTTCACAGGAGGTAATTGATGGTTGTTGGAGACAGAAAGATTAAATATCATCTCGAAGTCATCAAAACTTGACTTGGCTTTACTGCTATGGCTGCCGTTTGCCGCGAAACTTCTGTTAGCCTGTCTATGGAGTCTTGCATTCTTCGTTAGCATTAAGCTAGCGGGCTATGCTTAGTTGTAATGCTGGCTAACATCCAAACATCTCTGACAATATGTTGCCTCAAATACGTTGTTGACTTAACTTAGAACAGATGTAGACAACCTTGTTAAAGGGATAGTTCAACATTTTTGAAAATTGGCCCATTGCCATAATCGCTATAGTCATAGCAGTAGGTTCGTTACCTTTAATTGTCGGTGTAAGCTATTTTTAGTACGGCGGAGCGGAGCAACAGGCTGCTCAGGGCTATGCTATGGAGGCTAAGGGAATTTCTTGGTTTCCCTCATCAAACTCATCAAATACACAACCCAACAACTCAAAAGCGCTGTTGTGGACACGTTGTGAGCTGCAGAACCACCACGCTATGAGATAATAACGGAACGTTACGAGACGGAGCTGTTTTAGAGGTTGCTCGTTGTTTAATACTTAAAATGTCAAGAAAAAACATAAAAACGAATGAAAACTGACCAACTGCAATGCATTTCAATGGACGTGGAAGCAGAGAATGTCCGAGTGTATGGGCTTTCTATGCGCACTGTGATTGGCTCATCGCGTTTGGGGGTGTGGTTTAGCCATAGGTCAATTCATTTATAATCTGAGAAGCACAGAATGAAAATGTCTGAAATGTTATTGCACAATCTTGTGTTACATAATGGTTAAGTAGACATTTGAATGGTGTTTTTTCACACTTTGAATGAGCTGTTTGATGCCCACTGGGATTCCAACCAGTCCTCCAACTGGACTGAACAGGTTGTTTATTCTCCAGCTCCACGGCAGCAGCAGGTGGACTGGACCTCAGATATGACAATAACCACATGGACTGCAGCCATGGTTACCATAATGAAGGACATTGTTGGTTTTGGAAAATAATCTGGAGCTGTGATTTTCTATCTCTAACCCAAACAACACAAATCTGTGTATATTTTGATCAGACCATCAAAAACAAAAACCGTTCCACTGGTTAAAAGCTCTGCTTCAAAGAACAACTGCAATATTCGTCTTTAAGCATAATTGATTAAAAGTTAAAAGTTTCAGGAAAAAAAAAAACATTTCCCTGCAGCCTCCCTCTCCTCTCTGACTGACCTGTCTTCAGACAATCACACATATTTGATATCACAGCCTTGGCCCTTCCCTCTGCACCATCTGCTGCAGCTGGAAACAGTGTCTCTGCTCTCTGTGAACTCTCCCTGCGGTGCTTATTATTCATACATGTATTTTTATTTATTTATTCATAAACAGTTTTCAAGGATCACTGTGGCGTTTGTGTTTTAGCCTGTTTATCACATGTGATGTGAACATCTGCTCAAGCCTTGTTTGTGTTTTTCCTCTTTTTCTCTCTTCGCCACTCTCCCACTCGCTCTCGGCGTTAATGATCATTAATAGTGGAGTGTGTGTGAAGGGTTGTAACATCTGTAATTACCACACATCTCTCAGGCTCTAACTGCTACAGCTTGAACAGACACTCCTTCACTTTCTACAAGGAATAATTATCCAGGGTGTACTCATCACTGTTCTTGACCACAGAAACTCCTGCGATGACCAGTGAGCTGCACATGTGATCAACACAACAACAAGCAGCAAGAGTCTAGGTTGATAAATGTCACAGTTGGAGCAGGCAGCTGATAATTAAAACAGCCTCCTCTGAGAGGTGACTGGTGGTTCACAGTGTGTCTCTGCTTGATTGTTTACTTGCTTCTCTCTAACCTTTAGTCCCATTTCTTCTAATCTTGTTTTGTTTCCTTTTTTCCCCGGTACTGTATGTCTGAAAGTGAACACTTGATGTTTCTCCACTTTGCTCCTTAAGCCTGACGATGTGTGATTCACTCCATGAATAATGAGAAGGGTTCATAGCATGAAAGTAATCAGGAGGACCTCTGAAAATGACTAACAACAACAACAACTAACCCTCAGCTGTATATTTTCTGGAGTGTTTAATGTTTTGAAACCTTAGGAAATCTGGTGAAAGTTAGGTTGATTGTCAATTTTGATTAAGCAGTGCATGTAAACTCAGTACGTCACTGAGTGTTTCGATGTTGTGACGTTTTAAAACCTCCCTGTTTTGGAACCTTGGCCGAGGTGATATGATAAAAGTTGTGCCAAGTATGAGATTCCAGGTACTTTTTTAGTATTTCTTTGGGCTTTTGTGTAGTGGAGAGAAATGGGGAGGCAGAGAGAGGGGGAATGATTGGCAGCAAAGGGCCGCCCGAGTCGTGATTTGATATGAGGCCGGCTGCAGCGAATGGAAAACCAAAAAGGGTGAGTAGAGTCGAGTCAAGTCCAGCTGGTACCACATAAGTGATAATAGAGAATGTGAAGCTGACGTCACGTCGCCGCCATCTTTGGAGGATCGCGGATGTAAACATTCGCTTGTCTCCCTAAAGAAAGGTCCCCACATAACATGGCAAAAAAACTGGACAATGGTGTTCGCTTTTTCTCCTGATGTGGCGTCTTTTCTCCTTACGGCTGCTGTCCACTCCATTCTCCGTCTTTTAGTCAGCTCCTCAACTTGTGGTCCTTCTTCTCCATAGTGGCACATTATCCAATTTCAAGTTACTTATTGACATTTCTAGATTTCAATCAATGTAAGAATCAGCTCAGGTCTGAGTCCCACCCTGACCCCAGTCTCCATATCAAGTCAGGCCTAGCTCATCATCTCCCATAGCAACACACAGCTTCCTGCCTTCTAGACCACCACCAGTGTTTAGATCCCATGGACATTCACCTTTGTGTAAGTCTAATCTAAACAGCAAAGACTCTCACAATAGGGATCCTGGTAATACTTGATGATAGAGGCTTATCACTCTCACCGTGCACACCAGGGTTCTGACAGGTTTTACTCCTTAGTATAATATTCAAACAATAAAAAATGCTCTCAAACCTTTTGTGAAAAGAGTTTGGATACTGTTTCGTATCTGAGCAAAATTGACCTGTTCTGCTGCTCAGCCGTTTATTTTCCATCCCTCTTCCTCATGCCCCCCCACTCTGCACAAACACACACAGCTCATGCGATGTAGAGCCAGTAATAAAGATTATTCTCATCCTCATGTGGTAATTAAGATAAATTGCATCAATATTTTGTCTGCATGTACAATTATCCATATTAAAGTGATGTCTGTCCTTCCCTTATCTGTTTGTGTTTGCTGTCTGTGTGTTTGAATAGTAAATGAAGTCATTCAGCTTTTATTTCAATCTTAATTAGATTGTCTTTAGGCACTAAATTAGTGTTGCAGTTAATGGAGTTTAATTAGGTTTTGTCTGTGCTGCATTAAAAACATGTCGGACTTGGCCAAATTTTTTTTACCCCCCCCCCCCCCCCCCACACACACACACACACACACTTTTTTTTTTTTTTTTACGGCAGATTGTAGTGGTGGTATTTGATAGGCATTGTTCTCTCGCACACACATGCACAAAAACAGTCACTAATTTAACTACAAAAAAGACATGAGAGGCTAGACTGGTCTGAGACTTCAGTGGTGCATTTAAGGACACGGTATTGAACACAGAAATTTAATTTTCAAATTCTTATTCCTCAATTTATAGAACCAGGTTTGAGTTCTTGTAATATCTCAGAGTGTGAGGCTGCAGCAGGCAGCTGTGCAAGCCGGCAAAGCAAATGCAGCACAGATAAGAATATTACATTCCTGAAAGTTTGTGGGCCTTCGCTACTTAGAAAATGCAGCAAGAACATCTGTAAAAATATATTTTAAAAAAGAGAAAAACACCACAATCACTGAGCCTTAAAGTTTCTCCCTGATGCCTGTGATTTTAAAGTTGCCTTGCTGTTTTGATTTTTTCCCATAGAAATGGTCACATTTTAACTTAATTTTATATTTGTATCGTTACTAATGCACATGAAGCACTGTAATATGCATTCTGATCATGTTTTTATATTTCATGAGCTTAGAATTATACGGTTCTATCTCCGTTTTTTTCAAAATGGAGTTTTTTGCATAATATCATCCATTAGTGATCTGTTAATGCCTGTGTGGTGTTATTTTTACATTTTCAACATTTTTTAATTAGTTATTCATAAAATAAAAAGGTTCTGTCAACCAAAACACAAGCTGAGTTGGAACTTTGATGCTCAATATCTCGGAACTACCCAAAACGGAGATAGAACCCTATAATTCTAAACTCACGATTTTTATCTTCTGCTATTGAAGAATCAATGTGATGAAATTTCTTTCCAGGTGTTGGGTCCCTGAATAACAATAAAGTTGATCTATCGAAACACACACTGGAAAGTACAATTAATTATCATCCTATTGAAATAATGGCCCAAGTCATATTTTGACGAAAATTGTTTTTTGGCCTGAATCATCTCTTGATAATGCTGGCCACTTCTGTCAACAGTTATCCACTGTCAATGCATTTTTGATTGAAATGATTAATAAATAAAATATGAAGTTTTTTGTGTTTTCCCAAAAACTTGGGAAAAAAACTGACTTTGGCCATTGTTTTAGTAGGGTGACTGACGATACATTTCTGAAAGTTTGTGGACCTTCACTAATTAGAAAATGTGGCAAGAACATTTCCAAATATATATATTTTAAAAAGAGAAAAACACCACAATCACTGAGCCTTAAAGTTTCTCCCTGATGTCTGTGATTTTAAAGTTGTGTCGCTGTAATAAACATCCACAGTCACATGCACAGGAGTCTGCAGCAGCAGCAGCAGCAGCACAGGGTGAGAAACCATGACTGCTAACACTGTGTCACAGCACATTAAAACATTAACAGGGAACATTGCCCCTGCTGGTCACAGCAAGTCACACAGCTCCGACATGTGTGGAGAGATTAAGCAGTGTGTGTGTCTGTGTGTGTATTGAAAATCAAGGTGATGACTGCCGCGCTGTCACAAACGTGCATGAATCACATGACCCCTGCTGTTCTGCCGCCTCAGGTAACACTTTTGTGGTTGGGAGATGACGTTGCATTCACAGTCATCTGTAAACGTAACTATCTGACTGCTGCACAGCTGCTCCCTAATATTCACCAAATCAAGTTTAAAAAGTGATGGTTCAGGTTGCTGTAGCTGGGGGGTGTGGGGTTGTGTGAGGTACTTATCTATAGTCAGGATATTACCTGCAGTAGAGCTGAGTCGGCGCTTTCCCAGTTTGAGGAAACAGGCTGGAGTGATGGAGGTGTGAGGAGCCTAAAGAATGGGCTCTATGCACAGCTTCACTACTTCCTGAATTTAAGGCAGTTCTTTATTTCCTGTCTGACATTATTGGACAAACTGATTTATCCAGGTGTGTCCGACCATTGTGACTACTCAGACACACCTGGATTAATCAGTATGTCCAATAATGTAAGACAGGAAATAAAGAACTGCCTTAAATTCAGGAAGTAGTGAAGCTGTGCATAGAGCCCATTCTGTCACACCGAGGATATGTAAATGTGTTCCTCCTGAGAGGTTCCTGCAAAGAAGATCATAATTTACATCAAACTAGCACCCTATGAGTGGGTGTAAATTGACTTTAATCCAGTTTAGATCACATGCATGTGGTACATTTGTTCCCACTTTCACTTTTCAGAAATCTTACCTGGAAGGAGGAAGAGGTTACACGGGGAAAACAAGAACCGTTGAATAGAGGTCCTAACAGGCCTGAAAATTAAATTCCAACATAGTCCCTACCGTGGTTGAAGCCTGGACCTGACCCGAACACAGCCACAAAAAACCTTTTTAGAAAAGGAAGTCAACCTGAGTCATTCTAGATATATTTTTGAGTGCTCGAAGCGGCGCACCTGTTTGTTGAGAACCATATCATCAGCAACATGTTGTTTTCACTGCAAATGAACCTCTCCGGGGCTCGAATGGAAACAAGCTGGGATCACCCCTTCTTCCAAATGAGCACGGTCTGAATATAACCTGAACTTACCTACAATGTAGCTTTGCAGCTTTGCAGTAGCTTTGAAGCTTTAATTCAATTCAATTCAATTTTATTTGTTAAAGAGGGACAATGTACATTCATATACATTTAAAAATACGTATCCAATTCAGTACCACACTTGAAAGTGGCCTGAATCTGATTTGAAAAAGTCAGATTCAATGTGACTTGTGTCTGTTCACACTGTTAAAAGCAGATATGGGTCATATAGCCAAAAATCAGATTCAGATCACAGTAACTGCGGTGTGAACGTAGCCTTAGAGTTTGTTTGTTTTTTTGTCATTTCTTACATTTTGGGGGCGGAAAGGCAAGAAAAACACCCAAATACATGTTAAAGAAGTGATATTTCCATAATATGTCCCCCTTAAATCTGCATGAAGCAGCAGTGGGCGGCTGTGTAGCTGTATGGACACAGGAAACTGGTAAATGGAACCTTTTATTTATAATTTCCTGTGAAATCACCCTCTTCTATTATACTTTCCTCATTACTGTTACTTTGAACCATTTTATACCACAGTGACAATTACGTGGAGAAGTGTGTCCCTAAGTCCCAGCTCATTAACCTCACAATTATGGTCCAATTGTGCACTTGTGTGTCTGGTTTATTGGAGTATTCCTTCCTGTAGCTACTGTGCAGTCCCTGGTAGGAGTGAGTGTATAGGATCAGCTGTTTATTCAGAGGTAAGCTGAGGTAGTGCTCTATTGAATTATCAGTAGAACTCACGCACACCACAAATCCATGTTATTTCTTTTTCTTTCAGCATAGAATATAAAGAAAAACTCAGTTATCTTCAGTACCTTTCTGTGCAGCCTCCCGTTCTTAATCCTTCACTTACCTGTGTACTGTAGGATAGGCGGACATCTGTGTCTGTTTCTTCTCATGAAGCACCGGCAAACAAAAACCAAACGAAAAACAGAAAAAATACAGAATAAAACCTTCTTTTTTCTCCTATTCATTATTCAGTCCTTGCAGAATAAAGAAAACAAAACAGCCATGGCCATGTATTACTGAATATGAGAACCTCACTTAAAGAAACTCATCTACTTACTTTTCAAGTAAGCTTTCCAAACTCAACAGAGCAGTGAAGGTACTTTAAGGTAAGCTAAATTAAGACAACTCCAAAGCTCACAGGCAGTGGAGAGAAAAAATTAAACAGGAAACATGAGCAAGAAATCAGCTGAAAGAAAAACAGAGTGAGAGAAACAGACTTGAAGATGTACCCTAATTCAGAGGCTTCATCCTTCAGAGGCTGAATTTAAAGAGTGCGTCAAAGGCTGTTAGACCTTCATGGCTCAATCTATCCCACAATGCATCTCAGTGCCCTTGGACTGGTAAACTCAGATGACAGAGAAAACGTAAATTAAAATGATTTTAATAACATTTTCTGTCTCCATGTCGTCAGCTTTTGTAAATTCCCAACTATGTCTGTACATGACATGAATATTATATCAAGATCTTCATCTATATGAACCCAGATAAATACACTGTCAAGCTGTGTGTTAGATTAGACAGTGAACAAAGGGCGCACAAAGGCCATCAATGCATTTCCTGTTGCACACACATTTCCTGTCTTTTCAGTCTTTTTCAGATACCCAGCTAACTGTGTATATGGTCTTAGTTGTTTGTAAGTTATCTGTAAAGTGTGACAGTGGTCCATGCTGAATTCTCAGTGAGTAGGCTAATCAGCTGAATTAGCTGCAGCTGTTCAGGTTGCTAGGCAATGGGAGCCATGCTTTTGCTGGGCCTAGAGACACAGGTGCAACTAATTGGGGCGTGGCAGGCACTCTAAAAAGGTAGGGAACCAAGGGGGCAGTTGTCGGTCTGAGGCTAGGTTTACACAAAGACGGTGTGAACAGAAGACGCAAAAGTGGCGTCGCGTCTTCACTTTTTATTTCGCGTCTACACGAGGGTTCTCGGGAGAAATCTGTGTGCATACGGTGACGCAAAAGTGTGTACAAATCCATTGGTAATGTATGGTGCTGTGATACACTAACACAAACGCCGCGATGCGTACGCGCATCAAACTTGTCCCACCATAGACTAGTTCTACCAGGTCTCGTCCAAACCCGGCGTCTCGTTCGCCTCAGACGAATCGGAGCATCCAGAATTTCCAGGAGTTGAGAGCAGATCCTCCTCTGCTCGCCAATTGTATGTGTACATATTCTGTACATTTGAAAGAAACATTCTTGTACATTAGTTGTAGATGCCATCAGAGAAATTCTAATATTGAGACTGTAGACCGGCCATGATGCCATGTAGTGTGTGTGTGTGTGTGTGGGTGTGTCACATCCGGGGTCTCGGGGAGGAGTCAGGTGGGAAGCGTAGTAAAATCAGCTGTTCGTCACCTGTGAATGAATGAACTGAGAGGGTGAGGAGGGGAGGTCCTACTTTTGCTGACTGCTAAAGTTAACACTGTGAGACGTTTTTAGCTTTAAGTCTAATTGTTTCACTGCCTGTGTTTTAGCTTAATAAACGTTATGTTAATCGCCATTCATCTGAAGCTCAGTCCTTTATTATTGAAGCGCGTCCGGCAAGTACAAACATTTCCCTCACTTAGCCTCTCGGCGACCATTGTTTCACCTATAGTCGCCCTAACATTAGTTATTGCAGCCAAAGTAGCCTGCAGGTCTGAAGGGTGGATGTAATCCGACATGTTTGTTTGTATCGTGACGTCAACACGCCTACTTCACGTGAGCAGAACAGCAGATCTGAGCCAGTTTTGCGTCTTGGCCTGTTTAGGCGGAGACGCTGCACTGGAGCGTATTCAACTTTTCCACTTTCAAGGGTGGTTTGAGATTTTTGCGTCTTCAAGCCCCAAAAACGCCGTCACCATATAAACGAAAGGCACTTCCGATAAAATATTTTATCGTCTTTACTCGTAAGCGTCTTCGTGTAAACGGCCCCTGAGAAGTGAAGCTCACTTCCGCGTTCAAAAAACTGCAATCCCCGCCGATTCCTGTGGGGGCTGGTACCGGAAGTGAGCAACTCTCCACAGACCCCCATGTTAAAATAGCCGACTTTACAGCTTTCAAAAACATATTTACAGCCTCGTACCATAACGTTTTTTGGTCTCAATCGATAGTTTCTACCCCCGTACACACTCTGAGGGGGGTGAATTTTTTTTTTAACACTACCGTTTTACTGTTATTCGGATAAGATTCTGGCCAATCAGGGCGCGGAAACGTTCGGCAACAGGTCCAGAGCGGTCTGGAGACAGGCTGCTTCGAGGCCAGTGGGCGGGTTCGCGGTCGGCCAATCCAACATGGCGCTGTTCAAACCGCCATATTTGAGGCACAAAAACAACTGCACAAAACCAATGGGTGACGTCACGGATGCTACGTCCATTCTTTTTACAGTCTGTAGGGAACACACTTGTGGGGTAAGAAAGACACAATTAACAACATACACCTGGGAGAGATTTTCAAAATAAAACTGGAAAAGTCACTCACTCACACAGAGGTGCAGGTGGTGAAGCATCATCATCTATCAGTGGGACAGTGATGTTGGACACTGAAAAAGCTGAAACTGCAAAAAGTTATAAGTGAATTAAAGTTTATTTGCAGTATATAGCACGTAACCCAGACAAAGTTACAAGGTGCTGTATGGACTGAAATGTATATAAACAAACAATTATAATATAATGATATAATATAATAATAAAACGAACCACAGAAATAAAGCAATGAAATCATACTAAAAACAATAGTAAAACACCCAGGCAATATTGAAAAATAAGAAGACATGTAATTCACTTGTAAAGGAGGGTGCCCGACTACAAATGGCCTGATAAAGGATGAACAACATTTTAAAGGTTTATTCTGAAATGGACCGGAAGACAGAGCAAAGAAAACAAGTTAGGGGTGAGGATATTATACTGCTTGATGAAGATGTAATGAACATGTTGAAATATTAAAAAATAACCCGAGGGCTCTATTATCCATTTGTCCTCTGTGGGAGGGGTGAGTGGAATAGACTAGCCTACAGGTTGGACAACTGTCCTGTACCAGGTGGCATCTGCTGCAATGTTCAGCCTCCTGACTTGTTGTGCAGTCAGTCCACAACGAGTCACACACGGTGCATAATGCACACGGATGCTCTGCCAATTTGATTGAGTACTTAAAAACTTTACAACTTCGTTCTGAGTAAACAAAGCCACCCCACACTGTGAGCTGAGCGTCAGAGCATGAAGGCCGGTCACTGGAAAGCTCCTAATGAATCCATCGGTACCGCTTGCCAGTGTGGAGCTTGAGCTAATGGACGAGACGGGGGTAGTGGAGGGGTGGGGGTCTGATATGTGCTCCATCTGCACTTTACTGTGGTCACACACTAAAACACAATGCTTCCTATGCAGCTGTGATCTGTGTTCATTGGCTTTATTTGATCAGTTTCACAGCCAATATCGGGGGCAGACGTGGAGGCAGACATAACTTACGTGAGGAAGAGGAGGACAGTGGAACCTTCTGTAGAAGCACAGTGATTCAGCCCGGGGCAAGGAGTTTTAACTTCAGCTAGAGAATATACATCTACAGGATCACTAAAAAATACCTACAGAGCATAAAGTTTGCAGCTGGTTGATGGGTAAAGGTTAGAATTCAGCTTTCACCATAAGATTTTAAAAGAGAACTGAATTACAGACAAATACCCAAAGGCCTGAGGTCACAAACTCATCTGGCCCCACTGAGAAGACATTAGGGGTTTCTTTTGACTATAGTGCAGTCTATAATGTTGTTTAGCACTATTATTATATTGCAAATGCAACACAAATGAAGCAAGTTCAAAATATTGAACTCAAGCGAAATATTCGCGCGAATGCTGTGAGTAAAAAAAAAAATTCCAGCGGGCAACCTCGAGCGAGTAGAGTGAGGCAAATATTTGTGACCCGCTATGGCGAAATGAGTCGGAAGTCACAACGTTCTATTTTTAGGTAATCAGCTGTAAACATGGAAAATCAATTAAAAAATATTTTTTTTAGTTTTTTTTTTTTTTTAGCTAATTTCAAAGCAATGACATTCAAAAACAATCTCCCAAAATTTCACAGTCACAGAGCAGCACAACACTTGCACATGTTTAACAAAACATGACAACTTCTGAACTGTAAACAGCACTGTCACCTCACGTCAGCTGGGAATGGCTCCAGCCCCCTGTGAGCCTGCATGGAAGTGGGCCTTGGGGCCCCCTGGGCAGCCGTCAGCACACCAGCAGCAGCTCCAAGGTAATTGTTTATTGTGAAGGTGATAATAAACTTGGAGCTGCTACTATATAATATATGTATTATAATAAAATTATTGTATTTTGGGCATTATTATGAAATCTAATTTATGATAATATAACATATTGAAACTTTATTTGCCATGCTCATCTTTCAAATTGCCTGCCAGACAAATTATTATACATTCATGACCATAAACTGCTAACTGTTTCAAAACTCAGCGAGTTTGCAAAGGGGGTCGTCTGCCAGGAGCTAAATTTATTTTGGGGGGCCTTGCCAAAAGTTTGGGAACCCCTAATATAGAGGCTGGATGGATGCATGGATGCATGGTTGGACTATTGGGTGTTTTGCATTCTTACTACAGTATAAGGTTTTATCTTGTAAATCTTACACAATTGCTACAGTATGTTTGGTAAAAGTGGGTACCATTCTGCACACTGATTTTAGCATTATTTGTGTAACAGCTGCAGCCATTTGAAAGAAAATAAATAAATACTGTCACACTGAAATTGTATTGCAAAATCCTATATCAGGGCTGCTTAATACTCACATATTCCCACTAAAACAGCACCAAACAAAATGGTGGTAACTCATCAGCATTAAGTGTTATCTGTGTTATATCCGACATTGAGTGTACTTGGAATAAAACATTTACATAAATACTGTCGGCCACTTCACTGGAACATTAGGCTCTCAGGATTTCTGTGTTTCATCATAAAGCAGGTCCATGTTCAAAGCCTTTACTCAGAAACTGAGCATTGAAACAAGCCATTTGGACGTAATTTTGTGATGTCACAACAAATTAGTCACCACACCCAAGTCCCAAGCCCCGCTCACCTGGATTCATTGTCCAATCTTGCAGGAGTTTGTTTGTGGACATGCGTAATCTTTTATATTCTTATTTGATCTAACCCACTCAGGTAACCAATAAGTGAGCCAATCAGAAGACAGGCTCTGAGCCTCCTCTCCTCTGATTGGCTCACTGACCTGTTGTAACTAGAGCTCCAGAGTGAAATCCTGACTGAGAGAGCAGATGTAAAAAAAAACAAACAACAACAACATTTAGATCATTTTTGGTTCCTAAAAATCACAAAAACATCTTTTCATAGACTGACATTTTAAAATCCCACCTGAGAAACTAAAGAGACTAACATACTAATAGGACAGGTGTCATATTTCTACCTGTCCCTGCTGTCTGATCAGCTGAACACACAAACCCTCCCAGACGACACACTGTCAGACTGTGTCATTTATGAAAGTCCTTTGTTCTCCGTCATAGCTCTTTCTCCGTCTTTACCTGTACGTATCAGCGAAGGCAGCTTTGTTTTTGGGAGCAGTGGAGATGGAGGCGAACGCTTCACTGCTGACAGGAGACAAGGGGGGAAAGTTATAGGGAACAGAAAAGATGATGAGCACAGAGAGGAAATAAAGATGGGCAGCAGAAGGGAGGGATTAAATTGGGTGCTAACTCAGGTTAATGCTATAGGCCTCCACCACTAAATCAAGCCAGAGGAGAGAGAGACCGAAAGAAAAGAGGAGAGAGAATAAAACAGAGGACATTGGAGGACAGGAAAGGAGGGGAGAAGCAGAGAAAAGTGCTGATTTTACACAGACTCAGTGAATTCAGGCCATATTGATGTTATAAATTATACGTTTATTCGAGTGCGGGCTCTATTGGAATAGATGGGCTTATCTCTCTCTCACACACTCACACATGAGGCTCCAGATAGGTGACATACCAAAATAAGACATACTCCACCTCAGGTTGTCCATCATCTCACCTGACCACATCTCCACTCCACACATTTGTGATGACCTTTCCAGATTGAACTCCAGAGCCTTTTTTTCTCAGTGTGACGTTCAGAGCCAGCAGCGTTTTTATTTCTGACAGCCTGCACTCAGAAGCTGTTTACACCAGTACAGAGGAGGAGGAAGAGGAGGAGGAGAGAGGAGCACGTACACAAGGAAGAGAGGAAAGAAGGAGAGAAATGGAGAAAGAAGGAGACAGAAGAGGAGGAAATGAAAGGAAGGGTAGAGTTATGGTCTTGTTTTCCTCCTCTAACCAGGTCCGGTCACAGGAAATATGGTCACAGTCTCTGCTTCCTGAGTTACAGCGTTGAATCATGGCCGGAGGTATTTTTGTAGGTCATTATGATGTCACAGTGAAGATGACCTTTGACCATTTGGACTTGAAATGTCATGACTTCATTTTATCCTTATTAGGCCTCCAGGCTCCTTGCTCTGGCGTCGTAGCTAATGAATGTGAGAGTGAACGTTAATTAATCTGTTGATCCATAATTTAGCAGCTTGGACATCTCACTTCAGCGATGTTACAGTAACGTGGCCTACCTTCCTAATTTGCTGCCCTCTCTCTCATTGGACTTCTCTCTGCCTCCTTGTAATAGACATGATAGGCTCATTACTCAGTCCCTCCAGGAATTCGCGATGTTGCGACTTTTCCGCAAATTTGACCAATTTTCGGTGCTTTTCACGAGTTACACAGCAAAGAGTCCGAGTCTGGACGGAGCAGTGGTTGAAAATGAGTCCACGGAGGAACGACATGGCTGGACTGACGGCAAGAAACTTGATACAACGTGCACAAAGTGATACATAAAGGAACACAAGCTGAGTTGAACATGATGAGTGTGTGACTTGTCCTGGTTGACCACCTGAGGCTGTGTCAACCCCGCAGCGCTCTCCGAGGGGGAATCCAGTGAGTGCGCCACTGCAGGGCCGGAGCGGAGCAGCCGGCGGCCAGGTGCCCCTCCCCTTTTCATTCAAAGACTATACTGTTTTAATGGCATTTTAAAACAGTTGTTTTACCGCGATTTTTAAATAGACATTTTAATTAAAAGTAAAACAACTTTTAACTCTGTAATTTTCCTGTGCCTTTCTTAACAAGTGGAAAATTGCTGGTATTACAGGACCTCATATTATTTTGTGACATTTCAAAATTTTTAATTTTCCTTTGATTTTTAATTAAATAATTTTTTTTGCAATTTTCGCTGTCTCCCGCAATTTAATCGCAACAAAAGTGCTTAAAACATCGCAACATACACCGCAATCTTTTCAAAATGTGGCCGCAAAATCAGGCATTTTAGGCCGCAACAATCACAAAAAAAGCCCGCGAAATCCTGGAGGGACTGATTACTTGTGATGTGTAACCGATCAGGTAGTGTTATGGGTGCAACAGTGTGTTTCTAGAGAGGCAGCAGTTAAGTCATTCGACATCATTATTTATTTTGGACTATAAAACAGGTCATGGTGGAACGAAATAGCACCACGCTGGTAATCCAGCACCCGGCTAAACGCCTCAGTGGAGTCTCTTTTGTGCAAACGCTCCCTTGGACACAAGAGTGAATTGATTGGAGGTCAAAGGTCATGGTCAGTGTGACCACAACAAAGGTCATAACTCAAAATCTCACAGAGCACAAATAGTTAATCTTGTCTGACAAATTAAAGGGATAGCTCACTGGCCCATTGACATAACATTATATTCTTAGGAGTATAGGTTCGTTACTTTTAATTGTCGGTGCAAGCTGCTAGCTCCTCAAAGCAAAGCTACAGGGGCTAATGGGATTTCTTGGTTGTTTTTGAGGCAAATGGAGAGCATGCTTGCCGGAAAACTGCCCCAGACAGGAACGCGCATCAGCGGTTTTGCATGAATTAACCTCTAAAACAACCCTGTCTTATAACGTTTCGTTATTATCTCATAACATGGTGAATGTGTAGGTTACAACTTGTCCACCAGAGCGTTTTGGAGTTATTGGATTGTGTATTTGATGAGCTTGATGAGGGAAACCAAGAAATTCCATTAGCCTCCATAGCGTAGCTCTGAGCAGCTAGCAGCTCTGCTCCACCGTTCTAAAAGTAGCTTGCACCGACGATTAAAGGTAAGGAAACTCATGGCAATGGGTCAATTTGCCAAAAATGTTGAACTCTCCCTTTAAGTGCAACTGTCTGAGTGGCAGAAACAATCACAAGGTTTTAATTCTAGTTAATATTTCAGTTAAACTTTGTCATAATCAGTGTATGGGTTTGTGACTCATGGCATATACTTTGTGAGGTCACAGAGACCGTGACCTTTGACCTCTGACCGTAACATCTAATCAGTTCATCTTTAAGCAGGTGAGATATCACACTCATTAGAATAAGGTGGACAGACAACCTAAAAATGAACAAGAAATATGAAAAAAAGGAAAGCTGAGGATGAGCAGAGGAGAGGAGAGAAAGGAAACAATGAGACGATATGCATGATAATGAGAAGGAGAGGAGGAAGCAAAGAGGGAGGCAGAGAAAGGAGGATGAGGAAGAGGACAGTTTAACACCCTCTCTACATATTCCATCCTTTGGCATCATTAACTGCAAATTCTCTCTCTCCCTTTCCATTTCCCCACACAGTCAGTATTCCTCCCACAATGCTCTCTGTTGCTCTCTCCATTCACTTCTGACATGACTCCCAGTCACGCAGGGTCACAGACAGAGAGACCGACAGGCAGCTGGAGAGATGGAGAAACTGAGCACACACAATAAAATAAATAAAAAACAGTGAAAGATGTGGAGATTTAACTTTTAAAAGACAGAGCAATGTGGAGGAGGCTGAGGAAAAAAATTGATGGTGTCAGCCAGAAAAGCTGGAATTACCTAAATTTAAGCATTAAAAGGAGACGGTGCTTTAAACTGAATTCTTAAGCTTTTCACTGTGTTATCTGGTTTATTTTCACTGACAGTCTGGGCACAGTTGGAACATTTAAGGAGATGAAATAAGGCAAATGCAAATGAACTGTGTACAGAAATTTCACCCACAGATCTGACTGGAGCTGGCACATTTGTGTGTGCACGCGCGTGTGTGTGTGTGTGTGTGTGTGTGTGTGTGTGTGTGTGTGTGTGTGTGTGTGTGTGTGTGTGTGTGCGTGTGTGTGTGTGTGTGTGTAATGTTAACGCACATTCAGCCTGTCCACTTGAGTCTGAGTCACACACATTCATTAATACAGTGTAGGACACAGCTTCTCAAAGTCCAGGCCACACACTGAGTCTATCGTGACCCAGCACAGACTCCACTGTATGAATATGAATGGAAAAAGATTTTCTATTGATCAATTAATTGTTAGTGGCATTAGTTTTATTTGCACAACTGTCTCCAGGGGTTCCCCAATCTAATCTTTTGGTGACATGGCACAGTAGTGTGGGATCATGGGAGCTGTTGTCTGTCTTCACCATTCTGTCCTCCTTCAGTGTCCCTCAGCTCAGCTCACTGCTGCTCTGTGCTGTTTATGTTTTAATCAGATGGCTGGAAATGATCAGATCCAAAGCTGAAAACGACAGAGGTGTAATTAGTGTATCATCAAAATGTGAATTAAAATCCTAGATAAGCTCATTTTGAGCTTCTGCTGGGAAACCACCATAACACACATGTACATAGAGGATATTGAAACAGAGCACTTGAAACAGAGCACTACCAGGGGTAACATCAAAGATTATCTTGTTTGAGAATCGCTGGAAATACAGTATGGAATAATAAGAACTCATTACTGTAGGTACTGTATTTTGCTACCCGTAGAAAATTAAAACAGCAAATTAAAATTCCATACAATTGTGTATCATTATACATACAGTACTGTGCAAAGGTTTTAGGCAGGTGTGGAAAAAAAGCTGAATGCTTTCAAAGATAAAAGTGTTATTTTTTTTCATCAATTAACAAAATGCAGTGAATAAAGAGACAGTGTGACCACCCTTTGCCTTCAAAACAGCATCAGTTCTGTACAGAAGGACCTGGGCTGGTGGTTTCTTTTCTATCTTGGAGCTCCTCAGATCTTTCTGTCTCTACATGTAATCCCACACAGACTGGATGACGTTATGCTGATAGTTCTAAATGACACTGGCTGAATGTTTGGGGTTGTTGTGAATAAATTTGGGTCCAATCAGACGCCTCACTGATGGTATTGGATAAGCGTCCATCCATCCATCTGTCTCAGCTTCATGATGGATAAGCATTCTGACTGCCTAAAACTTTTGCACAGTACTGTATGTCATTTATATTGAGGCTGATGTGGCTCCACAATGTTTCAACATCTTACTTTTGCATAGAGGAGAGTGATTGTGGTTACTGCAGGTTTTTGCCTTGGACAGTTTTGTGCTGAGGCTCAGGACACAATGAATAGCGTGTGTATGTGGGAAGCAGACAGAGTGTGTGTTATCAGTTCTCTCCCTGTCTCACCTGGTCAGACAGATTTTTTTTCCTGTCAGAAAATAACAGGCGACGTTGTGTGTCAGAATAAAAGGCAGACAGTATAGAGATACACCTACAACAACATAACTACTGTGTGAGACCCAGCCACCGTGTGTTTACTGTGAGCTATAATTTAAACTGAAGACAACAGTCCTGTTTGGCTCCACATTGTTGTGTCTCCTCTGTTGTTCCTGTATTGTAGTGTTTATCTTATAACCTATATTTTTATTCAACATAAACTGTAATACAAATCAAGTAAGAGTTGTTATTTTTGATGATGATGATTTTGTTGTTGTTGCCAAACTTTGCAGCTTCCTGTTCCAGCATCTTTTCAGTCACTGAGGTTTACAGGTCAACTACAATCTGATTATCCTATCCTGTATTATATTCAGCGCCAGCTGTTTCCAATGAAACACACACATACAGTACAGTATAGTCAGTAATGTGTTTAACTCATTGAGTGCCAGACCTTTTATAAGGTCAGTGCCATGTGCCAGCATTTCGGGGCATTTTGAGTAATATTTCAAGACCCACAGAATATTTTGTACTATGACTCTGAAAACACCAAATAGCTCAAAGGAAAGAGGGGACTCTCTAGGGGGAAAAAAATATTTGTTTGTACCTTGTTCCATTCTTGATTTATCTCAAGTTGAATAGAGCCTGGTTGCACCAAGAAGACCACTTTTCTCTAGAAATAGAAACTTTTCCAAACTTTTTTTAAAAAATCTCCGTACCGATCACACTCGTCTTCTTCTTCTTCACTTCTTGCTCTCATCTTCGTTCTACGCATCCCAGAAGCCCCAGCGTCCCCCTTTACCAGCCGCAGAAAACTACATTTGAGGTATATACTGTACTATCTTTTATTGCTGCTGCTGCTAATTGATAATTTATTAATTCAATACAATATTATTGAGATTCTGTGTGCACTGGAATATCTGAGAGAAACAATAAAGTCTCCTACTTGTTACTGTAGGTATGAAACTGGCTGTTCTTTTTTTATTTTATTTTTGTTTTGTTTTCATTTTGAAAGTTTGAAATATGAGAACACCCTGTGGAGAAAGGAGCAGGCAAAATATACAAAAGAGGACTATAAGTGAAGGAAACCCCAAGGTGATGACTTGTTAAAGAAAAAGAGGCAAGAAAACTGAAGGAGAAAAGAAACAGGAATGGTAGCAGAGAGAGATAAACAATTTGCTCTGTAATGGCTGGCCCCAGGGTTTGAGTTTAGAGATAGAAACTCATTCGGTGACGGTGTGGGATTCAATTTACCAGCTTGGTGATTTAGAAAGCCTCCAAAGTGGTGGGTCCAGACTACAGTATGTATGTCTTTGTCTGTGAAGGTTTCTGCAACTTTACAGACAGACTGGTCTAAAGATTTTCCTGTGGAAGCAGGAAGTGAAATGTATGCAGCACTTAGGGGGGTCCAGGACAAATTTGCCCATGGGGACAAAAAGGGGTATCGTATTGTGTCCTGTCATATTGTATCATCTTGTGTCGTATTGTGTTGTATCATTTGTTCATACAGTCAGAATGTCGAGATAACAATAACCTTCAAAGCCTGAGGTTCTCTGTTTCTCCTCGGCTGTTCGTCAGACTAACAGATCTATTTGTTACAAATACCCTTTCAGTTGCCACTTGTTTTAGCCCTCGTGAATTCAGAACCCTTTTCTATGTGTTGACCTGTGCTCTCTAAATTAGTAGTGCTCTTATTTTGAAACCGGAAGTAATTATCATTGACAGGATGTCTTTAATAAACGCACAGGTGTCCTAAATCTGTTGATTGACAAACGCAACCTACAGTGTGGTCGTTCTTCTCCGTCCCTCCCGGTCTGAAGTATTTATTATTTTATTTCGCACTCTTAAAACAACTCTGCTAACAGGTTATGGGCCCAGGTCATGAGGCGACCGTTTGCAGAGTGAATGAGGACATTTGCGTGGCAATGTGTGTGAGTGCTGGCGTGTGCGCCGAACATGACCACGCGAGGTGAGTCGAGCCGCCGCTGGTCCCGGCTGGTTTTCGACGGCGATGAGAGAAATTATGAACTTTGGGAGGCGAAGTTTTTGGGGCATCTCTTGCTGGAAGGATTGAAAGACACCATCCTCCACGAGCCCGAGTCACCTGCTTACGGTGAGGAGGAAGAAGATGATGAGACCAAGAACGCCAAGGCTTATGCGGAGCTGATCCAGTTCCTAGATGATAAAAGCTTGTCGCTCGTTATGCGAGAAGCGGCTGATGATGGTCGCCGGGCGTTGCAGATTTTGCGGGACTATTATGCAGGCAAGGGTAAGCCTCGTATCATTTGCCTGTACACTGAGCTGACATCATTACAGAAGTCCAGCGGAGAAAGTGTGACAGAATATGTCATTCGTGCAGAAACAGCAATCACAGCTTTGAGAAATGCTGGAGAGACACTGAGTGATGGCTTGTTAGTGGCGATGGTTTTAAAAGGACTACCAGAAACATTCAAACCATTCGCAATTCACATCTCACAGAGTGAGGATCAAGTGACTTTTGCAGACTTTAAAACCAAGCTCAGAAGCTTTGAGGACACCGAGAGGATGCGCGGGGCAGCGGCCTCGGAGGACAACGTCATGCGGGCACAAGTGCGGCCAACAGTGAGGCGCACTTCAACAGGTGCCGGTGACCGACGGGGGAATGAGACTAGCGAGGATGTGGTGTGCTACAGATGCGGTGTGAGAGGGCACGTAGCCCGAATGTGCCACCACAAGCAGTGGTGCAATCACTGCAAGAATTCTTCACATCGTTTTACAAACTGCAGAAGGAGACCGCAACGGCGGGACAACGTGAGGAGAGCGTCGGAAGCGCACTGCAGCAACGAGTTCACGTTCGGGGTGAGTGACTGTGACTCAGAGGTCCAGCACACACCCCGTGTCAAGCAGGCGGGCCTGATGGTCGACACTGGCGCGACTTCTCACATCATCACGGACATTTCGAGGTTCAAGAGGTTCGACGACAGATTCCGGCCAGAGACTCACTTCATGGAGCTGGCTGATGGGACGAAATGCCGCGGGGTTGCTGAGCGCAGGGGAGATGCAGAGGTGGTGCTGATTGACAGCAGGGGGCGACGCCACAAAACTACCTTGACACAGGCGTTGTATATACCCACCTATCCACAGGACATCTTCTCCGTGCAGGCTGCGACCACTGGAGCCCACTATGGCAGAGTTAAACGAATCAGGTCTGACAATGCTTTAGAATTCATGGGTAAAAATTATCAGGTATTGCTCAGCAAAAATGGAATAAAACATGAAAGGTCTGCTCCATACTCACCACATCAGAATGGTACAGCAGAGCGGAACTGGCGCACTTTATTTGACATGGCCAGATGCATGATAATAGAAAGCCACTTACCAAAAGAGCTATGGACCTATGCAGTGCAGACTGCATTTATGGTGAGGAACAGGTGCTTTAACAACCGCACAAAGCAGACACCTTATTTCATGCTAACAGGAAAGCAACCAAACCTGGCAAAGATGCATAAGTTTGGGTCAGCGTGTTACGCCTACAGACAAGATAAACGAAAACTAGACCCAAGATGTGACAAGGGGATTTTTGTTGGGTATGACAAAAATAGCCCAGCCTATTTAGTATACTATCCCAGCAGTGGTAAAGTGCAAAAACATAGGCTAGTTAAATGTGTGACCCCAACTGTTGCAGAGCACCAGACACAGACAGAGATACCTGCTGATGATGATTTTGAGGTACTGAGGCGGGTTGATAGGGCCAGACGTACTCTCCCCCTCTCACCAACAGGACAGATAAAGGAGGAGAATCTGGTCCCTACCAGTGGCGTCATTTCGGTATGGCGGTCTATGGCACTCGCCATACCTTGGCTTTGGAAGAAAATGTTCGGAGTACTGGCACATATAGATTTTAACCCCTAGCGTACCGGGACTACGGCGTACAGTGGCCTGTTGTAATTCTCTGTGACCGATTCGCGATAGTGCTGCCTCTTTCTCACTGAACACCATGCTGTCGCTCCTGCTCCTCTCTCTCACTGAGGGGCGGGGCTGCCTCGCGCCGTGCGCTCACACAGACACAGCGCGTGTACGAGTGCACGCCGCTGCATCGTAGACTAGTATAACCTCATAGATGTATAACTCCATGTACTACAGACGTGAATGTGAAGCGACTAAAACCTTGGTGAGTTATAAGCCACATGCTTAATATGAGTCATATTTCTGTAGCCTACTTGTTTGGCTAAGTTAGCTACTTATAGTAGGAGTAAAATGAAAGCTCTTTGAGAAACACTGTGAAGCTGCTGCTAATGACAGCTGTCTGTGGAGCGTGGAGGCTGTTTATCTGGTCACAAATCAGAAAAAACTTCTAATTGAGACAACTAAGTCCCAAACCCCTGTCTAACTACCTGAATGTAGTCAATCACAGCAGCTGTGAAATTTTTTATTTGTTTCCAGATTTAATTTATTCTGATTTTGCTGTACTTTGCTGTTCTAGACATGTAGGCCTACTGTAGATTAGCAGTGAATAAACTCATGTTGGCAATAATTTGTTGACACAAAAGAAATGGCAATTAAGACAGGATACACATTTTACGGAGTGGATCAACTTCAAATAGCCTATTAATTTGTCTTCAGAGATTAGCAATTTACAAATGGATTTTAACAAGAAAAAAGTGTCAAATGAGTTTGAGTGAGCTTGAGTTGTCCAGGGAAATTATTTATCACACTGTTACATCAGCTACCAGAGCTCTGTTTGACTTTTTCAGACCCCACTAATGATTTATTTTCCAAAGATAAATAAGTTATATTGTGAACCCTTGTGTGGGGTATTGTGAGTATCATCCAATCCATAGCATTGAGAGAGCTTTGTGATTTTGCTCTCAAATCACACCAGATTGCTGCATTTAAATTTACAATGCGCACAAATTTTCGGGCGGGGGGTGACACCCCCCCCACCCCCCGGGTAGTGGTTGGCCCTTGCCATACCTTGTCTACAACTGAAATGACGCCACTGGTCCCTACAATTGGGCCTCAGGAGAGTCAGGAGAGCCAGGCACAACCAATCAAACAGGAGAGCAGCCGTTACCCCTCCAGAGTGAGGATGAAACCAGACTACTATGGTGATCATGTAACTGAGGCAAGTGATGACCAGGTACAGATGACCATAGATTACTGTTACAGGTTGGTGTCTAATGTACCCCTCTCATTCAGTGAAGCTATGGCCTCACCTAATTCAAAAGAATGGTCCAATGCAATGGATGAGGAGATGGAATCACTTAATGATAACAACACATTCACCTTAACCCCACTCCCAGAGGGTAAGAAAGCAGTGGGGGGTAGATGGGTTTATGCTCTCAAAACCAATGCAGATGGGTCCAACAAATTCAAGGCACGTTATGTAGCCAAAGGATACAGTCAGAAGCAGGGTGTAGATTATGATGAAACCTTTTCGCCTACTGCTAACATGACAAGTGTAAGAGTGTTAATGCAGAAAGCGGCACAAGAGAACCTGATTTTACATCAGATGGATGTTAAAACCGCTTATCTACATGCTCCAATAGATTTTGAGATATACATGACACAACCAGAAGGTTATGAAGTAACATCTGACAAAGGTGAAATGTTGGTGTGTAAACTGGAAAGGTCACTGTATGGTTTAAAACAATCAGGTAGAAACTGGAACAGAATGTTGCATGATTACTTGAGTGACAATCTTTTTACTCAGAATCCTGCTGATCACTGTGTTTACACCAAAGAAACAGAAGATCAAAAAGTGATCATTGTGATATGGGTTGATGACCTAGTTATTGCAGCCAGTGATGATAATGTCATGATGAATGTAAAAGAAATGCTCACTGCTAAGTTTAAAATGAAAGACTTCGGTAAACTGAACAACTTTCTGGGTATTGATTTTCAGCAAGCTGATCACTGTGTAAAAATGTCACAGATGAGATATGTGGAGAAAATACTTGACAGATTTGATATGCAAGACTGTAAGCCACGAGCAACACCTTGTGAGCCAAAGCTTAACTTTACTGACAATGCAGAGGTAATGAGTGATGTCAGAAAGTACAGAGAGGCTGTGGGTAGCTTGATCTACTTGTCAACATGTACCAGACCAGATCTGAGCTATGTAGTAAGTAAACTTTCACAATATCTGTCTAAGCCAACTGTACAGCAATGGGTTACTGTTAAACATGTACTCAGATACTTAAAGGGCACAAAAGAAAAATTGTTGTGTTACAAAAAGAGTGACAATGTACTTGGGTTGGAAGCATTCAGTGATGCAAACTGGGCTGAACATGATACTGACAGACGTAGTACAACGGGTTATTGTATCAGCTTAAGCCAATTTGGTCCTTTGATTTCATGGAAAACCAAAAGACAAGCTACAGTAGCTCTTTCAACTTGTGAAGCTGAAAACATGGCGTTAGCGGCGACTATACAGGAATGTATGTATTTGTTGCAATTGCTTCAAGGTATTGACAGCTATGATTACAAGCAGCCAAAGGTCTATGAAGACAACCAAGGTGCCATAGCCTTAGCTAAAAATCCTGTGCAAAGGCAAAGATGTAAACATGTCGACATAAAGTATCATTTTGTAAGGTCTAATGGAAAAGTCATGCTTGACTATTGTCCAACAGAACAAATGGTGGCAGACATTTTGACAAAACCACCAACAAAATCTAAGTTAAAGAAGTTTATGACATTTATGTTTGGAGAGTAATATGAAATGTTAATGTGTGCGAGAAGCAACATGAAAAAAAAAATCTGTTTAGCAACATGCAGAGAAATGTTTATGTTTCATGAAGACCTGTAATGGATTGTATCTCTGTTTATTTTTTTGAATGTACCAAACTACTAAGAGCAAGTGGGGGTGTTGACCTGTGCTCTCTAAATTAGTAGTGCTCTTATTTTGAAACCGGAAGTAATTATCATTGACAGGATGTCTATAAACGCACAGGTGTCCTAAATCTGTTGATTGACAAACGCAACCTACAGTGTGGTCGTTCTTCTCCGTCCCTCCCGGTCTGAAGTATTTATTATTTTATTTCGCACTCTTAAAGGAGTCATCACCCGGAAATCGCAATTTCTCTTGTTAAAACATGCATACTGGTGTTTGACCTCAGTTGAAACTTGCCTGAAAAGCTGGACTTTGAAAGCGGCGCCGTTTTTTCGCTTCGGCTCTTTCTCCGAACAGGAATAGCACAAAATGGTGTGCCTTCCTAAAGCACGAGATCTTTGATTCTGCTCCGACGGTGACCTCACCGGCGGAGGCTACTTGCCTCTTTCACCACCCAACCCGGCCCGTCCGCTACCTGACATCGCCGAAGCGGTACCAGGGGGCTGTTTATGTTTTGGAGTCTGCATGCAGGCAAGCCTGCATGCAGTTGATCCTGCGGCGAATCAACGCGTGCCTCATGGCCTCAAGTATTTATTATTTTATTTCGCACTCTTAAAACAAGCTCAATGTTTGATTAAAATTATTTATTTTTTTATTAATAAGTTTTACTTGACACTCCATGTGTTGTTTTAAAACAATTGTAACACTATGTGAATTGTAGCCCTGTCAGTTATTGATAATACATTTTTGATGATAAGTCATTCATTGAGTATGATGGGTCTGTTATAGATTGGTGTGCAGTCTGCTGCCGTGTGGGGACATTGGGGATACAGAAATGAGACTTTATTCTGGTAAAGGGCATCATGATGGATTATCACGCTGATTATTATTCATTCATGCATTGTTAATTACCTCAAGTGCCTAGTGACACACACGCATGTTCACAGACTGTGTGGTATTTACATTCAAGGAGATGGGAGCATACAGATACTCACGTCACACAACAACATTCAAGTAGAGAACTGTTGTAATTTTAAGTAATCTGGCATCTGGGGTCCAATCAGTGAGTGATTGAGCAATTTCAAAATCACTGAGCAACTGTTTGGATAGAATAACCCTCAGTAACACATAGCAGGTTGTCATGTAGAATGTTGGATACCATGAAAATGGGGGTTGTTTGAGGTTAAAACGTGGTTAGCTGTAAATATCCACAGCATAGCAGCGAACATTAATTATTTGACATAATGTAGTTCTATACTTCAGCTGACCTAAGACAGACACCCTCTTTGGAGCATGAAGATATTCACTTTACTATACCCATGAAACATTTGCAATATTAGGGATTATGCACATGTTCAAGGCTTACTCTGAAGACCATAAGCACAGACAAAATGTGAAATTCACTCTGATGATAGCGCTAAAAAGGTCTCAAATGGAAAGTGTGCATCCTGTGGGGACCACATGTGTGCTTGGTAAATATCATAGTATTGATCAACCCTTTATGCCAGAATCAGGCATATGTCAGATGAAACACTCAGGGTTGCATAAATTCTTGCCGTTTTTGGGCCAGGAGACTGGCAGCACTACAAGTATGACCCCGACCAGTCATGAGTTCATACAGTAGGCCATCAAAGAGGCATGGCAAGAAACTCATGGCTACCTTAGCACTGTGTGTGATGCTACCGGTTTTTTGCAGACACAAGAAAGAAAAGAGATAAAAACAAGTGTGGAGCTGTTCCTGGGTCTGGCGAAGAGAACAGTGTGACTCTATGACTTCAGAGAGAACATGAGGTACGTTAATGAATGTGTACGCCTCAAAACCATTCACTTATGTTGCACACATTGCAAGCTAACATGCAGTAGCCTCACTGTGTGGAAACAATCGTCAGACTGCTCTGTATACCTATCGGTCAATGTCAAGGTTCATGTTGTGGGAGATTCAAACTTGGCAAGGAAATGCAAAAAAATGTTGGACTTTCCATCAGGGTGTTGGAGCTGTTCCTGGGTCCACTGACACCCCGCTGTTCCGAAGACCGGACAGTGTGACTGACAGCTGACTGACTTTGGTTGGGCAGAATGAAGAAAGGAGTTGGTTAAGTTTAGTAAAAAGATCATGGAGGCTAGACAGGCTGAAGCAGAATGAACTTTCTTTATGTCATCAGGGTGTTTTAGAAAAAAAAGAAAACCCGCTATTACAAAATGGAAGTCTGTTTGTTAGTTTTGTTAGAGCGCCATGTAAAATGGGTGTTACACTTAACATCCGTCATCCCAGACGTTCATAACCAGGCCCAACACTGGAAATTTGTCAGCCACAACAAGATTGTGTGAAAACCAGCCTGAATCTGTGTCATCAGATGGTTACATGCTGTCATTCCAACATCCCACCACTCCGACATCCGACTTACCGCTATTCCGACATACCATTGTCCCACCATTCCTACAAGGCCTTCAATATTTGGAAATGTGCGTTACTTAACATGTGACTCTCTTCTTCTTATCTGGACTCTCTACTTCTGGACTCTCTCTGTCTATCTGGCCTGTCTAGCCTCTACCTGGTATTTTTTTTTACTAAACATAACCAACTCCTTTCTTCATTGCCTAAGACCAACCAGTGCAAAGTCTTTTGTGGAAAAAATACGCTATTAAATGAATTTTCGGAAAGGCAGGATGTTTAAAAAAAGAAAAAATACAGTCATTCCGACCATAGGAGGCAAGAATTGTCAGAATGATGGGACATTTTATAGAAAATTAAATGTTTCCATTTAGACAATTAGAGGCCTAAGTCGGAGTGGTGAGATGTTGGAATGGCGGATGCCTGTTTAGCCTATGACAGATGGAAGTAGCCAACAAACTCCAGGCTGCAATACATCTGAATTACCACAACTCACAACAACCCTTTGCCCTTTCCCTGATCTGCTCTCTGCTCATCTACTTTGTCGCTGAGGCTTTTGTGAGCCCTGATTTGAAGGACCGACTCATTACAGCGATCACAGTGGGACTCTGCTCAGTGTTGTCCTGATGATTTCATGCAGAAATTAATTATCACCAGCTCATTGTCCCATCGAAACAGTTCAAACCAAGGGCAGGTTTTTTTTTCTGTTTCATAGGCAAAGTGCTGTTTAAAATTCACCCTGAGCGTTTCACACCCTCTACCTCCACCTCTGCCTCCGAGCAGCTCGGTGTTACGGCTTTATGACATCCGACGTGGAGCATTACAAGCCTTTTGTGTCCCCAGCTGTACTCGTCCAAGCAAACAAGACAGGAGTACAGAGGGGTATATCTGCTCTCTAAGCATACGTCTTCATTCATGGCCAAGGAGCGCACACAGGGTTACAAAAGACACACACTCGCAAGTATCGGGCCCTTCTGTGAAAGTGGAGGAATATAAAAGTCATTGAGAAACTAGCTGAGAGACTCAAGGCCATTTTTCACAATGAATCGACTGGTCGAGCTTTGTTTGCTGGTTTAGTGACATTTATTAGACAAGTGCAGGCAGAGAGCACGGCTGACACTACGACTGAATACATAAGAAGCTTTTTTTTAAAAAAAGAAAAGTTTGACATCTTGAAAAATATATTTGTAATGCTACCAGTGGTGAACACTTTGGTTTTATTTCATTATTACAACATAAAAGCAGTAAAACAGAAAAGAAAATAAGACACAAAATCTTGATATTTTACTTGAACGTACACAATGAAAATAACGTAAAGAGGACCAAAGACACCACAAATGCCCATCACCATTTCAACAGCTACTTAAAATGTAAACCAAAGATATTCTCAATCCAAAACAAAACCCCATCCCATTTCCATCACTTTCAGCTCCAGTGACACAGCTGTTGGAGGGGCCCTGAGCACAGAAAAACTTAACCCAACTGAAACTTCTCAGTGAGAAAACCTCAGTGAAATCGCCTCTTTAAGAATAAAAGGAATGAGGACTAGCAGTTGGCCATCAGGTCGACCCATTCACAGCTGATTTATGTCTCTGTCTGGATGATGATCGGTCGACTGAACGGGCTGCTACCTGCTCATTGAGCGCTGTCAGTCCAGAACCACACTAGAGCTGCACTGTGAAGGAGGCCTGCTCAGACCAGATCAGATTAACGTCATTGTCCTCGTGAGGAAATATGGCTAGTTAGAGCAGCGTTGGCTCAAACAGACTCAGTTTGAAGCTGACAATATTTTTAAGTACTCAGCAAACTACTCAATCTTTATTTGTATTTTTAAAATTGCAAGACATTATTAGCATTTTCATGCCTATAGGGCCTCACTAGAGCCTAAAATCACCAGCAGTTAGTTTTAAAACAGCTTATTTTGTTTGAAAAGTAAAAGTGTTTCTTGAATTTAAATATGTGTTTGTCCACTCACATTTTCTTGTGTATTTTTCCATAAAGGTTGAAAATGTAGCTTAAAGTTGATCACATTCTACCCATCCTGCTTCGCTCCACACTCATCAGGACCATGGTTATTAGTCTTATCATGCTGGAATCCCAGAGAGGTTGTTGACCCCTGACCTTCCCCCTGAACCGTGACTTCAGGACACATGGATTTAAAGGAAGTGGTTAATAAGGCCACGGGGGAGGTTAATAATGTTAGTGCACTTGACTTGAAGTGCTATTCAAGGACAAAGCCTGGTTCGGGAGGGGGTAGGGGGAGAAAGGTGGATGGAGCGGAGGCAGGAAATCAGCAGGGAAACAGCTTTAGAATCACAGTGACCTGAAAAACGTCTGAACATGATTATCCCTTTGTAAGTAAGAGTGAGGAGAATCCACAGGAGGCAGCGCACTTTCTGAATGTTATCTGAATAATTTAACTTTTTTCCCCCAAAAAATAATAATTTTCTGAATAAAATTAGCCATTTATTCTAACTAATTTGCAGCCGCAGCACATATGCGTGACTGTCTGATTGTGAGTCTTGTCTGAGTCCTGCTTTCTGCTCACTCTCTGCTCCGATGCAGTGTTTCTACCTGGTGGCCAGCTGCTGTTACACATCTGTCAGAGTTCATCTTTGACAGTTCTGAAGTGTGGTGAGAGATGCCTCATACTCCTGATAATCTGACTGTCACTGTGATCTGTTGCCTTCTATATTGACTTCTCAGTCACCAAAGCTACAGTGGTTCTCTTTCTTATAGCATCTCTAATGAACGTGTCTGGTAGATTGCAGTTCATCTTCAAGCTTCTTCCATTTGTAGTATGTGAGAACCTTCACCAAACACATAAACCAAACCCAAAATCAAATCAAAATCAAAAATCCAATTCTAAGGAATAATGTGCAGATTAAACATAATTTTAACCTGGAATTATATTATAACTTTGTTTATCTAGAAGTCAAAAATCTTTGGTGACACAGCTGAGATCTTCTTCCTCTGGACACTAAGGTTGGTCGATTCAAAAATATTCAAGGCTCCTTTTCTTCTGTACTGTACAAATGATGATGACTTGAAAGAGGTAGCGCTCCATGAAATCTATTGACAAATAAAATAAAGTAATAATAGCCTGGAAAAGAAGACAGGATAGTTTGTTTAATTAGTATTTAGTTTGATTTTCTAGTTGTAATTCTGTCAACTACTTTGAAGCTAGTTATTATTATTCACTGTGTTTTTTTGAGTTTTTTAACTGTGAAGATGATGTGTGTGGGGATTTGTGTGAAAGCTAGTTGTATTCTCTGATGTTTTGATGACATCCTCTGGTCCTGGTTTGTGTGATTATGTGGTGACTTGTAAGCCCATGTACAGTAGCATGAACATACAGTGTATGCATGACGCAATAATATTTCATTCATTCATTCATGAAAAATAACCCATCTACAACGCTACAAACTCAGATGCTGTGTAATGACTAACTATGGAGACCATACATTTTGTTTTTCTGACTTGAAAGATTCTCCAATCTTAACTTTTGAACATATTATAAATGAGACCAAAAGCTATGAAAATAGAGTTGAAGCCTACAGAGACCTCAGTTCTCTGAATAGAACTTTAATAAAGGCTGAGTGAACAAAAGGAAAAAAAAGGGAAGGTGCCAGACTTTAATTTGGGCGCACCTTTTTCAATTATTTACAACCACTTAACAGATTAACTTTTACCTGGCAACTTCGGAAACCTCACACCGTCGTGGGACGTCGAGGAAACATCAAATATTGAGACGGAGGAAAGTGAGTGATAAATATTGCAGGTGCTGGAGGAATCTGTGCAGAGGCACGAGGCCGGGAAACATGCAGGCAGTTCACCTGAGAGAGAGAGAGAGAGAGAGAGAGAGAGAGGAAGTGATTCACATGGTGACATCTCACTTTAAGCATTTATGACATGTTGTACCAAGTGGTTATTAATGGACAGTGTTTCTAAAGGAGGACATATTTGAGATTATCAGTGTTTTACTAAATCTTTTACTACTACACACCCATGCATTTGCTTCTGGGTGTCTACTTATGGATGCAAATAGAACCGACCTGCTACGCCCCATTGTGTGCTTATACCCATACACTGGGCCTAAACAGCAACTGAAATGCACTAGAGAAAGCCAGTTTTGTTCGGTTTAATGGGCTTGGCTCTGGCAATTGTCAAACAGTGTTCATCGCGTAAATGAAACTTAGACACAAGATATTAGAGGGTTTAGGGTAGCGTGTGTACAGTTTTCACTTAACAAAACTTATGTTGCGGGGCGTCGTTTGGCTCAGTTGGTGGCGCGGACACCCCACGTGCAGGGGCTGTGGTCCTGAGGCCCGGCTCGGGCGACCCTCTGCTGCATGTCATTCCCCCTCTCTTCACTGTGTCTATCAATTAAAGAAGAAGATGAAAAAAGTGTTTTTCGTGCTTTTCACATGTTCTTGTGACATTTTTCTTGTGTTAGAGGACATATCAGCAGAAAAGGAAGTGCAAAACTGCATTTCTGAGTTTTCCTGCCTTCAAGTCGCTGTGAACCAATGGCAGACGCAAACTGGCAGTTTCAAGGAGACTGGGTTTGACGTGTCACAACCCCAGGGGAGGGCACTAGTGCTACAAGTTCTTGCCCCGCTCTGCATCCGGCTCAGAGGTGAAAGGCTTGACAGCTCGGTGTAGCTGTCAAGGTGTAACAGGTATCGTTCAGCTTGCATTGTGAGCAAGGACTATATTCCAGTCTGGGATCGAATCCCAGTGTGCAATTTTACACTAAACGTGCTGAATCTGTAATTGTACAGTGTCCAGCTGTCAGCGAACGGGGGGGGGCTTGGGTGGGTGTAGAGCAGCACAGTCTCCGCCCACCCTCCAGAGCTGCATTGCTAATGAGCTGCTGGTTTTAAAATAACCAAAAAGGGTCGCGGGAGAGGGACTTTAAAGGCAAAAAGCCCAGAAAAGATACTTAAAAAAACATAGGGACTGTGTCATGTACAGTTTATACCAAAACAGGCTAAGACTACGTTTTTTTCTTCTTTTTTTTTCGTCTCTGTGTTTTTTGACTTCCTTCTTCTTTTTTAAAAAGTATACTTCTGTTCTGTTTACATGCGTGAGCAAACAGCACGGACAGCGTATCAATGCATGGAGAACATTATTGTTAATATTCTGGTTATGAAAGGGTTATTGACTGCATGTAAACGTAGTCATTGTTAGGGTGACAGTCAAACTCTCCAGTGCACTACAGACCACACCAAATGTCCCACTCCCATGACGACAGGCTGGGTCAGAGCTGCAGATGGATGAATAATCATTTTTTCATTTCTTCTTAATGCAGTGCCTTTGAACCCTTCACTGACACTCAAGTAGTGACGCATTCACACACTGACACCACATAATCAACTGCAATTTAAGCGGTGATGCGTTCACTTACTGACGTACACAATGAACCGCGCATCACTGACTGAACCTTTGAACCTAACCCTTCGAATGTGTGTAAATCACCAAAGTGATTTGCGATTTCCACTTCCATTAAAGTTGGAGGTCGCAGAACATCGTGATGAGAACATTTGTGATCACAGGAAAGCGAACTGTTTGGGCGGCGCCGTAACTCAGAGCGCAAAGATAAAGTTTGTGGAGAGAAATACCGAGGTTAAGTCGAGGCGGCACGACAGCAGCCGCCATCGGTTTTTACAGTGTGTTCATTCATCCGCAGCACCGCTGTCACATGGAGCCGTTTGATAAGCTCTGACAGAGCTCACAGCCCAATACATAATCAGCTGTGTGTGCGAGTCTGAAGGAAATAGACTCGTCGCACAAAAAGATGCTTCAGGTCACAACTCTGCTCCTCTGTGGACGGCTGCAGCGATGAACAGTGAAGTGGATCTGTTTCATTAGACAATAACTGAAAGCACATCTGAGGCTCGTCAGCAGCAGGTGAGAGAGGAGGGAAAACTTATCTGATGACAGCTAAACTACCAGCACACACACACACATGCAGTATAACTAGGGCTGACCCGATTATCATGTTTTGACAATCGAAGCTTCGAGGCCGTACATTCGATTTAAATCGAAGCTTCGACGGCTGCCGGCTGCCAGAGCGGGGGGGGGGGGGGGGTCATCCGAAAAAAAATTTAAGTCCATATTTTTTAATATAATTTGCTTTAAATGTTTGCTTGTGTGTTTTTCTTAAATATTTAGAATATAAAATAGAAAAATTAAAATGAACAAATGTGTGTAGCGCAAGGACTGGCTGCAGAAACAGCTGTTTTCCTGCCGGTCGCACGGGGAGCGGCACCTCGTGCTCTCTCCGCGCCGGTCAAATGCGGCTCCACAGGTCTGTCTCTAGCTCTGTATCAATGTGTCTCATGTCATGTGCAGACGCAGCTGACAAGTATTTATAGATGGACAGGCAACAGCTGAATTAATCATCCGTTAATTACCGGTACTTTATTTTGAAAACTGACCGGATTCTCTCTCCCTTTCTGTGCCCGACTTCCCGTCTGGTACAACCTGGTCTATCCAGCTTGGCCGACGGAGCTCGCGGCTCACGTAAAGACACCATCAGAACCTGCCTCTGCTCCAGCGCTGCGCTGCGGTTTCACAGGCAGTGCATCCGGCCCGTTTCACGAGCGATCAGTTTTCCTACTATCACATTTAGTTTTACCGGTAGATATGTGAATCGGGTGCGCATGCGAGGGCGTGCACCGGCAACACTGAAACGGTTCAGTTAGAAATGAAAAGAGGAGAATCATAGAATACAGTCCAGTAGACTCCTCAGGACGGGAGGGAGAGAGGGAGGTGGATCAGGTAAGAACTGCAGCAGTGACAGTGCTTTCACGTGTAAAGATTTTATATTAGGTAAAGATTTTATATTAGGTTACACTAAGGTAACTGCCGCCGCCGCCCCCGCTCCGCACCTTCCAAAAAAAAAAAAAAAAAAAAAAAAAAAAAAAAACGATCACGGACTTCATGATCGATTACCATGGCCAACGAACGAAGCTTCGAAGCTTCGAATTTTTTGGGGCAGCCCTAAGTATAACATACAGGTTTTGGAAGTGGGAAATACTGGGTCTTCCCTCACGGCACCCACATACACACACAGGCGGTAGTTTACTGTGAATCGTTACGTGATCACAATTCTGTGTGCCTCTCACTCTGTTACACACCATTCATCACCATTCGTCACGGCCGTGAGTCATCCAGCCCCATAGAAGAAAAATATAGAAATATCTGGGCCACTCTGTGGGATAAGCGCTGACACTTCATTTGAGAGAGCCGTTAAAGATGAATACTACTGTACGTGCACACACGCACACACGTACAAGCAAAATACGTAGTAGCCATGAACCTTCAGTGACATACTGTACATTCCAAGTGCAGGATCCAGAAGCCTCACGTTTTCCACATGTGATGCTGTGGCCTCATGTCAACATTTAAACACTGGTTTTCATTCATTTGTATAATTACAAATGCAAAGATAAAGTCTCTGACTGATCCGACTGTGTTATTCACAACCCTGGAGGGCCTGTTTTTTGTTTTTTTTTATTAACTCTAGCTGTCCCGTGTGGTTTATGTTCAGTAGATGTCTCCACCTGCTCACTCTGCCATGACGCCCACATCAGTGATAGTTTTCCCTCCACACAGAGTTCCTCTACTCAGGATCTCTGCAGCATCAAGGTTGTTGGTGTAGTGGGAGAGATTCCACTTCACTCCATTTCATAACAATGAAAGCCACTGTTCTCCTGAGAACTGTCAGTGCACAAAAACGTTTTTGGAGCCATTCACAGATCCCGAGCCCCGACAGTCCAGTCTCACAGCTCCTTCCTCCTCATGGTTTTTACTCTCATCAGCTGTGATACGTTATATAGGGTTGAAGGTGTAGAAACATCTCAAAGATGATCAAGGAGACAGGAGGAACCTGAGCAAAATGTCAAGTGTCATATAGTGAAGGTTCTGAATGATGTTTCAGTTTTCATTCCACTCAAACATACTCACTCATTGGGGTAAAAAGACTTGAAATGATTTGAGTACGAGGCTGCAAAAAGTGAAAGTGTCTGAACACCTTCTGAATGCACTGTGTGTTCATTGCCCCAAGTAAACACACACATTACCAGAGGGCTGTGACGCAGCATAAACTGCTGCTAATGCACAATTAATTGCAAAAGTCACCTCTGTTTGCTGCTTAAATAAGATGCAGGCAATGAGTTTGATTTAGCTTTCACACAAACACACACACAAACAAGCTTTTGTACTTGTATCGTGGTGGGGACACTCATTAACATAATGCATTCACTGGTCTCTGAACCTTAACTTAATTCTAACAGTAAAACCAAGCGTTCTCAATAATGAGGACAAAATGTCTTCACTTAACAAAACTATTTTACTCGGTATGGAAAATAATTATGGTCCTCAACATTTACACACACACACACACACACACACAGACCAAGAACACATATAAATTGTAATACTTCTATTTTTGCGAGGACATTTATTAAAGACGTTCTGAAACAGTGCTCAGACTGCCATTCTGCAGGCCTTCGTTTTTTTTTTAATTCAACGCAAGAAGCCGGGGATGGATATTCACTGCCATCTACAGTAGCCAATAGCATTGCATGTACATTAAGCGCCACCTGTGCCATTGTCAGTTCTGCTGCTGTAGAGAACTCCCGTTCTACAGTACCTTCATCTCCCCTGCAGACCTCAAATGTTTGAAATTGTTTTACAAGAAGAGGCTTTGATGTAAGACGCTCAGATAATGACTTTTGGACATACATTTAGCAAATATCAACATAAATGAACAATTATCATATATCTTATTATAAGATGGAAAAGTACATGTTTCATTTCATGGGCCCTTTAATTTAATGCATTCCCCTTACCTGACCTTTGACCTGAACCTTAACCTTAACCCTAAACCTGACAATAAAACTAAATTATTGACCCTCACATGCCTTCGTGAGGCTTGCCACTCAACCTGAGGCTTTAACCAGTATTTGTATTGCATACTGTATGTGGGCAGTAGAGTCCCACGTGTCTTTCATTGAGTTGGTTTACACCAGAGTAGAAAAAGAACTATGCCGGAGATACTACACAGAAACATGGCCACTAAATGTCCACACAGAAGTGACAGAGAGTTCAGACTGAGGTGGATTTGTCTGTCAATATAACAAGTTAAAAGGTTTTCAATTAAAAATCTGTTGGCGAGATACCAAAGGTGGTTTGCAAAACACTCTGGCAGCCCAGCTCTTGTGCCCGACTCGAAAATTGTCCGCATGCTGAAGAGGAGCCTCCATGTGGCAGCGCAAAAAGAAAGTGCCGTCATAGGGTGACCGTGTCGTAGGTCCTCCTCACCACATCTGTCAAACATGATTCTGCAGTGATTCGGCCAATGGAGCTGGCACTTTCTTTTCCTTTCATTTACTGGCCAGGAAGTGTCCTGTGCTCCGATTCAGCCAGAAACGCATCATTTCATTTCATTCACAGCCAAACAGCTTTCCAGGATGAGGAGGTGGAACATCCTTCACTCAGTCAATCTGCTGATCTCCTGATCTCTGTGTTACTGCAGATCAGGCTGAAAAGCAGAGAAACGCCACAAGCAAGAATTTAAGAACACAAAAAAAATAACTGTCCACATTCAAATAGGAAACACATAATCTCATTTTCACATAATTAATTCTATAACCCCACAGCGGCTGAATTTTCCACCATTGAATTAACTGAGGCCTATATAACTGTGGTGACTATATTTCTTTCAACTAGCTGCTCCCATGGGTATAAGCTATTCTCATAGACACACAGGCGCGCACACCCTGTGGCGCAGCCCTTTCGGGGTCATGTCCTGTCGTTAAGCCTTCTTCCCCCTTTCCCCTCTAATGGGTGATTGATTAGCTAATTAGTTTTAAGATGAATGTCTCTATGCTTATGTTTAACCTAACAGCCCCCCATCAGAGAATCCCATGCATATTATAGCCATGATACACTTGTGGTAAATTAAATTTTAAAGATATGGAAAATAATGTCATTAGCCGAGCACAATGTATTGAAATAAATCCACTTGTTAATTTGCGCCGAGATTTAATTTCAACTCTCTAATGGACCTGTCGCCATTAATTTCACCATTTACTTGAAATTTAGAAACCCCATTGTGGCTGCGCAGGACTCCCATCAGGATCACATGCATATTAATGTGGGTTAGGTTAGGTTAGGTTTGGTTTCATTTCAGGCTTTAGGACACTGGTCATCATCTCAGTGATGATGTATTTGTTTGTTAGGTCATTGGCTTCTTCCAAACATGCATCCCTTTGCATTAATCTGATGGCAGTTTAATATTTCGGCCTCATTTCTGAACCAGCCTTCCGGCCACTTCTACATCACAGTAATGACACAGCACAAAATGTGAATTGAATTCTATCAAATTAACATACAGTCTGCAGCAGCGCAAGGTTAAACACGCTGAGAGATGAAATGCTTGTCTTGTGTCACCTTCTCATGTCACTGTAATTAATTTATCATCTCAATCTGTCTGATAAACCAGCGCAGACACTTTTTTAAAGAGTTGTTTTTAAGTTGAGTATGTCAGATCACATCAGCCAGTATTAGAATTTGGAGGGTGTGGAAGACTTGTAGGCCGAGGCATTGTGAGGAGACTCAGTGAGGTGAAGGGTTACTGAAAAACAGAAAGTTAGTTATTGTAGAAAACTATTAACATTTAAAGGGATAGTTCAACATTTTGGCAAATTGGGTCATTGCCATAATCCTTATAGCTTTAGGAGTAGGTTTGTTACCTTTAATTGTCGGTGCAAGCTATTTTTAGAACGGTGGAGCAGAACCGTGAGCTGCTCAGAGCTACAGTACGCTACGGAGGCTATTGGGATTTCTTGGTTTCCCTCATCAAACTCATTAAATACACAATCTAACAACTCCAAAACGCTTTCATGGACAAGTTGTGACCTGTACATTCACCACACTATGAGAAAATAACTGATGCGTGTTCCCGTTGGGGGCAGTTTATCGGCAAGCAGTCCCTGCATTTGCCTCGAAAACAACACTGTCTCGTAACGTTCTGTCATTATCTGCTCTGTGGCAGCTTGCACTGACAATGGCAATGGGCCAATTTGCCAAGATGTTGAACTATACCTTTAAAGCTCAAAATAAAGTCAATCACATCAAGGCTTATTCATGGGTGTGACCATCTCCCAAAGATGGAGGCCAGTGGAAACCAGTGCCTCCTGTGTATAATCGTTTGTAGATAAACTATAAACTACACATGCCATACGAATGTGGACATTCAAGTCAAGAGGCAGTGTTAACAAGAGAACAAGCCAAAGCAGGCATAAGATAAAGATCCTGTGAAAACATTTTACGGACAAGGTTAGGTTCAACAAAATTAAGTGTAGAAGGAGGGGCCAGGACACCTTGACCAATGGGTAATTGTTGACCTCCAGTTAAAAAAAAGGAGCCTACAGGCTATTGTTGTCCAGTAGTGATGCTTTGGGTTAAGGGGACATCTAGTGGCTGGTGGTAACACAATATAAAGGGCGCTAAAGTCCACAAAAGAAGATGGGGTTAGATTAATTAGGTTTGATTCCCACATCAAACAGGAGTATTTTCTAATAACCACGACAAGAAAATTCAAATGTTGAGTTTATTGAAAATTGAGGTTCATTACAAAAGGTGGGGTATTTCAGGAAATACTTGCATGGGTTGTTCAATAGAGTAGGAACGTGACCTGTATGGTTAGTGGAGAAAACAACCTCTTTGGTTGTTGAGGTTGGAGGACTTGTTTTTGTCTCGATAGGACCCAAAGCTGGCTGTTCATCCTGTCTGTGTAGAATATGGACTAACATTAGTTTTCACTGATAATTGTTCAACATCAACCCAACATTCATGATTGTTTTGCCTTCCTCCATAGTCCACTTTCCCCAATACTCCTCAGTAGAGCGGTGTATGACCAACAGCCCTACACCAGGAGGAAGCTCCCACAGGTCAGTGTTGGTCTAACTATAGAGAAATGAGAGTGGAGTCCTGCTGAGACTACCAGCATATCAAATCCTCTTGAATGAACGCAACTCTTTCCATCTCAAACTGTAAACAAGACCTGTCCATTAGTACCAGTGGCATCACAACTTGTACCAGTCCTGGTGGTCCTCAGTGTCACCAAGACTACCATCTTTAAACTGGAAATCAGAAATAACTGAAGACAGAGAAATAATCTTAGAATAGATCACATATCACAGAGGAAAGAGCTGGTTTCATTAAAAAAACTGACTCATCAATAAATTAACCTCCACTCCTGCTTGATCTCCAATCTATACAATGATGAATGAACACATAGGCTACATACACACTTGCTCTCTCAATAAATTCTGCCTCCCTTAGCCCAGTTTTCTATCACATATTTTCCTCCACCGTCCCACCTTCATTTTCTTTCCACATCTTTCCCCCCCTTATTTTCACATCTCCTATCTGCAGCCACAGAATTAAACAAAGCGTCACATACTGACCTTGCAAACACTGAATGTGTTTTTGTTTCCATTTTCTAATCGAGATTCTCAGCTTCAAAATATAGGCTTTCCTGTGGCGTATGATAATGACTGTTTTCACTGTTGTGAGCATTTGTCAGTTTTGTAATCATTACTCTAGGTCAGTGGAATTCATGGTTTGTGGATCCTTGTATCTTTTCTAAAGATGGTTGAAATATTAAATATAATCATTGACATGAATGTTGGATTAGCAGTTACAGTTACAAAATCAGCAACTAACACATGAGATGCATTCACTTTTGCTTGGATCCTTTGTTCTTGGACAGAGGTGAAGGTGTGTGGAGACTAAGAGGTGGAGTGCAGGAAAAACATTATATTTCTATTCCATTGCTGCATGACGGTACAAAGGCCACTGCTGGGGGTAGAGGAGCCCATCAGCTCTCTCCCCTCACTATGCATTTTGCCTCAGTAATAAGTGACAGCTGCAAGGACCGAGGTGATGCTCTCAATATCATCTAAAATGTATTTCTACATTCAAGCGCATTTTATATCAATGTCATTCAATGTACTTCGAAACAAGCAGCCGAGGGCTGGACCAACTGTAGATTGCGCACTCCTGCCATGATGCACTCATTACGCAAATGAGTGTAGTGAGACATTAATGGCTGCTGCTGTGAAGCAAGAGCTGGACTTCATTTTGTTCAAAGTTGAACTGAGATTTGAACTCTCCTAACTTTGAAGCTATATTGCGCAAGCACAAGAACACAGGAGACACAATTCTGCCATCAGTGCATGTAATAGCAAGCTATCTGTCCTGAGATAGAACTAGTTGAACAGATGGAACTGTGATGTTAAAACAAAACTAATGAGAAAACAGGAAACAGGGCAAAGGGACATCAATTCAATTCAATTCAATAGAACTTTATTGTCCCAGCAGGGAAATTTGTCTTGGACATACATGTGCCACGAGTGGCTGCATTACATGGAGATAAAATATAAATAGAGATAAAAAAATAAAAAATAAAACTCAGTCCCCAACATTTCGACGCTGCCCTCCCAATTCACACATAAACACAATTCATCCATTCACACTAATCCGTAGAAATATAGTAAAAGTTCTGGCTCAAGTTCGGGGGGGGGAAAAAAAAAAAAAAAGGAGCACAGCCCGCCTTACAATTTAGCAGGTTTGTTTAAAAGGGAGATGGATGAAGGGAGAAAGCTATGTTTGTATCGGTTACTTTTGCATCGGCATGCTCTATACCTTCTCCCAGACGGGAGTAAATCATATTCTGAATACAGAATGTGTAGGGGATCTTTTAAAATTCTGTGTGACAAGCTCAGCACAGTGTCTTCATAAATAGACTGAAGGGTTGGGTAGACTTTGTTGCCAATACTTTTCATGGCCGTTTTCACCTGTTTCTCCAATCTCGTTTTGTTCTGTAACGTCAGAGAGCCGAACCAGGCTGTCATTCCATATCTGATCAGGCTTCCCATGACAGCATGATAGAATACATTCATGGCCCTGGCGTTCACGCCAAACAATCTTAAACGGCGAAGGAAATGTAGTCTCTGTGCAAGTTTAGTACAAAGGACATCAATGTGCACATGCCATTTGAGTTGATTGTCCATATGAATCCCCAAGTATTTATAAGATTCAACCTGCTCAATTACAGTGTCATTTATAATCACTGGGTCATGAACTCTCACCCCCTTAGGATCGAAAATCATTTCCTTAGTTTTAGCAGTGTAAACATCACAGTTTAGGTACTCACTGCTTCTTAAAGGTGTACAGAAATGACAGCTTGTCCTGTTTGTCATGCCGAGTTGTCACGAGTTTACCCGAGTAAGGAAAACAAATTTGATTGGTCGTTATCGAGCGGGCGGGATATTCAAAGCTTGGGACGAGACCAAGCTCCGTGTGTGTGTCTAGACGTTTGATTGACGGATGATGGATACAATATCAGTGGCTGATGAATCGTGAGCAGGCTGATTTATAATCCGTGTGCCTGCATTATCCAATGCAAACAAAAACACCACACTTTCATCCCGGATTTGATCAACAATAGAATTTTGCACAAGGTTTGGCCTTCATCGTCTGATAGAAGAGTTATTACACTAATTTTATGACCCAGAGTGGGCTCAAATTCAGTTTTCTTTTCTGTACAGCTTTAAGCACTTGTGAGGCACACACTTACTAGACCAGCTGAATGTCCAAGAAATCTTGGTTATGTTTAGTTTTTGTCTTGTGTCTATGCTGTTGTATGGCTTCCTGTTTTATTTTGAAAACTAACTCTCCTCTCGTTTTTGATAACTTGCCCTTTGTGTGATTCCTGCTGGTCTGAATTTTTTCCACCTGTTCCTCATACATTCTGCATTTCCATTATCAGAATCAGAATTTTATTTGTCATTGTACAGCAGTACAACAAAATTAAAAGCTAAAACCTTAAAGTGCCATCACATAAAAAGACAGACAGGCAATAACAATAGCCAACCAGTGCCGACATTCATTTATAAAAAGACAGTATAAAAGATAAATAGAATAAAATAGGTATTAGTAGTAAATAAATAACTGTTGTGTATGTGTGTGTGCGTGTATGTGTGAAAGTAGTGATATGTTGTCAGACACTGTTTCCATTGGGATAAAAACTGATTTTCAGTCTGTTTGTTCTGGACTTGATGCACCTGTAGCGCCGTCCAGAGGGAAGCAGGGTGAACAGGTGGTGGCCTGGGTGACACCTGTCCCGAACAATGTTTCTGGCTCTGTTTGAGCAGCGGGAGGTGTAGATGGAGTCCAGGGAGGGCAGAGGGTGGCCGATGATCCTCTGTGCAGTTTTGACGACCCTCTGTAGCCTCTTCTTGTCTGCCTCAGTGCAGCTAGCGTACCACACTGAGATGCAGTAGGTCAGGAGGCTCTCGATGCAGGCTCTGTAAAAGGTCACCAGCAGCTTGCTCTCTAGGTTGTTCCTCCTGAGCACCCTCAGGAAGTGGATCCGCTGCTGGGCTTTCTTGACCACTGCTGTGGTGTTTGAGGAGAGGTCATCGGAGATGACGGTGCCCAGGTATTTGAAAGAGCGGACCCTCTCCACACAGGCACCGCTGATGTACAAGGGGGTGAGGTCAGTTTTTTTCTTCCGGTAATCAATGACTATTTCTTTTGTTTTTCTAATGTTTAGTTGCAGGTTGTTTGATGAGCACCAAGCTGTCAGATCCAGTACCTCTTTCCTGTAGTTGGTTTCATCACCTTTTGTTGGTTTTTCAATTTGCTTTTTTAAAATTTCAGTTTAGTTTTCATTCAACAAGCGATTTATTTAGTCTTAATCTCAGTAAGAGATTCAGTCATGGTAAAAACATGTTCTTGTAATTTGATCCAGACTTAATCCACCAGTCCTTGATAGGCTATGATTAATAGTTAATAGGGAGCTGATAACTGGTGAAATTTAGCACACTGATAATTTCTGACATAAATTGTAAAACAAACTGGAACGATTCAAGTGTCAAAAGTCAGCTACACTGTACAGTAAAACCACTGATTGAAACAATTGACAAATTTTCTACATGAATTTATTAAATATTCAAACAGCACACTCACAACCAGGCAATGTGGTCACACAGACAGTTTCATAAACACTTAGACCATGGTGTTGTTGTATGTAAATGTACAATAAAATCAGAATATGTTTTTCTGACTTCTGCTCCTCACTGCACCAGCTCCATGCATACACATCACATCCAGTCTTGTCTGTAGTCACCTTTAATTGTCAGGGGTTGCATTCTATATGGTCCATGAAGGCATGGCCTACATAGGTATCAAAAACCACAAAGGCCAAACCAAAATGAGATGATCTGGCCCAGGGAGAAAATTCCCTTCCCAGTCACGTACTGCAGTTTTATTGAGATGACTCAATCATCCTCTTGGGACACTCCAAATGCACTGAAAGCATCTGATAAATCAAAAACCGAACTTTCTCTGATGTGCAAATGTTCGTTTTTTCTGATGAGTATTTTTAAAAGAGGTTTTTGTTGCAATTAAAAAAGAGGTGTGACGTCCTGATCTGACAGCTGTGATTGACTTGCCGATGTTGTGGCTCCACTGGCTGATTATTGCAGCACAGGCTGTTTTTCCAAATGCAGTCATCAGTGTCTACTTATTCTTGCAGTGTCATGAGTCAATAAGATGATTTAATCGGTCAGCTGTCAGTCTTTTTTTTTTTTTTTACTTTGATTTCATTTACTTTGAATGTGGCTCCCTTTTTAAATGTAATCCACATGAACAAAATCCTCCCACTGATGATAAAGTAAACCAGCTTTTCTCTTTTCCTTGAAGTTTGAGGTTTGTTCTGTCAGGGGTGAAAAGTTTGTTTTTTTTAACACAGAAGTAGCACAAATTCCTCTTCAGCCACCATTACTTCCACTTGACCACATAGCAAAAAATCAATCCACATCAATAAGTAAACAACAGAAATGGCAACCAAATGTGGTGTGAAAGTAGAAAACCCTGTTAGTTTCTGTCAGGGCTTTTCCCCTAGTGCATCGCCTGCCTCCATCCTCGAAAACCCTCCAACCATCAGGAAGTCCCAGATGATATTATAGCCTCCCTGATCTTTGCTAGAAGTCACGCTGGATAGGAACCTTAGCTAAGTTGCCGACAGTGTAAAACCTAGCTGTGAAATGAACATCTATCCTGCATTAGTGATGCAGCAACAACCGCTGCACAGTTCTGCTCTGGTCGCTACAGTACCAGAGTCGGTGAAAACCTAGAATGACAGAAACGAGCACTAAACTGGAAACCTTCAAAGATATCCTGATTCTGTTGTGCAATTTATACATTGATGCATTATCAGGAGCTGTACACACACAAGATCACTGATCATCTCTGGCACACACACAAGTAGATTTAGAGCTCACGCAGTGTTTGTATTTTATGACTATTCAAGACTTACAGTGCTTTGCAAAAGTATTCTTACCCCTTTATTCTTTGTATATTTTGTCACGTTACAACCACAAACTCAAAGGGATAGTTCAACATTTTTTGAAATTGGCCCATTGCCATAATCCCTTTAGTTTTAGGAGTAGGTTCATTACCTTTAATTGCCAGTGCAAGCTATTTTTAGAACGGTGGAGCAGAAGCATGAGCTGCTCAGAGCTACTCTATGGAAGCTAATGGAATTTCATGGTTTCACTCATCAAACTCATCAAATACACAATCCAACTACTCCAAAACACTCTGGTGGACAAGTTGTGACCTGCACATTCATAATAATGGAACGTTATGAGACAGAATTGTTTCCTAGGTAAATGCAGAAACTGCTTGCTGACAACCTTTTGCATGAATTTACAACTAAGCGTAGCTCTGAGCAGCTCGCGGCTCTGCTCTGCCGTTCTAAAAATAGCTTGCACTGGCAATTAAAAGTAACAAACCTACTCCTAAAACTATAGGGATTATGGCAATGGGCCAATTTGCCAAAATGTTGACATATCAAAATGTTTTTTATTGGGATTTTATGTGATTGACCAACATAAAGTAGTGCATTGTGAAGTGGAAGGAAAATGATGCATACTGTTCAAGATTTTTTACAAATAAAAATCTTTTGTTTTCCAAGAATGTTAGAACCACATAACAAGATTCCACAGCCACACTAGCCGCTCTTGAGACAGCAAGCTGAATGCTGAAGCAGCATGTACTGTAATCTACTTATGAGGGAATATAAACAGGCTGATGATGTTAACGTGGTGCAACAGGTTAATTTCCAGATTCTGAAAACCATCAGCAATTTTTACGTTTTTGTTCAGATGGAAAAGAAAGTCACTAGAATGCAACAGCAGTTCCTAATGATAGAAACACATGCTTCAGTGGATGCATTCATTGTTTGTGTTTGACAGAAGCTGCAGCAGGTTCTGAGCGCTGAGCTGCACTCATATGGGACACAAAATGGAACAAGCTAGTATGTTTTTCTTTTTTCAGGAGTTACCTCACATTCTTTGTTTCCTGCATTTGGGAAAATAAATATGATTTTGGGGATTTTTTAAACTGTTGTTTTCACTTAGATATCAAGTTCAGGCAGGCTTTGCCTTCACTTTTGAGACTTTAGTACGAGACTCTTTCTTGAATTCCCTCTGTATTTTAGGCACTTTTGATAAATGTCACTAAAAGGTCTGACTCATGGATGCTGATCATTAATTCAGAGGATGCTGATAATTAATTCCATTGTCTTATTAGGGCTATTTAATGTGGAAAACAACAAGCCAATGATTAAATTACATACAGGAGACTAATAGTAACTGATTTATATCTGTGCCTTCTGCCATTTGGCATTATGGGTAACAACTGATGTTAGGACGGCCAATTGGCTTCATGCACAGCTCCACTACTTCCTGATCTTAAGCCAGCTCCTTTATTTCCTGTCAAACTGATTAATCCAGGTGGGTCTGACCTCACAACAATGATCAGACACACCTGGATTAATCAGTTTGTCCAATAATGTAAGACAGGAAATAAAGGAACTGGCTAAAGTTCAGGAAGTATGGAGCTGTGCATGAAGCCTATTAGGACCATCAAATACTGTACTACATGGGCTTCAGCGGGAGCAAAAGTGAATTCTTTCAATAATTCATGTGACTTCATATCAAAGCATGAGGAATTCTCATTATCTTAGCGAGATATTCAAGTGGACATAACTCAGTGTTTTCATTCGGCCTCTTCATAGAACATTAAACTGTATCTCAGACTCATTTGTCATGTGTTAACGAGAACTTGTCATTATTATAGCTGCTTCACAGGCACATGACATGCCAGGGAGTGAGTAGAGGCTACACAGATAACGCTGCACATGTGGAAAGAGCTGTAGTATAATTTTATAACGCAATAATGCAGTATTAAATCTGACCTCACATGCATGTGATTTCACAAACCTCAGTAATTTTATAGGCAATGTGTCAAGCTGTAGAAGCATTTGGCAAAGTTACAAAGTTACTCATTTATGAGACTAATGTGAGTTTCAAACATTTCCCCTTGCCAAAGCACTGAATGTTTCATTATGACATTAAGATATTAAGTCATTTAATACTGTCAATACATTCATATTTAATGTACAGATCAAAGTCTGGGTTCATGGATTTTATTGGGCATTTTTTAATGAACGGAGACAGTGTGTCCTGTCCTACACTTAAGGCTGGAGTCACCTCAGGAGGACAATACCGTAACTGCTGGACTGTTGCTTTATCCAACAAATATGGATGAATCTGAGTTAATTTCATTTTGTTTTTTGTCTTGGAATGAATTACAATGATATACTTAAGTCACACATTATCATTATCATCTCCTGGCCTCTCAGTGATAAGGGAAGTCTGTGCAGAACAGATTCACTGAGTTGAAGATGGAGAGCAAATAACAACTCACTTCAGATCCACAGGTCAATACCTAATCGCCCTGCTCAACTCTGTTTCACGATTCTGTTGGTTCCTGAACGAAACTTTGAAGAAATCTTTAAATCCAAATGTCTGACAGATAGAATGACTTTGGGTCCGAATGAAAACAGGTGTATGAGCACCAAAGGCAAACAGCAATTCTTTTATTTCAACAGTGAAGTGTACAGGATGTGAACATGAGGTATGCCAGTGGATAATCCAGGGCACTGCTGGATCTGCTGCTGTGTCAAGGTTTGTTCCTCACTGATCAACTTTCCCCTCATGACAACCTGAACCCAGCCTCGGGCCGTGCTCCAGGCGGCCATCTTTCTGCTCCTAATAAGCCACAATCCACAGAGGCCACCACTACAGGAAACATAGATATAGAGGGGACTGAAACAAACAGTGTGGACATTATGAGTCTTTTTTTTTTTCTATATTAAAGCCGTGGTTACAGCTGCAGCAGTTAAATTATGGTCATCACTGTGTTTGTTGTTACATCAGATTCTCACTTGATACATTTCAGAGAATCTCCTGGTGTTACAGGAAACACTTCCTTAAAGTTCTGTTTTTTGTCTCTGAATAATCTCCCACTGTGGGTTTCAAAACGTTCTCACTTGCCTCTCCTTGGACGACAGCAGCTGTTATCAGCTTGGTTTCACATCAGTTACATTGAAATTCAGCCATGATCTAGAAGCATCTGTCAAACTGTCAAACTCCCTCTGCAGCATAATCCACATCTCTGCTATTCATATGTATACTCAATCTTTTTTCTTTTTTTTAAGTGAGTCTGTATTACAGTTCTGCTACCTGACTATTTTGTCAAGATCATAATGCTACAGCCTACAAAAAGTGGAACAACAGTTACACTGGTGGGTTTATGGTCGATAGTGAATTAAATATAAATGAAGCTGTGGGTATAGAGCAGTGGGTGGGCAAACCTTTTGACTCATGGGCCACAATGAGTTTTAATGCTTGATGGATGGGCTGGCCATTATCAGTTGGATGGAGAGTGTTTGTGTGAATTAAAGGATCTTGAGGCAAGATTAAGGAATAAAACTCACTAGCGATACAACGTCTGTAGCGGCCGTCAGGGTTACTGCAGCAGCCATCAGCCAAGCTGGTGCGGGAGCACGCATGAACTCTCCACAGCAGTGCAGCTGATGCTGTGCCAGTCAGCCATCTACCTGCTGTCTCTGTCTCACACTGTCTCACACACCACTACCACTACCACTACCGCCAGTTTGCATCGATGACCAGCAGTTTGTTTTGTCTCTTCTGGACAAATCTGTAGAGAGCCTCATCCTGCCCCCTGTCGTGACTGTACAACGTACAAGTTGGGTGGCAAGGAGAAGGACTCATTGGAACCCTTCCACTCGATAGACCACATCAGATCCTTGTCTTTACACGTTGCTTGCTCAATAACTGACGCTGACAATGAGGTGGACCTGATGTGGTCCCAGTGGGGAATCAATCGCTTATGTGGGTTGAAGGGCAACGTCTTCACCAACCTTTCACTCCATGATAGTGTTGTGACGTTCACGAACGAACCGATTCTTTTGAACGGTTCATTAACATGAACGATGAGAACCGAGTCGCAGCTGGGAGCCGTTCTTTTGTGTGTGTGTGTGAGCCAGTATGTGTCAAAAGCTCCTCTTTTGCTCTCGACCAGTAGGCTTGGGAGGAGGAGCCAACAATGAGTTGTGCATGCCTGGATGCAACCACCTACCCCCACAAAAAAAAAAAAAAGGCAGCCCATAACGACAGTGGACAAATTAGCTGAGCCACCTTATGGACTATTTATAGCAAATCCAAATTTATTTTTAAAAAGAGCAAAAGAGCCAGTGGGACAAGTTTCCCCCACAACCCAAGGCCGTCTCCAACCTGGATGGGCAAACGTGGACAAGAAGGTTTGGTCCATTTTCAAGTTGGGACAAGTTTCTCCCACAACCAAAGAGTCTAACTAAAAATAGAACGTTGCGACATCCGACTCATTTTGATAGAACGCGTCACATATTGATGTGTTGATGAAAAGAAGGGATCACCGCCGACGCGTCTTCAATTGTATTCAAAAAAGGAGTTTATTAACAAGAAGAACAGTGTACAAAAATGCCGAATCCTTGAGTATCTCGGGTGCCAATATGAGATCTCTTCTCAACTGGCCCAGAACTCTGAACTTACATACCTCTTCTTGACTCCCCCCTTTTCCACGAGGAGAAGGGCCCTAAAACAGGTGTTAAATAACCCTTAACCTGCCCCCTAACCTAGCAGTGTTGTTGCTAACCTTTTTTTTTGCCAGTGCATCAAAGTTTGCAGTCTTTGCTATAACTGAATATGATAATGGCCCGATTAAAAGGGGGGGGTTACCAGGAGCCAAATTCTCCACATACAGTCTCTCCCTCTCCACAGCAAATGACCCAGTACGAACTAGTGAAAACACCAAATAAACGGGGGACAGCTCTCCATTCCGACGCACCTCCACTTCGACACCCCGCTGTTCCGAAACACCGCTGTTCCGACAGCCTCCGCTCGTGCTGACAGCTGACTGAGGGAGATGCTTTGGTTGGGCTCAGGCAATGAAGAAAGGAGTTGGTTAAGTTTAGTAAAAAGATCAGGTGGAGGCTAGACAGGCTAGAAGCAGAATGAACGTTAGGTCTTTATGTCATTAATATGAAGTATTTGCTTGTTTTGCAGTTTATTATGCACATGATCCGTTTCCCCCAGTAGCCTTTTCGAAATAGCGGTGTCTTTAGAAAAAAAAGAAAACCCCGCTATTACGACGAATGGAAGTCTATTGTCGGAAAGGCGGGGCTTCGGAAAGGCGGGGTGTAACCCAAATAAACCAGTACCATTTTAAAAATCAGTTTATCTTACACTAGGTCACAGAGGACGTTTGCTCGGTTTGTTTCTCTGATAAGTGATAACTTAAGAATACAATCATTCATCTAAATAAAATATATTGTTAAAAAAAAGCAATGGGAATCTAAAAGTGTATCATAAAGCTATATTTGTGACCTTATAACTTATACCACTTAGACTTTTAAAATTACATGTTATAACTTCAAGTGATGATTACATCATTAATTATTTAAACCATTTACAAGATAGCTCCAGTAGACGAGTCTGTGCAAATAAAGATCTGGGCTGTGCTTCTATAATAACAATTTTAAAACCAACACTTGATTAAAAAGGCCCTCACAGTGCAACGAGACCACTTAGTTTTGTCTTGGCCACAGGGAAGCCAAGATACATTATGTGGCCATTACAGTGGCTTTCTCCCTTTGTTGAGCTGCAGATGTGCACATTACCATGTCATTACCAACTGAATATCTCCCATTCCGATCCATGCTGACATCAAATCCAACAGCCGGCTTAATATGTACTGATATAATCTACCATATGTTGAGTGTTTATCATAGAGGCCGTTGGAAAGTTGATGTTTACTCTGAAATAGGTCAGAAGCTCTGGGGATCAAACAGTTTCTCCTCATGATCCAAGCCTGCTCTTCTACTTCTGCCAGTCTGAGCAGCTCCTCTATGTTGAGTTCAGACGTGAGAAACTCTGGGAGAAGTTCTTGTTTAGATTTAGATGGAGTCATGTCCCATGGGATGTTATGCAAGCCTTCCAGCCCCTCCATCTTCCATGCTCATCACATACTGTGTCAGTACCCTCATTTACTGAAGCCCTGTGTTCTCCACGGAGACGGCACTGTATAGCACATGCTCGTGTAAGTGCAAAATATCAGTGTATGTGCTCCTGCATTAAACATGCAATATGCTTTCAGTGTCTTTTAAAGAAAGGATCACATGACTAAAACCACGGTGTTATATGTTAACGTTAGTTTTGCTTCTGCATAATGTAAATATCATACTTAGAAAAAAGAAAGCGTGGCAACTAGGAGACACCAGAAAGAGAAAAACAGTCGCTCAACTCATAGCCTTGATGTAGAAAAAATAAGTGATTTATTAAAAGACCAACGTTTCGACCTCACAGGTCTTCCTCAGGGTATATTAATACACCAAAACAGCCCAAAATATGAGCTGGTCACACCATGTGATTCAAACATATCCAGCAATAAAGTTACAGGGTGGATGCATTATTTGGCAGTGCTGTAGTGAGCTGCCGAGAAGTGCATCCCCCTGTTTTTCCAGGCTACAAGTAGCACATGTATGATATTCACACTGTTAAACCAAAACAGCCCGACCTAAGTAGTTTATTTATATTTCTGACTGGATAAAGTGTCATCATCCCAGCTGGTGAACATTTGGAAGTGTATGTGCACATAGTAAGGGCCTACTATAAAGAAATCTCTGTGCACTGTACAGCACAGAACACTGTGTGTAATATGGGCTTGCATATTACTAAGGAGTTGCATTTCTCAGCAGGTAAAAACTCTACCGCCAAATAACGCATCCACCCTGTAACTTTATTGCTGGATATCTTTGAATCACGTGGTTTGACCAGCTCATATTTTGGGCTGTTTTGGTGTGAATTTCATACACGTGCTACTCTTCTAGCCTGGAAAAACAGGGGGATGCACTTCTCGGCAGCTCACTGTACAGCACTGCCGAATGACGCATCCACCCTTTAACTTTATTGCTGGATATCTTTGAATCACACAGGGTTTTTTTTTGTTTTTGTTCTTTTTTACCAATTCCAAACATTTAATGTTAGTGAGGCATAAATAATAGCTGATGCATTATTCAGCAGCAGCAATCAGTTCTGCCGAATAAAGCATGTACCCCTTAACACTCATAATGGTCTTCTCAGCACCAGCTTACTTTATTTGATCGACCTTGACAGTGTGGATGACACCCCACATTCATTTTCCACATTCAAAAATATTGTTTTAGCATAACTATCTGAAATCCCACGCTTAACACAACCACGCCTTCAGAAATCATTACGGTAGTTTCCGTTCAGCTGTGTGCGCTCCCGCGACGTGCATGCAGTTCTCAGCGGGCAGGCAGAACTCGGCATAACACCGGCACAGACTTTATTAATGACAAACGCTGGATACGCTGGATAAGTTTAGTTGAGGAGGAACTATGAAGAACTGTGCAGTAACATCATTATGAAGGTGTGTGGGGGCTTTTATTTTGCCGTGGCGGTGCGGAAACCCTGATGTTGTCTTGTGAATGAACTGCAAACACGGGAGCAGACTACGTCACACTTAATTTGCATACAGCTGTTTCCATCCCATTCGAATCAACCAAAACTCCGGCCATAGTGTATGGCCATATTGCGAATCAGGGGATCCAAAGCTGATTTACATTTTGCACACATATGCACTACAAACACTACTGTACACTATATTTATGTCATGTTTGTGTGGAATGTAGTCATGTTTTCCAGCTTCCCTATAAATAATAATGAATAATGTATATAAACCTGTCTGTGCATGAAAGGTTTGTGGCTTCAGTACAACAGGAAATTACGTTGTGTATATCAGATACATAACATGTAGCAGGATCACACACTCTCCAGTAGATAAGGTACTTTCAGTGTGATATCTGACCAATCTCACAAGCTGCTGACATGTGCTGCCTGCCATGTGTTAACACGTGTGGATGGATGCTCTAATATTGCATGAAGAAGGTATGGCCAGAGCCACTGTAGGACGCCTGTCTATGTATTAAACATGAGATATGCTCAGAGGAAATAAATCACACCTGATGCGTTGCTCTCTCCATATGTCGGCCGTTTATACCGCACCGTTGTGCTCTTAGGTGCTTTGGGGATTGTTGATGTCACAGACTGCTCCATTCCTTCATTATTTTTTCATCAAAAATATTTTCCTCTCGTGGCTTTTTCACGTGAAATCACACTTCAAATTCACCATCTGTGTCTGACAGTCTTTACCTCCCAGCATCCACAGGTAGCTATGTACAGTACTGTGCCTGTTGACTGTAACACAGATGTCTGTGAACTGAAGTGTGACACTATTTACAGTAGCTTGCGGGTATTGACTGAAATTCTCAAATAAATGTGGTAGAGTAGGAAGTACAAAGTTTCCCTGCACTAGACTGAAATTAATAAAGTGCCATCCTATGGAAATACTCAATTAAAGCATAGATAACAGTAAGTAGTTACCACGCACCGATGTATACAATCCCATAGTTGGTACATAATATTGTTCAGTTATCCAACAGGTAACTGAAAAAGCTTTATCATGATCAAGATGAAAACAGTGACTGGATCCGTTACAAATCTTATGCAGTGCTCGGAGATGACATCATCCAGATCAGAGGTTAGTAATAGTAATATAATAATAATAAACTTTAGCACAAAGTGCTTTACATGTTTAAAAGCCGCACCCACCCCACCCGACCCCAGCCCATAAAAACCCCACCCAGATGCACACCCATACGCACAAGCACATACAAATGCACGCATGCACAATGCAAGATCTAAGAAACGTGAAACATATGGCTGAATACAGAGGCGCCAGGTCAGGAAACACCAGGCCGTCTGTACTGGGTGCTGGTCACAGAACACGGCCAGGATGCCTCCACCTGGCCACCCATCATGCTACAGGCCAGTGAGGGCCCACAGCAGTGAAGCACTGCCATAGCTCCCCCACCGGGCCAAGCAGATGTGCACCACAAGTGAGAGACATCCCAGCAAGAGCCGATCACAGCCTCCAGCACAGACGGCCCCTACTGAGCAAACACTGGAGACATGAAATAAAAACATAAAACAACTACAGTAAGAACATAAGAAATTAATAAAATAATAAGAGAAAGTAAAATTAAAAAAGTAAGAAATACAAGTAAGACATTAGTTAAAAGCTAAATTAAATAAAATTAAATAGGTGGGTCTTGAGTCTGCTTGTAAAAATATAATAGTAGTCAACCTACAGGAGCAGGATGTTGACAACATGCCACCACGGGCTCGGAGGAGAATAACACTAGTGTATCAGTTTTGCGGTTGATAATGTGTTATTTAGAGGCTGCGTTGCGTGCCCCGTGTTCTCGCATTATACGGGTCAAAACGACTCCAAATGACACAAAAGTTAGTAAAAGGATCGTATTTTGTGCTAGAAATAAGGTCCAGGTTGTCAAAAACTGAGGGATTTTTTGTTGTTTTTTTTAAACATCCTGCCTTTCCGACAATTCCTTTAATGGCGTATTTTTCCCCAAAAGATGTTGCACTGATTGGACTTTGGCAATGATGAAAGGAGTTGGTTTAGTTTAGTAAAAAGAGCAGGTGATTAAAAAAAAAAAAGTGTCTGAATTTTGCACACCTTACACACAGTTTGACAGTGGTTTATGTTGGTTTAAGATGAAGGAAGAAATTCAAGTCATCTGCAATTGAAAAACCATGGTTCTGTATGAGTGATAGCTCAGTACACATTTGAGGCAACAGTCATAGCAAAACTGTACTGTAACTTAAGGTTTTTAAATTTAAAACTATTAATTATTAGTTAATTAACTATAGATATAACTCTACAAGTGGCATCACACCCCTTTATTCCCATCGGTCATTCGAGCTGTGGCCTTGATGCACTGCAGTGGGAGCTTGTCTTGTTTTTCCTCTGCAGTGTCCAGTGCTCCTCGTGGTTAGCGGGGACAGTCAGTGTGTATCAGTGTGTCACCACAGAAAGGAGACAAGATATGACACTTTACATTATGCATTTATTGCTCATTAGGTCAAGCTGCGACAGCACACAGCCACAGGCTGGGAGCGCAGCTGCAGCGGCTCCCTGCCTGTGGTGGCTGAAGCTGTGACTGTTGATGTGCTCAATGCTATGTTTGTGGTTCAATCTACAATCACAGAGCATTGCCATTAACAACACCTGTTTAGCCATGCTATTATACAATCAGCTAAGCAAGAATGTATTTCAGCAGTGAACTGGGAGTGGGGCAAATGTGACCTCAGTCACTTTTAACAGCATGATTGTAGGTGGCAGATGGGCTGGTTGGAGGATTTCTGTAACTGCTGATCCCCTGGGATTTTCAGACACAACAGTCTCTGGAGTTTTCACTCAAAACAAAAAAACACTCAGTGAGCTGCAGTTCTGTGGACAGGAACGCCTTGTTGATGAAAGAGTTTAGACAGGTTGGAGCTGTCAGAAAGGCTCTGAGAGATGAATCACAATATCTGCTGAGACACACAGAAGGTAGAGTCGGAATGTGGCATCAACAGCATCAGTCTATGGAGCCAAAACTTCCTTTGTGTCAACAGTTTAGGCTGCTGAATGTTTTTTTGGCGCTATTTGGGCCCTTAAAGGTTATATATACACAACCTTTTCATCAAAATGATACATTTTTCAAAAATATTTGGCAACAACCACAGAATGTCTAGAGGGGTGCAGAATAAAAGTATTAATCGTACTGATTTTTTAATAGTAGCCTATATAAATAATTGTTTTATAAATTTTGACGGGTCAAAATTTGGTTACGTTGGTAACGTCGACATGAAATGATCTGTGCCAACAGCATTAGTACGTTGATGTCACGTGAGGTGGAGCTAAAGATCATTTGGCACATTTGCTAATGCTAATGCTAACTAATGGTCAGGTCGGTATTGTAGTGTTTCCGGTGCAGGCATGATGCTGTGCGTTTGTCGGTATCGTCTGCTGGTGAGTTAGTGGGAAATGATTCAGATGTGTTTCCAGTCCGCTGTCAACACCAGAGCGACACTTCCCGGAGGAAAAGAAAATTCAAAAAGAGATCTCAAAAATGTTTCATTTACTTCTCCTAGACAACTATGAGACCTGTGTGACAGCAAACTGAGACTAAGGGTTATTTCTCCTGCTTCTCATCTTTTTCTCTGGAGCAATAAGATGCACTATTATCTCAATTTAGTCTCCTTTTAAGTTTCAGACGAGATCTCAACAAGCTCTAATATAATTCTCAGAGTTTCTCAACTTTTATGTCTCTTTGTGATATCATGCAGAGAAATCAGAGAGCTCTCTCTATAATCTCAAACTATTCTCATTCTAGCTTCAGTTTATTCATCTCATAAGCTCAGACAGAACAAATTTCATTGATTTCTCAGACTTAGATCGTTTTGGCAGTTAGAAAACAGTTAGAAAATCAGGACGGAATTTGAATAGAAACAGAGTTTAGCTATATAATTTTGTGTGTGTGTGTGATGTGTGTTTGCGTCTGCGTAACAGAGTGTAGGCTAATGTAATGTGTAACGAGGTCCGCAGTTTCCAATCTTTTTTTTTTTTTTTTATTTTTTTTTTTTTTTTTTTTTTTTTAGTATTTATTTTCAAATCGTAACAACAATTGAAAGGTGTGCCACAATCATGAGGGACCAGTAGGTGAAGTGACGGGTTGCACCGGTAGCGGTACTGGAAGTAACCTCACTCACTCATAAAACACCTGCTAACCACCTTGGATAACAGTTGTCTGCAGTTGGCCGAGTGGTTAGCAACATTGCCTCTGGTGTAAGAGGTTGTGAGATTGATCCCTGCACAGGGCATGTTAGTCTATTTATGCCTGAGCACCTTATTGCTCCATAGTAGCTCCAGTATTTCTCCTTTTCTTCTCCAAGGAAAATGAACGAGCCGTTAAAAACGTCTCCCCTAACTCTCAAGTATGACTCCCCTAACGACTCTGTCTCACCTATTGCTCCTAGTGAATTTTAGGAGAAACATTTAGTCAAAATAGAAACTAAAATGAGGCTGAGATGAGAATCTCAAATTTGTCTCCAGAAGCTACAGAAGAGCAAGCTTTGAGCAGTAAATTTTTCCTGGAATTAAACTTGTAGCTAACATCTTTAAAGCCCCAAAGTAGGAATTACCCATCTAGCGGTGCGGTTGCATATAGAAACGTATTCTTGATGTTGTGTTCACGTGAACTCGGGCAGAAGTCAGACAGACCACAGACGCTGCATGTAGGCTAACAGGATAAACAAGCGTCTATGACAATATGTTGTCATGGTGATGTTGTATTGTTTACCTGACCCACGTTTTACCGTCTGTCTCTCGTTGAGTAAAATGACATCCGGTTGGTTTGCCGAATGCGTCATTCAGGTGTCTGACTGCACCTGAATGCAACATCAGTGCCTCCGTCCTCCCTCACACTACATAGTGGTGACAGGCGCTACCACTAAAACTTTCTCCCCTTGCCGACAGCTCTGGTGAGTTTCTATGGTTACCTACGGTCACACTGCCATTGAACGCAAAAAAACGACACAATGTACTGTAGTCATGGCAGCAAAAACTAGAATCTCAAAGATAAGTTTGTTTTTAACATTGAGGAACTGTCTAGTAATAGCACGGAGCTCCTACAAAATGCTCAGGGTGTGTGATGCTATCAATATGAGTACTATTATAATCAGTCATTATAATAGCAGGATTCATTCTTACATGTTAGGATTTTTTCCCCCAAATATGGCTGTGTTACCAATACAACACATGAAACATACTGAGCTACAATATTTTTGTCAACCCTTCCATAATGTTAAGCCTACTGTATCATGAACGTATGTGTCAGCCATAATCACACTGCCTATACATATCACAGCTGCAGCCAGTGCCATGTCACCGCTGGTTGAAGTAATGATCACAGCTCCGATCTGTCTCAATCAGAGTCTGAGGCAAACCAGGTGCAGTCACATTGTGGTCACACAGAGCAGCATACTGCATAATCAATCCATCCTTTGGCTACACATTTTGTCTGTGCAGGGTTTTGGGGGGCAGCTGGAGCCAATCCCAGCTGACAAAGGGTGAGGGTGGGGTCCACCCTGGACAGGCCGCCAGTCTATCACAGGGCTGACATAGAGCTGAGCAGCACACACTCTCACTTTCTCACCTGCAGGCGATTTAGCCCAGCGTGTATGTTTTGGAAACCTTGGGCTCCTAGAGAGAACCACCCTGCATAATCTATATCATAATATACTGTAGCCTATAGACTGGCTTATTATATATTCAGACCCACTGAAGACATGAAGCAGGTTGAAGCACTTTGTAGCTGGCTTCATTCACCAGTCGTGTAATTTCTCTTACTGCCAGAAGAAGGAGACAAAAGTCACACAGCAGACTTTATTATCCTAACTAGTCAGTGTATGTGCATCTGAAAGGCAGTGTTGATCAGATGGTCTGGACTTCAATATTTTAACAACTTCTGATTGGCTTGCCAGAAGCATTGGGCAGATATTAATTAATGGTCCTCAGACAACGAAGTATTCATCTAAAGCCACCATCAGGTTGGACATTTTTCTGTAATGATCACCAAGTTAATTTGTTGTTTGTATAACACTTTGATTTGTGAGCTCATGACCTTTCCTCTGCCGGAATTTATGTTTGCGAAGCGGCTAATCCCGTCCTGCTAACCCTGAGCTGCTACATAACATGGCTGTAGACTTCGAGTCTTGTTAATTCCCCTTCATGGTCACACCTCAGATATTAATCTCTCTGTTTATGAATTGCCACAGGACTGGTTATTTTAAACCTCTAGGATTTGAAGTGAGGAAAAATACTGATTGGACACATTTATGCATTTTTCACCAAGCGCACTGCGACACAAGTTCACTATCAATTATATGAAGAAATACTGGTTGTTGGTTTTGTGTCAGGCAGCAGTTAATACTGATGTTTCACATTCAGACACTGTATCCAATTGATCCATGTGTGCATGGATGAATAATACCAGTGCTCAGTGGCTTATCTAATTACACTAGAGGAAAAAATATGGTTGGTAACTATTGATCTTTGAGGAGGCATTTATTTTCATGAGCAAGGGCGCACACACTTGTGCAGCTGTGCATGCTGACAGACTCACTTTTAGAATCAAAAATTAAAACACACATTCGTGCAAGGGTAAACCCCACCTGCACTTACTGTAGATCCCAACAAATTGATTTTTTCCCCCACATTTAGGATTGTTTTTCTTCTGAGGCGTTCCAATTTTTAAAAGAATGTATAACCTTATCACTGCATATAGATGTAGAGATACAGGCATATACAGACAGATGCATGCATACACATTCAGTGTTGCTCTTGAAGCAGAATGCGTTTCTAAATCATGAAAGGGAGACGTGCGCCTCTGCTGATTTAAATAACACTAAAGCTATGAATTACAGCTGCGATGCGAAACTGCAAATCAGAGCCGTTGTTCCAACAGTGGGGGAAGAGTGATGACCCTTTTTGGCAGGGAGGTGAGAGTGAAAGCGCGAGAGACTGGATGGAAAGTGGCAAAATATGGGAGAAACCAATAGTGTGAAGGATAACGCCAGTCGGCGTTAACTAGAAAGAGATTGAGTGTTACACTGCAGATGGGTGGAGAGGATGAGAAGAGACAACGAGGGAACAATGGAAAACCAAGACTGACATATAGGGAGAATAAGCACAGTAGAGGTACTGTATATTTATGTTCTTGGTATGCAGCAGGGCCCAAAGGTGCTGTCTTGAGTAAAAGCTTTTGGTTTGTACTTGTCGTCATAATATCCTGACGTGTGTGTAAGTTGTGCATTTAATGGTGAGGCTGAAGGCAGAAGAGAAAAAAAAAACACACGAGGGGTTTCACTCAGGATCAAACATGGAGTTTTTTTTATGGTCAAGCAACAACTACAGCTGGCAGAAATAAAGGAAATGTAGTGTAACACTTCGCTGCAGGGGGCGAAAAAAATACAACATAAAATCAACTCTTCGCCACACTTCAACTGTTCTTTAGTTACTGATTTCAGAATTTTTCTTTAGTGGCACATGGTTTATATTTCTATCATTAGGATGAACCTCAGCCAAAATAACAAAAAACAAAAAACATTTGAATATTTAACGTTCACATTAATGTTTACCAGTTCCCCATCTTAGATTTGCATTTAGCATGTTAACATTTCATTAAACATTCGGCTCCAGGCTACTAAGATAGATACAGACAACTGAAAGAAAAATGCATGATACCATTCCCACAGCACATAGATATAGAATATCCCCAGCAGATACTGTGTGCCTGTCATAGGATGACAGGGGCTGTTAAGTGTACAGTTAGTCCTTTGTTTCTGATTTCTGTGTGTTAATTAATGATTGCTGTATATTATTGTTTGAAGTTATTTTGCATGCTAAAACTACCCAGATAGCAAAAACGTTTGGCCCGGATCCGCATGAAAGCCCTCTCCTCCGGCTGTAGTACACACACGGTTTAAGCTGACATGCCAGATCAGGTCCAGATGTCGTTGCCAGGTTCAAACAGCCATCAGTTCTGTTGCCTTTCCACAGGTTTGGACCAAAGCCGTATAACGGACCTCAGCCAAGTGCGCCCAAAATTTTTATTTTGAAACGGGTCTGGGCCAAACTCATATTACGGATCTCAGCCAAGTGCGCCCCAAATTTTAATTTGCATTTTGAAACGGGTCTGGGCCAAACTCGTATTACGGATCTCAGCCAAGTGCGCCCCAAATTTTAATTTGCATTTTGAAACGGGTCTGGGCCAAACTCGTATTACGGATCTCAGCCAAGTGCGCCCAAAATTTTAATTTGCATTTTGAAACGGGTCTGGGCCAAACTCGTATTACGGATCTCAGCCAAGTGCGCCCAAAATTTTAATTTGCATTTTGAAACGGGTCTGGGCCAAACTCGTATTACGGATCTCAGCCAAGTGCGCCCAAAATTTTAATTTGCATTTTGAAACGGGTCTGGGCCAAACTCGTATTACGGATCTCAGCCAAGTGCGCCCAAAATTTTAATTTGCATTTTGAAACGGGTCTGGGCCAAACTCATATTACGGATCTCAGCCAAGTGCGCCCAAAATTTTAATTTGCATTTTGAAACGGGTCTGGGCCAAACTCGTATTACGGATCTCAGCCAAGTGCGCCCAAAATTTTGATTTGCATTTTGAAACGGGTCTGGGCCAAACTCATATTACGGATCTCAGCCAAGTGCGCCCAAAATTTTAATTTGCATTTTGAAATGGGTCTGGGCCAAACTCATATTACGGATCTCAGCCAAGTGCGCCCAAAAATAGCCTTATTTGAATTTTGAAACAGGTCTGGGCCAAACCGGCATCCCGGACCTCATCAGAAAGCGCAAAACCTGACAGTGGACTGTTTAATTACGGAGGGGAGGATGGGGGTCAGAATAATTGTTTAATATTAAAATAATATAATATTAAAATAAGTAAATACTTAAACATTAAGCACTTTTCCAAAATAAGATAATTCAAATCCACTGTAATCGCGACACGTGAGATATTTGTGTTGTAGCAATTATGCTCACATACACACGCCCCCACCTAAATGGTCCGATCCAAGTTTGCGCTGCGCTGACACCGGACACACCCCCTCTGCCAATTCCTCTTTTCCTTGCTCTGCTGGACCAGCTACAGCTCCATCAACGAAGTGGTAAGTTTTAGCTTTGTAATTAAACTTTTGTTTTAGTGTAAGCAATTTCCATTGCCTTTAAATCCGCGTTTTTAAAACAGTCAGCCGCCGGGGTATGCATGTTTGATATTTCTGTGCACGCCTTGAGGCTCTCAAGTACTAACGGCTGCGGCCCCGACCGCGGCTTGAGATTTAAACACGTAATATCAACAACAGTTAACTCGAAATATTGTGGATTTACCGATAAAACAAACCTTTCACGGCATAACAGCGAAGGATAGAGAGATTATACAACCATGTTTTGGCGAAGCAGTGTCAGTTTGCTTTAAGCATTAACGTTAGCTTGATGCGGTGTGTCTCAAATGACTGGGTCAACATATCAGTGCTTCATGGAGTTTGATGTTTAGTTGTGGAATTGTAATCTAAATTGTGTTTAGGTGATGTAAAAACGGTCCATACAAGTTGTAGCCCAGCTTCTGCTATTAAATTTGATGTGCAGCATGACTATAATCTTCCGTTATTTGTGGCACTGCTGTATGTTCCTGATTAAAATAACTAGTGTTCCGCCAACGGAACGGGTCGGGGACGTCTTTCGACATTGTTAGAAAGCTTAGACTGACCCGATAAGACCACGCATGATTTTTTTGGTTTCTCACAGCCGCAATGGTTACTGTTACTGTAGGTCGGCTAGCCGCTAAGCTAAGTCTTTCCTTTATCCACAACCAGAGCCGGCCCTCCCTATAAGCGAACTAAGCAGCTGCTTAGGGCCCCACAGCCAATGGGGGGCCCCCAAACCCGTCGGATGTCGCCAAAGTTCTATTCTGTCAAACAGCCAAAATAGGTGGAAAACTTCTATTGTGGCGATTTTTATATTTTGGTTAACCCCCACTACATTGTGGTGAATAAATATTTTCAGAAAACAAAAGGGAAAGTACTTATTGTATGTTTTTGTGGCGAGTGTTGTCAGCTGAGCCACAGAGCAGCGGAGCTGCAGCGACAGAGGAGAGCGGCCGTCTTCAGGTCTTGTTGTTATTGATCCAGGTGTCATTCACTGACCCTCGGAAAGCAGAGGGCCCCGTGATTCAGATGTTTTTTTACAGTTCGTCTCTATCATAAACGGTTCCGAAGTTACAGTATAATGTTTTGATGATGTTTTGTAAAACAATGTGTAAGCGTCGCATCGCGCCGTACGTTCGGTTTGGTTTAGCATCGGTGCTAATCTTAGTTTAGCGTCTGTTCCTGTATCACTTGATTACATGCCGATGGCACATTCAAGGACCCTCGGAAAGCGGAAAACCCCGCGATTCAGACGCTGTTTGCGGCTCGTCTCTATCATATATAGGAGAGGATATTTCATGTTTTGTATGTGCAGTCTACAACCTATCCTAACCTATCCCATGGTCCCCTCGTCTTTATAATGTTACAGCACAGACGTTCTAAGCCATTTTTCTCACTTTTCAAGTTTTTGGTCATGATATGCCTAGATTAAAATGACCATAACTTTTGATCTGGGAGGGCTTTCTCAGTAATTCAAACAGTTAGAACTTATGGAAATAGGCTATCAAAAAATGAAAATGTCAAAATCCCACCATGTGAAGGGTTTTCCCAGGCCACCACACAAAAATACATTTATGATTCAAATTTCAGTCTAGGCAGTAATATAAAGGGTCAGTCATCACTTGCTCCTACTGTGCAGGCCAGGGTCAGAATATCAACTGTATGTTTAAAAAAAACACTCAGAAGTAAAGAGTGTAATTTACAAATAGTAGTACAATCTATCCCCCTGGACCTACATTCATTAGCACTATTTTCTGTAAACAATAATTGTAAAATAATTTTTACTGTCTCAGGTGGAGCAATAGGCTAGTGTTTAATTAGTAATAAAATATCTCCTCACCATCATGTTGATAGAGGTAGAAAATACTCAAGGGTTGCATACGGCAGCTGTTTTTTTAATAAATAGTTGACGGTATACACTGTGAGGCAGGGCCCCCAATTTTATCCTGCTTTTGTACAGCTCACCATGTATCCATGCTTGCGAAATATGAAATCCATTTCCTTCTAACCGAAATATCCTCAATATGTCCATGTATTTAGTCCAACACGTGAAGTTAAGAAGAAGTTAAAAACTTTTCTGGTCCTACCCCCTTCTATTAAAACCCCCTTCTTATTAAAAAAAAAAAACGGAAGCAGAGCTGTCCTTGTAGATGATGTACACTTAAGAGAACATGCAAGTTTTGTATTTTGTCTGAGCCTTAGCATGGCATGATTTTTAATTGGTCACTGTAACACCCTGGGAAAATGTGGAGGCCTTCTACCTCCACTACCAGTTTGTGTCTGATTTTTTCTATTTGTCATTTAGGCACAAACCCTCAGAACCTTGAAGACGCCAGGGGCTTCACTGGTATGAGCCACTTTCTGCCCAGCCAGCCACCTCTCTCTCTCTCAATCCCTCAACGAACAACTAGGTAAAAGTTTCTCACACTCAACATTATTTTTTTAAAGGTATATTGTGTAGGAATCCCCCCCATCTAGTGGTGTGGTTGCATATCCGAACATATTCTGGATTTTGTGTTCATGTGAACTTGGTTAGATGTCAGACAGACAACAGATGCTGCATGTATCAGGATAAACAAGCCTCTATGTAAACACGGCCGTCTGTCTGACTGCACCTGAATGCAACACCAGTGCCTCCGTCCTTCCTCACACTACACAGTGGTGACAGTAGCAGGCCGAGCCGATGGCTCCGCTCAGTTTCCGTGGTTACCTACGGTCACGATGCAACATGGCCGCCTCAGTTTGGTGCATCGCCCACTTATGTATTTGTAACTACTTGTAGCAACTCATTCTAAGGTACAGTACGAGAAAGGTTTCATTTGTATGTAGGTGTGATTCCACTTCAGTGAAATGTGTATTTATGAACGACATGATTTTTTCTGATAAATAGACACTGGGGCTTTAATCTTTTTTAATATTGATTATATAATACGCTCTCTCTATTGCTATTGCTTTGCTCTTTCTGCCTCTGCCTTCTTTTTGTCCACTCTTCTCCATACTGGCTACTTTCTCAGGTACTAGCCCTTTCCCCTCAAGACACCTATCTCGCAGCTCAGGGTGCCAGTCAGAGCCTGCAGGCCCACTAGCCACAGCCAGCCACCTCTCTCTCAGTCCCTCAACTTGCCCAGCCAGCCACCTCTCTCTCAATCCCTCAACTACGAACAACTAGGTAAAAGTTTCTCACACTCAACATGATTTTTTCTAATATTTAATTTATAATACACTCTCTATCTCTCTAATTGTTGTTTTATTACTTTGTTCATGATTTGGATAGTTTTAAGGTAAACCAGATTGTGGACTTTTTTAATATTGATTATATAATACGCTCTCTCTATTGCTATTGCTTTGCTCTTTCTGCCTCTGCCTTCTTTTTGTCCACTCTTCTCCATACTGGCTACTTTCTCAGGTACTAGCCCTTTCCCCTCAAGACACCTATCTCGCAGCTCAGGGTGCCAGTCAGAGCCTGCAGGCCCACTAGCCACAGCCAGCCACCTCTCTCTCAGTCCCTCAACTTGCCCAGCCAGCCACCTCTCTCTCAATCCCTCAACTACGAACAACTAGGTAAAAGTTTCTCACACTCAACATTATTTTTTCTAATATTTAATTTATAATACACTCTCTATCTCTCTAATTGTTGTTTTATTACTTTGTTCATGATTTGGATAGTTTTAAGGTAAACCAGATTGTGGAATTTTAATGTTTTTAATTTGATGAAAAGTGGATTTGTAGATTCCCTGAAGGGGGTTTTATTAACAATTCTTATTGCTCTTTTTTGGAGCATAAAAATTCCCTCACCCCCTCCACAGCATGTTCTATTTTGCTATTAAAAATGTTTGATTTCTCACAAATTTGTCTTTCAGATTCTTCAGATGATGACAAGCTGTCCTCTAAAGGTATAGGCTACAGTGCACTACAACATTAACATGTACAGACGCAAAACACCTGTCTCTAATTCTGCTCTACGTAGGAGGGCAAGAGTAGACTTAGCTAGAAGACTTAAGAATATCCATCATGAGATGGGTGATATTGAAATCCAATCACTGCTCACATCTCCCACAATGACTGAACCAGTTTTGGTAGGTTCTACAGTAGACAAAGGCACAACAGATGTTCATCATTATGATGACTGTGGCTCTGACTCTGATGAAAGACAAAGAGAGATGTCGGACTCCGACGAGCATGAGACTCTAACCCAGCATGAGACCCCAACCCAGCATGATACCCCAACCCTGCATGAGACCCCAACCCAGCATGATACCCCAACCCTGCATGAGACCCCAACCCAGCATGATACCCCAACCCTGCATGAGACCCCAACCCAGCATGAGACTCTAACCCAGCGTCTTTGTAACTGGGCTTTGACTTATGGAATTTCACATGTTGCGCTTACAGCTCTTTTGGCTATCCTCTGTTTCTATCACCCTGAGCTTCCAAAGGACTCAAGAACGCTTCTTCACACCAGAACTTCATATATTGTCAAGGAACTGTGCGGGGGTCTCTATCACTATTTTGGTATCATATCTGCCTTAGGAAAGACATTGTCTCGATGGAAGGGCACTCTGGTCACTGGTTCCTGCTTGAAACTGAAAATAAATATCGATGGCCTTCCACTTTTTAAAAGCTCAAATCTACAACTGTGGCCAATTTTGGGTCTTTTGGTTACTGTCCCTATGAAAGAACCAGTGGTGATAGGACTTTTCTTAGGTGCCAAGAAACCTGACTCTTGTGCTATATTCTTGGAGGATTTTGTCACTGAACTTGCTGAACTTGAGAAGGGTTTTAATTTTGAGGACAAAACATTCACTTTGAGACTTGATTCAGTCATATGTGACACACCTGCGCGTTCATTTGTTAAGAACACTAAATCATTTAATGGCTATCACGGATGTGATAAATGTACTCAGAATGGTGTGTTCATAAATAATCGAATGACTTATCCTCTTTTAGACAGTAGTTGTAGAACAGATGATGCATTTTCAAGCAGAGCCGATGAAGATCACCATAATGGTCCCCATCCCTTTACAGGTGTCAATGTTGGAATGGTCTCCCAGTTCCCCGCAGAATATATGCACCTTGTGTGTTTAGGCGTAGTCAGACGTCTGATAAATTTCTGGCTCAAAGGACCTCTTAAATTGCGTTTACCTTCTCGACTTGTAAACAAGATCTCAGATAATCTCATGAACATGAGAGCACATATTCCTGTTGAGTTTTGTCGTAAACCACGGTCACTTAAAGAGATTGACAGGTGGAAGGCCACCGAATTAAGGCAATTTTTGCTTTATACCGGACCTGTAGTGTTGTGTGGTGTTTTGGATGTGGTGACTTATCACAACTTCCTACTGCTTTCCACTGCCATTGCCATACTGGTGAGCCCTAAACTGGTTGCAACTCACTGTGATTATGCAAACAGCCTATTGCATGCATTTGTTAGTCAATATGGTGATTTGTATGGGAAAGACCTCATTGTGTATAATGTGCATGTTTTATCTCATCTAGCACAGGATGCAAAAAGGTTTGGCTGCCTGGATTCGATTTCATCATTTCCATTTGAAAATTATTTAGGTAAACTTAAAAAGTTGGTTCGCAAACCGTCAAGTCCTCTTCCCCAGATAATCCGTAGACTATCCGAAGACCCATCATTTGAGCCTGTACATAGGCCAATTTTTCAAAAAGAACACTCTCAAGGCCCTGTCCCCATTGGCCCCAAGGTTATAAAACAATACCGTGTGATGAGGACAGAAAAATTCACTTTAAAGACAGAACAAAACAACAACACCTTTGTTATACAGGGAAATGTGTGCAGAATTTCAAACATAATTGTGTGCAGAGATGATGTGTATGTGGCATACAAGAAATTTACTGACAGGCAGCCATTTTTCACTTATCCCTTTGACTCAAGTGCTCTCAATATTGTCTGTGTATCTCAGCTTCATTGCAACACTCAATTTTCAAAAGTGTCAGAGATCTCTCAGAAGTGTGTTGCACTACCCTACAAGGAGAAGTTTGTTGTTATTCCCCTGTTTCATACACAGGATTAAGCAGACCTCTGTTACTGCTGTTGCTGTTTGTTTCACTTTTGTTGTTGTTTTTTTTTGCTTTTTCAATCTTTTGAATCAGAATTTCTATGGCGTCTTATTTACTGGGGAGAACACTGTGAATGTAGTTCCCAGTGGTTGGGTGAAGAATGGAAAGGCCTATTGGCCAAATTATGCCTCTGACCAAAAGATTAATAAGGCCATAAAGAAGAGTGAGGAGCCAGGTCCCGGTTGGAAAACCTTTTGTGTCCGGATTTTATTTGCTAAAGGTAACTGAAGTAATTTTTTCAATTTATTTTCAGTTTCAAAACATTTTTTATTTAGTGAGCAGATTTAAAATATCTTGAGTAGTTATACTATGTTTAACACTTCTCAAAGCTTTAGTAATTATTTCCGTGTTCATGTGTTTTGTCCAAACAGATGACTATTCTGAGGCGAGGCGAAAGATGAAAGAGTACCTTGACAACGAAACAGCGGGCTTGCAGTCAGAGGAGGAAGGCATACAAAAAAAGAGGAAAATTAAGAAAAAGTTTGTACACTGTGGTTGGCAGCTTAGTTGATTCAGGAGAAAATACTTTGTTGTTGTTGATAATGTGTTGTTGTTCTGTAGATATGACAGTGAGCCGGATACGTCGTCCAGTGATGATAACGATTCACCAGTGAGGAAGAAAATGATCAGGAACTTGCCAATTCTACCTCCTTTGCCTGCAGTTCAGGAGCCGACCACATGTAAGACTTTTGTTTACTTTGATCAATGTTTTTTTATTTGTAGTTTGCTACTTCTCTTTTAATAACTTGTATTGACCGAAATAAACGAAACAAAACAAATTTTATTTGTATTCTAAGATTTAGCAGCAAGTTAAATGTTTGAATGAATACAATACTGTTTTTTAATTTTATTTCTGCATGTCTGCGTTTTATATATCCTGTCAGCTTCCAACCCTCGGGACCTTGAAGACGCCAGGGGCTTCACTGGTATGAGCCACTTTCTGCCCAGCCACCCACCTCTCTCTCAATCCCTCAACTACGAACAACTAGGTAAAAGTTTCTCACACTCAACATAATTTTTTTAAAGGTATATTGTGTAGGAATCCCCCCATCTAGTGGTGTGGTTGCATATCCGAACATATTCTGGATGTTGTGTTCATGTTAATGGTAAATAAGCCTCTATGTAAACAAGTGATGATACACTAGTGCTATTCCCCTCCGAGCCCGTGGTGGCATGTTATCAACATCCTGCTCCTGTAGGTTGACTTATAACCATAGAGTTTTGTGCCATTTTTAAAAAAGCAATGCAGTCAACAAACCATGTTGTTAAAGGGGTCCTATTATGCAAAATCCACTTTCTACAGGTTTTGTAGTGGTCCTGTGTGTTCCCGTGGCCTTTCTATGACGCCCAAAGGTGAAAAAAGTCTGTTCACTCCCTTAATTGATTGTTAGACTTTTTTGAGATCGTGTCGACGTCACGATGCACAGAACTCAAGTGACTCCACCTCCCGATACTTGTTTATACTCCCCCTGGGCCAGTCTGGAAAAACGTGAGCTCCGTCCGGTGAGCCATTTCCTTCAACAGCGACAGTCGCCCCCACCCCCCCCCCTCTCCCGTGCGTCCGTCCGACTGACTGATCTAGAGCTGCAGATTGATTTGGGGACAATACACTATGAATACAATATGGTTGGACAACTTGGAACCATGTGAAATAGTTGAAAAATAGCATAATATGGGACCTTTAACCAATAACAATAAAATCACAATAACAACTGCGCTGAATATTTACTGCAGTGAAGTCATCATTTCATCATAAGTTGTCATTTTCAAATGATGATTAATACACTTAGTGAAAACCACACCCTCGTGAAAGTTTTGTAATTTGTCTGAACCTTAGCATGGCATGATTTTTAATTGGTCACTGTAATAGCGTATACCCTGGGAAAATGTGGAGGCCTTCTACCTCCACTGTCTGATTGATTTTTTCTATTTGTCATTTAGGCACAAACCCTCAGGACCTTGAAAACGCCAGGGGCGTCACTGGTATGAGCCACTTTCTGCCCAGCCAGCCACCTCTCTCTCAATCCCTCAACTTGCCCAGCCAGCCACCTCTCTCTCAATCCCTCCACTACGAACAACTAGGTAAAAGTTTCTCACACTCAACATTATTTTTTCTAATATTTCATAAATAATACACTCTATATCTCTCTCTCTCTCTCTCTCTCTCTCACACACACTCACACACACACACACACACGCACGCACACACACACACACATACACCACTCTTCTCCATACTGGCTACTTTCTCAGGTGCTAGCCCTTTCCCTTCTCATCAAAGACATGTATCGCACAGCTCAGGGTACCAAGGTCCACTGGAGTGTCATGGTAAGAATTTTGTGCTATGTCTAACAAATCTGATGAGCTAATCTTACATAGACCTAATTTTGACTATGCACAGGGGAAAGCAGGATGGCAGCATTATGTTTTTGGATAGTTTGTCCCTCCCAACTGTGGAAAAGTACATTTTCTGGGGTTGCAGCTTTGAGCTTATACTGTACTTTTCACATCGAATTTTCCTCTTTGTCATGCAGATTCCTGCCCTCCAGACTTCCAGGATGGCAGGGACTCAAGAGAGCAGAGCCATGTTTTTCAGCCAGCGATCAGAATTGGCCACAGTGCTGGACCAATACCCTGTTCAGGTAGGATAATATACTGATACAGTTTTAGTGCTACAGTTTACAGTCCTAAAGTCCACATGCAATTTTGCACCTCAAAGTCAGAATCAAAAATTCAGACTCTAAAATGAAAAACTTTAGAAGCAAGTACTTTTTTACTCTTATTCGAGTAACATATTGACTGAGCGACTTTTCATGGAGGACTTGTAATGGAGTAAATGTTTGACCAGTATTTGTACTCTTACTCAAGTACTGGGGTTGAGTACTCTGTCCATCTCTGCCTACCAGCCTTTATGATATAGAATCAGAGTGCAATCTTTTTTTGACTTGACTTTTTTAAATTTATTTACATTCTTTCAGCTCCACAGATGCACATGTTGCTACTTCTTGAGAACATGAAGCAGCAATTGTCACAGCTGGCCACGAATGTCACTGTTCTCATGGCAAGAACAGGATCTACGCCTCAAGAGTCAGGTGGAATGCCAGAAGAGTTACAGTTTCCCCTTGATGACATCCAGGAGGTGGATGAATTCGAAAACTGGCTTAAGAACCCCGACAATGGAAAGAAAAAGCAGAACCTTGTAAGTGTCTCAATTAGGTTTAAAGGAGCCATATTATGCAAAATCCACTTTCTACAGGTTTTGTAGTGGTCCTATGTGTTCCCGTGGCCTTTCTATGACGCCTGGAGGTGAAAAAAGTCTGTTCACTCCCTTAATTGATTGCTACACTGTTTTGAGATTGTGTCTCCAAATGGGTGAATTGACCCTTCGCCAACTCTTCCCACAAACAGCTAATGTCCAATCCTACATTAGCAACCGTAACTATAGGCCTGACAAGCTTTCGGCAGTGAGTCACTATGTTTGCTTTTGTGGACACATTTTGAGACTAGGACGAAAAACATTTGTTTGTAGAGAAGGATGCTGCTGCTGCTGCTGCTGCTGCTATGGCGGCGGTAGCAGCAACATAGAGATGTTCAGATACGAGCTGACTTTTTTTTCCGACTTGGTTTCCCTCATCAATCTCATCAAATACACAACCCAACAACTCAAAAACACTGTCGTGGACAAATTCACCACACTATGAGATAATAACAGAACGTTACAAGACGGAGCTGTTTTAGGGGGAAATTCATGCAAAACCGCTGATGCGCGTTGCCTTCAGGGATAGTTTTTCAGCAAGCAGTCTCTGCGTTTACCATGTATTTACCTTGAAAATGGCTCTGTTTTGTATCATTCCGTTATTATCTCATAGCGTGGTGGTTGTGCAGGTCACAACTTGTCCACGAAAGCATTTTTGAGTTTGGGGATTTTGTATTTGATGAGTTTGATGAGGGAAACCAAGAACCCTAACACTAACCCTTTTCAAACCCACCACCTCCCCAGCATCCACCTTTGGGCTCTGTCTCTTGACTCCCTGCTGGGGGGTCTGCTTCATTCCCTGTAATGTCTGGCAAGGCAGATCATTCAGGGAATGAATATGAGTCAGAGCCTGACGCCAAACCTGCTGCAGCCATGCTCAAGAATATGCTATCCCTGCTGTGCTTCAGCTTGCCATGCTTATGCTCAATAAATGATTTCTTCTCATTCCAGAGTTGTCTGATTGAACTTTGATTATATTCCCCTCCCTACCATCTTTTCCAGGTTTTTGCTTTGGCGGCTGTTGGTGGAGAGAATACAAAAAAAACAACATGGAACATCTTAACGCGACTTTTCTCCAGCAGTGTGTCCAAAAAGATCAACTGGAAGGGAGTCAACGGAAAAAAAGGTTTCCATAAAATGGGAGCCAGGACTATCCTCCTGCGTAAGTAAGATAACTGCTAACTGTGCTAACTGGGTGTATACTGTACACTTTAACTGCATTTTGTAAACACAGCATTCAAACTGAACTTTTCCCCCTCGAGCTCAACTGTGCACGCCCCCTGTCAAAACAGTGGAAAAGTGACCAGACCTGGAGATTCGGAATTATGCAATTTGTAAATTGATAAAAGTGGTATTTCGATAAACATTATATTTCAAATTAAATATTCAACTTCTGAGCCATGTAATAAGCGTGATGATGTAATGAGTGTAATTATAATGAGTATAAGCCCATTTAGGATGTATGAAACCTCTTCACCTCGGGGTTCCATACATCCTGTCGGGGTTTATTTTTCCATAACAGCCTCCAAACTATACATTATCCCTTACATAATCTCCAAACATTATCTTTTACTTTTCACGGAATCATGGAGGCAAGACAGAACGCAGCCAGCTTCCATTTTTTGTGCGACACTTCCGGTCCAGCACTCTTGACCGCTGTCTACCGCAGGTACAGAGAGACAGCCTATTTGTTTTTTTTCTTTTTTGAGCATCTGAGGATGTGGTACCAGCCACCCATCATAGTTTTCATGGTTTATTTATAGTGTACCCACGACATTATTGATATAAATGTATGTATGTTGAATCTAAAAACAATATAGTAAATCCAGGCTCCCCAAGGTGGCTCTATTTTAAACTGACTAGATCACCATGGTAACTTGTGCTTATAACCCATCCAGGGACCATGTTCAGAGTTTAATCATAAAATCCGCTATAAAAGGCGCCACTGTTTCACTATTTAACTCATTTACAGCTGCGTCAGCTTTACTTCCAGTGGATCTAGATCAGAACGGAGTGTTTGACCGGAGGGAGAGATCAGCTAATCCGCTGCTGTTTCTCTCTGCGCAGCTGTTGAGCTGAGCTTCAGGAGCTCATTATAGACTAGCATATTTTTACTTTTATATAGCCTACAGTCACCACTGAAAGAAGTTGCCCGCTTGCCGCAGGACAGATAATCAGATGGATAAATGGTAAAGTTAATAATAGTGACCATGAATAGCCTAAATGAATGTGTTTCGCCTGTTATCTGGCAGTGTCGCCCAAAATGCAAAGCTTGAATAGATCTCCACTGTTTTCACATTTAAAAGGTCTTTGTTGTCTTTGTACAGAGACAATGTGAGATTCGCTTGTACTGTAGCTACAGCACTTAAAACACCCACTGTAACCTATTTTCATACACACATGATCCTCGATTTCAATAAAACACACACTCGCATTCCATAATTGCGATCAGAATATGAAAACAATAAAACACAATTTAACAATGACAGTTGTTGTTGCTCTATTTATTTAAGCTTCATATTAAAAGTAGATTTTTTTAAGCAGCATCCTCTCTTGCAACACGTTGCTTCAGAGCATGAAAATTAACAAAACAGCTTCGTAGTACAGTGTTAACTCGGGGCTTTAGGTTTTGTTCAGCTGCATTATGAACACAAAGCCTGGCTCTGTTGAGCGTCCTTCGCCTCCTCCGGTGAGGGAATGCGGCTGACCGGACGTGCCACACAAAAACCCAGAGGTATTCACCTTACTTCCGCGTTGAAAATAAGGTGAATACAGTATTAACACTATAGCTAGGCTGTGGTGCATTAGCCATTAAAATGTGATGTTTGTGTGTTTGTTTTTGTACAGGTGCTGTCCAAAAATGCTCGAGTGGCTCCACTGACACTGAAATTGACCACCATGCCATCAGGTGGTTTAATTTGGCCTGTGACAGGGCAGGGGGACGCCAGGAGAGAAGCCAGAAACGGCCACAAACAATGTCATCTGATGATAATGTTTGAATTTGTTTATTTGTTATTTTGTTTTGTTAAGTTATTTTCATTAGGTTATTTTTTCAACCCGACAGCTGGGTTGAGACCGTTGGGTAGTTTAATTGGGTTCTTTTCATTAAGTTGGGTAATCTAAGAACCCAATTGGCTGGGTTATTGTCGTTGGGGGTTGAGTTATTAGCTGTTGGGTTTAGGGTTGTTCGGTATACTGTGTTTGTGTGTGTATCTGTGTGTGTGTGTGTGCGCTGCGCGCGCGAGAGAGAGACGGCTGCCACAGCCTCGTTAATAAGTTTGGTTTTACCGCGGATCACCACGGGCATGCTCTCTCTGTCTCTCTCTCTCTCTCTGTGTGTGTGAGTGAGTGAACACAGCGAAGGAGCGCTACGCAGAGATGAATTAAAGCGATATTCCGGCGTAAGTGAAAGCCACGGTCAAACACACCGTAACACCGAGTCAGACCCCCCCTCGAGAGATCAATTTCCCCGACCGCTAGATTCACGAGTTCCACCAACTTCAGCAAAGACTGCACTATCGCCACACACGGCGCTGTGCGGATCCACTGTCTAACCGCAAAACGCCACTTTTAGCCACAAATAATGCTCAAAACTGCACCAAAGTCCATCAATAGTACATTACAGGGTCCCAGCACGTAGGACGAGCCGTCAAACATCCGCTAGCTTTGCCTGTTTTCTTTAGCTCCGCTGCACTCGGTGATCCACTCGTCAGGGCTTCTCCACCAGCAAGCGGCTCCAGGAGGAGAAGTAGGTGAGTTGTGTCTGCTGAAGAAAACAGGCAAAGCTAGCGGATGTTTGACGGCTCGTCCTACGTGCTGGGACCCTGTAATGTACTATTGATGAACTTTGGTGCAGTTTTGAGCATTATTTGTGGCTAAAAGTGGCGTTTTGCGGTTAGACAGTGGATCCGCAGAGCGCCGTGTGTGGCGATAGTGCTGAAGTTGGTGGAACTCGTGAATCTAGCGGTCGGGGAAATTGATCTCTCGAGGGGGGGTCTGACTCGGTGTTACGGTGTGTTTGACCGTGGCTTTCACTTACGCCGGAATATCGCTTTAATGGAACGATATTGCGTTGATGGGGGTGGGGGGAGCAGAATCAATTTGGTCTACATATGGGTAACAATAAGTGTGTGTGTTTGAGTAACATGAACGTTTGTGTGTCATTCTATAAACTAGAGTTCTAAGATTTTCTATTAAAATAAAGCCAATAATGACATTTTTTGTGTTCTCTTTTTATGTGGAAAAGTACCGAAAAGTATCGAAAAACATGTTGGTACCGGTATCGGTACCAACATGTTTTTCGATACTTTTGTTGGTATCGTGACAACACTAGTTGGGTTGTAATTTCCATTATACTGTGTTTGGTTATTTCGGACTACCCAACATGTTGGGTTGACGTTGGGTGGGAGGAAATTCCCAGCATGCTTTGGGACAGTGTTTTGTGATTCAAATATAGGTTATTTCTGTTAAATATTGCCATCAGCTACACAATCTTTAGTGATACTCTTCTACACACTAATTTACTAATTCAATGTTCTACTCAGTTTACAATTACTGTTATCGAAAAAAGCACTTTGACACCATAAGTGAAGGTATGTTTTTGGTTAGTGGTCTCCCCTCCTTTGTGTGCGATTTGCATGTATGTTTAGAGGATAACAAACAGCATTCTCCCTCTAGTTAAGTGGTGTGTGAGGCGCAGGAGCTGTTACAAGATCTAATGTTATTCTCTATTTAAATTAATGTTAAATAAAACCCTAGTCTGCCACAATATAAGCAGTGTAGTGAATGTGAACCCTTAATTGGGTTATATACCCAACTGGGCTGATAAACAACCCAACTGTTGGTTTAAGGAAATCAACCCAAGTTGGGTCAAAATAGATAAACCTTCAGCTCCGCAGTGTCTGCCTGTTGATGCTCTTTTATATTAAAAAATAAATATGTGAAGAATGATTGTTGTCATGTGGGGTGGGGGCACGGGTGCAGGGGGTGGGTTTGTGTGTGGGTTACTGGGAGCAACAGCAAAAAAAGAAAAATCAGAATCAGTTTAGCTGATCCAAAACGCATTTGGTCCAGATGAGAGATGTTTTTTCAATGGAACCGGGCCGACTTGCAACCACATCCAATACAGATCCGCGATCAAGACCTGCGCCGTATTTGGGCCGTTGTGCGTCTGGACTAAGGGCCAGATCAATTTGCCGGATCCGTGCCAAATGCTACAACTGGATACGGTTAGCGGATCCAAACCGTATTTGGGCCAGATGAGAGAGGTTTTTGCAGCAGAACCGGGCCATCTCGCGGCCGCATCTGTTGCAGATCCGCAATCCAGACCCACGCCGTACTTGGCCCGTTGTGCGTCTGGACTAAGGGCCAGATCAATTTGCCGGATCCGTGCCAAATGCTACAACTGGATACGGTTAGCGGATCCAAACCGTATTTGGGCCAGATGAGAGAGGTTTTTGCAGCAGAACCGGGCCATCTCGCGGCCGCATATGTTGCAGATCTGCAATCCAGACCCGCGCCGTACTTGGCCCGTTGTGCGTCTGGACTAAGGGCCAGATCAATTTGCCGGATCTGTCCCAAATGCTGCAGTACGTCCGTGCCGCCTCCGGCACGGTGTCCAATTGCTATCTGGGTACTTATATGTTTATTGTGATTTATGTTGAGAGTTTATGGTTTGCTGTGATTTGGTTATCATATGGACTGAACAGAAACAGGATGTGGACTTTTGCACACGGTTTTCCCCTGTTCCCCTCCCCTCTCCTTTCAATTAACACACCATTGGCCCACAGCGAGCGGAGCCAAGCATTTAGAGGAAGTGCACCGGAAATCAACAGATTCCTGATGGAGTGCGAGTGAGCCAGAAGTACGAGGACCCGGCTCGAGGTTGGACAAGGCAAGCGGCGTTCGGATCCCCCGCCATGAGACGACGAGGAGGATGATTGTGATGGGCCTGCTAAAACGATAAGTGAAGGGACGAGCTTAACTGCCTGTGTCTACCTGTGTGAATGTGGTAACGGCTGGGGCCGAGCTGTTTCCTGATTCCCTGTTATTCTTCCAGTCCCGCCGGAGCGTTCCTGGAGGAGGACGAGCCCGGAAGGAGCGACGGACTGGATCTACAAACGGGCCCTACATAAGACGCTAATCGGACGCCGCCGCTGCCGCCGCCGTCACCGTTGCCGCCGTCGCCGCCATCTCCTCGGGGCCGACGCCGCATTGTGGACTTGAACTGGACTGACTCGTGAGACTCTGAGACACTGGATTACTTGTTATTGCCTCTCTTTTAATCAGTGGTCGATAGGATTTTAGACAGTTCCTCTGATTTTATATGTAACCTACTAATTACCCTACTAGCCTACCTTGTTACAATAAATACCTATTTTTGTAACTAAGTTCGCCTCTTGTGTCTGTGTTGGTGTGGCCCGGGGATCTGATTAAGTGTTGCAACCTTGTGACATGCCCTACAACTATTTGCACTACAGTGTTAGACTCAAGGCTCCAATATATGACCACATAGTAAATCCATGCTCCGTCCAGCCTGCTCCACTGTATCTGCACATTTAGTCCAGTGAGGACCACAACTAACAGTGCAGTCACAGGCCATAAACTCTGCAATAACTCTTGGCCCAGTAACTGCACTATCAAATTATGCTAGACATAGACACTGGGTTAATGACTGCACAAATGGCCTTTTGTTGAAAACACTTGAACCTTGGTTACATTAAAGGGAGTTTTATTGCCAGAAATAGGGTTATTATGGTGCTTAATGACTATCATTACCATTATCACTATTATTATTATTATCACAGTTGTTAAAGATAATGACTGATTCTTAGTTGTTTAACTTGTTAATCATTTATTTTGCTTTGCCATCATTGAAAAATGAGGGAATAAAAGAAATCCACAAACATCTAATTTAAAGTTTTCACCGATTCTGATTCTTTTGCTGGATTTACAATTTTTCTTTTGTTTCTGTTTGTTTTGTTTGTCTTTTGTTTGTTTTTCTCCTCGTCAGTGTGCAGAAGACCTCTGTCTTCAGGTGAGGCTGTACTTCTCAACCTGTCTTGATCTGTCTGGCTCCAGTGACACTGTATGCAGTTGGTTTCACAGTGTCCTCCTGGTGACCTTCTCAAAAGAGGAAATCTATGAAAGATGCATCTCATGACATGTTATTACACCTCTCAGCTCACATATCCTCAGTGCATCGCCACACACTCCTCTTCTCACATGCCACGACTGGGACATGACCTCTTCAGAGAAAACAAATTGCAGAATAATGTTGTTGTTTTTTGTTTATTTCCGATCACAATAATAGAATTACGCATATCGGTCAATCCAAGGACCAATCAGAAACCTAATCCAGTAATCTTTAATAAATAGGCATGTTGTTATAAAAAAGCTAAGCTCTATTAGGCTACTGTCACTGTTTATTATCTTGCATCTTACATTTTGCTTTCACCTTGATCACCAATAGGTTTAATGTTGTCTTCTCATCCTTTGTTCTGCCCCTCAGGTGTAATACGGAAGCAAAAATGTCTGAATAAGTACCCCCACCCCATAATGTTCTCAGCCAGTCTCTGTCGCAATTGGGGACTCAGCGACCTTCCTCCCCCTGCCTCCACCATCCTCACTAATCAAGGAGTTAGTTAAGACTGACAAGCTAAAGTTCAGTTTAATTGATGAACAATTAAGTAGCAAGAACCGCAGACAACACCCCTCAGGCACTACAGTGTCTACCAGTGATTAGACAAACCACATGGCTCATCCTGGAATATACTGGAGAGCTTTAATAGTCACTGGCCTGGAAAGACACATCATAGCAAACTCAGACCTTTTAGTACCTTTTTAGGTTGTTTTTTTCATTTTAGCACACATTTAAACTCAATGGTGCAAGCAGGGAACGAAGCCGAATGGGCTTGTACAAGAGTTCCACCCCTTTCAGTAATTACAAACAATTCAGAGTTCTAAGGCTGAAAATTCTCCCAGTGGTAAGCTAGCTGTCTCTGGTGTTGTTTCATCAGTGCTTTTGTGATATTCTTGAAATTTTTCACTGATATTTAAAAAAAATTATGTTTCGCTTCATACCTCATATACCATACATGAAGGAGTGGACCTATTTTCCTAATACAACGCGGATAATGTAACATAAAATGATGCTTTGGAATCAATCTTTTCTCTGAAAACAAAGATTTAAATAGCTTGTGGTGGTCCTTAATCAAGTGCTTCAAAAAGTATGTCATACCATTAGTTACAATAGGTGAAAAAACAATGTCCACAATCTGAATCAAAAGGAGGAGCAGATTCCAGTAACAGTTATTTCTTTCCAATACATCACCAAAAATAAGAGGAGCATTTCTCACAAGACACCACGACTGTATTGCATTGAGACCAAGGCCCTTGCTATCATCATCCATTTTCAACCCAATTGGTCTATTTTTTCTCTCAATATACCCATAGTTGAAACTAAGGATCCTCTGTGACAACTCTTCCAAAGACAGATACTTTTGGTTGACAAGGTATTGAAAGATTAGTTTGAGTTCGTACTGTACAACTCCTTCAAGTAAGTCGTGCATAATGTCAACTGCATAGTTGTCAGACGTATGGAAAAAATGCAATGTATTGAGCAATGTCTTTTTGACACCAAATGTTGAACTCAACATAGGATTTTCCTGTAGAGCTACACAATGTTCTGCATGTATTTCTTTTGTACGAAAAATCATGCCAGGATCATCTTCAGTAAACACAGACTGTGACTCAACCTTACTTGTCAAACAAAATCTACAGAAATAGGTAGCGCTGAAGGACTCGACAAAACCGAACAGTCCATGTAAGCCTATAGGTTGTCACCTGTTACTTGTATAACAGAACCAAGCAAAGGTGAGTCTGAGAAAGGCACCTCAATTCCTTGTGTTTCAAGTATTTTAAGATCATCAACAAGAGGCTTTAAGATGTCATTAAATCCATAAGTCTTCAGGTCTTGTGAGTGAAAGAGTAACATGTATATTTCATCAACACAGAATTATATTTTGGGGGCAGGTTCCTCAATATAAAGTAAATGCAACCAAGTCAAAATAGAGTTAAATCTGTAGAGCATGTTTGTTCTGGGAAAACAAAACTGTTCTTGAAGTATGAACCATCACATATGTCTTTATAAAGTCCTTCTTCTTGATGCTTGGCTTGCAAGTTACAGGGACCTGACTGTAAATTCCTGTTGTGTGATCCCTGCGAACATCAAACCACACTCCAAGAACATATTCAACAGGTTCAACAATTTCCCACTTTTCCTCAAAGAACTTCTGTCGTTTCACTCTTGTGTTCAAGGTTGAGAACGGATTTCCCAGTTCATCAAAACACTTTTCCACCTTCTTTTCAAAATCTGTGCCTTGAATTTCTGTAGTACATCTGAGAACTGCCTCTTTCACTTGCTTATGAATGTCATTTACAAGATCCTCCATGGACCCCGCCATTGCTTGGACTGTGCTCTCAGCAACACCAGCACTGGTCCCAACAGCTATTTCATAGCTATTGGGACCAGTGCCCGGTGCGATTGCCCGGTGCCCTAACTACTCATGCTCGTAAGAGCAGAGCGCCGTGTGGCAGGCCAGGTGGTCTGATGTGTCTGTTTCTCCAGGAAGCATACAGCAGCAACATGCTAATTTACCTGGCTCACAAAGCTAGCCTGACTTTTAGCATTAGCAGCAGTCTGGGCAGGCAGGAGCCCAACCACAAGGCCCAGCCATGGCTCTCTACTCCATTGCCTGGCATTTTCATCGAGACGAGACCAATTAGTTACCGGACGTGCACATGGCATTTTTCAACAGAAATCGTTAACCTGAGCCTTGTGCTATGTCATTTTAGCTAACTTTAGCCAGAGCGGCGCTCTGACTTTAGCTAACTAAAAAATGTTTAATTAACATTATATACCATGTTATCCGAACGTGTAGCCTATACTTACATTAAGCAAATTGATTAATGCACCCTTGAAAAAATATCATACAACAGTCGCCATGCTAAAAGCCAGATCCACCAACACAAGATGACTGGCTGAAAATATGGAATGAAAATACGTTATGGAACAGTTGACTCATTGGATAAGAACTCAAGAAAAGGAAAATAGTGGGAGCAATGGACACATCAGGAACAAACTGTAGAGGTATGGCAATCCAGCATGTTCTTTTCCTGATGTTTGTTTTTATTTGCTTATCCTTTTCTTTTGTTCCTATGTATAATGTAGATTTCCAAAGAAGAAGGCAATAAAAATAAAGAATCAGAAAAAGAAAAGGACCTGAGTCTGGTTGATCATTAGCTGGGACTTTTTTAAATAATTATTTAGACTGCTACAGTTGAGTTATTTAAAGTTATAGAGACTTTACAGTTGAGACTGCCTCACATTGATGTCTAATAGCTGTCAACCAGGATACACTTTATGTGTGTCACTCATCCACTAAGTGTCTCCAACGAATGATGTGATGTTTGAAGAAATCTGCTCAATTCCTCTGAAGGCTCCATCTGGAGAGAGCATGGTTGATTACAAATCCCCTATTTGAAGTGTGTGATCAAAAGTGGATTAAACCATTGTCAGTCTACTATATACTGACATAATCGACACTTCTAATTACAACAGCAGCTCTTATGAAGCCACTCAGTGAGGACAGTGCTAAGTGGATATCCTCAATTGGCATGAAAATATGTTCCAAAATGTTTATATGCAGTAGGATTGTATATGTTACTGAGCCTGTGTTATATAAGTCTAAAAGTGTATCCTTGCAGGGTAGTGGCAGATTGCAGTGTCATATATGGCCTGTCTCTGGATGACCACCTGAATCCCAGATGCCTCCCTGTCACTCTGCAGACAAATCAGTCAGCCATGTAAAATTGTCCAGTCAGTCAGGGAGAAGGAAAAGCATGCTGTCACTGAGCAGCCCTGAAAATAATCCACTCGGCATAAGAAATATACCTTCAGATGAGGGAAAACAGCCCTCACATGCCTTGAATAAGTTTGAGAATTATGAGATACTTATATCAACACACGGTTCCTACCATCCACCTTGAAGCTGCTTTGTGCCAGTGGAGGCAATACAGACCCCCTCAAGACGTGACGGAGGTGTCATTCAACCCTCTGAAAATATTATATGATGGTTGAAAAGTTACTTAGTGTTGGTTTCAAACAATACTTAGAAAAACAATTAATGTGAGACTCTGAGGGAGTATGATGATCTTTATAGTTCTCTGTCCCTAGAATTTTAAAATATACTGGGAGATGTGTCTTCAAATATAAAGCTCCCTCTGAATGGAACAACCATAATTCAATAGATCAATCACGTCAGTAGCCTAGAAATCTAGACACACCCTAGCGGCAGCAAATATTTTGCTCAGCAGGTCCGTCTAGAAATGAACCATAGGAACTTTTTGATTCTCGAACACCGTTTGTCTTCACCAATCACAGCGCTCTATCTGTTTAGAGAGTCGCTGGGTGGCCTTAACGCAATGACGATAAGAATCATAGTCTGGCTTGTCAGGCTAACGTCATCCTGCGCTTTGCTCCGATTAGTCGTAGACTCGTAGCGCTACCCTATTGCGTGCAGAGGCAGTTTGAAAGACAGCCTTCATCTCGCCCCGTCTACCGGTCATTGCCAGACTATACATTATAATTAGTCTGGCTTGTCACATCAGGGTTCCAGACTAACATTTAGGGGCGCAAGCAGAAAATTTAGGAGTGCACACCGAAATCGACTTGCAAAGTTTTCCTATCAATATTAATGTATGTATGTGTGTGTGTGTGTGTGTGTGTGTGTGTGTGTGTGTGTGTGTGTGTGTGTGTGTGTGTGTGTGTGTGTGTGTGTGTGTGTGTGTGTGTGTGTGTCTATATGGTATAGACGGACAAAAGACCTGACTACGTGCCGACGTTACGCGAACAGTTGGGATTACAAGGACTTTGCCGAGGTCCGCGTAATTCAAACAGTGTATCTTCACTCAGTAGCGTCTAAATAACATTTCCTCTCTTTTTCTTTGAAAGTCCTTCTTAACCGCTTGACCTGATTTTGAGTGTATCCCAGTGTATAGCACAGCACGACCAGCGGACACAGCAGTATTGCAGTTTCTTACACATTTCTGATACACATGGTGCAAAAAAAATAAAAATTGGCGGGCTGCGCTGTGATTGGCTGGGTTACGCACGTGGTACGAGACGTCAATTCCAAGCTCCGTCCACACGACACGCCCCCTCGTTAAAGACCAGCAGGACGCCATCATGGGATGATTGAGAACTACAGGTGGGCACAGAGTCGCTTTTCTGCTTGGTAAGTCTTTTTACTAGAGGCATAGCCTTTGTACACAGTAATATGTATGTTTTTGGTGTGGATGATTTAGCATTTTGTGTTGTAAAAAGCTAATTCGGCTAACGTAGCAAGTACGTATACCGTAGCCTAGTTAGCTCACGTGTGAGCACCATAGACTGTAAAATGAAGGTGTGCACAGCAGTTGTGAGGTTTTTAGCCTAATGTCAGAAATGAATCCGACCGTCTGCTTGTGGTTCGGCAGCCGACAATCGGCCGTGGTTCCCCCGTTTGGTTTGTGCTTCTGCAGCGGAGCTACGACGGGAGGGAGGGGGGGGGGGTGTTATGCACGTGGTGCGCTGCACATTCTCGTGCCTGTGTTTTCATGCACGGTCGCCGCATACAGCTGTATGGATTTGCGTCTACCGCCGGTGCTGTGTTGGTTCTGCTCTGTAGGGAGAGGTGGGTAGCTTCTAACCTCATTAACGCAGCTCAAACAGCACAGTGATGCTTTGATAAACACACCAGATCCGCGCTGGTTCACAGTATCCTCCCGTATTTCAGCCGGTCGTTACCGGAGCTTCCTCTACTGCAGCTGATCAGCTGGCATGTGGTCAAGGCGTAGCTACAGACCTGTCAGTGTCACAGGTGCATTTAATTTTTATAGGACTTAAACCTCAGAGATGTCTGTCCTCAGACAGCCCTGACCTGTCCCTGAACATCACACAGGGACAACGTGGAGCTGTCTGTGTGATTGGTTCAGCCTACTGAGTGTTATTGTTTACATAGATACAGTTAAATACAGTTTATTATCATAGTGGCAGGAAAGATCATTTCATCTGTGTATCAAATATTGTGTTGGTCAAGAATAAGTTACAACAACAAAAAAGTGAAATGAAATGGTTAACAGTGATGTGTGCTGGATGAAATGCACTGTCCTTCTGAGGAAAGATGGCCCATCAGATTTTGTAGCTACAGTACTGACCCACCCAGAATTAAAGTTCTGCCTGTGCCAGACGTGATGTAGAATGTGTATGGTATTATAGAAGAGAAACACACAACTTTCATGTGCTGTGATTTTCAACCCCCAGGCTACTGTACATACAATACTGTGAAAAAGTATTTCCCCCCTTTTCTTACTCAAACTTGTAAACGTGTAGCCTACTTATTCTCTCAAAGCTGTCTTTTAATGAGAGATTTGCTCTCTGTTTAACTGGTAATCTGGGATAGCCTATGTCTGGGATTGTAATTGACATGGATGGATATACTATGTGCCTAGGATGAGCCATGTATCTACTTGCACACAGAAATTCTAGTGTCAAAACACAAATTTACATATTAAAATCCCCCCAGACCCTCCTACATTCGTTTGGCTTTTTGGACCTTGTCACCTTTTTTACTCTCCGGAGTTTGTAAGTCTGGCCAACATTGAGCATTCGTGGCTGTGTCCGTGTGGTTTCGAGGGGCTCAAGCTTGAGCAAGAACAGTCGCCACGACGTGTAGACAGGTTTTGCAGATGCACGTCAGGCTACGGCATAGGGTCCGCGACGCAGAAGCATAAATCAGGCTTACATATGAACGCACAACTAGAGGAAAATCAGGTCGATCGTCGGCACGTCGTGGGACTCAAAAATCGTGTCTAAATCGGGCCAAAATCGTACAGTGTATTCCCGGTTTAACTGATGTTGAGTTACAGGAAAATAGTGACACAGCAGTTAAAGGAATTAAAAAGGAATGATAATGTCAGTCAGTGCATTAAATTACCTGACTACTGGGACAGGTATACATTATGAACACAGTTTAACTTGTCTCATGCTTGTTATAAAGTTTTTTCTTTTTTTGGTCTAAAGAGAGATCTTAGCCTAATTAATAGCCTTTTGTTAGTTAAATAATCATGGAACAGTTTAAACTCTCTAATAACAAATGCATTGTAATGAAATCCCAAGCCCTTGTTCATGTTAATATTATAATTTCAAGGTGAAGTCATACAGACAAAATGCAATTTCAAGGGGCCATCACACAATAGCTACATAATCAAATAATGATTTGAAGGCAGGTGTGTCCAAAATATTCCACAGAGCGCTGTGTGGCTGCAGGTTTTTGTTCCAACCTATCAAAAACACACAGATTGACCAATCAACTATCTGAAGACTGAGATCAGATGATTAACTGAGTCAAGTCTGATGTGCTGCTGCTTGGTTGAAACAAAAACCTGCAGCCACATGGCCCTTTGTGGAATAGTTTGGATGTCTGCTGTAAGGGGATAACTGGAGTTGGTTTAGTAAGACAACATTATGCTTGCCCCCCATGCCAGGAAAACATGCTAAGGCGGCGTAGACGCATAAATCCCACAGAGGATGCAAAAGTTTATGCCAGTACTGGAAGGGACAAAGTGGGACTTGACATCAGATACATCAGTGCCCTTAAAGGTTAGTGCAATCCTCTAATTGGTTAATTATGATTTAAGTTTAAATATTTCACCTTACTTTTTGTCTATTTGTTATGTGTGTTTTAACTAGGTCGTGGTATCTTCACCTCTGCTCCATTTGAAAAAGGAGATTTCCTGGTGGAATATCGAGGGAACTCATAAGCAGGCAAGAATGTGAACGCAGACAGAGACTTTACCATGTCAGCCTGAAGGTGTTCATGTTCGAGTTCCGTTTTAATGGAAAACTGTGGTGGTAAGTGTTGTGTCAGAATTGAATTACACTTTTTTTGTTTCACTAAATATATACAGTGGTCATAAGCTACTTTCCAGAATATTGTTGATTTATATTGTTGTCCAAAGTCAGGCACATTTATATTGTCAAATTATACTCATGTGTTCCCTTTGCTTTTGTAGTGTTGACGCAGCAAAAGAGGATGGGTCACTTGGAAGACTAGTAAATGATGATCATATAAATCCCAATGCCAAGATGAAGTATTTGACAGTGCAAGGAAAGCCCCATCTGTGTTTGTTTGCAACACGTGACATAAGTCCAGGGGAGGAGATCACCTATAATTATGGTGACTCAGACTGGCCATGGAGATGCAAGGTAAGTTATACTTTGTGGATGTCATAGTTCTCATAAAAGACATCCTCTTGCCATACAAAAATCCACATACATATTCTATCTTGCTTTGTCCTGAAAGGGACAGTATGGGACTTTATTGGCTTTTTATTGACAAAAATCAAATATCGCTTTCATACGTATTTCAATGAAGTGGAATCGTATAACATATTGTCACTCCTGTATTGTTTTGCCTCGTGCTGGCGGACCATTTCTTTACATAGAGGCTTCTTTATCCTGTTACATGTAGCGTCTGTTGTTTTTCTGACTTCTGCCCGCGTTTACGTAAACGCAACAGCAAGAACATGTGCCGACATGCAACCGCACCGCTAGATGGGGGTAAATGTCACATACTGGGGCTTTAACATGATTTATAGTGCATTAAATACAGTAATTCATGGTTGATGTAGCAAAATATATCTACACTGCCACATACACACATGAAAGATATTGATTGTATTAGAACATTTATTTTTATTTGATTTCATTTCATCAGTCTGATATCTGTCATTAAAATCTCCAGGCACTTAAGGAAATATCTATGGAGGGGCATCAGGATGAGGTGTTACCCATATCGGAGCCCTCGACAGCTGCATCAACTGGTCTAGTTAAAAGCTTTGAACAGGTAAGTTAGATTTTCATGCAGTACAAATACAGCAACACTAACGAATGCAGGTAGCATAAATGAAGTGTGCATGATGGGTTCGATAATGGCTTCGAGTGTGTTGGGTGTACTGAGCTACTAGTGGCCATTTAGTGGTTCAACTCTTTGATATCACGTTGCCAAATTGTGATGAAGTGAAACAAGATCTTATTCAAAACTCAGTGATATAAATGTAGTATTTAGAAGATTTCTCACAAAACACTAATGAGACACAGTCAGGATGTCACTTACATTATTTTACACAACTAAAAACCTGTCTTCAAGGTATTTATGATGCCATATTTTCTTCTTTTTTAGGATTCTGATAAGGAAATACCTCAGGAAAACCCGGAGACCACAACTTTGACATCCTCAGCAGAAGATTTTGAAGAGGTATATCTTCATTAGCTTTCATCACATTCTTTTTGTGAAATGTTTGATCCTGCCATTTATTCAGACCTCACATATCTTCCTGAGTGGTACATTCACAGTGCCTGTGTTTTAAAGGGACAATATTATGCTATTTTTCATCTATTTCATATGGTTTTAAGTTGTCCAAGCATATTGTATTCATAGTGTATTGTCCCCAAATCAATCTGCAGCTCTAGATCTAAGTAATCTAAAAGTGTCTCTCTAGAGCTCTCCTGAGAACGAGCTGTTTCTGTGTCTGCAGCTTGAAATGCAAATAAGATGTGTAAACCACGTCCACTCCACAGCTGTCACGGGGAGAGGGTGTGGTTTTCACTACAGGTACATGTGCCAATGTTGACATTGGGACAGCAGGGGTCGGGCATTGATTTCCAAAAAAAAAAAAAAAAAAAAAGTTTGAGACTCGCATCTTGTCTGAAAAAATATAAATGTTCCTTTTTTATTGTGACAGAAGGAGATCGCCTACATGGTGAGGCTCCTACAGCCATCAAACTGTCAAATAAAAAAACAACTGAGGAGCTGCACAAACTGTAGCTACACTGTTATGGACTGATGAGAAGTTACCAGATAATATAGACATGGTTTTGCGCCGGTAGAGGAGACTTCCTCGTTCAGATCAGGATCAGATTTCTCTCATTCCGTGATGAGGACCGCTGCCTTGATGAGAAGCCGTATCAGGCCAATATCCACGGTTTCATTTTTAATGACGGGCAGCTGTTTTTCAGTCAGTGATTCAAAATGATCATCTGTCGGCCGCGGTAGCGTACCGACCGCTGCTCCCATATCTATGCTTCATGTGAAATGACGGACGGAAGGACGAGAGGGGGGGTGGGGGTGGTGGGGTGCTGTCCGTGATCAGGAAATGGCTCACCGGGTGGAGCTCATGTTTTTCAGACTGGCCCAGGGGGGAGTATGTATAAGGAACCTCGGGGGTGGCGTCCAGTCTGTCGGTGACGTCACCGACAGACTATTTTTTAACTGACCTAGTTTTTGCACACGTTTTCTAAAGACGGAGAAAGCAAAAAAAGGAGCAGATGAACTTTTTTCATACCAGGGAGGATTGTAGACAGGCCAGGGATGCATATTATTGATTATTATTTTGCATAATATGGCCCCTTTAAAGCAATACTTGCCGATCTGGCATTTTTACACTTTTCTTTTGTAATCCTAAAATGCTCCTAATAAGCATATGGCACACTAAAATGTAAAATAAATCCATCTGATGTTGAAACTCATCGATATTTAATTCTCATATATTTCTGATAAAAGTCTGACCAATAATTTTATTCGGTCCGATTCAAATTATTTGCAGAACTTCCTGCCTGTCACCCCTCGCCGCGTCCCTTCGCCGCGTCCCTTCCAGTTGCCTGTCACCGCTTCGCACGCGACAGAGCGGCAGAGTCAGAGTGGTCTGTGAGCAAGGAACAGAGAAGAACTTGCCACACACATAAAGATTTTCTAAATCTTATCCGATTTTTTTATCTGTGAGAGACCCCACACATGAAGATAAAAATCTGTCATTGAACAGTTTTGATCGTATTGTGTGTGGTGTGCTGCGATATTCCAAACACAACACACCACACACATGACGATTTTTCAGAATCTTGACCGTCCGGTCAGAAAAGTCAGAAACAGATCCGTAGCCTATTGCTGTAGCTACTCTTTCAGGTCTATTTCTGGACAATGAGAGCGATGTATTTTTTTTAATGAAAGCGGAACACTTCAGCCTTTACGATCCCATCTGTGTGTGTCTGTGGCTCCGGACGCCGAGCAGTCAAGCGGCGCTGTCACATGACGCGCTGTGGAGGCGGTCACGTTTAAACATGGTTGCTACTGTTGTTAGCCGCTGTAGCAGCTGTAGTCGGCTACAAGCGCTACCGTCTTTGCTCTCGGCTATCAGGAAACCTCCCGTGTGCGTGAATGTCTGTGTGAACCTCATGTAAGGCTGCCGGTGCATCTGAATCAGACTCCATCGCCCGTTTCACCTACGCTGCTACTTTCTTGCCGCACGCGTCAGTGGAAGAGGAGAGGGGGGCGGGGGGAGGAGTGGAGCGTTAGACGTCAGGCAGGAGGAAGAGGGTGGGACTTTGGAGGGAGGAGGGAGTTGTTCATGTTCAAATTTAACTAAGTGCTGAGCGAAATGCAAGATCGGTCAGTATTGCTTTAATGCCTCTTTTCCCTTTTGCTTTATCTGCTGTAGCCAATGGCTGAGAGCAGTCGGATCCAGATATGTGAAGACCAGATCCAGACAAGTCCAGGTCCTGGTCCACTCAGCGGGCATGGGAAGGTAAATACAGTTCATTGTGTGTGTGTGTGTGTGTAGTCACCTGACTGTGACATGATTTATAGGGACAATGGTATGTAAGGACAATTCAGTGAAAGTGTAGGTCAGTATAATGTTTGATTCTGTGTGTGTGTGTATAAAGCAGTGATCTACTCTAATATGACTTAGGAGGACCAAGGTCCTTTCTCCCGTGACATCATTTTACTTTTCAAAAATACTTGGACTACCTGCATTTGATCTGTTTGTTACTTTCATGAGAATGTTAAGTTGATTACATCTGATTGATGGGAGATGTGTTGTTAGTAATAAATGGGAAGTGAAACAAGATCTTATTCAAAACTCAGTGATATAAATGTAGGACCTATAAAAGCACCAGTCACTCATGCAGCCAAAGTTCCAGCATGGAGGAAGGAATCATATACTAATTTAATAATTTGACATACAGTACATTTGAAGATTAGTTTTTATAGTCATGGACCAGTCTATAGACTGTAGTCATTTGGCCTCCAAAGTTACAAAAACAGTTCAAGTGGATGTTTCTTCTCACAAAACACTAATGAGACACAGTCAGGATGTCTCTTACATTATTTTACACAACTAAAAACCTGTCTTTAAGGTATTTATGATGCCATATTTTCTTCTCTTTTTTAGGATTCTGATAAGGAAATACCTCAGGAAAATTCGGAGACCACAACTTTGACGTCCTCAGCAGAAGATTTTGAAGAGGTATATCTTCATTAGCTTTCATCACATTCTTTTTGTGAAATGTTTGATCCTGCCATTTGTTCAGACCTCACATATCTTCCTGAGTGGTACATTCACAGTGCCTGTGTTTTAATGCCTCTTTTCCCTTTTGCTTTATCTGCTGTAGCCAATGGCTGAGAGCAGTCGGATCCAGATATGTGAAGACCAGATCCAGACAAGTCCAGGTCCTGGTCCACTCAGCGGGCATGGAAAGGTAAATACAGTTCGTCGTGTGTGTGTGTGTGTAGTCACCTGACTGTGACATGATTTATAGGGACAATGGTATGTAAGGACAATGCAATGAAAGTGTAGGTCAGTATAATGTTTGATTCTGTGTGTGTGTGTGTATAAAGCAGTGATCTACTCTAATATGACTTAGGAGGACCAAGGTCCTTTCTCCCGTGACATCATTTTACTTTTCAAAAATACTTGGACTACCTGCATTTGATCTGTGTGTTACTTTCATGAGAATGTTAAGTTGATTACATCTGATTGATGGGAGCTGTATTGTTAGTAATAAATGGGAAGTGAAACAAGATCATATTCAAAACTCAATGTAGTATTTAGAAGAATTCTCACAAAACACAAATGAGACACAGTTATGTCTCTTACATTATTTTACACATCTAAAAACCTGTCTTTAATGTATTTATGATGCCATATTTTCTTCGTTTTGTAGTATCCTGACAAGGAAATACCTCAGGAAAATTCTGAGACCACAATTTTGACGTCCTCAGCAGAAGATTTAGAAGAGGTATATCTTCATTAAGAATAGATTGTCATTGATACCTTTCATTCTGTCTTAAAATATTATCCAGTGATGATCAAATCAAAGCTGCCCTCTCATTCTTTATTCAGACCTCACATATCTTCCTGAGTGGTACATTCACAGTGCCTGTGTTTTAATGCCTCTTTTCCCTTTTGCTTTATCTGCTGTAGCCAATGGCTGAGAGCAGTCGGATCCAGATATGTGAAGACCAGATCCAGACAAGTCCAGGTCCTGGTCCACTCAGCGGGCATGGGAAGGTAAATACAGTTCATCGTGTGTGTGTGTGTGTGTGTGTGTAGTCACCTGACTGTGACATGATTTATAGGGACAATGGTATGTAAGGACAATTCAATGAAAGTGTAGGTCAGTATAATGTTTGATTCTGTGTGTGTGTGTATAAAGCAGTGATCTACTCTAATATGACTTAGGAGGACCAAGGTCCTTTCTCCCGTGACATCATTTTACTTTTCAAAAATACTTGGACTACCTGCATTTGATCTGTTTGTTACTTTCATGAGAATGTTAAGTTGATTACATCTGATTGATGGGAGCTGTGTTGTTAGTAATAAATGGGAAGTGAAACAAGATCTTATTCAAAACTCAGTGATATAAATGTAGGACCTATAAAAGCACCAGTCACTCATGCAGCCAAAGTTCCAGCATGGAGGAAGGAATCATATACTAATTTAATAATTTGACATACAGTACATTTGAAGATTAGTTTTTATAGTCATGGACCAGTCTACAGACTGTAGTCATTTGGCCTCCAAAGTTACAAAAACAGTTCAAGTGGATGTTTCTTCTCACAAAACACTAATGAGACACAGTCAGAATGTCTCTTACATCATTTTACACAACTAAAAACCTGTCTTTAAGGTATTTATGATGCCATATTTTCTTCTTTTTTTAGGATTCTGATAAGGAAATACCTCAGGAAAATTCGGAGACCACAACTTTGACGTCCTCAGCAGAAGATTTTGAAGAGGTATATCTTCATTAGCTTTCATCACATTCTTTTTGTGAAATGTTTGATCCTGCCATTTGTTCAGACCTCACATATCTTCCTGAGTGGTACATTCACAGTGCCTGTGTTTTAATGCCTCTTTTCCCTTTTGCTTTATCTGCTGTAGCCAATGGCTGAGAGCAGTCGGATCCAGATATGTGAAGACCAGATCCAGACAAGTCCAGGTCCTGGTCCACTCAGCGGGCATGGAAAGGTAAATACAGTTCGTCGTGTGTGTGTGTGTGTAGTCACCTGACTGTGACATGATTTATAGGGACAATGGTATGTAAGGACAATGCAATGAAAGTGTAGGTCAGTATAATGTTTGATTCTGTGTGTGTGTGTGTATAAAGCAGTGATCTACTCTAATATGACTTAGGAGGACCAAGGTCCTTTCTCCCGTGACATCATTTTACTTTTCAAAAATACTTGGACTACCTGCATTTGATCTGTGTGTTACTTTCATGAGAATGTTAAGTTGATTACATCTGATTGATGGGAGCTGTATTGTTAGTAATAAATGGGAAGTGAAACAAGATCATATTCAAAACTCAATGTAGTATTTAGAAGAATTCTCACAAAACACAAATGAGACACAGTTATGTCTCTTACATTATTTTACACATCTAAAAACCTGTCTTTAATGTATTTATGATGCCATATTTTCTTCGTTTTGTAGTATCCTGACAAGGAAATACCTCAGGAAAATTCTGAGACCACAATTTTGACGTCCTCAGCAGAAGATTTAGAAGAGGTATATCTTCATTAAGAATAGATTGTCATTGATACCTTTCATTCTGTCTTAAAATATTATCCAGTGATGATCAAATCAAAGCTGCCCTCTCATTCTTTATTCAGACCTCACATATCTTCCTGAGTGGTACATTCACAGTGCCTGTGTTTTAATGCCTCTTTTCCCTTTTGCTTTATCTGCTGTAGCCAATGGCTGAGAGCAGTCGGATCCAGATATGTGAAGACCAGATCCAGACAAGTCCAGGTCCTGGTCCACTCAGCGGGCATGGAAAGGTAAATACAGTTCGTCATGTGTGTGTGTGTAGTCACCTGACTGTGACATGATTTATAGGGACAATGGTATGTAAGGACAATTCAGTGAAAGTGTAGGTCAGTATAATGTTTGATTCTGTGTGTGTGTGTATAAAGCAGTGATCTACTCTAATATGACTTAGGAGGACCAAGGTCCTTTCTCCCGTGACATCATTTTACTTTTCAAAAATACTTGGACTACCTGCATTTGATCTGTTTGTTACTTTCATGAGAATGTTATGTTGATTACATCTGATTGATGGGAGCTGTGTTGTTAGTAATAAATGGGAAGTGAAACAAGATCTTATTCAAAACTCAGTGATATAAATGTAGGACCTATAAAAGCACCAGTCACTCATGCAGCCAAAGTTCCAGCATGGAGGAAGGAATCATATACTAATTTAATAATTTGACATACAGTACATTTGAAGATTAGTTTTTATAGTCATGGACCAGTCTACAGACTGTAGTCATTTGGCCTCCAAAGTTACAAAAACAGTTCAAGTGGATGTTTCTTCTCACAAAACACTAATGAGACACAGTCAGGATGTCTCTTACATTATTTTACACAACTAAAAACCTGTCTTTAAGGTATTTATGATGCCATATTTTCTTCTTTTTTAGGATTTTGATAAGGAAATACCTCAGGAAAATTCGGAGACCACAACTTTGACGTCCTCAGCAGAAGATTTTGAAGAGGTATATCTTCATTAGCTTTCATCACATTCTTTTTGTGAAATGTTTGATCCTGCCATTTGTTCAGACCTCACATATCTTCCTGAGTGGTACATTCACAGTGCCTGTGTTTTAATGCCTCTTTTCCCATATGTTTATCTGCTGTAGCTAATGGCTGAGAGCAGTCGGATCCAGATATGTGAAGACCAGATCCAGACAAGTCCAGGTCCTGGTCCACTCAGCGGGCATGGGAAGGTACAGTTCGTCGTGTGTATGTGTGTGTTCAGTCACCTGACTGTGACATGATTTATATGTGAAATATTTTCCGCCAACAGTGTCAAAATCACCGGCTTGTGTGCGCAACAGTATCCTCCTTGGAGAAATGCCTTCAGTGTGTGGGGCCTGTAGCCTCCTTAAGGTGGCTTGGCTATAAGTGCAAAGGTGAGATATATTATTCCATTGCATGGCTAGTGACAGTAGGTGAAGACAGACTCAGTTTGCAGGGTATTGGGTATATCTGAAACTAATGCAGTGTAGTACAACAGTCCTGCAATGAATTATAGTTGTGATATTTTTGCTGAAACTCTTGTAGGAGGTTTTGATTGAACTCTCTGATCATTTTGGAAGCTGAAGTTTATGGTGCTGCTGAGGTTTGTTTTGTCATAGTACAGTAAGATGTTTCTATTTTTTTGTCTTCTCTCTTTCTAACATTAAGGGTGGGATAAATACTAGAAACACTTCATTGTCTAACAATGATAAAATGATCAGAAAGTTGAATTAATGCTACTACTTTTTGATTCATTTAGATGTACCTAATCATGTGTTGTGTATTCTAATGTACTTTATAAGTAACCACTCATCCTTGGTACACAGTTCGTTTTGCTTCACTGGCACTGACAAAATCTGTGAGAGTGTATATATTATATTTTTGCAGTTGATGCGTGTTCCAAATCATTGCTGTTAGAGAGGAACAATGTAAACAGACTAGCAACAGACATTAATACTTTAAAAATGTGTTACAGATTGTTCAGGTGTCTGGCATAAAACCTGTTTCAGACAAATTCCAAGTGATAACCTCCTCCACCCATCACAGGCAAGTATTGACTTAGGTTGTCTTGAATTGTTTAAGTAACTGTAAAGTGTCCATAACTAAAATGTGTTGTCCCACCATTTCAGGAGCAACAGCTTTCTAAGGATGAACTGCTGTCAGATGAAGATAGCATACGACATTCCAATGTGGATCCAATATCTGATGATGATCAGGACCAGTCTGATGAGGATTACATACCAGACTCAGAGCTTCAAGATGATGATGATGAAGATTCAGACACAAGTATAGCTTTCATACCTATTCGGTCCAACGATGAACACATTGAAGTAAAACCAGTCACACCTGATGCTGGGACATCATATGGGTCAGACACAGACATCCCAGTTGTGCCCAGTACATCAAAAGGTCTAAGGCCTCTTGAAGAAACATCAGGTTCAGCAAATTCTCCAAAAACCTCGCCAAAGAAAAAGAAGAAAAGGCTAGAGGAGCAAGCAGAGCATCACAATCAAGAATCAACAAATTTGACTATGAGCACTAAAAATTACTGTTACATTTGTGGTCGACCACAAAGCAAAATTTCTCGCCACTTGAAGACACACACTACACATGCAGAAGTTGTACATGTTTTTTCCCTCCCTGAGCACTCAAAGGAGCGTAAAATAATGTTAGAAAAAATGAGGAATAAGGGAAATTTTAGACATAACTCTGCTGTTTTACAAGGTGGAACAGGCCAACTGAAAGTCAAGAGAAAACCAAAGGCTAAAGCAGTGGCAGGAAAATTTGTTCACTGTATGTACTGTCAAGGGATGTACCTCCGGAAAGAGCTCTGGAGACATGTCCGGAGATGCCCCTGCAAGCCAGAAGATGAAGATTTGGAGAAAGAACCTGGGAGGACTAAAGTACTGGGTTTGGCTGTTGCTCAAGAGTCTGCATCTTGTCACCAGATCTCAGCTGGAGTTTGGAAGCTCCTTAGTGCAATGAAGCAGGATGAGGTTGCCTCAGCTGTGAGAAATGACCTGTCTATTATTCAGTTTGCTCAATCACTCTTCAACAGACATGGACAAGACCCTACGAAGTACGAATACATGCGACAGAAGCTTCGTGAAGTGGGGCGTTTGTTGTTATGTTTGCGCACCGACTTCTCAGTACATAACCTGGAGGAGGCGGTTAAACCTGCTAATTTCCAGAGGGTTGTGCAAGCTGTAAAGAAAGTTTCTCGTTTTGATGACGAAAAACACCTATATGGAACACCAAGCCTTGCACTGAAATTGGGGCATACATTGCACAAAATTTGTGACATTATCCATTGCAGGGCCCTCATGGCAGAAAATGAAGAACTGATCAAGTCCACTGACACATTCAAGAAGTTGTATTCCTCCAAGTGGTCTGAGATGGTGTCTCATAGTGCCTTGAACACACTCAGTGATGCAAAGTACAACAAGCCATCAACTTTACCCTTCACTGAAGATGTTCGCATTCTTCACCAGTATCTTGAGAAATCTGCAGAAACTGCCTTCTGCAACTTGAAGGAGAATGCCACGACTCAGAACTATGCCCAACTTGCAAAAGTTACACTTGCACAAATCATTGTGTTCAATCGAAGACGAGCTGGGGAAGTTTCAAAAATGCGCCTCAAAAGTTTCCATGAAAGAGACAACACAAAGCTCCATGAAGATGTTGCCATGGGTTTGTCAAAGACTGAACAGAAGCTCTGCAACTATTTCAGCCGAATCGAAATCATGGGGAAAAGGGGCAGAAAGGTTGCAGTTCTGCTCACACCACGGATGGTGGATTCTCTCTCACTACTGACCAGTCAAAGGACTGAGTGTGGTGTTTGTGCCACAAATATCTTCCTGTTTGCAAGACCTAAATCAATGACCCATTACAGAGGGCAGGATTGTTTGCGTGTTCATGCAAACCAGTGCGGAGCAAAGCACCCTGAGTATCTCAGGTCGACGCAACTTAGGAAACATGTTGCAACACTCTCTCAGGTCCTTAATTTGAAAAACAATGAACTTGATCAGGTCGCAGATTTCTTGGGGCATGACATCCGTGTTCACCGGGACTTCTACAGATTACCAGTTCCCACAACACAGCTGGCCAAGATTTCTAAATTGCTTTTATCAATGGAGAAAGGACATCTTTCCAGCATGCAGGGGAAATCCCTGGACGACATTGAAATTGAAGGTTTGGACATAAATGAACACTTATTGATATTTTCTGAATGTTTTTTCACTAAGTTGCCAAGTAAGTCTTGTCAACACATGATACCAAGCAATCAAGATTGTCAGGTTAGCAATGACCACAAAGTTGGCATCTCATCATGTTACACCATGGTGCCAGTTACAGAACTGTGGCATTGAATGATACTTCCATATATCTTTTAAAGTATTTTGAATGTCATTAAGTCCAGTTTTGCTTTGTTTGTAGTTTAATTAGTATTGTGCTATTCATAAGACTTTTACTAACACCATCCCCTAGGTGAAATCGCAGTAAGCGACACTGAAGCCAAGGACAGTGACAATGAATCAGACGACGGTGGCACAGCATTCACAGAGTGTGACACTAGTGAGGCTGTGGGTGCTGCAACAGACTCCACAGCTGCAGAGCAGGTACATGATGCTGCAACAGACTCCACAGCTACGGAGCAGGTCCATGATGCTGCAACAGACTCCACAGCTATGGAGCAGGTCCATGATGCTGCAGATTTGGGTAAGTTACTTCTTCAGTTACTTTTAAAGTTGTTTTTGATCAAATTTTTTTTTTTCCATAAAAAACTTTTATGTGTCTTGCAGAAGCAGTGTCATCAGTGACCTCCACAGTGAATGAGACTGCCCCTCTCCCTGAAAGTAAGTGTGTTTAAAAAGACATTGAAACAAGCTATAAAATCCAAAAAAGGCTATACAAATAGACAAACTATGTTTAAGTATCCATCATCGAGTATTTATATCTGTTTCAGATATATAAGGGTCTTAAAACTACATTTTTGAGAAATAATATGCAATGTTCACTTCTATTTAGCTCTATTGGAATACCCAATTTAGCTCTTGTGAGAAAAAAATGCATCCTGTAGAAGCCGAGAGCTGAGAGGGGGGAGAAGGAGGGGGGCAGGAGTGTTGCAGGATGAGGGAAGTGGCATTTTACAATCTTCACACAGCAACACAGCGTCCATAGCAACAAACTTCCACACTGTGACTGACCAGTGTTTCCTCCAGGATTTTTATAAGAGTGGTGGCGAGGGTGGTGTGATCAACGGGGGTTCACGCTGTAAGCGGGGGCATTTTCATTTCGGTGTCCTATCCACCACGGCCGCCTCGCACACTGCATCAATCGTTTCAGTGTTTGGTCTATATTGTGTACGAGCCGTGAGCCATTGTGTCAATCTTGGCAGGAAGTCACACAAAGAAACACGAGAGTATCCGGTCAGTTTTCAAAATGAAACACCGGGAATGACAAACGTATGAGATCAAAGTGTGTACGTTTGTAGCCAGTTTGTGTAAAAGTGGATCTTTATTCTTTTCGTTTAATTTCGTGGAGTAAAAATCCTCTCTGAATTGTGGAACTGATAAGAATAATGTCTTGTATACAAATGCTTGTAGGAACGTTGAAACTTGTGTAGGCTGTGCGTAATTGTTTCTCCCTCCGCTTAGCCGTGGCTGCAGCGAGCAAGAAAAAACCTCAGGCGTCTTTAGGCTGCCAGATATTGTTATAGGCCAGGGGTGGAATATTATTTTTTCCAGAGGGTCACACTGACTTAGCCAGGCTAGCGCCGCCTAATGCTTCTGGCCAATTTCATTGGCCTCCACCATATAGTCAGGAAACTAGTAACACGTTTCGGTTTGCAAACAAACCAGTCAGCGAACAGATGGGGAACTGAAGGCGATGACATTGAACTCAAGCGCTCAAGATTAACCTATGCCACCAAGCAGCAGCGATTCCAGGAAGCAAACGAATCCCATGGCTCGTGTTCAGACGCTATATGAAATGGAATGAAATAAGCGGCTGATGCATCAGGCTAACACTGACTCGGATAAAGTGAGTGAAGGGCCACACAATTCGAAATTGAATTTAAATATTAATATTTATTGCTGAAAATATATTAAACTGCATATATCTGGTGGACATGTTTCTTTACAATAGGCTATTTGACAGAACACAATCGATGTAATGTTTCAATCTCATAAAATGCTCTTTTAATCACAGTTTGCTAAATTTCAGTGTTTGGGAAGTTATGATTAGGTGCCGTGATGTGGTTTTATAACCGTCAGCAGTTATGCTTCAGTTGTAATTTACACTTTGTAATTGCACAATTCACCGCCCCCTTTTGAACATTTAGCCTAATTCTTCTGGCTGAATTGCTTCCGTAGAACCACTGACTTCATAGCCTCTTCCAGAGTTTTTGACTGAAGAAAGAACAAAAACACACATTCTGTTACATTTCCATACACTTGACAGTATATCAAATCAATTCAACTTTATTTATATGGCACATTTCATATGCTACAGTAACACAACGTGCCTCACAGAGGATAAAAAACAAAACAGTACAAACCTCCCACCCCCACAAATATACACACAGATACACAATTACAAGCACACACACACGCACATACCTAGACATGTGGACAAACATGCATACCCACACACATACACTATCTGTCGCTAAGGAGACATGGCTGGGCACCGAAATCTGAGGTGAGGAAGAAACTACCTTTGGGGGCCACGCACACCGAGAGTAATCATGGTAGCCGGACAGCAATCATGACAGCTCATGTAGATTTTTCATGTAGCATTTACATGTTTTATAACTAGCAGTAAAGTGGAATAAAGCAAGTAGTGCCCCACCGAAAGGACCAAGCAGTAGCTGACCGACATTAGCAGCCTGTTCCTCTCCTCAATGGTGGAGCTGCCGCTGTCAGAGACCCAGGTGGCACGGGAAAGTAACCATGACCGATGGTTTCAATATATTTTCGGTTATTTGCCTAGCTGTTACTCACCAGGACTTCCTTGGTTGTATTCTGATGACAGACGTTTTCTGGTACACCGTTAAATTCTTTTAACTCTGTGTTGTTGTGGCTCGCACTGGCACTCGCCTCCCTTGTTTTTGATTGATCCAACAGGCCATTGTTTTGTATGTGTAATGTTTTTTTTTTTACTCTGTATGTCTTCTAGGACAAGATGCTGGTCATGACCATGAGTCCAGAAGAGTGCCAAAGAAAGTGTGGTCTAAAGCTGAGGTTGCTGCAGTAATGAGGCATTTCAGAGGTCACATTTGCAAAGGAAAACTGGCCACCAAAAACGAATGCAGTCATTGCAAACAGGTAGAAGGCCCTGCATTAGCACAAAGAACAGTGCAAAATATAAGGGACTTTGTCAGAAACAGAGGAATAGCTGCAAAGAGACAGTCACAGAAAGAGAAGCTATAAGGTTCCACAGGGTTCAGTGATGTTCTGGTTATGTTGATGCCCTAATATATTCAATAATGCCACCTGTTCAACATGGGTCATTATAAGTCAGAATATATAGCTATGCTGCAAGAAAATGTTTTTTTTATTCTATTTATTTATTTTATTTTGGGGTGGGTGGGGGGGAGTTATGGCTCTTGTGTGGCAGGCTGCTAGTTGCCTGTGGGTAAGGCTTTTTGTTGATGAAGTGACTGTGATTATGTGTGAGGTTTGTTTTTGATTGTTTTATTGTATTTCTATTGTGTTTATGCTCTCAATTAAGTACTCTGACACTTTATTTTCATATAGTGACGTTTATTTCACTATTTGATATGTTATATTATATATACATGGTCAGTATTACCATGTAAGAGCAGTTTATTGATAATAAAATTACTGTTCTGTTAATGTTGTGTGCTGTCAGGTTTGTGTATTTATGTTAATGAGGAGCCATTTAAATTGTGACATCATTGCCCTTTAAAGACCTCATAATGTTAATTATGACCTTATAAGCCACATATTCATGTTGTCTGCATAAACCACAACACGATCAGGGTGGTGTGTATGGAGTTGTGTAGGGTGTATCTGAACTCTGAAGTGAGCTAAATTTTTTTCAGATTTTTTGCAGTGCTTTTGCTTAACTCCCAAGCCTCTAGGACCTCGGGAAAGGGTAGTCCAGCTAAACCACCACCGGACGGGTTTCGAGAAAATGTCGGTCTAAACCATATAGACCCGTATGTGTGTGTGTGTGTGTGTGTGTGTGTGTGTTCTGGACCTCCTTGAAAATGTGATGATTAATCCCGAGGGGCTGTCCTTCAATAAACATCAGATCTGTTGCCCTCATCACTGTTTTTGGTCCATTCAAATTGAGTTAGATAAACCAGGACACATCAGGAGGAGCGACACGGAGAAAGAGAGGACACAGGAGAACTGAGCCTAATGGGAGACAAAATGTCTACTCACTCACCATGGAGATGAGATGGTTATTGACATTGATGGAGGGAGGTCAGGCAGAGAGGAGGGCTGATGGGAGGATTAAATGGTTACACCCCGCCTTTCCGAAGCCCCGCCTTTCCGACAATAGACTTCCATTCGTCGTAATAGCGGGGTTTTCTTTTTTTTCTAAAGACACCGCTATTTCGAAAAGGCTACTGGGGGAAACGGATCATGTGCATAATAAACTGCAAAACAAGCAAATACTTCATATTAATGACATAAAGACCTAACGTTCATTCTGCTTCTAGCCTGTCTAGCCTCCACCTGATCTTTTTACTAAACTTAACCAACTCCTTTCTTCATTGCCTAAGCCCAACCAAAGCATCTCCCTCAGTCAGCTGTCAGCACGAGCGGAGGCTGTCGGAACAGCGGTGTTTCGGAACAGCGGGGTGTCGAAGTGGAGGTGCGTCGGAACGGAGAGCTGTCCCCGGATTAAATGTCTTAAGAAGGAGAATGGGAGGTGTGGGTGTGTATGTGTGTGTGTTGGAGGTACAGGCTGGTGAGAAAGACATTAGGCAGATGTGGATGACTGGAATGATGGCATGACACCTCGTCCTGACATACAGCGAGCAAGCGAAACAGCGACGAAGACTTGCGCGAGGGTGTCCTGATATGCAGCGTGACGATTTTGTCGCGAGTAGTCAAGTCTGACCAGGCTGCGAGCAACCAAGTCCAAATTGCGTTTGATTTAAATTTCCTTGAGATAACTATAACCTGGATAAATGAGAATATTCACAGGCTTAATCCCATTGGTGAGCGAAAGGTCTGACTGATGTGACAGGTCCCCAGTGGAAGCAAAGTCTACATTAGAGTTAAAATGGACCCTCTACAGAAAGGTGGATCCCACCAGGACCCTCCTAGTCAGGGGACCTCACGGGGAAAGAAAAATAAGGATGTGCGTGTGGTAAACCAAACTGGTGATCTGAGTGACTGCTATCCCATAATTCCATGCCATTGTGGCTCTAAATGCACACTGGTGAGTGGAGAGAAAAGTGCAGAATATAAAAATTCAAGCCAACTAATTACATGCACGAAAGATGATGGAAGTCAGAGGGAGCAAATGTAGTGAATCAAGCACGGCAGATTAAAAGGGATGATTTCACCGACGTTACGCAAACTGTGTAAAAAGAAATGTTATCAGCTTAAATCATGAAGTTGAGCTGCAACAGGGAACATGTCTAATCAAGATGCTGTAGATTCTTTGGGTCTAAATCACTGCTGCCAGGCTTAATCACCGGTGGAAAATGTTCTACACCCACAGAGAGAGAGAGGGGAGGCGAAGGTAAAGGAAAACATGGCAGCAACATGTGAATATTCCCTTCAAGAGACATTTGAAAGCTGTGATTAGGCCTACCACTGGCTGCCATGTTGGCAGTTGCAGCTGAAGATCAGTTTGGTCAAGGGGGAGTAGATCCTGCTGGGGCTGTGCTGGGGAAATATGATTTAGGCAAATGATTGGCCAACAGCACAGGAAAATTACAATTTTCGAAATTTTCAGAATCAACACGCCTACAAAAATCTTCAGTGTAAAAAACAAAACAAAATAGTTTTTTGGTTATAAAAAAGTCTCACGTTAATGCGGATGAATCTATGTTACCCACACTTGTTAATGGCTCCATTTTCGATTAATATATTGTTTTGTCTATATCGTTATTTTGTTAATATTAGTGGTGGCGGAAACGCTGGGCGAGCCGACCAGTGTTTCCTTAGGCTACTTTCAGTTTCGCGGACGCCCATGAGAATAACGCCGCCGAATCGCCATTTATTTGACTTTAATTCTTGATGAATGAAAACATGAGGCCGTCTTGTGCCGGTCGAAGAATTCTACGGTGTGTGCGAAGGCTCATAAATGTATAGTAAAAACACTTCGCTTTTACAAAACTCCTCGTTGTCCTTTTAACTGATTTTTTTTTTTTACCTGCCGCCCCCTTAGACTGTTGAGTTAGGAAAACTTTAAAGTTTGCCCTGCTGTAAATGTTGTTTTTTGTTTGTTTTTAAAAAAAGATATACCATACCACCACAACAAACCCTCACTTTACAACTTCATAGAAATTTAAATGTAGCACATGTTCTGTGCAGATTGCAAAGCCCCCTTAAACACATGTAATTTGTGGGCTCTACAAACACATTTTGATTTGATGTGAATGTCTTGTTCAAACTTCAGTGCAATTTATCAAAGCCTGACCAACAAATTCATATTTTTACCCACATCTTATTTGACCATTTCACCCTTATAGGCTAAGTTCTTCCAACAATATAGGCTCTCCAGTTCTTTGTGAAGGTTGTGTCTCGCATACATGGCTACTGGGATAAGTTAAGGACGCTGTTACTGTGAATAAATATCTAACTTCTAGTCTCATGCATTAATTCAGAAAACTGTTAGAACCCCAGCTCTGTAGACGGCATGAAATCGATCAGATGCCATGTAACCAGAGCATCACGGAGGCACATTTTCCACCCACATCCATGCAACATTTTAAAGTACAGTACATATGTTGAGCACATTAGAAAGTGTTATCATTACTTATTCTACGCCCACATCTTTAACTGATCTCGCTTTAGTTAATAAAACAGACCTTAAGCTGCGAATGTGTGTGGGAAGGGGGTAAATTAGAAGGAATTTACTGGGCTGTGGAGTAATGCAGATGAATCTTGACCAATTAAGTGCAGCTCGGTGCCTTTAATTGTGCCTGTTTGAAATGTTAAATATGAAGCCTGGGGAGTTTGTTTTCATGTTATATATGAGCTCTAGCAGTTTTAGATCTCTGGCATTTATGCTTTCCCTCATGTTCACTGAGCTGCTGGAGCATTTGTTACGTGGATAAAATTAGACCTGATGTGACATTTAGATCATGTGAGGGTTAAAGGTATGGCTAATAATTACTATGTACATGATTAGATCAGCCTTGTGCACTCCCCAGCTATCAATCATCATCCCGTTTATAGCCTCCAACATTTATAATAATCCAATCGTCTCGTGTCAGGATCTAAATTCCAGAGGACAGATATGTACAGAAGATTCTCCCGTGGATATCAGCCGATTAGTCTGGACTGGCAAAGCACAGATCAAATCCTGAAGCTTAATGACCTGTAGCCATTACCATATCACTGCACAAACTAGCTCATCATCGTCGTCATCATCCTTATCATCATCGACATGCTGATGAACATTGAGATAAACACATATAATTTAAAAATGACTGCTTCCATATTAAATTGAAAAAAAAAAGAAAATCATTATCACAGCACAGTAGAGGAGAGTCCTTAGATGATTATCTTCTATATGTACAGTTTTTTTCCCTGCCTCGTCGTTAGTTGCCCTCGACTCTCCCCTGTAGGACGGTCTTTGGCAGGCAGGTGTATCATGTGATGTGTCTTGCAGTGCTTATTGATAATTATTGAGCATTGATTCTTGGTCGGCACAGGAAGTGATTAGCTGCTGTATGATTACCGGTGACTTGTAGAGCTTGATCTTCAAGGGATTGTTCAATATTTTGGCAAATTGGCCCATTGCCATAATCCATAAGGCTGTTCGGGCAGGAAGGTCAAAAACTGCAGCATACCTGAAGCTGGGGGTTGACCGGAAGACAATCGCTGACATGGCAGTGATTTCTGAGCTGCATGCAGCAGCACCTATGAGGAGATGCGGTCAGCCATCGAAATAAAAAGAAACATTAAGCGCATTATCTGCCCGGTGCAGAGAAAGAATCAGAAACGATTCTCTGGAAAACCTTATTGAGGAAAAAAAAATCAGGGGAGTTGCTTCAAATTCACTTGAGAAGTAATTTTATTTTATTTTTTTCTGTTTTCTGAAATAAATTGCAAATTGTAAAATGCAAATTGGTCCATTGCCATAATCTCTATAATTTTAGGATAGGTTCATTACCTTTAGTTGTCAGTGCAAGCTATTTTTAGAACGGCAGAGCAGAGACGCCATGGAGGCTAATTGGATTTATTGGTTTCCCATACACAATCCATCAACTCCAAAATGCTCTGGTGGACAAGTTGTGACCTGCACATTCACCAGGCTATGAGCTAATAACAGAACGAGACAGTGTTGTTTTCGAGGCAAATGCAGAGACTACTTGCCAAAAAACTGCCTAGAATGCACATCAGCGGTTTTGCATGAATTTACCTCGAAAACAAGGTCACAACTTATTTTTGGAGCTGTTGGATTGTGTATTTTTGTTTGATGAGGGAAACCGAGAAATTACATGACCCTCTGTAGCGTAGCTCTGAGCAGCTCGCAGCTCTGATCCGCCGTTCTGAAAGTAGCTTGCACCGACAATTAAAGGTAATGAACCTACTCCTAAAACTATAGGGATTATGGCAATGGGCCACTTTTCCAAAATGTTGAACTATCCCTTTAACAGGAAAGCTGATGGTATTGCAGGTTTCTCTAGTTTTTCCTCAGTGGATGTGAGGGTCTAAGGGCAGACGATGTCGTTATGATGCTATATAAAGCCCTTTGAGACAAACTGATTGTAAAATGGGCTATACTGTACAAATAAAATTGCCTTTCCTTCCCTTTTCGTTACGAATTCATCATAAATTTATTTATCTTTTCAAAATCACAAGTCATTCACCACCAAACCTCCAAATATGGCCTAATAGGTGCAGGCAGCAATATCATCTCCAAGCAGCTTGATGATCCTGTGATCGCATCTGGGTTTAAGTTAAGGTCCATCCAACATGGATGAGAGAGGAAAAGTGAGTCTCAGTGGTGTAAAGAGAGCCGAGGGAAACTTCTCAACTGACACGAGCTGAACTCCAACATCAAAGTACAAGAGTATCCAGTCACACCAGGCCATGTGCTGTGTGAGAGTGGGCTCTGTACAGAAACCTGCCTTTGAAAGAGAAACATAAAAGTTGTAGTCGAGTTTCCTAAAATGTATGATGACAAGCCACAATGCCTCTGGGAGAATGTTTGGTTAGATGAAAGTTAGAGCCTTTTTTGTTCATATCAGCTTAATTTTCAGAAGAAAAAAAATAAAGATTTAAAATTAAGAGACCATCAGACCATGAAACTGTGGGACAAAAGAGTCAAGTGAAACATCTGAAGCCAAACTGTCCAGTGATCTATAACAGGGATATAAAAGCCTTAATGAGGATGGATGAGGTGAAAACACTGTTGGCTGTTCTGGTGTCATTCTGACCTCTAGTCCACCTGAAAAACTACAGACAGACCTGGATCTGATAATTATGACAACAGATTAATCAAACCAGAGGGAACTGGAGCAGCAAACAAGTGAATAGATGGAACACAAGTTTTCAAAAATTGGACTTGGACTGCACAGTTGGAGCTGAACTAACAAACTCATGCACCAGTGGATGCCAATCAATGATGCCAGCTACACCTGAGCCAGCTGCAGTTGGAGAACCACCAGAATGTCTCTTTAAAGTCGTTTCACCACTAAACAGTCAATTCACTCAATATCTCCCTGAGCAATGGTGTGCAAGTATGGTGGCACAGTCGGAAAATAATCACAGCTAAGTATGTGTGTTACATTGTGATGACCTCTGGGATCCTCTTGGATAGGTTGACTCATAGTGATGTGGCAGCTGATTGGTGAATCAGGAACACTGGTATAGTCCAGGACATACAATAGAAGTCCTGACTGCAAACTAGGCAGTAGCTCTCTGCAGGCATCCTGTGGTTTGGGTTTGGAAAAAATAGTATTATAATAACAATGCATTTTATTTATATAGCGCTTTTCAGGGAACTCAAAGTCGCTTTACAGACAATAAAAACAGCAGATAATAAAAGTAATAATAGAAGAAAAAATAGAAAACTCATTAAAACATAGAAAACATTTGAATACAGATCAAAATAAATACAACAATATATTTAATTCTATACCTATATCTATCTATCTAAATTACACAATAAATGGGGAGCATTATGATTGGAGCAGTGCTAGTTATCATGTAATCATCCATCCACTTTATAACATTTATCCAGGGCGGGGTCACAGGCGCCGCAGGCTAAGTAGGATATCCCAGATAGGGTGATACCCCATAGCCTTTCCTGCTTCTTGGTGAATGAGTCTACCTCTGGGTCTCCTGAGATTTAGATCTGCCTAGAAATCCTCCAAAGTCAGGGAACAGGAGGAAGTCAAGGAGTCAGGAGACATCCTCAATCCCTTCAGCATCATGGAGTAGTGGCTCTTACTCTACTCCTGAGCTCCTCATCCAGTCTCTAAAGCTGAATCCAGACCCCCTTTGACGGAATCTAACTTCAGCTGTTCATATCTCTCATTATTTCAGTCATAACCCAGAGCTCAGGGTAATAAGATGAGGAATGGAGCGTAAGATTGACTGATAAATCGAAAGATTTGCCTTCTGGCTCAACACAGCGGCCTATATGATATCTGAATTACTGCTGATGCTGCACCAACCCACCTGTCAATCTGTCACATGAACAAGGCCCTAAGATGCTAAAACTCTTGAGCGTTAAGCAACTCACCCCCAACCACAGCCTCAGATTTGGAAGTACTGCCTTTTATCCCAGCGGCTCCGCACTCAACTGCAGACCGCTCCAGTGCATGCTGCAGGGAGAGTTCGACACAGATTCACAACATCAGTCCTTAAGTGATAGAAAACAATAAGTTAAACTATTAAAGGGATAGTTCAACATTTTGGCAAACTGCACATTACCATAATCCCTGTAGTCTCAGGAGTAGGTTTGTTACCTTTAATTGTCGATGCAAGCTGTTTTTTGAACGGCGGAGCAGAGCCACAAGCTACTCAGAGCTACGCTCTAGGGAGGCTAATGGAATTTCCTGATCACAACACAATAAAACAACTCCAAAACGCTACGGTGGACAAGTTGTGACCTGCACATTCACCACGCTATGAGATAATAATGAGGCAAGTTGTTTTCAAGGCAAATGCAGAGACTGTTTGATGAAAAACTGCCAATTTCCCTCAAAAACAACTCTGTCTCGCAATGTTCCATTATTATCTCAAGGTGTGGTGAATGGGCAGGTTACAACTTGTCCACAACAACGTGTTGGAGTTGTTGGATTGTGTATTTGATTAGTTTGATGAGGGAAACCAAGAAATCCCATTAGGCTCTGTAGCGTAGCTCTGAGCAGCTCGCGGCTCTGCTTCGTCGTTCTAGAAATAGCTTGCACCGACAAACAAAAGTTACGAACCTACTCCTAAATATGATAGGGATTATGGCAATGGGCCAAAATGTTGAACTATCCCTTTAAATGTCCTAACCGTCAAGCAAAAGAAAATGAAATCATATGCAGCACATACCCCACCACTCTGCACTTCTGTGTAAAGGTGGCCTAAGTACGAGCTGTCACTCACTGTAAGCTTTACTTTCCATTACTTACACTGTGGTTAACTACTGCTGCAGGCTTCTGACTTGCTTTCTGCTGGAAAGCCACACTTAATTTCCACCGAGGTACAAATTGATTAACTGGCAGAAGCGTGGATTGGATTTTCCATCATTAATTGGGGCCACTGGTGGGGTCCTGCAGAACAAGGACCAACAGCATGGCTGTGTAGCACTGCTCATGGGAGAAGGTGTGAGAAATCCCAGCAAGAGAGCTTTACAGTTTTAGTTCAGACAGAGCGCTGAACTTGCATTGATTACCATCAGCTGCTCCATTCATTCAGCACCTGTGAGTAATATCCTATCATTTTCATGCACTGTCAAATGCAGCTTTTATAACCTCACACCCGCTATTAAGGTGTAATCACATTACACTAGTGTCCTAGAAAAGATTCACTCCCCTTCCCAGGAGAATTGCAGTCATTTCATTAGCTCTTCACAGCTGGCTTCAGCAGACTCACAGATGACTTTTGTTCAACAAGTGGATTTCCTCCAGCCAATACAACTACTGAAACACCATGTTTAAAAGTCTTTATTTCAGTCTGTTTTGCAGTTATTTTTATACCTTAGTTACAGTGCTTTAATGTAAGTCTTTAGGTACTGTATTCTGATCATGCATTTTTGTATTATGTTCAGAGGCGTCACATCACAGTTTCAGGGCTCCATGTGGATCAGATTTGTTTTGTGGGAAAAGTAATGTGAATGTACTTCTAAGCCTCTGACAGGCTCAGGCTAATATCTGTTATTGTCTGCCTCCGTACAAACATTTGATATTTTTGATTTAGCTCTAATATCTATTAGTAACAGTTTGTCTCTATGACACATACAGACAGGTCTATTGTATGTCTGTTGTCTCTAATGAGATTTGGGGATGTATATGTCCACTATATGACATACTATGTATTTGTATAAGTGTTGTATAAAATATGTTTATTATTACATAATAATAAGGAAGCAGGATAGATATAAGTAAAAAAAAAAAAAAAAAATCACTGTAATAAAGACAATTCAAACCCTCTTCACAGTTAAAATGATTATGAGGGTTCTATAGCTACTCCAGATGGGAATTTACAATATGTGAATGGTGCTTTTATTCCAATAGAAAATCAAATACCGTAGATTTTCACACAAAACCTTTTCCCCACACATAATGATCCTATCTAAGAAAACTAAAACATTTTTTTTTCTTTTTTTGGTCTTTGCCATTAGCAGTTCCTTCAGTCATTCATGTATCTCTTCCCAGTTCCTAATTAGAGTATTTGACAGAAATTGAAATCAGCGTAACACTTAATCAGGCTGTACAGGGTACATCATGGATCTTTAAATGCCTTTCAAATGGATTTTAGTATGCTTCAGGCATTTATGAAGGAGGATGTGATGATGAATACAGCGTGACATCCCTGACTGAAACTCTGCAGGGCTAATTGTCAAGACAAACTCAGCATGCAGGAGTGGCTTGTGTAGGGAGGTCCAGGTCAAACCAGGACTAATTCTTATCTACAGAAGGTGTTGCGGTATGAGGGGATATTCTGATACCTCACTTTTATCAAGAGAACAACTTGCAAAGGTCATTCTTGCTTTGTTTTGAAGTTCCATCTCATTGGCTCCTCTGTCTCTTCAATATTTAAGGTAAATTAAGTGTTTCTGTCATCAGGTCTGCTGTCAACTAGTCTCGCTCGCCAGACTCTCCTCCAAAGAAGAAGGAGAGTCTGGCTGCTCCGCCAATGATTCTGCGATCAGAGAAAAAAACGCTCCGGCCGTTTGGAAGTTTTTCAACCAATCACAATCGCCTTGGTCGGCGCCGTAGCAACGGCGCACTTGCAAAATATTGCCGGTTGGAAACTGGATTTCGGTCCGCGGTGTAACGACGGCCGGCAACCGTTGACAAATATTTATTCTTTTGTTCGGTTTAACGGCGGTCCGTAACCGCTGACGGACATTTCATCTTCTGTTCAATTCAAGACACAGATGTACGATAGATCCACGGTTCTGTTCCTGTTGTTGTTTGTTGATGGTTCCCTTTACCGGGCGGACTGTGAATGCTGCAACACGGAGGCGGGACTTCCGCCGGGTGGCTCGTTCCGACCAATCAGAGGCTAATCGCAGCAGCGCACTTCCGGCAGGCCAGACTAGCTGTCAACCAACCAACCAACCAACCAACCAACCAACCAACCAACCAACCAACCAACCAACCAACCAATCAATCAATCAATCAATCAATCAATCAATCAATCAATCAATCAATCAATCAATCAATCAATCAATCAATCAATCAATCAATCAATCAATCAATCAATCAAATTATTTAAAACGCAAAATCACCATGGTCTCAACACACTTTACAATAAAAATCCAAATCTTAGTGATCTGACTTTTAAGTTGGACACATTAAGCCCAAATCCTGTTTGTTTAGTCATTTATGAGGTGAATACAGTATTTTATTCATAATAATAATTTAGAACAATAAAATGCATCTTTCTCAGTCAGTATAGACAGTTTTATTTTATAAAAACTTTACTGTACAGTATCACACCTAATATTATTCTAGTGTTTGTGTTGATGGACACACTGAAGACTTTCAAAGCATCCATCAGTTTATAGAAGTTTCTGCATCGCTTCTCTTTTCTGTAGTGGGGGCCACAGCAGCTGAATGCCAACAAGTGTGCATGTGTGAGCTCTTGTGGATTTCCAAGTTGGCATGGAAGATTGCTTATTCATAACAGCAGGTGAAGCCTTTGGGGTATCTATATGGGATTTAGAACTGCTGTCATCAGAATCCTCTAATACCAAAGAAGATGTTATAGTTATAACTGAGACTTAGGGTGCTGTGCCATAGGATTTATCCATTGTGCCTTTATTCCTGACCAGTCTCCTTGTCCTTCCCATTGAGGAAGATGTTCCTCCTCCCTGTGGACATTGTGTAGCCTATTATCCATCCATCCTTTGGCTGTACTGCCTATCCGTGTGGGGAACACAGGGGGGCAGGAGCCAAACTCAGTTTATATAAAGCAAGTCAAGCTTCAGGTCAAGTGAAGTCAAACTTTATTTACATAGCACCTTTGACCAAGGGGGCGCATGGCGACTTGCCATTTCTCTGACCATACATTTCTTTATTTTTGCGTTCATTTGTCCGATCTCCCATTTCTCCAATTTAGTAACTCTAACTCTTCACCCAACCGTAACCATAACCATAGTCTGAGGATGGGCGGTCAGACTTTTGGGCAGCCTGACTGATGTATGCTCCCCTCACCAAGGTGCTTTACAATTACAAACAAATACAATTGCAAATAAATGCATTAGATAAGGGCACAATAAGACAGACATAATATCTATAAGAATGAAAATGATAAAAACAACTTTGAGTGTTAAACGCTAAGAAGAGAAAAGATGTATATTTTTTTAGCAGGGATTTAAAGAAAAAATCCTAATGTGGGAGCTGATCTAACGCAGAGTGGCAAACTGTTGTGTTATTCTTCATTAATCTTATTATCCAGGCTTGACTTGATATTGCTGAAAATAATCTTCTTTTTGCTCAGTCAGTGCTCAAGTTAAAATTATATTTTTCCATTTTTCAACATTGATGTTTCTTTGGACAGTAAATTGTACATTTGTCACTTTGAAAACTGACCTTTATGAATTAATGATCATTTACACATGTGAGTAAGAAATGTTTTATGCCATTCAAGTCCACAGATATCGCATAGGTTCAGATTTAGAAATATGAAAATTTTGGGCCAAAAAAGGAAGTGCCCAGAGCATTTTTTCCACTGATGGCGCTGAGCGCTGTGAGCACCGAACTCCATAGGATCTGAATGGAAAGTAGACGCCCAGAGCGCTGAAAGGGCGTCCGGTGGACACGGCCCCTTCTACTCCACATCTCTGCTGTAAAACTTATAATAAGTTATTGTTGTCCCAAATGGTGATTTTGTTAAGCCTTTGCACATAACTTAATTTTCTGTTAAATGTATTTTTTTCTTTTTCTTTTTTTTAAAACTAATTTTCATACTTTTTCCTCACTGAGTTTTCAGCAATTGCTAAGTAAACCCGAATGGATTCTGATTATTCTGTTTGGCCTGGAGGTTATCACCAGGAAGAGTCCAAACTTCTTCCAGTTCAACTATCTTGAATTGGACTGAAGAAGGGACAACACATGGCTTCAGGCTGCACTGTAGGGGGAACAAGGTGGGATCTCCGTGCCTTTTTTAAATTATCATCATAATTATAAGAGTTACATATTAAGCAAGTCCAACACCAACATGTTTTCCATTTTTATGTTTTCTGGGGAAATGCATTTGGTACAAAGGAAACGGATTGTGTCTTTTGAGCTGTTATTGTTTATTATTAGCCATTATCACGACTATTGAGCAGCTGGACAATGGCATGTCCCCCAGGTGTCTGTCCAGAAAGCCTTCCTACCACAACTTCTTATGTGACTCACTGAAGTGGTTCAGGAACAACATTAAACAGCACTGTTGGCTGTGGACTCACCCAATTAGCATCTGTTTCCACAATCATTAGTCCTAAAACTAAAGCTCAGATAATGTTAATGACTCTTGTGTAGTTACGTTTGAACTTTTGTGTTGGAAATTCATTTCCAAAATTGGAGTTAACACAACCATCTGAAAGGAAGTGATACACAGGGAACAGTTAAGTTCACACTTAGCTGTTTTCACTTGACACTTAGTATTGTACATCATCGGGTGGAAACTTTAGAGTCCCAGTGGTAATAAAAAAAGACACTGTGGTAAACAACAATTTTCACCGCTCTTACCTGTCATTTTGGGACAGTGAAGGGAACACGCTGAAACCAACAATCTTCTCTCCAATAACACAAACTTATGGGCCACATTTGGCCACACTACACTGAAGAAAAGGCCCAGTGATCGAGGTTTTATGCTTTAACATCACCAGCCGATAAAAAATGTTCATGTGAGGGAAGAGAAAGAAGCTGCTTTTCTTGGAGTTTGATGGATAGAAAAGAAAAAAAAAAGACTGTCTGATCAATTAGATTGATATCATCTTAAATTATTACAATGACATTGTGATGACAGTTGTAAGTAACGGTTGAAGTAGTCAACAGAACCTTTGAAGGACTGACTGTATATTTGCACTGATTGAAAGTACGTAAGCCACAGAGAGAGACAGAGAGACAATTAGGTGTGATTCTAGATTCCACTCTTACATTTAAGGGCCATGTAAAGAAAATGAGCCACACACTGAAATATAACTTGTCAAATTTTAGAAATATCAGGAACTCATTAACAGTTGAAGCCGCGAAGACTTATTTCAATGCCATGATTATGTCACATTATAATTATTGTATGTCCTGTTGGTCTCAGGCAAGTCCGTCTGTCCTGAAACCCATCAGGTCATTACATAAACAAGCTCTGAAAACTCTAGACAGGAAGTCACGACAGTATCATCACTGTAAAATACTAAACAAATATAAAATGCTTAGTTTTGATAATTTAATCATGTATTCTGATGTTCGTTTAGTGTACAAAATAACTCATAATGTCGCTCCTCCTCCATTGAAAACCTTTGTTAAACTGTGCTCTAAGCGCTCTACTAGAGCTCTAAGATCTGTCTCAAGTGGAGATTGTAATATTCCTAAACGCAGCTCTGCCTTTGCTCAATCTGCCTTTTCTTTTAAATCTGTAAAATCATGGAACAGTCTTCCAACTAATCTGAAGCTTTGCACAGACCTCAATGTTTTTTTCCTGGGAGGTCAAGCAATGGATCATAAAAAATCAGACATGTCAGCATTAATTATAAGCCATAATTTCTTTTAACCTTGGTAAAGTGTGTAGTATTTTAGATCTATGTCTTGAATGTTTGTGATGTGTTACATGGTGTATATATGTATAGAATGCTATGTAAACTGTTAATTCTTACCTTTTGTATTCTACTCTTTTATTGTTTTCTACCTGCCCAGGGACTACAGATGGAAAGTAGCTAGTAAGCTAAATCTGGTACAAAACATCTCTTCTCATTGTGAGACTAATGTTATTTTGTACGTTGTCCCTGTTACAAATAAACTTATTAAATTAAATTAAATTGCACCATTTGGTGACTGAAATTGTTCTGGAGGAATGTGAGGAGGAGCTCAGTATATAAAGATGATTATTGGGATGATGATTTTTGGTGTCTTACATTATGTTGAATGTTGGATATAGTTATGGATGATAGCTGTTGGTAGAGAAGGAATCAAAGGTGTTAATGAATATTTAGTGATTTTTATTTTATTTTAATTTTTTTTTTACCATGCTGAAGATGTTGTTCTTACTAAACAGGTGGAGGAGGATTAACATTGATTTATAGTTGTAGCCTGTTTTCTTGTCTGTCTTTTGCACATCTGCCCATCCTGGGTGAGGGATAAGGTTTCTCCAAATGTTTCCCTGTTAAAAGGGTTTTCTCAGGGGTTTTTCCTCGGTGGATGTGAGGGTCTAAGGACAGAGGATGTTGTTAAGATGCCATGTAAAGCCCTTTGAGACAAACAGTTAGTAAAAAATGAGCTATACAAATAACTGGATCCATTTGAATAAATACTGGAGTTGGTTCACCGGGACATAGTGGGGGAAGTTTAGTGCTTGGAGATTACCATGTGGTTTCTTGTGTACTGATGTGAGATTCTTTGCTTGGTTTTTCAGTAGAATTGAGTTGTTAAAGACTCCAGTGATTTGAACCATCTATCAGTGTGGGATCATTAAGAATAAAACATTAGTAGAGAAGAGATTTAATTTTAACCATGGTGGTTCATCCAATGAATGAGTGGGAGGATGTTAAATATTAGTTGAGAGTAATAGTTTAATGCCCACATATTTTATGTAAAAGGAGATAATTGGTTTTAAAGGGATAGTTCAACATTTTGGCAATCCGCCTATAGCCATAATCCATCACAGACGCGGATTCATTACTTTTAATTAGCGGTGCTCATGTTGTTTTTGAGATCTGCAGGGCTGAAGGTCACAACTTGTCCTCAAGCGTTTTGGAGTTGTTAGATTGTGTATTGGATGAGTTTTGAGGGACATGGGACCTGTACCATTCACCTACATTGTGTCGCTGAGCTTGCATCTCTGCCCCATGGATCTCAAAACAACATGCCCCGATAATCAAAGGTAATGCACCTACTCCTATAGACATGATGGCAATAGGCAAATTTTCCAAAATGTTGAACTATCCCTTTAAGTTTATAAGCATTTGTAAGCATATGGTATAATGAACCAGACTGGGCTTATTCGTGAACACTTACCAATTAAAGACACGTATAACATTTACTGTACTGTACTCCACAATCAGGAACACACATATGTATACTAACAGTGACCAGTTTCACCACATGTGACTGTGTTATATATTGCATGTCTCAGATTTATGGTTTCTTATAAATATCCTGCTCTGCTAAGGAAATATTTGACACATTTTGCTCATGATGAAAATACAGTGTTGGCACAGAACATGTACTTAAACCTGGTGGTTCTTTTCTTCTCTGAATGTTACCTGCTGCTGTAGGGAAGGCGTGGGGTGATGGTGGGAGGAATTACTTTAATGCAGCCTTCTTTATTTCTACAGCAGAGAACCAGCTTTTCTGAGTAATGATGATGTGCAATGACGCACACCCATAACTTCTTCTGTTTTTCTTTTTTTTTTCTTCCTGCACTCACACAGTGCAGATATACCAGACAGCAGGATGACATGCTCATGTATTTTTTTCAGGAATTCTGTGGGTCACTGGATTCCTTTATTATTTTATGATTGGGGTGAGACAGGAAAGTCTGGCAGGAATTGTAACAACCATGGGCCAGTTTTTTTATGTGCAAGAACATTAATCTCTTTATGTGGAACATGTTGCAAGTCTTATTTCAATAGGTTTTGGCCAAACATACAATCTCCAGATACTGAGCACAAAGTCACTGTTCTAGGTTAGGGATGGGATGCTGATTTTGTCAGAGGACAGCAGAGATTTGCTAAATGCCTCAGTTGCAAGAGCAACCTGAGAATATTATTTTTTCGCAATACACCTCGGTTATTTATTCATTTTGTTACATTCAAAGTAGTAGTTCAACATTTTGGCAAATTGACCTATTGGTCTTAGGATTAGGTTCGTTACCTTTAATTGTTAGTGCAAGCTATTTTTAGAACAGCGGAACAGGACAAGTTGTGACCTGAACATTCACCACGCTATGAGATAACAACAGAACTTTACGAGACAGAGTTGTTTTTGAGGCAAATGCAGAGACTGCCTGCCGAAAAACTGGGGCCGAAGGGAACTCGCATCAGTGGTTTTGCACAAATTTATCTTGAAAACAACTCTGTCTCGTAACATTACGTTATTATCTCATAGCGTGGTGAATGTGCAGGTCACAACTTGTCCACCAGAGCATTTGAGTTGTTGGGTTGTGTTGAGTTTGATGAGGGAATCCAAGAAATCCCATAAGCCTCCATAGCGTAGCTCTGAGCAGCTCACAGCTCTGCTCCGCCACGCTAAAAATAGCTTCCACCAACACTTAAAGGTAACAAACCAACTGCTATGACTAGAGGTATTATGGCAATGGGCCAATTTGCCAAAATGATGAACTATCCCTTTAACAAGCCTAAAGAGGTGCTACTCTCCAACTCACCAGTGAACGAATGTATCAGTTTAGTATAAAACATTTCACCTCATTGTGATGGGCCTGTACAGACAAACATTTCAAAAATCACCTCCAAAGAATGAAACCCTCTGTCCAGACAGGATCGATCAGACTGGTAGCGATTGTCTGCCGCAAACCATCGTTTTACAATTCTGAAACTGTCAGACAAAATCAGCATAAAAGGTTAATGATGACAATAGTGCGAGTGGATGTGTTGACATTTAAAATGACTGAGCACAGACAGGTTGCTCACGTGTCCAAGAGACGACTGCTTCATGACTTCATATGGATGGCTCCACTGGACTCAGTTTAATTATTGGAATTAGAAAATGTTCAAAACATGGAGAGGAAAATCAAAGCAGCAGGGTTTGATTAGCAGATGTACAATTTCTGTCAGTCAAAAATACATATTGACTTATTAGAGAGAGCAAGAGAGACATTCAGATCATATCAGTTGTTTTTTTTGTGTTATTTCTTTGATGCTGTGAATTTCCAGCAAACATTCAGGCTGCTCCCATTAGTAAAATCATCATAATACCAAAGTTATTTTAAACACATGGATCTGAGATGTCTGTTCTGCAAAACACACTCTACTGTCTGTGTGTTGCTTGAACTGAAATGAACCTCCCACCCATTTGTTCCTCTCCTTCCTGTGCAGCTCACTTCTGAGAAGTGCAAATAATCATAAAGCATTTTTCTGTTCAGTATGGATGATGAGTCATTTCTGAATGTATAATGTTTCTATTTTAATGCTTTTACTGTCGTTTGGGAAGTCAGTACATAAGTTACAGTGTCCTCAGGAAAGAAAGTTAAAAAGAGTGAGCATTGAAAGTTGTTGCAGGATGAAGAATTGTTTTCTCTATGTACTATTGAAAACTCTATACTAAACTGAACTAAACTACATAAACCATTCTTTTCAACCCTGTTTCTTGTGACAGTTGTTCTCAACATGTAAACATGCTGACTTAAAGGGAAACATTTTTTTTCTTTACCTGGGCCCTGTTTTTCTGTATATGTGAGTAATGGATAATACAATGAGGTCGCTCCAGTATTGAGCAGGGCAGGCAGCAGCCCAGCTAACACTCTTCAACCGGGCTGTGTCCAAATCTCACCACACTAGAAATCCCTTTCATCCTATCCACATCCGGCAAAACATTTTTGAAACCTTTTATTTAACCTTCTCAGCCTGTGGTTTTTTTTCTTGAAGAGTTGTCTGGAGCTATAGCTGAGCTCCTTTTAAGAATTTTAAGTTATCTTTTCTTTTTCTTTTCTTTTCTTTTTCTTTTCTTTACTTTTATTTGCTCTTGCTTTTAACTCTGTTCTAAGTGTTTGTTTTTATCCTGTTTTATGCTTCTCTTTTGTTTCATTGTATTCTTTAAATGTTCTGTCTTTATGTAAAGCACATTGAGTTGCCTTGGTATGAAATGCGCTATATAAATAAAGATGCCTTGCCTTGCCTTGCCTTCTTTTTTTCCCCTTCAAAATGAAATGACTGAATGTTGATTATTAATGAGTTGATTTTGGGTTGGACTTTGATTATTGAACTGCTGACTTTGCATTGAAATTAAGCATTTTGTGGTGTATGTTGATTGAGTGCTGTTTTTCTGGTTGATTAATGAGCTGTAAACTGTGATGTGTATTGCTTTTGTGGGGTTTGGCTGTGTGTGGTTTAAGATTGTGTTTGGGTTCTAAAAAAAATATCAAATAATAAATATATGTGTCAGGAGAGAGACCTGACTGGCACCCCGAAAAAAAACAACAACCTTAATGCTCCCTCACATTGAGACTGTCACAAGGTGTCTGAGCCACAGCGGCGTGGAAAAACAAGGTGTTTCTGGAAGATCTCAAACTGAGCCTCAGGCAGTGACGGAGGTCAAATCAGCCAGGTGAACTCTGATTATCATAAACACAGTGTGATGTTGTGTCGTCATAACAAGTTTTTTTTTTTATTATTGTAAAGTCTCAGCTATAAGTTTTCCACCCAAAAATAAACACGGGCTGATTGACAGCTACAAATTAGTGTCACTGAGTGAGTAGGCTATTTGAGGCAGATTGAAGTAGGTACTGGATGGATCCAGGCTGCAAAATAACCCAGAACTACAGAACTGTTTTTGTTTTTTTTAAGGAATTTACGCATCATTACACCGCAGACAGCAAAGTGACAGGAGAGACAAGGACAACTGGTGGCAAACACCGACGAGCAGGTTTTAAACTGTTTTCTCCAAGGGTGCTACGTAACGCACTCTGTAGTACGCTCCGCCATGAAGTACCCTTGAGAATATAACAGCCTGATAATTGACAGCCCTCACTTACTGAGGGTTCACTGAAGGTTAAGAGTTATGCAGGGATGGATGCATGTTGCACTGAACACACGAAGGCTGTCAGCCGTGTGCATTGATGTATTGATTTCTATCATCTTGCTCATGTGCAAAACAGATGAGTTTCCCTGACGTCCTGGGTGTTGTTGTTGGGGATTTTCTCTCCACTTAAAAGTTACATCATCTCATTGCTCTATGCATGTGGTGCCCTTGACAGAGTGCCTGAGGGGGAAACTCCTCAGGGAGGGGAAACGTGAGAAAAATGAACCTTACATTTTTACATTGATTTCACAAGTCTGACTGTCTGCACAACAAACCTCCACTAGTTCTAAAAGATCGAGCAAACTCAGATGGAACAACTTAATCTGTTTCTTTTTCACATCACACATTTAAAAAAAACAAAAACAAGTAGGATTCAGATGCACTGTAGATTTCGCTTCTTTGGCACTTCTTAGTCATTGATTGTGTTTAGTTCTGTGTTTTACACAGATGCGGACAAAATTGTTGGGGTTACATGCTGTCATTCCGACATCCCACCATTCTGACATACCGCTATTCCGACATGTTACTAAACTTAACCAACTCCTTTCTTCATTGTCGACCAGTGCAAAATCCTTTGGGGAAAAAACGCTATTAAAGGAATTGTCAGAAAGACAGGATGTTTAAAAATAGAAAAAGAACACCATTCTGACCATAGGAGGCAATAATTGTCGGAATGATGGGACATTTGATAGAAAATTAAGTGTTGCCATTTAGACAATTAGAGGCCTATGTCATACTGGTGGGATGCCTGAGTGGCGGTTGCCCCCCAAACAGTCCAGTGTTCTGTTCTTATAGTCATTGCATACAGCAAAGGGCCACCTCAGTGAATCGAACCAGGGCTGTTGCAGTGATGCGGGTAACTTTTGTGATTAGTGGGTGAAACTGTCAATCTACCTGCCACGTTGGCATGTAGTCAATAATCAACACAACATTGAGCAAGTGTTGATGAAAACAGCACTGTTGGAGAGGATGAAGTTCCTGTCCACACCATTGGAAAGAAGATGGGACCCTTCTCCGACTACGTGTGGATGTGCGAGTAAGTACCAACCTGCTTTAACGTTTGTAGACAACTAAAGTACAGCACAGTGAAACAGTGCAATGACTGCTCTGTTGGGATCATCCCTATTTTCCTAGGGTCCTATGTTCCCCGCTTTTCGCCAAAAGGGTTCTATGTTTCCCTCTGTGTCCAGACCAGGGGACTTAGAACCCTTTTTTAGAAAAAGGGTCCAATGTTCCACGCTTTTCCCCAAAAGGGCCCAGGGAACATGCATTTTTCGTACCCATACCTCGAAGTGGAGTAGTGAGAAGTGCAGGCTAATTGTCCCATTGGTTGGGTTTAGGCAATGAAGAAAGGAGTTGGTTAAGTTTAGTAAAAAGACAAGACAAGTCAGTTGTTGTCTGAATTGTCACACTAACACCCCCAGAGATTAACTCTTTGACTGCCAGCCATTCTCAGAGCAGCGTCCTCCAGCTTGCCAGGCATTTTCCAGCTTTTTGACCGATTTTCGTAGACCCACCATGTACCTACCTGCCTATCAAAGGAAAGATGAGGGTCTGTTTGTTTCTATCTTGTTCCAGTCTTTTGAAATTGGCGGTTGAATATAGGTGGGTTTAGCCCAAAATGCCATTTTGGCAGCAAAATCTTGAGAAAAAGAGGTTTTTGTGTCGGCTGTGATTTTCAGGTGAACCAGTGCAACTGGCTCCAGTATATTTTGCTTTAGTGACACCTCAACATCTGTACAGCTGTTCTCTTGTAAACAACAACAAATTCGACACTGACAAATGACTTTTGATGACAAAAGACACAACATTTAGCTACTGACACACAGTAGGCTCCAGCCTTTTTCTTTTTTTTCTCTGAGTTACAACTTTTTCTTTCCTTTCTTTTAGTGTGTGTGCGTGCCTGCATGTAGCCTAGGTGTGTGCGTGTGTGTGTGTGTGTACCGGTATGTGTGTGTGCGCGCACGCGGATCAGTTCGACAGGTGTTTGTAGCCGACACACGGCGCTTTTTTTTTTTTTTCTTTTTTTTCCTGCACTTTATTTTGATAGTACAAGTCTGATCTTCACAGAGGAGTAGGGCAAGACGTTCAGCAATGCATTGCAATAAAAAAAATGCAAAGACGTGTTTTCACGTCCTTGGCAGACCACGCTTGGAAGATCAAAGACGTGAAAACATGTCTTTGGCAGTGAAAGAGTTAAGGAGCACTTTCTGGGTTTCTTACCTGCCCCAGACGCCACTGGCCTTGGCTTGAACTCACTGATACTGAACAAGCTGGAGGAGCTTGGCATCAGTTTTCAAGACTGCAGGGGTCAGTCCTATGATAATGGCTCATGAAGGGGAAAAATAAAGGAGTGCAGGCCAGGCTGAAAAAAAATTGTTGTGCTCTTTATGTTCCATGTGGGACACACACCCTGAATCTAATGGTTGCAGACTCAGCAAAGCAGTCAACAGATGCCATCAGCTTCTTTGGTGTAGTTCAGAAGCTCTACACCCTGTTCTCTGCTGCTCCTCAGAGGTGGGCCATTCTGAAATTCAGGATCAAAAGCATTGAGCCTCTACGTTACCAAACTGACAAACTCAGAGAGGACTTGACTGAGGTCAGAGAAAAGGCAAATGATCCGGCTGCAAGAATCAAGGCCCAGTCCTTGCCAGAAGAGATAGTCAGAGGTCATTCAGATTTCAAATCTGTACAGTTGTTTGGTTTGATGTCTTGTCCAAAATCAACATCACAAGCAAACTCCTGCAGTCACCCACAATGCAGCTTGATGTTGCTGTCGACCTCATTGACCAAACAAACACATCCCTGAAGCAGTATAGGCTCACAGGATTCTCTGATGCCCAGACACAACTGCAAGAGAAGTATGTGAGAACATGAATGTGGAGGCAGAGCTCAAGCATAAGAGGCTTCGTAAGAGCCTTCCAAACCTACCCAAGACGAATATGACCACATTTGAGCTTCTCACCTTCCTCCACCAAAATGAGCTGACTGGATTTTATCCAAACCTTTAGGTGGCATTGAGAATAGCCTGTACACTACCAGTGACGGTGACATCTGCTGAAAGGAGTTTCTCCAAACTGAAACTGACCAAGACCTACCTAAGGTCCTCCATGTCAGAAGAACGCCTCAGTGGACTGGCAGTCATCAGTATCAACCACCAGATTGGAAGCCAGATTTCCCAAAATGCAAGAAGACCAAAATTCTGAACTGGAACAAAAGAAGGGGGAAAAAATGGGATATGGGTGTAATGAAGGTTGTTTTTTGTAGAGTTTTAGACTTGATTTTGATTTCCTTATTTTCTTCATATTGCTCAATTATTTTATATGTTAGTCATTTCATTCTATACTTTAATTTCTTGTTTATTTTGTTTGGATGTTAATTAAGCTTATTTCTTTACTTGTGGAAATAGGACATGTAACGGCAAGAATAGAGAGAATGGAAACCGATTTCAACAAGAAAGTTAAACGGGCTGAGTTTGACCCCGATGTTGTGCAGTGGATTTTGTTCATGGAAGAAAAACTAAGAAAATAAATAAAATGTTTCATTAAAAAAAGGAAAAGAAAAGTGACTGACTGTATTTATTTAAAGTAAAAAAGTAAAAACACATAACTACAACGCAATGTCATTTTCTATGGCCTAACTGAAATGGCAAAGGAGACACTGTTGTTCCTGTGACATATCACATTTTTGTACAAACTATTAAGAAGTTTTTTTCCCCTTAGAGTAGATTATATCTGGATTCAGGATTATATCAATTCATGTTCTACCTGTGACATTACTCCACAGTCTCTCAGACTTAGGTATCTGAACAAACCCCCTGATACGACTCAAGTCTAGTGTTTCATTATAGAGGAGGTAAAACATCCCCCATGGTCCTTCACCTCACATCTCCCAGTATCTTCAGTATGAATATTTAATACAGGCAGACTCATAAATCATCCGTGTATTAGTTATTTACAACAAACAGTATATGAAGTGTGTGTGTGTGGTCACCCTATCTAAACATTACAGGCTCTCCTCACTGTCATGGCCGCTGAATGTGACCTTCCCGGCCCTCCTGGCAGCTGTAACTGATTGCACTTACAGGTTTAATGGCCACTGAACGCCTCTGGATCAACAGTACATAAATCAAAGATTTCATCTCTATGAAAAGGGTCCAGACAGACCCAGGCTACTGCAGACCGGGGATACATCCCTGACCCCGTGATATGTGATTTAACACCAGATAAACTTTGGTGAACATACACTGTTTATTTACCGACTACTCACAAACACGGTGGTGTTTAACCACCAACTTTCCATCACTCCCCCATAGCCTACCAGTTTTTCTGCAGCACAGACACATTTTGTTTATCCAACGTCGCTCTCAGGCTGTGCTCACCTCACATTTGGCTTTTCCAGACTACTCATATAAACACAAGCTTCTGTCATCCTGGGTCAAGGAAGAAAGGAATGAAGGAAGGCAGGAAAGACAAAGGGAAAGAAGGAAGGGCAGAAGAAGGAAGGAAAGGAAGACAGGAAGGACAAAGGGAAAGAATGAAGGGAGGACGAAGGGAGAGATGAGAGGAAATAAGTTGGGGAAAAAGGAAAGATAGATGGAGGGAGTGAACAGATCAGGTCAATTGGGTTAAAAAGGAAGGAATAAGGATGAAGGGAGGGAAGGAAGGGAAAAATGAAGGAAAGAAAGATGGAGGGAGGGAACAGACTGGGTCAATTGGATCAAAAGAGGAAAGAAGAAGAAGTAAGGACAAAGGGAACAAAGGAAGGAAGGACTGAAGGAAGGGGAAAAGGAAGTAAAGAAAAATGGAGGGAAGGAACAGATTAGGTCAAGGAAGGAAGCAGAGGGATAGAGGAAGGAAGGAAGGGAAAAATGATTGTGGAAAGAATAAAGGGAGAAGGGAAGGAAGGATAGAGGAAGGGAACGGATTGGGTCAATTTGCACAGGAAAAAACAGAAAAGTACCTTCATATTTTCCTAGACAAAATAAGGAGCAAGTGGATGCACATTATTTACAGGTAAGAAGGTGACGAAGGTGTGATGCTGATGCAATGATTATGAGGATTATTATGATTTCAAGCTATATAGATTTACTGTATTTTATGTTTGTATGTGGTTTTTTATTACATGTTTCTTCTAGTTACATAATGACTATCATGGCTCATCATAACGTATATTATATAATGGCTATATTTGGATTTGGGGTGATATGCACATAGCCACTATATTATTGGTGGGATGACCCCTCCTTGTTAATTTGCATGGATGGTATCTTGTTTACCATGTGATGTCACTGATGTGAATATATCGTATATTTTTAAAGAATAAAAAAGAAAAAAGAAACAGCCTCCAGCAGAAAAGGTAAAGCATTCATGATACTAAATACACAATCAAGTCATGACATGGACTCCTGATTCTCCCATATCTCCATATTACCATGATCTTAGGGTGTGTGTCATCTGTGGTGTTTGAGGTACTTTGTGACCTTTAAATTCAGAAAGGTAATAAATAAAGAGTGTGTGCTGAAGGACAGCTTCAGGCAGGTAGAGTGACAGCGCTGCGCCCCCTGCTGTCGGAAATGAGTCATAGCAGAGGAGCCGCAGCCGAGTGATGCCTCAGGTGGAAACGTGCTACACAGAAAGAGACTTGCTGATTATTGTTGCCGTGTTGGTCGGGAGTGGGAGCCCCAGTGTGCGTTCAGATACCAGTGAGTGTGATGTTTATGTTGTTTATCATTTATGCTGTTCGTTATGTTTTTTCTCTTGATGATAATCCAGCTAACCAGTTAGCCTGTGACTGTTGCTAGGCTATTAGCTCATTAATACTACTGTAGTAGACCACATGTTTGTATGTTGTGCATAATATCGGTTTATGTGAATCAAGAGAGTGATTTATTATTATTTGATTGGTTATTTAGCCCTGTGTACAGCTAAAGTGAGGGGCTGTTCTGCTAACTGTTTTCATCTGATTATGCTGTTAATTATTATTCTAGTGTATGTTGATTCTGTTGATTACTGCATACTGGGTTAATAGTGTACTCTTCTGATAACTGTATTCTGTATCTGTTACAGAACCACACACACACACCCATATACCCACCCATTCCCATTCTCAACATTGTGATCGGCAATAAAAGAATTAAAAGGAACATCTGGACTGATGCATTTTAACTGATGCCCCCCAGCGGCCACAAGTGTATCCATCCAGTCCACATACAGTCCTTAGAATATCTCCAGAACAAATTGGTCCTTCGAGCCGGATCCAGTGTGGTTACTGTGGGATAAAGCCAAGATGTTCCAGGATCAGCGTAACACTCCTCGCCCATCAGATGTTCGGCCACGTCGCAGAACACGACCACCCGCGTGGATGGACGACTATGAGGTCTCCCGGCCGGGAGAGAGACAGCAGCCATATCCTAGCGTGGATAGATCTGCGGAGAGACACGTCAGGATGACGCCTCTCACACTGCCACTGCTAGACGATGAGTATGGTTCAGAGGATGGAGCAGCAGCCCCACTTCCATATCCTCATCAGACTGTTTACATGGACTCAGATCACCTGTCTCCGAGCAGGCCGGTCTATTCCCAGCGGATGCCTCATAGAGAAACATCACCTGAAGTCATGGAGACTTTGCACAGGCTGTTTGAAGACAATCAGAGATTACACAGACAGATGAGAGACATGCACAGGAGACTTGACACCCACGTCTCTGTACGGGACCTACCAACCCTACAATCCACATTCCACTCTCCATTACCAAACCTACCTGAGCAGCGTAGTGGTCATCACCAGCCTGTAAGAGAAGAGGATGATTGGCCACCACCACCACCTCCTGTGGCATATGATGATGATGAGATCTACCCACCAGCACCACCACCACAGGACCCCGCGGCAGAACTGGCAACGCTGCTGAGAGATATGAGGCCAATACATCAGGAACAACCTCTTCCACCAGATCTACATTATCCAGCCCCACGGGTGCAGACACCAGAGTACTGTGCACCTTATACCCCACCAAGAGCTGAGTCACTGCACAGGCCATCGCCCTCCCCCCAACATGAGTCCATATACCGTGGGCCCCAGCCTACAATCCCCTACTTCACCAAAGGGGATCCAAGAGAATTCGCCAGGCTTAAAGTTGCACTCGACAACCTGCTGCCAGAGGATGCTACAGAGCGCTTCAAATACCAAATCCTGGTGGATCATTTGAGGTATGAGGAGGCACTGCTCATAGCAGATTCCTACACCAACTCACCACAGCCGTACCGACACCATGACCAGCCTCACTGAGCACTATGGGCAACCACACCAGCTGGCTCTCAGGAAGATTGCTGAAGTAATGGATGCTCCAAACATTGCACGTGGCGACACACGTGGATTCAAGCTGTTTGCCCTGAAAGTGAGAGCCCTGGTTGGAATGCTGGATCAGTTAGGAGACAACGGCCAGACAGAGCTCCGCTGTGGGTCCCACGTGACACGGCTGTTGTTTAAGTTGCCACAAGACATGAGAGCAGAGTTCAAGAGGTTCCTGTATCCTATGCGGGTCACTATTCCCAGCCTCTTGCATTTTTCTGACTGGCTCAACTACGAGTTAAAGATCCAAGAGACAGTTTATGAGACATTCCATGAAACAAAGAGCAGATCTGGATCTAAAGAAGAACATCGGCGTGATCACAAACCTGGTAGGAGCACCAACATCCTGCAAACTGCAGACCAGGTCAGTAATATGACTGTAGCCGAGAAACAGCCCACAAACACCAAGCCCTCAGAGAAGACAGCGTACTGCCCCTATTGTAACAACACATATCACTTCCTTGATCGCTGCTCTAACTTTGCACAGCTAACTGTTGAACAGATAACTGCTTGGATTAAGACCAATAAAAGATGCTGGAGATGTGGTCGCTCACACCAAGCCGCACAATGCCGCTTAAAGGTTACATGTCAGAAGTGCAACGGGAAACATCTTCAAGCTCTGCACGACGTGAATGCCAAACCTGCAGCTGTGGATACATCCTGCCTCATCAGCACCACAAATGAAGTCCTGTACTTGGATAGACGGTCTGGGTGCAGTCAGGTCCTGCTTAAAGTGAGCAAGGTATTGCTGCGGAACGGTAAGCATACCTTAGAGACATTTGCCATTCTTGATGATGGATCTGAGCGGACTATTATTCTCCCTGCAGCAGCTCAGAGCCTTCATCTCACAGGTGAACCAGAGGATCTGCTCCTCAGGACTGTTCGTCAGGACCTTAGAACACTGCATGGGACTTCTGTGTCGTTTTCCATATCCCCAGCTGACCAGCCCCAGAAGTCATTCAGGATAACTAAAGCCTACACTTCAGATCAGCTGGGCCTGGCTGAGCACACATACCCTGTGAAAGCTCTTCAGAGGAAACACAAGCACCTAAAGGGTCTTCCCCTCCCATCCTTCAACAAAGTGCAGCCCCTGTTGTTAATAGGGTCAGACTACCCCCACCTCATTACTCCAGTAGCCCCTGTGCGCCTGGGATCACCTGGGGGACCAGCAGCAGTGAAAACGAGGTTGGGCTGGACGCTTCAGGGACCAACCAAGCACATCAAGCAGCAGTCCACTCAGACACAATGCCTGCATATCTCATTCCATTCTCCCACTACCGAGCTCATGCAGAATGTAGAGAAATTGTGGCAGTTGGATGTCATCCCCTACAGGAATGAGAAGCTTGTAACACGCTCCAGGCAGGATCAGGAGGCAGTCCACCTGTTGGAGACAAAGACTGCGCGTGTAGAAGTAGGAGGGATCCAACGCTACGCCACCCCGCTTCTCAGAGTGAAGAATATGCCCCAGCTTTCTGCACCAAAGGAGGCTGTGTTAGCCAATCTCCGCAGCACAGAGAGGCGCCTGCTACGAGACCCTCAAAGAGCAGCAGCATACAGTGCAGAGATCGCCAAGTTGGAGAAGGCAGGCTATGCAGTGAAGGTGCCAGATGAGGAGTTGAACACATCAGCGGAGTCCTGGTTCATCCCTCATCACATGGTGAGTCATAATGGAAAGAACAGGATTGTTTTCAATTGTTCTTTTACATACAAGGGAGACAACCTCAACCAGTTGCTACTGCCTGGCCCCACCTTGAGTTCCAGTCTGATGGGTGTATTGCTGCGTTTCAGAGAGCACTCCATCGCTGTCAGCAGTGATATTAAAGGCATGTTTCACCAAGTTAGACTGCTTCCAGAGGATAAACCCCTGCTTCGCTTCCTGTGGCGAGAGCTCAAAACAGAGGAACCACCCAGTGTCTACACCTGGCAAGTTCTCCCATTTGGCACAACATGTAGCCCCTGCTGTGCGACTTTCGCTCTTCAGAAGCATGTGTTTGATCATAGCCAGCCAGATGAGGATGTCCGTGTGTCTATCGAAAGGTCATTCTATGTAGATAACTGCCTTCAAAGCCTCTCCTCTGTTGATGAAGCCCGTCACCTAGTCGACAAACTGACCTCTCTTCTGGCGACAGGGGGCTTTGAGCTACGCCAGTGGGCCAGTAACGCCCCCGATGTCATCAGCCACCTACCAAGTGAAGCCAGGTCAGAAAGCAGTGAGTTATGGCTCAGTGAGACAGGCGCTGACCCACAAGAGCTTGCATTGGGACTTCGCTGGCTCTGCAACTCAGACACCTTGAGGTATAAATACCAAATGCAGGAAAAGCCAATACCTACGATGAGGAACATCTACCGTGTCCTGGCACGCCTATATGACCCCTTAGGCTTCATTGTTCCCTTCACAACACGAGCCAAGGTCTTGGTACAGCAGTTGTGGGTCAAACAAAGAGAGTGGGATGATCCATCGCTCCCAGAGGATGTGCTTCAGTCTTGGAGGAGTTGGGAGGAGGAGCTGCACCATCTTTCTCAGATTTCACTTCCTCGTTGCTATGTAAGCCCTGAGATGGACAGCTCCAATCCTCACATCGACCTACACATCTTTGCTGATGCATCAGAGAGAGCTTATGGATCAGTAGCATACTTACGTGCAGAAAGCAAAGATGGTCAAGTTGAAGTATCTTTCCTGGCTGCCAGATCCAGAGTTGCTCCAAAGAAACAGCAGACAATGCCAAGGCTAGAGCTTTGTGCTGCACTGACAGCTGCTCAACTGGCCTCTCTACTGCAAAGTGAGCTGACTGTGACCATAAGAGATGTCATACTCTGGACTGATTCCACCACTGTCCTCACATGGATCACGTCAGACTCTTGTCGATACAAAGTCTTTGTTGGAGCTCGAGTAGCAGAAGTTCAGGAGCTGACAGATGTGCGGGCCTGGAGGTATGTTGATTCTGTCAATAACCCAGCTGACGACATTACACGCGGTAAGAAACTGCTGGAGCTGTCTGGCAACAGTAGGTGGCGTCATGGCCCTGCCTTCCTGCAACACTCACCTGACTTTTGGCCCACTCAGCCAGTGATGGACAAGACAGAGGACTCTATGGAACTGCGAAAGCCAGTCATATGTTGTTTTTCCACAACTACATGGAATGTTATGCTGCCAAATGCTGACCAGTTCTCTTCCTTTAGAGCTCTCACAGAGGCTGTTGCACGGTCCTGTCATGGGGCGGCAGGAACCAAAGCATGTCTTTCTGCAGGAGAGATCCAGGAGGCAGAGCGGGAAATCCTGAGAGGAGCCCAGCAGGACAGCTTCGCAGAGGAATTCCACCTCCTGAGCTCTGGTAAGCCAGTACATTCTACCAGCCGCCTGCTCTCTCTAGCTCCAGAGTATGATGAGATGGTGGAACTGATCCGTGTGGGAGGAAGATTGAGGCGGAGTGATCAACTGGAGCCAGAAGCTGTTCACCCAGTGATCCTGGATCCTCGTCATCGAGTGACTCAGCTCATTATCCAAGACACTGATAAGGATCTTCACCATCCAGGAGCCGAGCGTCTGTTTGCAGAGCTACGTCGCAAATACTGGATACTACACGGACGTGAAGCGGTTAGACGACATCAGCGATACTGCTCTGACTGTCAGAGGTGGAGAGCAACTCCAACAGTGCCCAAAATGGCAGATCTCCCTCCAGCCAGACTGCGACTGATGAAACCCCCCTTTTTTTCAACAGGCATGGACTGTTTTGGGCCCTTTACTGTGACCATAGGCCGTCGCCATGAGAAGAGATGGGGCATAGTGTTTAAGTGTCTGACCACTCGTGCAGTGCATTTAGATGTGCTCTCTAGCCTGGATACAGACTCCTTCCTAATGGCCCTCCGTCGCTTTATTGCACAAAGAGGAAAACCAGCTGAGCTCCTGTCTGATCAGGGCACTAATTTTAAAGGAGGAGAGAGAGAACTTCAGGAAGCGTTCCAGGCCTTGCACCCCACACTCCAGGCTCATCTGGCTAAACACCAGATCAAGTTTCAGTTCAATCCCCCCAGTGCCCCTCACTTTGGAGGTGTATGGGAAAGGGAAGTGAGATCAGTTAAAGCTGCACTGTACATCACCATCCAGACTCAGCCCGTTCCAGAGGAGGTATTGAGAACAGTACTGATTGAAGTGGAAGGGATTTTAAACTCCAAGCCCTTGGGCTATGTGTCAACAGATGTTGCAGATGCTGATCCAGTGACCCCCAACTTGCTGCTCATGGGGCGGCTGGATCCCTCGCTTCCACAGGCTGTATACGGAGAGACTGAGATGCTGAGTCGGCGCCGCTGGAGACATACGCAGGTTTTGGCCGACCAGTTTTGGAAGAGCTTCATTCGAAACTACCTTCCCACCCTGCAAACACGCTCTAAATGGCATAAAGATTCTGCTCAGCCACCGCTTCAATCTGGAACTGTGGTTATGATAGTGGACCCCCAGATGCCAAGAGCCCACTGGCCACTTGGCCAGATCACTCAAGTCATCCCAGGACAGGATGGTAGAGTCAGAACTGCAGTAGTCAAGGTCAAAGACAGAACCTACACCAGACCAGTCGCTCGTCTCGTTGCCCTGCCTGCCATCCCAGACACTGATACTGTCTGTCCTTCTTGAAGTAACAAATTTGATGGACAAATTTGGGGGCGGCTGTGCTGAAGGACAGCTTCAGGCAGGTAGAGTGACAGCGCTGCGCCCCCTGCTGTCGGAAATGAGTCATAGCAGAGGAGCCGCAGCCGAGTGATGCCTCAGGTGGAAACGTGCTACACAGAAAGAGACTTGCTGATTATTGTTGCCGTGTTGGTCGGGAGTGGGAGCCCCAGTGTGCGTTCAGATACCAGTGAGTGTGATGTTTATGTTGTTTATCATTTATGCTGTTCATTATGTTTTTATCTTGATGATAATTGAGCTAACCAGTTAGCCTGCGACTGTTGCTAGGCTATTAGCTCATTAATGCTACTGTAGTAGACCACATGTTTGTATGTTGTGCATAATATCGGTTTATGTAAATCAAGAGAATGATTTATTATTATTTGATTGGTTATTTAGCCCTGTGTACAAAGTGAGGGGCTGTTCTGCTAACTGTTTTCATCTGATTATGCTGTTAATTATTATTCTAGTGTATGTTGATTCTGTTGATTACTGCATACTGAATTGTATGGGTTAATAGTGTACTCTTCTGATAACTGTATTCTGTATCTGTTACAGAACCACACACACACACCCATATACCCACCCATTCCCATTCTCAACATTGTGATCGGCAATAAAAGAATTAAAAGGAACATCTGGACTGATGCATTTTAACTGATGCCCCCCAGCGGCCACAAGTGTATCCATCCAGTCCACATACAGTCCTTAGAATATCTCCAGAACAGAGTGGGTCTGAGTATCAGAGTCTGTCTTATGAGTTTAGCAAAGTGCTGTGATGCAATTATGCTTGTACCTCTGCCCCGCTGATGAATAATATTCATATTAGTAAATGAGGCTGGTCACTGAGCCTTCAACACCAAGTGCACACACACAATGAAACATCTCAGCTACTTGTTATTCTGAACCAGTATATAACTGAATTTACAAACTCAAACACACCTGTAGACATAAGCACTTGGAGACTAATAAAGCCTAGTGTATATTTATACGTGCCTGTACACACACAGAGGCACGCACACACACACGCAACTGATAATGAATCATGAGCCAACAACTACTTACAGACTAATGAGACAAAATGAAAACACCCACACTAACACACACAGGCGCACACATACAGAAACTTTCCAAACTTTAACTACCTATGGGTAAATAATTAAACTGTGAGCTGCAGCAGACATACAGACATACACAACATGGACGCATGTGCACACACACACACAGCTATACATTCATTGCGTAATAAACTGCTTCAGGGTTATTAAATGAAGAAAAGATGTTGAGGGTATATAACAGACTGGTTTAAACTATATTTTCCTAAAGCTCATTATCCCTGTCTGACTTACAGAATTAGAAATACCTGAACAAACACACAAACACACTATGATATACTGTACATAGCACTTAACACATATGGCACACATACAACGGTACATGAACATACACATGAACAGTGGGCTCTCAATGATTTTTCTTAAAGGGATTCAAATTTCACTCATTATCTACTCACCCTCATGTCGACTAAGGCACTGGGAGAAGTTTCAGAGTCCTCTGTGCCTTCTCAGATTTACGGGGGCGTCCGTGCAGCAGTATTTGTCCATATAATGGTTTGGAATGATGCTCACTTTTCTTCATCCAAAAAGACACACTAAGGCCCTGTTTAGACGTACCCGGTAATTTTTAAAAACGGAGACATTAACCATCGTTTGCACCCTCCGTTTACACGTAAATGGAGAATTCACATTTGCATGTAAACAGAGAAAAACTGAGATTTGGGTAGCCGACGTCAGACCCTGATGTCTAACCATAACCATATTACATAACTAAATAGATAATAATTATGATAAAACTTAATGCAGACAGATGTGTTCATTGTGAAACATTTATTGATGTAACGTTAAATTGGGTGATTTCTGTACAGAGTCCCGAGGTTGTGCTGCTCTTCTGTCCACACATACAGTGGGTGCTAGTTTCATTTGGAGCATTTCACGCGAGATTCACGCGTGAGGCACGGGAGAGCCAGGCGGATTTTTTGTGGAGGAGTTCACCAGAAGCTGCAGTGCGCCCAAACAACCGCCAGGTGGCATCTGTGAGCAGGATAAAACGCCTCAGCAGTGAACACGAATGGAGAATGCAATATAATAATAATAGTCTTTCAATGACAAAATGTAACAACGGCAGCTACAGTATACTCTCACTCTCTTTTTTCGGCCCTCTGTCTCGTCAGCTCCAAACACACCCGTCTGTGTTTTTAAAATGAGCCAACTGTAGGCCTACAGTAGTGCCGCATTTCTCACTGCGCACCACGTATGAGAGTGCAGCTGGATGATTTCTCGGGTCTGTGTCACTTTGGGGCTGCGCGATAAAACAGAGAAATAAATAGAGGGGAAAGTTAGATAGGCAATTTTAAACAGGTGAGTTTTGAGTTTTGTTTTAAAGAGACGGAGAGAGTCGGTGTTACGGATGTGAGGTGGTAAGGAGTTCCAGAGACGGGGAGCAGAGCGACTGAAAGCTCTGCTCTGAGCAGGGGGAAATAACTTTGCCTCGATAGAAGACGCGGCCGATACAAAGTCGATTGGTTTCATTCATCTATGTTTTGACAGACAACACAAACAGCCAGTAATGAGACCGGTGACACCGCCAGCCAGCCGGCCTGGACTGGAAGGAGTCCGGGTCAAAACCGGGTTCTTGTAGCCTACCTGGGTTACTGTTACCAAGTAGGCCTATATGAAAATAAAAGTAGAGAAGCTCCCTTTATACGTGCGCGTTCACAGATTCACATAACGCATAACACAGAAACGGGGGCAGAGGAAGGGTAATAGACTGCTCATTTTGTTGTTTGACTGCGTAGATGTTTCACATCACACACTCACAATAAAACAGTGCGATTGGTTGAAAGCTGATAATTAGCCATGTGCTTACAAGCTGATTGGCCGAAACCAAGAACAAAGCAGCGTGAATGGCCAATCGCCATGTGTTAACAGTCGACATGTAAATCAGATGTTGATGGGCGTTACGAGCGCGGAGATGAATAGGTGTTAATGTGTCTCAACTCATAGGGTACTTTGCAATAGGCTACTATCTGTAACTGGTAGAAAAACAGCCAGCTGGAGGAATGTGTTGCTTTACTTCACTCTTTCTCAGACAAAAGTCCTGCCCGGCTGCCCCCTCCCCCCACAGTAGCCTAGTTCAGTGGGTAGAGCAGATACCCCACACACAGATAACTGAGGATCGAAACCCGGGTGGCATAGGCTACTTGTTTACATTATAGGCTATGTTTTTAATGCGCAATTATTCTGAATTAAATAATACAGAATTGAAATATTATCCTTCGAGTTTACATGGAAAACACATTATGTAGGCTACGTCTGGGGGTCGGGAAGTGTTCTGATTGGAGGTGCACGTTACGTCTACCGGGAGAAAACAAATAGGCTACATCCATGGTGTGAAGTGAACAGAGCAGCAGCCGCGAGCTGCCCCGCTGCTGCTAAACTTTACAACAAACCACTCAGTAGAAGCAGAAAGTTTCTCCTCCTAACTGGATGGCCTTCCCTGGGTGTGTGAGCCTGGCCGCCCCCGCTGCCACTGCTCCGGCGCAGAGCGATAGATAACATACCGCTCTGCTCCGATGGGGACGGCGAAGCTCACTGATCGCCTTCCCCGCCTGGCCGCCCCCAGCAGCCGCTGCTCCGGTGTGGATTCTGGCAGTGAGCATTGCGTTCCCCGCCGGAGCAGCGGCAGCGGCAGCAGCGGGGACCTGGGTCTGTGGAGCGGATTCATGAACCCTGGTTGTCCCGTTGTCCCAGCAATCGCTCTGGTCCCGACATGACTCACTCACAACTGCTGTAACGTGATACCGTACATAACGTGGGCAACATGGGCCGGTGTGTCCCCCACTAATAATCAGTGTTGGGCAAATTACATCCAAAATATAATACATTACAAATTATTAGTTACTGGCATTTGAAAGTAATTAGTTACATTACAATATTACTGTCTCAGAATTGTAATGCATTACTACTTTTGTATTACTTTTGAGTTACTTTCACCAAAATAACAGCAGAAATATGACTGTAAAGTTTAGTTCATTGCAGCTGATACAGTGGAGGGTGATGTAGCATAATGTGTAGGCCTCTGCAGCTACTAAAACTATGTTTTTCAGATCATCTACTAAGGGTAACTGCCTAAATAACAGCACATGCAAACCGCAGGATTGAAATGACAGTTTTACGCATTGTTAACATGTCCTTCATGGAGAGAGAGGAGAGCAGAGAGCTGCATGACCGCAAACGCAGAATGAAATTTGATCCAATGGATTAATACAAAGGAGCAAACAAACATATTGTTGATCTACGGTAAAGAAGAAACGTGGGAGAATATCTGAGAGAAAGTAAATGTGTTCATACCAGCTGTCAATCATCGGACCAGAGGTGTGCACCACGGTACAGCGCTATGGCGCAGAGCTCAGGCCACACTGGGATTTAAAAGCCCGGGCGAGAGGGGATCAAAGACGAGGTGAAAATAGAGGTGAGGTCTCGGACCCGGACCCGGAGCTGAGCAGCAGGTACTGGAGAGGGAGGCGCATCGTGGGCGCTGCACGGCCTGCATAACGGCGCTTCAAACACACTGCTACAGCAGCTGGAGTGACCCAGATGCCAAGAAAAGCGAGATGAAAGAACTTTTACCACGACAATTACTCACTCGTGTTAGCAGCTCCAAGTCCTGTCTGGTAGATATGAATAAAGCTTTACTTTTGTTTATGTGTTCTTTTTGTAAACGTGAGAAAGCCTACTGCTGCGCTGATCACCTCCTGATCAGACAGACACAGTCCCTGCGGCCGCAACTGATAAGTTTTCACTCATTTTTTATGAAAATGCGTTGTGGCGCGCGTTACTTAGATTGTAACTGGTAAAATATTACCGAAATTTTTTTTGTAATGCGTTATATTACTGCGTTACAGCAAATAGTAATGCATTACTGTAATTGCGTTACTTTTGTAACGCGTTACTCCCAACACTGCTAATAATGTAGCGTACAGTGGTATAGACTCATGTGTTTTCATAATGTAGTCATGAAGTGGATACAGTAAAATCACACACCCAGCCTCGCTTTCAACACACGCCTCCTTTGATGTGAACATGGATGAATTAAACCAATCGACTTTGTATCGGCCGCTACTAGGCTACTTTCCATTAAAACAACCTGCTGCTATTGGCTGAAACAAAGTCACTGTTAACAAAACCAACATCTAAACTGTCCCTTCAAATTGTGTGTGTAGCAGCTGCTGACAGATGTGTATTAATGCTCTGCTCGTGAGTCCAGTCGCATCGGGTCCAGGCTGCTGGCACGGACGAAGCAGTTTAAACGGTTTAAACGAGCGATCGTCGGCTATGAGGTGGTTGTTCACAAGAGCTTGCAGAAAATAGATAGATATATAATAGAGAACCACTGATCCTGTTGAACGTAACCACTGTGATACAATAAATAAAATCGACATTGATGTGACTGAGCGGCGTTGCGGTCCCTCTGTCCATTCACTCTCTTGCTCGACCATAGCTGCAGCTGCTAGCCATGGTCTGTGGACAGCGCCACTCTCTCATTGCAGCTACGTTGTGGTCAAACGCGGAATTACTTAAAAATATTCTCAGTACGATGCTTCCATCTAGTGGCTACAATGTGACCTGCAGTTTCACGCACTGCGTGAATCACGGTCAGCGTGAGGCAAACGTCCAAATGAAACTAGCACCCACTGTACTTTTCATTCAAACAAACTAATGTTACTGCCACAAGATTTCATCAATGAGACCAACATTCATCTTATCTTATTTATCACATTTATCATGGTTTATAAACTCGACGACATTGGAAATGAGGGTAACCTCAATGTCTCTCGAGAATAAATAAAGGTTATTTATTATAATAATAATAATAATAATAATAATAAAATATAATTTAACCAGCCGGTGGTAAACCTCTAAAAACCTACGGGTAAGTTAATTAGCGATCGTTTTGTCCCTCGGGAGAACGACAGAGGCTGGCCGACCGGGCAGCTTTGCAGAGCGGCCACTGTCTCTGTGATGTCCCGGTCGTTGCTCCACAGGTTCACTTCTCTGAAAAAAAAAAACTTCACCTCTCAGAGAAACATCGGAGCAAACTTCTAAGCAGCCGTCATTTGGATAAACTGGCCGTATATTTGGCATCTAAACAGTTACTTTCTCGCATGAAAAAATATTTAAACTTTACACACAAGGAGGGCAAGTGATGTTGTTGTTGCTGCTGTTGCTATCAGGTTGCTATGCGGGATCATGTGTGGGATTCTGATTGGCTAACGTAGGCTTGAGCTTCTCTGCCACCACTAACTGCTGAATAAACATGAGCAGCCACTTTACTTAATAGTTTTTTCCACTCAAAAACCATTAATTTGGTAACCCCACTGAATCCACCCTTGGTATGTGTGTGAGAGCAGTGGCTTATCATGGCTGCATGTGCCAGTTTACATATGCCAGCTCCTTTGTCAGCTAAAAACAAAAATCCATTAGTTTGCATCCAAGCGGGCTACCATCACTCTTTGAAGTCTTTGTGTCCAAACATATGTGGAGGAATGTAATTCCTTTGAGCTCTGAGCACCATCTATTTCTGTCCATGTATGTCTAATTGAAATGTTGCTACAAAAACAATAGAGCGAGGCAGAAGGGAAAATGCAATTTTAAAAAGTTAATGAGGATGGGATTTTCTGGCTGGAATTATTCCCAGTGCTTTAAGAGTCCAGGTTAAAATTCAGTAGCTTTTTGGCATGTATGCTCACACGCAAGCATTCTCTCTCTCACTCACACGCACACTACAATAAAGCCACAAAAGCATTACACTGAAATGTCACTTTATATTGCCATGCATGGAAGCCACAATAAAACACACTTTCACGCATTCTTAGTAACATTGAAGAGTGTGTCCTGCCTCTATACATTTAAGATGACATTTAGACATTTCATTCCACAGTTGCTTTCTTTCGTTGTGCATTTAGGCCATGTTCATGTCACTCTTTCTGTTTATATCAGTGGAAAAAGATACTTGCTGCACAAGCTGCGATGTCCAAATGGGTTTTTTAATTATCTTTGTGTAGGTTTTAAGCGTATCATCCAGTAAACAATCACAGTGCAGTCTGCCTCCCATGTCCTGACTCTCTCTCAACTCTCCTGTCCATTAAAGGCGAAAATGTATTCTTAAAAGAAATGCATGCCCGCTCATTGGCAAATTGTAACTGAGATTGACCGGTGAGCCCCATCCTGACACAGAAAGCAAACCTCTGCATGGGTCATTGACAAAGGAATGGCTAGATGGGCAATTCATAAATATTTAAAGGCATGCATCAAATTCGTTAATATTTACATTTTTGAAATCTTGATGGTTTTATGTAATTTTAAATGGCATTTGCACGATTTCAAAAATAAAAAAATGCGAAATAGTGTAGCCACAAAAGAATTATATATATAAAATAATTGATCCAACTACAATGTACTTTAAAAAAAAAAATCTTCAGCATAGTGTGGGGTTGTAAAGTGAATTACATTTAATTTTACATTGATTCCAGACTTATTTTCTTGTATAGCCAGTTTTTAGGGAAAAGAAATACCAGTTACAACTTTTGACATTGGGTTGCATCACGTCATTGACCTGCACACTGAGGGGAAATGAAGGACTGTCCACAGCTCTGTCAGGAAGTAATGGCAGAAATCACAATAACGGCCATATTTTATGTGACATTATGAGAGGAGAGAGCCCCGTACCCCCCCACTGGATTTCACCTGTATGCTCACCCAAGCACATACCTGTTCTGTTTTCAATGCCCCAGTCAGCCTCACAATCACCATATCTCTCCACATTTCTTATCAGCGATCAGCTCAAGTCTATTCATCCCAGCCCTTTGTCCAGTCTTTTGTCAGATTTGTTCCTGAGTTGTTAAAGCTATAAATTGAAATTTGATGGAGCATTTCTATTTTAACCAGCAAAAGCTTTTCCACAGCTTTTGTAGCCTTTTTGACTTTGCCTGATTAATTATTTACATCTAGACCCATGTTCAAAATCTCATCACTGAACTTCTGCAAAACTGTGTCCAGCTTCCCCTCGCATTGGAAGTAAAAGATATTCGAGGCAGTCTTTATCATTCTACTTTCCATTTCATTGCTGGACATCTCTAGGACCACTGTAGTCTGTATAATAAAGTAGATTTGCCCTCTCTTGCACAGATGCATAATAAATACCTGAAAATTTACATCCATAAAGCTCTTATTGAACATTCACCTGACGTGTGTATGGGCTGGATTGGACCACAGGACCAAACTCACTCTGCTGACTGTCTTGCGCTCTAAATCTCATATTGTAGGTCCAATCTGGACTTTTTGGCACCAAGCACATGGTGCCAAAAACAACACACTCTAAAGGCCCTTTCACACACTGTGGACGTAACACAATTTATTGATCTTTCGCTGGCTTCGTTGTAAACAAATGCACATGGGTGAGAGGAGCGTTAGCAAAACAGCGGAAAAGCGACCAGACTTGCATATGTGGCAAGGTGAAGAGGACCCGGGCGGGGATTGAACCCACACCTCCCGGGTAAGAGTCACGCGCGCCTGCCAGTCAGGGACATCAAGTAGCCAGGGCACATGATCAATTGGAGGCATAGTGACAGGAACCTCAACTGTCACATCTCTCCCCCTCTTTTCACAAGCACGTCCTTGTGCTTCTGCGCAGGCTGCCACACATTAGGAATCCATGTACCCACCCCTAGTGCTACATGGATCCTGCCAACAACGCCAGAATGTGGCAAGGTGAAGAGGTCCTTGGCAGGGATTGAACCCACACCTCCTGGATAAGAGTCACGCGCGCTTGCCAGTCAGCCAAAGGTTGACTTCCTTTGGCTGACTGGCAAGTTAAGTTCCCCTTGAAGACAAATAGATTGTAACTGATGTTATTGCTGTACAATATTCCAGCCCAGTGCTCCCATAGTCATTGATGAGTACTGATTTAATACTGTGAGTAACAAAAGCTCCAGCTGTCAGTGTCTGCATTCATTAAAGATCATTTGTGATAAGTGCTGTGAAGCTTCCCAAAATTATATTGACATTCAACAAAAATGCGATTTTCAGACAGGCAACCTTTAAGGTGATCTTTTCTTAAGAATTAAGAGTTTGGCTATCGGTCTGTAATTATTGCAAATAGATGGCTGAAGGCCCGGGTTTTATGAGAAGTGGCTCAACGCAAACATGTTTTAAGTGTTCTGGGACATGGCCAGAGGAGAGGGAGTTATTGACTGTGTTAAGTGGGGGACAACTGCTCCCATCGCTTACTGAGGAGATTCAGGAGACCAAATATTGACAGGCTTAGATAATGGTTTTACATGATACATAATGTGTCAAGTTGTTGAGAGAGATTGGGGAATAAATGCCAGACGCTTATGAATGAATGAATGAAGAAAATACGTTTGTTACAAAATTAAGTTAATTATTTCCCTGAAACCTGAAGTTTATATTTTTCAAGAATATTATTTTTAAATGGGCAACATTTTTACTATCTTTAATATCTTCTGGTAAGCTATTCCATATAGTTTCACTCCACAGACAGATATGCACATACTTTTCAACTTGGTACGAGCAAAAGATTGTTTTAACTTCCCTCTCCCTCTTAGGTTGTACCCTCCGGTTACATGCTGCCATTCCGACGTGCTGCCACTTCGACATACTGCCATTCCGACATTCCACTATAGACATGTCACCATTCCTCCATACCACCAATCCGAAATGCAAACGTCCTGCCATTCCGACAGGTTCGTCCCGCCATTCCAACAAGGCTTTTTTTCCTTCAAGACATGCGTACAGATGTGATACAGTCAGTGGAAGCTTAATAAATAAATAAATAAACAAACACAAAGTCTCGCCATTTACAATCACACACTCCGACGTCAGTTTGTAACAATTTCCCTTATAATAAGGATATAAGGAGAAGTGGCACAACGCCACCCTGCTGCAGGCGGACCTATAGGCTCGCGCTACTGGTGCGTCAAGGGAAGCAATAAACAAAGTCGTTACTAATAGTCTATGTATTTCACTGAATACGGCCATCACAGGCGGCATAAAATAAACAATTGCACACAGATAAACAACAAAAAAGATGACGCGCAAAATTATCTTTGTGGGGAAGAGCGGCGTAGAGTGGAGAAAACAGGAGATTGAAAACAACAACAACAACACAACAGTGAGACTTGAACGGAACGGACTGAACAGGTATTAAAGCCGACACAAGGCTGTGTATTAAAGCCCGTATTAAATTATTGTGTATTAAAGCCCGACCCAGCCCGAACCCGACCAATTAACTTGATTTGCAGGCCCGAGCCCGAAGCAAACCCAAAATTTCATATTTTATATGTGAGGAGTTGGACCACAGGCTTCTTTTTTTTTCTTTCTTCTGCAGGAGTAATAAGTTGTGCACTGCGCCGTGCTCACCTCGCTTCTCTGACGCGTCGGTGCTCTGTTAATGATTTTTCTGCTGCTGTGTGTGTGTGTGTGTGTGTGCAACAATTTTTCAACTTTGGCCACCAAGCTCCAGACGCTCACAGCTGCTGCTTCTCCACGGCTCATCCGCGGCGCTGTCCGTGGTGCTGAAGGTGACAGGTTAACTTAAAAAAACAAACTGCAACATACCGGTAGTTCTGTTTGTTTATCATGTCAGTTTTGTGTGTGACTTAGTTTAATTGTTGAGATTAAGAACATCACTCCCTGGTGATAGGCATGCTGAAAAGAAAAGAGTGGGATGTCTGAATAACTAGCGGACCCCGTCAAAATAGATGCAGACTTGCGGAGGGAAAGATTATTAAGAGGGCGGCGTTCACGTGCGCAGAGTACCAAGAGATACGGCTACAACCTCGGCTCTCTCCGGCTCCTCATTTTCTGCCGACATCAGGGTGGCGCTGGGCGGCACGGCAACGGAGGTGTTGTGGTGTCTCCACACGGCGGAGAAACACCACTCGCTGAACAGTAACGAAAACTTGGCTGTCGTTTTCAGGGCCATGTTTCCCGATTCAGACATTGCCAAGACTTTTGCTTGTGGGAAGGACAAATCTGGTTACATTATACGATTCGGTTTAGCACCATACTTCAAGCAGGAGCTCATCAACACAATCAACAGGGCTGGCCAGTTCGTCTTAATGTTTGATGAGTCGCTCAACAAATCAACAAAAAAGAAACAGCTTGACGTCCACATTCGATTCTGGGAAGGTGACCGTGTCCAATCCAGGTAACCCCTGTTAAATACTAGGGATGCACCGATACCACTTTTTTTCAAACCGATACGATACCGATACTTGGATCTGAGTACTTACCGATACAGAGTACCGATGCTAACCCTTCTACCACAACAAAAAAACAATTAGGCAAAATGCAATGAATTGGAAGACAAGTTTTATTTTATTCTCAACAAAATTTGTTGTAACAAGCCTCTGATCTAAAAAAACAACAACAACAAAGATGCAAAGCCACCCTCTGATCGTGGTCTTCATGCACTGGTATCTTGGTATCGGTAAAATTCACCGATACCGATACCAGTATATTACAACAGTATCGGGGCCGATACCCGATACCAGTATCGGTATCAGTGCATCCCTATTAAAAACTATACTATTATCTATACACTATATTTTTAATCAAGCTGCATGCACCTTTGTACGTGTGTTGGACAGTGACACATGAATAAATATCTCTGTCTGTCTGCCTAGGTACCTTGGTTCCCAATTCTTAGGTCATGGAAAGGCTGACGACCTGCTACATCACATTAAAGTAAGTTAATTTACCAGCATTTCATTTAAAATGTTGATGCTTATTGACAGTCGTGTGGCTGGGATGTGGTGAGTAACTCAAAACGGGTTGAGGGATTGGTTGTCTGTAAGAATAGACATGTATTGTGACACACAGCGGTGTGATAAAGGTTACTGTTTGTGGATCTTAGATTTGTGTGTGTTTGTGTGAATGCTTGCACGCACACATGCACGTGTAGTTGCTGTGGGTCCTTTGATTAGCAAATTGTCTTCAGTATTCTTGGAGAGTGAAGTCGACTGACAAGGCTGTTCAGTTTAGCTTGAATGGGTTCAAAGTAATTGGAGTAATTACCCACAGTGAATAACATTCACCCATGTTTGTTACAACTTGTGTGTTTCACTTATTAAAGCATATTAGATTACTGCTGCTATGCTGATATTATAATTTTTGCTTCAGGAATTTGGACACCAAAATACTGTATTTCCATATATAATAATAATGATGAGTGAATATTGGATGGCTTAGAACGTCTGTGCTGTAACATTCTTTCTTTAACTCCGCCGCACTCGGTGATCGACTTGTCAGGGCTTCCCCACCAACAAGCGGCTCCAGGAGGAGAAGTAGGTGAGTTGTGTCTGCTAAAGAAAACAGGCAAAGCTAGCGGATGTTTGACAGCTCGTACTACGTGCTGGGACCCTGTATGTACTATTGATGAACTTTGGTGCAGTTCTGAGCATTATTTGTGGCTAAAAGTGGCGTTTTGCGGTTGGACAGTGGATCCGCAGAGTGCCGTGTGTGGCGATAGTGCGGTCTTTGCTGAAGTTGGTGGAACTCGTGTATTGTGAGGAATTTTCAGGTTGGAGTGGCTGACATCAGTGGGAGAGGTGTGAAATTGTCTGCAACCTTTCTCTTTATGTGGTGCTCCCAGCACAAATGGCACTTTACACACGAGTATTTCCTCAGTTGTAGACCAACTTGTCCTATCTCTCATAATGTGCACATAAAAGCAGAAAGACTTGCAGAATTTTAACTCTGAGCCTCTGAGTGTGGCCAGATCACTTCCAGCTGCCCACTGACTCAAAATCGAAGATTTTCTGACAAAAGTGACGCCGTCCATCGAGTCTCAGTGCAGAGCTTGCGCATGCGCACTGGCAGCGGAGGAGCTGCACAACAGACACTGGGAGCTAATGCTACAAACAAGCTTGAAATATGGACTTTTTTTTTTTCGGGACAATTCCGCATCTCCGGGCGTTCAGTACAAGACGTACATTACATACGAGCCGCATGGAGGTATTTGGATGTTTTTTCGTGTGTGTGTGTTTTTTTTTTTACGAAGACCTCTGGTGTCCGCTTGCAACTGTTACATTGAAATGCACTGCTACGCCGAGACCCCCTGTAACTCAGAGAAGGGACGGAGGACTGTGAAACTGTCTGCTGCGAGCGGACAATTTCTTTCAGCGGTGACTGTATAAAAGTGAAACGATCCTGACGCGAGTCTGATCAACAGCTGAGCAGCGTCTGTATGCGGAGACAGCAACGGGGATCAGCTGATTTTTTTTATACGAAAAAAAGTGATACAGATCCACTGGACTTTCACAGTGTGAAGCCAGCTGTAAATGAGTTAAATAGTGAAACAGCCATGGTTTTCAGCCAGTTTTTGGATGAAACTCTGATCATAACCTAAGGTCATAAAATATTAGGTGGAGATCTAGCTCGGGGTGAAACAGAGCCACGTAGTAGGCTAAGGAGAGCCTGGCTTGACTCAAGATCGACACACTAAACTGCAGCGGCTGCAGCCCTCCGTCTGCTTCGGTCCGTTGCGCCGTGAGGTGAGGGAGCTACACTCAGCACCGCGGACACACAAGCAGCATGGGACAAGCTGCGCATCAACGGTATCTTGCACTTTAGCAACCCCTGAGCTTCACCTTGGGTGACATCAACATACGAATGCTGATGGCGCAGACGTCATTCCCAGTGGCGTAGGCAGAATTTTAATTTTGGGTGGGCCAGTACAAAATCGGATGGGCCATCTTTTCTCAGAAGGACAGTGCATCTAGCGCTCATTTTCTCCACATTTTTTTTTTGTAACTTATTCTTGACCAACACAATATTTGATACCTAATGATCTTTCCTGCCACTATGATGATAAACTGTATTTAACTGTAGCCTACGTAAGACCCAGGAAACAATATAATTTAGGCTACCTGTACAAAAGGTCGTCCCTCTGAGCATTATTCTTTTAAGATCGTTGATAATTGTTGTGCATGAGAATTCCTACACTGCTGTGGTCCACGAACTCCACTTGCGCATTGATCACCTCAGAGCAGATATCGGATGAACAGTCAGTCATACAGTAAAAATCAACAAGCAGCTCCATATTGTCCCTGTGTGATGTTCAGAGACTGTCTGAGGACAGATCAACAAGAGGTTGAAAATCCTTAAAAAAATTAGGCCTAGATGCACCTGTGACTGTGACAGGTCTGTAAGCCTGTACATATTCTCATTTGTCCAGGTCATTTTTTCCAAGAAGATGCAAATCGAAAGTTTGGACTTGCCATCAGTTCCTGTACCCAAGATCTGACCAGGCTGGGATCTGTAGGAACAACAGGACTTAATAAGCCTCTTATGATAAGAGAAATGGGCTTCCCAGACAAAATCATGTCCAGTTGAGTGTACAAAAATGCATTGCTGGGACAGTCTCAGGAGGCTAGAAATGACCTCATGCCAGCTGATCAACATGTTTTGGAGGATCCGCTGTTCGCTGATGAGCGTCTTTTTTTTTTTTTTTTAAATTAAGCTCCATCTAGCATTTTACAGGAAGATACTAACCAAATCTGTTTTTATCAAAGCATTTGCTGAAGCACCGTTAGGGTTGGAGCTCGTTCATGAGCAGTGATGAGGCAGTCATCAGTTAGGCTGTCTGCAGCTTTTTGACTCACTCACTGGTCTCGTGCTATGCTGAGTCCAGTAGCCTATTATACAACAGGTAACATTGTCTCTTTTCACCTCCTCTTCCCGTATGTGCTCAATCCACCACCAACGTTTTAAATAGAGATCCACCTTCACATGACTGTCGGCTTTGTTTACATTTCACCGAACATCATTGAAAACGACAGATAACTAATTTAATTTAATCAATTAAAAGTTTCTTCTTCTGCACCTGGATGACAGAGCCAGTGATTTTCACCAGAATCATTTAACTCAGGTGACAGAATGACAACTCCTGCCTCAGGACTGGTCATTCCATGTCGAAGTTGCCAACGCAACCAAATGTAAATATTTATATATTTTGGACCCGACAAAATTTACTAAATGATTATTTATATGCTATTTTAAAAAAATTCAGTAAAATGAATACTTTTATTCTGCACCCCTCTAGACATTCTGTGGATGCATTATTTTTGAAAAATGTTTCCTTTTGATGAAAAAGTTGTAGGCCTAGCTATGACCTTTAAGTGTTGCTGAGATGCTTATTTATAATAAGCAATCAACATAAGACTCAAAATACTTAAAATTGTAAATATCATGCTCACTTGTACTCTTTCCCATAAAATGTGTCTTGAAGTGGCCCAGGCCATTTTTTAAAGAGATCTGAAAGTTTGTTTGAAGGCCAAAAGACATCATGACATCAAGATATCATTGGAGAGGAAAAAGAGAAAAAGTTGTCCTCTGTAGTGAACAACAGGACTTAATAAGGTGACATATATAGTATAAGAGAAATGGGCTATAGATCATGATGTACACTACAGTGTACTTCTTGTTTTTCTAATAGGATCTAGCATTTTGTCACAATACGTCCAAATGTTTCTCTGCATTTTTACCTGCCTCCATCTAAGGTATGTCTATCGTCATGGCAACCCCCTTAAATTGCTGTGGCAACCACTGAGCCTCAGACCAGAGCCACTGAGGCCCATTCCGCTGTGATGTCATCACTTTTGTACTGTCATGTGTCATAGAATCTGGCCTAGTGACAGAATTCCGAGGTGACTTTGAACTTTGAAGTACACAGTCAACACACAGCAAGTGATTTACCATTGATGTTATATTTAACTGTTTGAAATTTGTATCGTTTTGTGTTAAATTTTAGTTGTAAGACTTGCAGACACGTAAACTAGTGCATCTGCTCTCTAGTGCTAGCTTGCCAGCTTGCTACTTACACACATATCTTTAAACCAGAAAAGATTCAGCATGGCTTCAAAGGTTAAGAGTAACCCAGCCAAACATTCATTGATCGATGAACATATGCTTGACATCTTATTTGATGATACAAAAAACACTGCAAAGGAGACGGCATCCTTGTCTGGATCCTTGAATTGTTACAGTGACAATGATAACATCTACAGCATGGTAGCGAAGAAAGCAGAGAAGGATGGTTATGACTCTGACGACTCAGATGTCTCAGCTGCGGATCTTGATGACATACTGAAGAACTTGAAAGACATGGATGATATGGATGCTGACCTTTTTTGTTTGAAGAAAAAGCCCTCTTCAGCTCCAGCACAAAAAAGGGTATTTGGTTCTGAAAGGCCAAAGAAAGACTCTGCTGCATTACAAAAGAATGTAAGTCCAGACGGAGTTGAACCAAACAAAAGAGGGAAGAAGCCAAACTCTATACTCTCTGTACCCACTAAGTCTACAGCATGTCAAAAGAAGAAGGTCACCTTTGCTGATGAACACCTGGAGGACCCACTTGCATCAAAGCAAAAGCCCCAATCAGCTCTGGCACAAAAACAGGCATTTGGTAATGAAGAACCAAGGGAAGACTCTGTTGCATTCAAAAAGAGTGGACAACCGGACGGACTAGATGGACCCAGCATAGGAGGGAAACAGCTAAACTCTGCACCCTCTGAAATCTCTAGGCCTACAGTACGTGAATACAAGAAGTTCACCTTCTCTGATGACCCCCTGGTTGACCCACTTGGTGATGTGCTGCCAGAAGAAACTATGCGTGAATCTGTTCAGTCTCCTTCAGCATCCCCTGCTGTTAAGAGCAAAACAGCTACAGCAGAAAAGCCATCAGTCAATCTCAAAATTGATGATGGTATGGATGACCTGATGGATGCCCTCGGATTTGGCAGCGATCAAAAGAATCACAAGAAAAAAGAATCCCATCTTAGTTCCAGCAAGGAAAGCAATAAGCCCCCTCAGAGGGCCCTTACCGGACTGGATGACATTGTCAAGAATTTGACTTCACCTTGTGTTCTGGAGAAACCACCAACAAGTAAGACCAAGGACCAGACTCTGCCTCAGGAGAAGCAGCAGGAAAAGACCACCACTGTGAAACTACCTGAAGTGCGTCGGTCCTGGAGAAGGCCTGTCGAATTGCCCAGAGAGCGTCGAGAGAGCACCTCTACATCTGTCAAAGAATCTAGTATTCCTTTTCTTGGACAGCCCACTCCCGGTGCTCACTCCGACCCTGTCAAAGAAGCAAGAACAGAGCAAGTTCCTCAAAACAACTTGCAAGACTCATTGAATGCTGCAAAGCAACAGGTGTCATGCTCAGCAGACAGTCTGCAGCAGATACTGCCACAGCAGCAGGTGATGGGTCATGGAGCTGTTGGAGGTACAACGGTCCAACAGAGAGTGAAAGATCAACCTGGAGATTATCAAGCTCTGCAGGCTCGCATCATACAGCTGGAGGGACAGGTGAAAACACTTCAGCTGGAGCGAGACCAGAGCCACCTTCTGCTGGAGAGTGTCCAGCAGCAGCATAAACTGGATATGGAGCTGCTGGAAAACACACACAAGGCTCATGTGAAGCTGCTCAAGGAATCGGCATCCCAGAGGGAAACGCAAGCGCGGCAGGAATACGAAGCGCTAATGGAACGCCTGGCTACAGCAACACGATCTGCTGAGAAGGAACTCTCAGAGATGCAGGCTCAGCACCAGCACAAACTGGCTCAGGTCCAGCAGGACAGGGACCATGAGGTGGAGAGACTCAAAGACCTTCAGACGCAATCAATTTCAGAAATGAAGAAAGATCATGAGTACCAAATCAACCGACTGAAGAGGTTAAAGGATGAGGAGATGGATGCGGTTACAAGTGCAACATCTCAAACCAGATCTCTTACAGTGGTTGTCGAGCAGATGGAGCAGTTCTCCTCTCGGCTGGGTGAGCTTTCCTCTCGGGTGGAGAGAACACATGAGCACACGGCCCATGACCTGGAGCAGGGGGCGCGCCACAGAGATGAGCAGTTTCATATGATGCAGGACCGTCTGGCTCAGCAGCAGAAAGCCATGGCGGAGGAGAGGGTTTACCTCAATGAGCAGCAGCGACAGCTCGAGAGGGAGCGCTGGAAGATATCGGCAGACCAGGCCAAGGCTGAGTCTGCCCAAAGATGCCTGGATGAAGAGCGCCGTTCCCTCAGCATGCAGATGGACATGGAGAGGGAGGAGCTGGAAAGAGCCAAGCGTGCATTTCTGGGTGAACAGAAATCAGCGACTCAGCACTGTGCAGAGGAGAGGAGGAAGCTGGCGGCTGAGTGGGCCCACTTCAACGCCCAGGAGAAGAAGATGCATGAGAGAGCTGAGAAAAAGTTCAGAAGCCTCTTGAAGAAGAGAGAGGCCTCCATCATCAGTCTGGCACAGGAAGAAGCTGACCTAAAGCTCCGATCTGCAGAAGTGAAACAAAGTGAGATCGCCATGGCATGGGAGCGAGAAGCTCTGAAGGAACAAAGACAAGACCTAGAAAGGGAGAAAGAAAGAATAAACAGCACATCCCTGAGACTCGAAACACAAGCCCAGGAGGTGGAAGCCTCTAACAAGCTTGCCGCAGACAAGTACAAGGAGGGAGAACGAGCTCTACGGGTGGCAAAACGCATCGAGGCTCAACACGAGGCCAGGCTCCAAAATATCCACACCCAAACAGAGCAACTGAGGCAGCAAGAACAACGGATTCTTGAGGAAAGAATGCAGTTAAATCGTCTGCAGAAGGAAACAGAGAGGCTGCGACCGGACCCTCATATTACCTCCATACAGCAAACAGCCCTATCCAATTTCCACCCAGACTTTACTGCAGTTTTGCCGAATCCTGAACTGGCATCGAACCTCAACGTTCATTCCGCTTCACTTGCTAGCACTCAGTCCATGGCACTACAGGCCAGTCTGGCTCTGTGGAGGTACACGGCTGAAAAGGATCGTGAATACCTTCAAGAAGAGAATCTCTATCTAGACAATTTAAAGAAGAAATCTTTCCACACCTTGAACACAGACCGACCGATGTGTACTGGGCACTGAACATGCTGGATCAAGAAAAAGCTTCATGATCTAGAGAAGCCCAACAGAGTGTCTACTGAGGTCAAATCTTTTTCCCTTCATCCTTCCTTCCTCTCTTTTTTTCCCCTTCGTCCTTCCTTCTGTCTTTCTTTCCTTCCTTGCTTTCTTCTTTCCCTTCATCCTTCCTGCTTTCCTTCTTTGACCCAGGAGGACAACAGGTGGGTTAAGAACAAGCACAGTAACACGAGCTCAAAGGCCCGCAATGATCTCTTCTCTACTGTGCTAATTAATGTTACTTGAATTTAATTGTATTTAATTATTCCTTTGTCTGTTAAAAAATAAAACAAACAAAAATCAAAATAACATTTGTTCTGTGTGTGAATGTAGGGCACTATGTTTCAATGTATGAATATTACAATACCATGTACCAAAATCTGAGTCTTGTTCTGTTTTTAGACTTCCAAAATAATGCAATTCGCCCTTTGCGTAAGCCCCGCCCCCCTTGGTTACTGTTGCTACGCCGGGCAAGCTTTCACTCCCAGCCATGCTCCTGGCAATATTTGGTATCGATTTCAAAGGAAATATCAGCAAATTTCTGTTCAACGACACGACTGGACAGTGTACAGAGCAGCAGTGAGGACTGTTAACTTTACCGTCTATCAACCCACGAAGATTTACGTCATGTCACTGGTTGTCAAACTGCAAGTTTTTGGGCGATTGTGAACCACATACGGCTTTCGCTGCAGTTTTTTTCTCCCATCGCTGTATCAGTCAGTGAAAGCAGTCCCTGCCTGGAGGATCCCTCGCCTGAAAGCCCAGGTAAAAGCCCCAAAAGTACAGCTGTCATGTCGGACGTGAATGTATGTTTATCCCCATATTTACACTTGCTCAAGTTGAAAAAAAAGTCAGCTCATATTTGAACATCTCTATATTGCTGCCACCGTAGCAGCAGTAGCAGCAGCAACAATAATATCCTTCTCTACAAACGTTTTGTTTTTCGTCCCAGGAAACGTAATGAAGCTTGCCAGGCCTATGGTTACGGGTCAGGTGACGGCTGCTAACGTAGGACTGGACAATAGCGTTCAGTAAGATATTATAATACCTCACTGAATGCCATTGTATGTCAAAAATAAACATTCAATACTTCTTGTTGTGTTTTTTCCCAGGAATGTGTTGCAAAACTGAACATGAGGCAGCTTCTCTCTGTCAGTATGGAGTCTGTGCTGGGGGCTGTGATCGGCTCTTGCTGCGGTGTCTCTGACTTGTGGTGCACATCTGCTCGGCCAGGTGGGGGAGCTATGGCAGTGCTTCACTGCTGTGGGCCCCCTCACTGGCCTGTGGCATGATGAGTACTTGGGTGGAGGCATCCTGGCCGTATTCTGTGACCAGCACCCAGTACAGACGGCCTGGTGTTTCCTGTAATTCAGCCACTTGTTTCAGAGACTTAAATAAAAAAATTACTGGAAATGCCCTTTAAAAGAAAACCTGAAATGAGCATAATAGGTCTTCTTTGAGCATTCATGTGCCTCTCTAGCATTACACTGCAGACCAGTCAGCAACTCCCAGTTCTCCCAGTGACCAATGGGACCTCACCCTCGCTGCTCATTAGCTGTCTGTGTGGAGTACAACAGAGTGGATGTATGAAGAGAGATGTGAGAATAAACCTGGTCATGGTGTCTGAGCCTGATCTCTGATCAAAGTCGCTGCCATTATGTCGCCTGCTGTCACACAAACACAAACTGAGTTCATAGCTGGGTCAGAGAGTTTGGGATGAGGTGTCACCAACTTTCTGTTCTTTGTGTGTTATGTGTAATTGTGTCATCTATAGTTCAGAATAGTCTAGACTTCTCTGTCAGTATGTTGTTTACTCTTTCTCTTTAGTCAGGGAAATCATGCTAACTAGCAAATACCAACATAGAAAATCCCTCAGTACCTTCGCTAATAAATGTATTATTTCAAATATAACCACACCCTTTTAAAGTGACCTTCTTTTCCTCCATCATCTCAGGCCTACTGTGAACCGCGCACACTGTCCGCAGACAGTTGAGGTTTCATAGTCGAGCATACGTGTTGCATTTAAAACAGGTCAATGAGAAGATTTCCTGCCGAGCAGTCTGTTTGACACCGAGTACAAAGACAGATGCTTCAGTCTGTCTTAAGGGCACATGGATGTCCGCGGAGTCAAGTACCCCCTACGTGAGAGCATGCGTTTCACAGACAAGCCAAAACACAGAGTGTAAACAGCGTCACGTGGTTCAGCACCACGGACAGCGGTAATCTATCACACCAGAGGGGTATTGCGTGACACTATTTTCCCGGTTGTAGGCTATGTCCTGTCCATATGCAACCGCGCTTTTGGAACCCTGAAACCGTGGTTTTTTGAAACCGGGGCCCAGGGTGGGGTTTTCGGCCGGGGTTGGTTTCACCGGGTGTGTGTGGACACTGCAACCGTGATTGTTTTTCTCGTTTGACGTCATAGCTGCGCACATGCTGATGTAAGCACTGCCAGCGCGCAGAGGTTGTTTGTAGCGGGTTAAGTTGACGTGAGCTCGCAAAAATGGAGGTGACAAAGTGGATTTTTATTATTTTACTTTTTTTTGTTCTTTTTCTACATCATCTAAATGCCATTTGTAAAGTTTTTCGATGAGAAAAATACAATGAAACGGTCGTCAGGGCGATCCTCTTGTCAGCTCAATCACAGACCTGTACAGCTTTCCACACAGCATCATTTACAGTAACACAAGTGACGCTACAGATCAGTGGGGGCCGCTGTGTTTTTAAAACTACTACAGTAGCGCCGCAGTTTTTCATTCCCCACCTTGTTTGATTGAGAGTGTTACGGGATGAATTTCATTCATGAACAGGCAATAGCCTATGTCATGACCGGGTCCGACGGGAGGGGGGGTGTCGCACTGCTGTCAGGTGAACGGAACGAGCCAAAAGCCGAAAATCTATTAGTGACGTCCGTGGTCGATATAAAGTGGATATGTTTCATTCATCCATGTTTTGACAGACAACACAACAGCCAGTGATAATGAGTTGCGCCGCAATGACAATGGTCAGCCAGCCAGGTGATGCACACAGCACAACAACACACAGCACAGCGACATGGCAGACAGACTGCTGCAGCCGTGCTTGTCAAAGGAACACTCTACATGTAGCGCATTGTTTTTGCGCATGTTTTCATCCATAAAATGACCAAAAATTAACACTATAAATGATTCCGTCCCAAGCCTTTTGATTCATAAGCTATAGAGAATGTGAAGTTACGTCACGCCGGCGCCATCTTCGGAGGACCGCGGATGTAAAAACTTGCTTGTCTCCCCTAGAAATGCCCCCCAAAGTTGCTTAAAAGTAATCATGGTGGGACAGTACTACTGTGTAAAAGTGCCACAGTAACCCCCCTGTCGGCCACTTGTTACGTTCATCTCCGCTGAGCTACTCCGTATTGGATTTGTCTCACACAGAGAGAGAGAGAGAGACGCATGCATAACAGCAGTGCGTAGTGAAAAGTAGTAGCAGTGCCGCCGCCGTCGGACGACGATCGTTACGTTCATATTCCCCCTCCCTCCTCCCCCCCATCCCTCCTGGATGGTACACTGCTGCCACAGTCAGCATTTTTTTTTGCCAAATCTATCATGTTATCTACTATGGGGACTTTTTTGGGGGGAGACGAGCGAGTGTTTACATCCGCGATCCTCCAAAGATGGCGGCGATGTGACGTCAGCTTTACATTCTCTATTTCTACTGTATTTTGATTGGTTAAAACAGCCTTCCACGCGTGCATTGCGTCACTTGGTAGCGGATTCCATGGTTGAGTATTTTAATCACACCACTCGTGTGGGGACAGCTCTCCATTCCGACGCACCTCCACTTCGACACCCCGCTGTTCCGAAACACCGCTGTTCCGACAGCCTCCGCTCGTGCTGACAGCTGACTGAGGGAGATGCTTTGGTTGGGCTTAGGCAATGAAGAAAGGAGTTGGTTAAGTTTAGTAAAAAGATCAGGTGGAGGCTAGACAGGCTAGAAGCAGAATGAACGTTAGGTCTTTATGTTAGTAGCCTTTTCGAAATAGCGGTGTCTTTAGAAAAAAAGAAAACCCCGCTATTACGACGAATGGAAGTCTATTGTCGGAAAGGCGGGGCTTCGGAAAGGCGGGGTGTAACCCACTCGTGTGGACGCGGAGCAAAACTCTGGTTTCAAAAATACCCGGGCTCGTGTGGACTAGGCCTCAGTGTTTTAATTGTTGTAATTGTTACTTTTGCTCTCTCTATTCCGGTTCCAAGCAGACAAATGAACTGCTAATGGGTGGGTGGGGGGGACTACTAGAAAACATTGTGGTGTCCTTTTTTTGTTCTTTTTTCTTATTTTTAAATCATAACCACCAATGCTAAACAAAATGCTCATTGCTAAAAAGTAACATTTAAGATACTTTAACTATAGATAGGCAACCAAAATTAAGTGAAAAAGCGTGCAATATATTGCTCCCTGACCAGTCTGCCATTGTCTGGGAAGATGGGAGCGTTTTCCCAGTGAACATCCACAGCCATTTGGGGGGGCCTCTCCCTTCTTAGGACTGCAATCTTGTGCAGTACGGTGCATGCAGCAGTGACATCACAGGCCCTGTCTGGGGAAACCGAAACCAGGATTTCAGGAGGGCAAAGGTCATCTCGATTCGAGCCCTTGTTTTGCATGGTTGTAGGCCTGCTGTGGTGGGGTTTGGGGGTCCGCAAGGGGAGTCAAGATGAATGACTCGCAGGCATAGCCTTTGTCTCCCAGAAGCACACCAGAGAATTCACCCGATGATACGAGATATAACTATACTACAGAGTTAAACACTCATATGGGGGCCCACCAGGTCCACATTCACATGGTCGAAACGCTTCTTAGGCACTGTAAAGGGTGCCAAAGGGGCCTTGGTGTGACGCTGCACCTTAGCGCGCTGACATGCCACACAAGCACCCGCCCAGGCCCTAACGTCCTTTTTAAGGCCCGGCCAAACAAACCCGAAATTAAGGACCGAAATCCTGAAACATTAAAGTAAACGTTCGGAATGGCGCACTGGAAGCTGCCACGCCGTATTTGCTTTCCTTTTGTATTTTAAAGGAGTAGAAACTCTGTGTGGTCTAGACTGACAACATTATTACCCTCTTAAATCCTGCCTCAATAATTGCAGATGAAGAGACACTTGTGTTGGAAATTATGAGCACCTGCTCTGCTCTCTCGTCTCAACTTCTCTATTAAATTTACATCCAGTGTCACCAGCATCTGCCTGCCATCATCATCATCACCATCACCGCCACATTTAAAAAGGGACTGTCTGGCACCATGAAGAGGTACTGGACTGGAGAAAGATGAGTCTGGGCAGCACGAGTCCAGGCAACATTAAAACTACTATCCGTGTGGCCTTCTGCCAATTATGAGATTCATCTTTGCAAAGTTGGCAGAGACAATGCAATAACCTTTCCATTTAGCCTGGTTTAGCATTCTCCTTTGGCTGCACCACTTTGATACTTTTCTTGCTGTATCAGCCATAGAAAAGGCTGGCATATTTGAATTCATATGTCAAATATCAGTGCTGGGGAAACTATGTGGTACATGTGAGTCAAGGATTAGCCTAGCTTGTGGTTTTGCTGCTGTTTCTCTTTTGTCAATAGAACTGATGGTGACATTTATTGTAGGCTCCACAAATGGTGTAGAAGCATCTGTTCTATCTGCACTGTATTTCACACTAATGTGTTGGTGGTTAATTGTCAAAATGAAGATTTACAAGAAATATTTGTTTAGCTTGTGTTTGAAAAACAAAACAAAACAAGAACAGTCTGGAAAAGTGCAACCTTAACAAATTCATCTGGATGACTACAGGAAAATACCTTTTTTTGAAGACAAACTTAAAGTTGATACTATAATGGTTCACTGACGGTTATGTATTCAGAAGTATAAGAACTATATTTAGATCTATATGCTTACATTCTGATCAGTAAGTGATATTTAAAGGTTCCAAACCTAAATGTGGATGTCCATGTCTTTATGGTCAACAAAACAAGGTTAAAGGTTCACAGTTAACAGTACACATATTTAAGCATTTGGTCCAAAAAGAAAACCGGAACGCAAACTATCAGGACTTGTGCAACTTTGTGATGTTACAACTATACAGCCTCCAGCACACAGAACACGTTTGAAGTGTCCTTGATGGTTTCAAAAACTAAAGGATTAGACAAAGTGGAATCATCAACATTATTTGAGTTTATACTGAGGAAAAGGCTTCCAGTATCTGTAGACAGAGACAGCAGCAACGTGCACCAGACAATGGTCAAGGCCATCAACCGCTAAAGTCGCCCTATTGTGACCTGCATGACTGAGAACCTACACAGACAATGATCAATGTTTTTCTACAGCACAATGTCAATGTCCAACACCAACATAAAAGCAAAGGGATATTAGAAGTACACATGTAGCCACATCCTGCAGCTCACCAGTCACCACTCAGACACTTGACTCTGCTTTTCATTGTTGGATTTAAGAGAGAATCAGCTTTCTGTGGACAAACAATTTGTCATTCATTTATTTGTGTTTTTGTAATGGGACTTTGCATATTCATGAACATATTATGTAAATTTGCCAGATTTTAGCTCTAAAACTAATTTCCATCAAATACTCTACCATATCACAATATATCACACAGTTTCAGTCAGGAGAAGCAAGGAGTAGTAGTAAAATTAAAATGCATTTAATCGGCAAAGGTGACGTATGGTGCTGCTAACATTCATTAAAGTGCATCTGTTATAAAGTGCTGGTTTTTAAAGTGCATGGAGTAAAGTGCCTGCTATTTTTAGTAATCTAAAATAAGAGAACTACCCTCAATGTTTAGTAAGCAATATTTTCAGCTGTTTTTTAAATGCTACAATACAGTACAGTATGTCCCACATGTTGTTTTCATGGTTTTGGATGTTTGTCCATGAATGTTTAATACTCAAGAGACCGGCTCTTGAATACATTATAGGACATCACTCAGTAAAGTACTGGGTTTATCTGCCGGTGTCAGTTTGGTTTTATGTGTATCCAAGGTTAAAAAACACAGCCTGACTTCAGATGCTCTGCTATGCTCCCACCTTGTCCTTGAGATTGTTTGTTTGTTTTTTTTAGTAACTTTTCAATAAAAGCAGATCAGCTTCCTGTTCTTCCTCTCCTGGGGAAAGTGCTTATGCTGGAACATATGGATTTTTTCAACACAACATTATGCTGAGGAAGTAATTAACAAGCAGATTAGCGAGGTATTTAAGGTCTAAAACTGCTGTGGTCACAGGAAAGTGTGAGGGAGTGTGTATGTGTGCATGTGGCGCTCCTAAAGGAAATATTATGGTGGCTTTTGTAGAATAATATCATCATTTAAGGACTTAAGCTGTGTCTATCTTTCTTGTAGATTTGATGCAGACATAACATTTATAAATTCAGAATGTAATACCATGGATGGCAACAGACTGGGAGTCTGACAAGTTGGTAATACTAGCTAAATCATATGAAGTGTGGGGTTTTTACTGTATAAAGAATGTGGTAATTTACAGTGTAAGATAACACCAGAGGTTACAGTAGTACTTCGTTTTCAAATAAAGTATTTTAATGTTTATTTAATAGGCATAAACATTAATTTATACATGTTTGTCTTTTCCCATTCTCATCATCCACCAAATAGTTGGTAATAAGAAAAGAAAAGTCACCTCAAGTAGTCTTGGGCTGCATGTCATCTTAATTTTTCAGATGGACTAGTTTATAAACACCTGCTGCATCACCAGTAGATAACATTCTCAGAAATGATTTTTTCCAGTTGAGTTGAGTTCAGTTCCCAGACTACTTTCGTGTCACAGTTCTGTAAATCAGTTCTGTCAAACACCTGTAAGAATAAAGAGAAGAATAAGCAGGAGAGGGGAAGACGAAAAATAAACTTCAGACCTTTTTTGATCACAGCATCAACAGTCCCTGTTGTCTCTGTTCACATCCTGCACATCGCACACTTTTGATGTGCTTGAAGAGCAGTCCAGCTGATATCAGGAAAGAGAGCCAACAACAGCAAACTGAATGGTCAGAGCTATCATACTGTGTCAACATTTAAATGAGTATTGATTACATTTAGATTAGATTACCTTTATTGTCATTGTAAAAATGATGTAAAGAAAGTTGAGGAACTTTCTCTTACACTATGCTATTGTAATCCCACTTTGAGCTTGTCCTTGATATATTGTTTCATACAAAGCTTTGTGTATGTGTCCAAAACAGACCATTGATTGATTTACACAAGCTCCTGCAATGATTAACAAAGACATCCAGATGCTCAGCTCTGTTAATGATGCTAAGAGAGGCATATGCCTGCCACGGTTATTAAAGCAGTATGTGCGCATGTCACCTCTTTGCCCATAGCCAAGAACTGGGAGTCAGACACTGCCAAGATGGCTGCAGGAGGGTGACACCTGGGAGAGCACAGAGAGCCAAAAGAGAAAGAGAAGCAGATTACAGCTGCAGCAGTATTTCTGACAAGGAGCCGTTGTTTTGTCCAGGCTGTTGATGACAAAGCTGTGGATGTGGACGTTTATTTAGCTGCGCATACATAAGACAGCTGATAGACACACATTAATGTGTTCTTCATTTTGGCCTCCATCTCAAAAGTTTGCTCAAAGATTAGTTTGACAGTTGGATGGCAACATAGCTAAGAGCAAAGACAGGCTGAGAAGAAGAGGGGGGGGAGTGAAAATGCAGCATGAGAACGACATGAGGAAAGAGAAATAGACGACTGAGGATGAAGGAGAAACACAACAGAGGGTTAGAGGCGGAAAAAGGGAAAAAGGCGGAGAGAAATTGACAAGGTTAAGATAGAAAGCAAGAGACAGAGAGAGAAAGACTGAAATGAATAAAAGAGAGAAAAAAACTGAGGGAGGGCAGATTTGCAGGTGTAGCTATTCCAGTGACACCGGGAAAATATATAATCGTGCAGGACGGGAATCCATCCCTGAGCTGCTAATAGGGTCCCCTGTTAAAAGACATGTCAGTCTGGGACGAGAGGGAGGCATAAGGATGACTGGCACACTGAATAATACAAGAGCAGCCACAGAGGGGCCACTGCTGCCAGGGAGGATAATAAGTACATGGAGGAAATGTCTGAGAGAGGTAAATGAAGTTTAAGCTGCAACTGCACTAAGATAATACACTGGTACATCTGTCTTCAATAACAAAAAATAAAATAAAAAATTGCTACACCGTTGGTTAAAGAATAGAGGATTATAGACAGCACTTGGGAGGCGATGGGGCAGTCGGAAACTTCTCCATGAGAGGAAGATGCTTGAAGAAAGGAGGAGCTGGGAGTTTGCTGAGGTCATCAACATTAAAGTTTAACTTAAATGCCAATGCATGTGTCTTGTTACACATAAAGTAACTGCCCTGGTACATGACTAAAGGAACATGGCTGCAGGTCTACAGCCATGCAACGCTCCCCCGCACCTGTTATTAGCAAGGTCGGTACTAACGCTCGGCCCTTAGCACAGGGCGGATGCATCTTTGATGATAGCGATGAAAGACTCTAAACAGAGCGGGAGTCTCCTGCCTCATACTGTAGGGATGTGTCCAACTAGAAGTTTGGAAAGTTCTGCCTATGAGGGCACTCATCCTCCTGAGGATAGCACAAATCATTCTCACTAAAATAATGCTAATGCGCTCATGTCACACTGGTGGAGTGATAAAGCTCCAGACTGATAGAAACCTAGGACTCCAGCAACTGCAAATGTGACTCTAATGGCAAGGCAATGCAAGGCAATTTTATTTGTATAGCCTGTTTTTACAAACAGTTTGTCTCAAAGGGCTTTACATAGCATCATAACAACATCATCTGTCCTTAGACCCTCACATCCACTGAGGAAAAACTCCATGGAAAACCCTTTTAACAGGGAAAAATCGGAGAAACCTCAGGGTGAGCAACAGAGGAGGGATCCCTCACCCAGGATGGGCAGACTTGCAATAGATGTTGTTACAGACAAGAAAACAATTTACAACAGATAATGTGAGAAACATGAAAATGTTAACAACGGCTGAAGGAGGAAGCTTCTGGTAGGCAAGGGAGGCAGGGAGAGCAGGTCAGAACCAGCCATAACTTAAAGCTCTGTCATAAAGGAAAGCCTAGACTGAAATGTAGTTAGAGTGTCTGCCTCTTTGACCCAGGGAGAGAGCTGGTTCCACAGTAAAGCAGTCCTAAATCATTGCGCTGGCTCAAACGCTTTGGTAACTGTGGCAACAGATACACAGAACATACGTTATTTCACAGTTTATTACGATGGCAATATAGTTGACAAAAAACTTGAGCGATTTTATAGTTAACTTCAACATATTTGGTGAATTTAATAATTTTGAAGACTGGGATGCAGCGGAAGAGAAAGAGAGAAGAGAATATGAAAAGAAGGAGCTGATGCGACAGAAGGAGATGAGACACAAGGAGGTGACACCGGAGGAACGTGACAAGCTTAGAGGATGATAAGGATGAGCTTAACACAAAGAAAACAAAGAAATGGGCAGTTCAAACACTTAGAGACTTCCTGGCTAAAGAGAAAATGGACATCAACTTTGAGAGCTACACTGCCACTACTCTTAATGACACTTTGCGGCTGTTTTATGCCTCTGTCCAGTCGACCAAGGAAGGAGGAGAATACAGTGTTGCTAGTTTTAGGTGTCTGAGAGCTGGCATTAATCGCCACTTGAAAGACGTAAACATCATTAGTGATACAATGTTCAAGACAAGTCATGCTGTTTTCAAAGCAATGCTGAAGCGTTACAGGAAGAGTGGGAAAGACACCAGCTTCCATCATCCTTGCATCCCTGAGTCAGAACTGGAAAAAATCAGAAATTCACCTGCGTTGTCTCCTGATACGCCCCTCGACCTCATCAGAAAGGTGTGGTTTGATATCCAGCTGTGTTTGGCTCGGCGTGGCAGGGAGAGGAACTGGGAGCTGACGATGACATCGTTAAACATCCAGAGAGATGAGGATGGCGTTGAATTCATCAGTCTTGCACATAATCCCCAAACAAAAAACCACAAAGATCCGAATGACCCGCAGAAGGAGAACCTAAGAGGCTTCATGTTCGCCAGGCCCGGTGACCCTCTGTGTCCAGTCAAAAGTTTTAAGAAGTACACCTCTAAATGTCCACAAGACGCAAAATCTTTTTATCTGCACCCGAAGTGCTCCATCACCGTGGCATCTGATGTGTGGTATTCCAGGGAGCCAATGGGTGTCCACTACCTGGGAGACATGCTCAAAAAAATCAGTGAAGAGGTTTGTACAATAGCTGCATTCTAATAATAATGTAGCCAACCACTCTTCTGTCCTCAATAATAGCCCGTTTATTATTATTTATTTTTTTTCAGGTGGGTCTGCCGTGGATATATACAAACCACAGCTTCCGGAGCACAGCTAGGTCGACTTCCGGATGCCTGGAAATTCGTCAGATCATGTCGGTGACGGGGCATAGGTGTGAGAGCAGCCGGCAGGCTTATTGGGCTCCGTCAGTACAGGAGAGACGAGAGTGGAACAACATTTTGTCTTCTCCCAACGTCCAAACCAGCAATTGTCAGGGCCCACAGACATCAAATCTCCACCAAAATGCAATGATGGACATCCCGGTCTCTCCCTCTAATTTCACTATCAACGGCAATGTTGCATTTAATTTTAAATAGTTTGTATTTCCTCTTGCCTACTGTCTTGCTTAGCCTACCCTCTTGCTTGATTTCCTTTCTACATATTAGAAAAGGGTTAGAGTGGTACCAATCGACTCCTCTCGATGAGTAGAACAAGGTAAGTGCAAACAGTTTCTTTCTACGACCTTCCTATCAAAAGTTATTAATTTTTTAAACTCTAAATTAGTTATAACATGTAAATTGCAATAGCGAAAGAACCGAGGTTATTTAATGAATCGCCTTTCTCCAGCGCTCATTCTGCTGCGAGATGAACTAGGGAGAGTGCTTTTTGCTCCAGCTATAGAAAAAGAAGAATTTGAACAGGAAAACACACAGATACACAGAAATACACACAAAGACAGACACAAATACATACACACAAAAAACACACACAGACACACAAAATACAAGTCTTTTTAAAGACTAACAAAAAACAACACCACCAAACCATTAAAAGGGGCTGTCAAAAGCCTACCGTCATGGAGTTTGAGGAGATTGCCACTGATAACACCTAATCCATCATCGACGCCATCCTTCCATTCAACGAGGACGTGGAGGGTTTCTTAAGGGCAGATGACATTGTGGTCCCATTGCATCCTGCCTTTCATCCTAACCCCCGGTCACTGGTGAAAACCTATGATCTGGATGGGGTGGTGGTTGAGGTGGATGGTTTTGCCGCCATCAAAGGAAGGATGGGATACCTCCGCATGAGGACCAGAGAGACCCCTTTTCAGGCAAAACCACAGTGGAAATACCTGAAAAAACACCTCCCTCTGAAGGAGATGTTGGAGGATGTGATAAAAGATTGGACGACTGTGCATGGGGTTAACTTGAGTTCCGTGGATGGAATGTGATGCTCACCGTGGTCCCTGAGGACAAAGTGAGGGTCAGTGATGTCCTCACAACCCTGAGTGCTGCAAAAGAGCTGACTGAGTCAGTGGTGTCTGATCTGGCTTTTGGGTTCAGCCAGGCACTCAGGCAGCTGAGCCCTGAAGAGATGAAGAACCCCTCGCTGCAGAAGAACAACGTGTTTCAAGTAGGCAGGTTCCTAGTTTGTAAGGATGACCAGCTGTCACTGTTCTCCGTAAAGTTGCAAAGTTGGGAGGGAAGGAGACAGGCGCACTTGAACGGCTGGACACATTCAACTCCATGTCCCACATCAAGTCATTGTCCTTGTATGTGGCTTGTTCATTGACCGACGCTGACGAAGACGTGGACCTGATGTGGTCGCGCTGGGGCATAAATCGCCTGTGTGGGTTCAGAGGAATGGTCTTCACGAACCTGTCACTCCATGAGGCGGCAAACTTCCAGTCGAACCTGAATGGGCGGCTCATGGACGTCGACAAAAAGATCTGGTCAATCTTCAAGTTAGGAGAAGTTTCACCGATGCTTAACTTTGTCCAACTCTACTGCGACTGCCCTCATAACCCCCTGTACAGTGTTGGGTAGTAACGCGTTATTAGTAACGCCGTTACTTTTTTCAGTAACTAATAACGTAACGCGTTGTTTTTTTTAATCAGTAACTCCGTTCCCGTTACCAAACGCTGCGTTACTCCGTTCCTTTCCGTTCCTTTTGGTTAGGTTTTACAGCGGCGCACACTTCCCATAGCGATCAATAAAGTTTCATTGAATTGAAAGAAAGACAGAGCACACTGTGACACTGTGAAAAACAAAGCGCTTGGTGGCCGCCCTCTAGCGTCCCACACACACGCTCCATGAAGAGGAATGGGTCAGAGCAGAGCAGAGCATGACGGCGAGCTAAGGTAACGAGACCGAAGCTATGTGCCAGTTTAGGCTGCAACCCCTGCACTGGGACACAGCTCCAGAGTCACAGCGAGCACTAATTGGAGTCCGACAGACGGACGCCGCGTCGCCGCCTGAAACTGTAAACACAGAGCGATCGCTCTGGGTAAACACAGCTGATCGATCGGAAAAAAAAACATGCCGCTGGAGTGAATTTATTTCGGTCATTGAAAACAGGTTCTTGAATGTAACGGTTGTAATGGTAATTTTCAGTATGTACTTGTTTGTTCCTTTCCACTGTTTTGTGCTCTCTATTTGACACAATACAGAGATACACGTTGTGCATGTTCTCACGTAACATCGCCTGATTCTCGGATTTGACTCCTGTTGCTGACCTTGGTGTACATTGTAATCTCTTTCAGTTTGCTAAAGTTCACTTGTGGGGAGTGTCACAGATTCTACAAAACTCCCCTGTTCAATGTATTTTTTGTTCCATTCCTTGCAGACTGCTTTGCACTCTGTTCGACTGAGAACCTTCTTTGCAAAGAATAAAACCCTTAAAAGACAGTCGATCTCAACATCTTTATTTCAGTTCTTGCCTAACAAATTTCCACAACACGGTCAAAATAAGACGTTGGCCTATCCTCAAGATTTTCCTTGCAGTTCTGTTGGGTCAAGCTGCTGACATCATGTAGCATGATGGTGGTACAATTTTACAGCTAAAAAACAATAGGCCTACGTGTTTTTTCATCAGCATCAGTAGGTAGGCCTACAGAACTGACATGGGGTTAGAGGGGAATTCGATCAACCTTTATTTAATGGGAGCATTGGGGGAAAAAAACCTTTTAAAGTAACGAAAAAGTTACTTTTTCAGTAACGCATTACTTTTTGGTTTAAGTAACTGAGTTACTAACTGAGTTACTTTTTTGATGAAGTAACTAGTAACTGTAACTAGTTACTATTTTTGAGTAACTAGCACAACACTGCCCCTGTACCCCTTCTACCGCCACCCGGTCAGTGGGGTGATTGCCTGCTGCGACCTGCTCCCCAAGCAGACGACCAGGGCTATGAAGATGAGGGCAAGGAAGTACGTAGATCACTTCAAGGATCTTTTATTGAAGGGGATCTACAACCTACCTGCGTGCATTGAAGGGGTGCTGCGCTTCACAGGCGAGAAAATCCCAAAGAGTCTGACAAGCTTCAGATTCTTCAAGGAGCAAGAGCTGATGGACCTACTGAGGAATGATGCGATGCTTGTTTCATTCAAGGCTGTGAAAGGGGATGGCATCAGGGATGTGCATCGGGGTGTAGTCGACAGTCTGGTGAGTGACCTGGACCGACTCTTGGACGAGTTCAGTGGTCAGGGGGGATACGATGCCAGCTGGAAAGCCTTCCAAATAGAGCTGGCACTTGAGGAATATTTTCACGGGCAAACGAGGGGTCCGATGGACATATGGTACAGTGCCAGCCTGGGAACAAGCTCGACAAACCCTAACAGCAGGACAAGGCAGAGGGACCTCCACCACTCATAAACTGGACAGAGGTGCCCACCCAGCACTTCCGGGTGGAGAGGCTATTCCCGCTGACCAACTCTCTGTTGGCATCAGACTTGGACTTGGGAAGGGAGATGGTAATGGTTGCCCTGAAGGATATTTACCAGTGTATCCAATACCTACTCTGGCCAGTTCTGAGGTCACAGTAAAGGACTGCAAGGACTACAGGGAGCTTGCTGAAGAGATGGGGAAACACAGGACACACTTCAGGTACCCCTGTGTCTTCATACGGATGCTGGAGCTGGTGGAGGAGAAAGGCAGGGACCCTGTGGAATGCCTTGTGGCAGGTCTGACCATCCTTCGCCTGAAGTACTTCCCCTGGGTCAGGTACAGAGCATTCAAGGGAAGCAAAAGGGTGAATTGGAATCACGCCCACTTCATCCTCCTCCGAAATGTGGGGGACTCTGTATCGGAGGAAATGCAGGCTATCCAGCTGGTCGAACGTGTCATCCAAGAGATTCTGGACAGGGGGTTGACGGAGGAGGGACACGTGGAAAGGTACAGGGAGTGGGGGATGCCCTGATTGCCATTTGTGCTGAGAAGAATGCCACCAGAGGTGAAGAGGGAGGACAGGAAGATGAACCTCCTGGTGTACCAGTCCTGCATTGGAATCTTGACAAATGGTGGGTATGTGGACTTTGAAAAGCTGGAAAGGCTCCACAAATGCCTCCCTGTCACACAGAGGCGACTGCTGGACGTCTGCATCAGGTCTGTCTTCTCTCTGAGGGTTAGGGTGATATTCAGAGTGACTGTGCTGTACAAGTTGGCAGACAACATACCAACCACAGTCACCTTGCCAAAGAGGAAGGCAGAGGGAAGCAAGGAGGAGGAGGAGGAGATACAGACAGAGCCTGTTGTGGAAGATGCAGAGACCCAGCTGTTGGGGGAGGTGGAAAGAACCCAGCAAAGGTCTGACAGCATGGCGTGTCCTGGCAAGTCAAAGAAGAAGTGGAGCGGGGAGGAGCTTGACCTGATAACGGACACAGTGGACACTAACAGTGATTACGCCCATTACATCCGTCAGTGCCAGGCGATGGAGATTCCCTACCGGTCCAAGAAGACCTTCACCATGCAGTGCCGGAGGTTGAGGGAAGATAAGTAGGCCTTTGTCCTTGATCTGGATCATGGTTCCTTTTTGGAGCCACTCTTTTAGTTGTTTTCCTGCACCCACACTGCATCCACTCATATTACACTTTTATTGGAACATAGCACCCACACAAACACAAACACTTACATTGGCAAACACTGCACCCACTAATATTACACTTTTATTGGAACATAGCACCCACACAAACACACCCAATTCACACTAACCCTTTATTGTAAAATAGTTCTTTCATTAAAAAAAAACAACCCACATGGACTCTGCCTTGACGTGGCGTGGGGGCTTACGTGCCCTGGGTTAGGGTGCCCATAAAAACGATTTAGGAAACTATCTCTGGATTCTGTGGAAATTTCGCATGATCCTCTGGACTTCGCGGAAGCAACCGCCCTCCGCTTCGCATCGGACGGTTCACGCCTCCGCTTCGCATCGGACGGTTCACGCCTCCGCGTCGTCCATTAATTTGTGATAATGGACACCTCGTCGGGCATTATCCCTTACTTAGAACACGGCTCACTTGAATACTCGATCCTGATTGGTCAATCACCAAAATTCTGCGGTGATTATTTTTCGATAGACACCGCTGAGCGGACAATAATCACCGTTGCTAGGGACTCCGTAGCAACGGTCGACTGGAAGAGCAGTGAGACCAAACATTACCAGCTTACAGTAAAGAGAAACTTTACCTTATGTTTCGTTGTTTATGGTAATTAAACAGCTTCGGACTAATAGTGATGTTAGATAAATGGCTTGTAACTTGTTACAAGGAGAGCGGCGGCTCCTTCCACATCGTGGCTGCTGATCAGAGCCTCTGACCCGGTCTCAGCTCTCCTCTCGTCTCGGTGGCACCGCGGCTCTGCGATACAAACGCACCCGTAGGCTAAATGGTAAAGTTGTAATCTCTCGTTTATGACAGATACGTCTACACACAACACACACATCGTAACACGTGTATGGTAATCAATCGATCCACTGATTGTTATCAAAGGCTTCAAGTGCACGACCGGGAGGAGGCTCAGCAAAACAGCGGACGTGAGCAGTCTCGCAGATTCGCTAAATGATGCAATTAAAAATCGATTTAAGTCGTATTTTGATCAACATTATGTTTCAAATTAATCATTTTACTCGTAGGCCGTGTTCTAAGCGGGATAATGTATAGTTGATCGGTTGTTATGGAGAAATATTTCTCCATAACAACCTCCGAACTATACATTATCCCTTACATGTTTTATGAAGTCCATGACAGATTTACAGATATAGGAACACTTAAACAGGATACTTAGAAAGTACTGAAGTGCATGTAAACGCAGTCACTGACTCTCAGGACCACCAAGAGTCCTGTTGGATGAGAGCTGAAACCTCATCAAGAATCAAAACAAGTCCAGTTGCCCTCAACTTCAGCACCTCACTGCATCACAAATGCCAGGTGTAAGATAAAGGCAAGTTTGCAACATGTATTAGCTGGATAGATAAGGACTTTTTAATATCAGGTACAAAATACAGCTACCTACTGTTAGCAGAGCAGAATGCACTTTAACAAGTTCATCTCTCTACATACTGGTTTGCTTTTTTTTGATCCATCTGTTTGCACAATGCATCACTGTTATTGCCTGAAGACAAGTGGTGGGCAGTAAGTACATTTATAACTCACACAGTAATTAATTAGCTCGACACAATGGACAGTTACAAACTTAGTGCAACTTTTAAAGCTCTTTGAGGTGTGTTCTCTTTTGCTAACAAATGCATTAGTTACTCAGAAACCACGTGGAGATTAATAGAAAAGTGTTAATATAGCATCAGAAGCATTACACTCTATTTAAAAAAATATATAATTTCCTATTTGTTTCGCTACAGTGTGTGATTTACTGTAAAAACATCAGACATGTCTGAACAGATACAATATGTTTTGTTTTATTTTGACCATGGTGGAATAAACAAAAGACAAAGAAACTCAACCATTTTGAGTGAGGGGATTTGTTTTTGTTGATACAGAAACACTACATCAGGATAGGGAAGCAAAACGGATGTTTTTCATTCTCATCAGATGTGTGTATGACTGAGGGAGTGATAGTGATGGTTTGCCTCTCTGAAAGGACTGTGAATAATTTTGCTTGAAGCTTAAGGATCTCACTTATAAATGATGGAAAGAAGTGCAGAACACAAATAGTCAGTGTTGGTAGTTGAGTGAGAGAGAATACTGTAAATGAGAGAACATCATACTCTCATATAGGACGCATTAGGACATGTTTACGTCATGATGTTGTACACATGTTTCTATACCAGGATTGTGGAAATAATTTATAATTCATATTATGGATCTTGAACAGTGAGAGCTTAATGATGCTTTGGTGTACATGTTGAGGGGCTGATGTCTGGGGAGAGGTATCGATCACACCAACACATCATTCTCCTCCTGCCTGCCTTTGTGTGTGTGTGTTGTGTGTTTGCGTCCCCTAGTCAGTGTTTTGCTTTGAGGAAAATTACAGGTGGTTTTAAAGGGCACAGAGAGCCACTGTGAAATCCACAGCAGTAGTCCAACACACACGCACACACGCTGATGTAAACATGTCAGACACAGTGGTACTCACACACTAGTAGTACTTAAAGCACTTCCTCCAGATTAAGCACACTTTAAAAGATTGAAGCCCACTCAATAACCTGCAACCTGTTCTGCTTAGACTTCGCTACACACAAATCTTATATAGTTTGGTGTTTCTGATTTTTTGAGCCGCTTCTGCTCTAGCTCAGGAGAAGAGTTGTTTGTAGGGTTTATGTTTATAAAGTTAGTCCATGGAATCAGGTCTATACCTACTGTACTATCCAGGAGTCTGTATTATGTTTGACACCAACCTGGATGAAATGCCGATGGAGTATGGTCATCCTTACCCCTAAGATTATGGAAAAGATCTGAAAATTAAGTTGTTTTTTTCAACCAATATTAAACTTTACCCTTCTTTTTTCTTACAATTATCACAATGCATTCTCTTTATCATGTAAATTAAATTAGTAGTTTCAGGCTTCCATTTGGTCACTGAGGGAGCTCCCCATCCTGAGCATTTGTTGATGATCTAGCCTATACAGAACATTTCAGTAGCTGTTTATAAACCATATTGTGCATAATGATTTAAGTGTGGGTGTACTGGGATATCTGCAAGATTTAGTCTGTGCCTGCCAGAAGCCTTTCAGGGGCTCACATGTATTGTGTGCCTGCTGCAAATTAGCCTGAAATTTTGAATTAAATCCCAGGAGTAATTACAGACAGGATGAGTGATGGTTTCAGATGCTTCAGACGGGACAGAAGTGACCTCAGATACATACACCAGGTATGTGAGCAGCTGCATCTCCAGGGAGGTGCATCAAGGGTGACATCTTCTTTTTGTGTAAAACGGTGTGTCTGTTATATTCTCATTAAAGTTCACTTGACTCGATAGCTGTTTATTGTACCGTCTCAGTATACTGATGTGTCCAAAAACTCAGTTGTCAGTTGTCGTATATTGTCTGATGTGAGTGAAAGACACTCAGCGAGGGTTCCAGGGTGCCATTCCGAAGGGCCGCCACTCCGAACGTTTACTTTCATTTGTCGGAATGCCGACCCTTAATTATTTATGGGAAAGGGGTGCCATTCCGAACCTGAAAAAGAGGGTGCCATTCCGAACCTGAAAAAAGTTGAATGGTTTTAGCAGGGTAAACCCTAGTAAATGCATTGGTAGTGTAGTTGTTAGAGCATGCGTTTTTGGTGCGGTAGATCAGGGTTCGACTCCCGGGGGAGACACCTATTAATAGTGATTTTATTGGCCTCTACCTAATCTTTTTACTAAACTTAACCAACTCCTTTCTGCATTGCCTAAACCTAACCAAAGCACAGAGCAAGGAGCAACTTTGGAGGCGGAGGGGGAGGGGGAAGGGGGCGTTGTCCCCGCGGCGCGTCGTGTCAAGCCGGGCAGGAAGTCAAACCACGAGAGAATCCGGTCAATTTTCAAAATAAAACACATTCGGAACGGCGGCCCCTCGGGAAGTTCGTAATGACGGACCTTCGGGAATTTTCGGACTGGCAGACCGTCGGAATGGCGGTCCTTCGGAATGGCGGTCGGCCCCCCTCAGCGAGACACTTCACAAGCCAAAGATATGGTCAAGATAAAGGTAATACAAAAGTTCTAGCATGATACATTTTTCAAACATAGTCTGCTCCCAGTCAGTGAAGTATGTCAATGTAAGTTGAAGGACACTTTCTCCCCATAGCACAATCACAGACTTCATTAAACTGGAAATCATTTCTTGTTAATATAATCTCCAAAAATTGGAGAATTACCCTCAGGGCAGTGAAGGTCTGGCACGGTGCGCGGTTCCCACTTCCACAGCTTTCAAGCCTGAGTTTTGAGTTTGTTAGAGTCCAGACCGGCATACAAAAAATAAACACATATCCAGAAATCCTTAAAGCTTCAGTATGTAACTTTTTATTAGCAAAAATCAAATATTGCTTTCATAAACATATGAAGAGCTCTTTTCCAAAACGCTATAAATCCATTTTAATAGTTTTCCAGAAAATGACATTTTTTACCTAGACCCACCCATTTTGTTAATATTCAATGTATCCTGTTTAAAATGATTGTTGGCTCAGTCTGAACATGTTGAACAATGATTATTAAATCCAACAACAATATTGTTGATAAAAAATTAAAAGTTTATTTATTTTTTTTCCCAAAACGCTATAAATCCACATTTAAAAAAACAAAAACTGATGGTTTCTGTCTTGAAAAACCAACCAACAAAAAAAGAGAACATCACTGAGTTGCCCGCACATCTCTGTGTGTGTGACTCTGTGTGCTCATGTTGCTGTAAACAAAAATACGTCTTTGCTGTTAAAAAAAAAAAAAAAAAATCGATCGTTGATTCGGAGGACAGCCAGCATTACAGGCGGGGACGAGGCGCCTACCGTTATGCGGGGGCTGTGGGGGTATACTTAACGGCCCAGTGTCCACCACATAAACAGATACTGTAATTAACACAGAACCCAGAAACTACTGAATGAATGACTGAAAACAAACCTCTGTTCAGCGCACCGCTGAATGGATGTATGCATGGAGCGCTGCGCTCATAGAATTCTGAGGAGAGGGAGGAGATGTCGCGTTTTGGCTAAAAATAGATCTGGCGCTTATCGCGGTTTGGAGGGAAACTGCACCTTGCGGTGCCTTTTAAACAGGGAAATGTAGCGATTTGACGTGATACGTTGATGGAGCAGTGAATAGGCTCAGTACACAGCAAAATGGCGTGACAAACTCATTTTTTTTAAATTTGGCGTTTATCGCGTTTTGGAAAAGAGCTCTTCATATATTTCACTCAAGCATTACACCTGCATACAATTGAAAGCTTTCTCGTACCTTAGAATGAGTTGTTTAAAGTTGTTACAAATACATAAGGAGGGGCGCACTGCACCGAGGCTGCACGTCGCATCGCCATTTTTTACGTTTCAGTGGCAGTATGACCATAGGTAACCACAGAAACTCACCGGCGCTGTCGGCTCGTTGAGAAAGTTTTCCAGGTAGCGCCTGTTGAAACTGTCACCACTGTGTGAGGAAGACCGGAGGTACTGATGTTGCATTCAGGTGCAGTCAGACACCTGAATGACGCCGTCGGCAAACCAACCGGATGTCATTTTACTCGACGAGAGAAAGACGGTAAAAGTTGGGTCAGGTAAACAATACGACATCACCATGACAACATATTGTCACGCCTGTATTGTTTTGCCTCGTGCTGGCGGACCACTTGTTTACATAGACACTTGTTTATCCCTTTAAATGCAGCGTCTGTTGTCTGTCTGACTTCTGCCCAAGTTCACGTGAATGCAACATCAAGAATACATTCCGATACGCAACCACACCACTAAATGGGGCAAATTCGTACATATTATACCGTTAATGTAATTTGAGTGGATATAATAATATTTCAAGCTATAACATAACGTTGTTGGTGGGGACAGAATGTGGTTTCAGTGAGGTTAGGGTGAACGTCAGGATTAGCTTTTTATTGTGATGGTTGTGGTCAGGGTAAGGGGCTTAGAAAGATGTGTGTGTCTGTGCATGTGTGTGTGTACTGTCGTTGCACTATGTAGAACTGGATTACACTGTCAGCATCAATCAGAACATCACCCTTCTTCCTGCCTGTATGTATGCCACGGCATTTGTCCACATGGGTTCAGAAGTATAGCTGTGAAGTGTGTGTGTGTGTGTGTTCCTCATGTCAGTGGTGAATGCCGATAATAGCCCATGGCCTGCTCTGTGCTCACTGACATTTGACAAAGTTGAAGTAGAGGAGTGATGATTGACAGAAAGAGGCAGGAGATGGAAACAGTTGTCAGTTTTTCCCCCGAAAGCTTCTCAGCAGCCGTGGCCACTCGTCCACTTGTTCTGCGGAGGTTAATTAGCACAGAGGCACAGAACACAATGATGCAGCAAAATCTAACATGACTCTGCATCTCAAAGAAGAAAAAAGTGGCAAAGCTTGTTGATCAACTGACTGACCATTTTTTAATCGTTAAAAAAAAAAAAATGTGATCATGTGAAAACCGAATTAATTCTCTAAGAATACATCCAAAGTGATTTTTAAACTACAGAAATGATGCCTTCAGAATAGGTTGATCTGAAATTTCTGTGCAGGTTCAACATTTCACAGAACTGTTTTAAGCAGGTCATGATTATAGATTGTCTAGGTACAATTATTGTCAGAGAAATAATTACGGTATTACGATGAGCACGATTATTATGCATTAATTAATTTCACAACACTATGTATGAAATAAAATACAGACTCAATAATTACAATGCTAATTATTTACACAAGATATTTTAAGGAGCTATAAATAAAGGACCAATTATATTCCCCAGGGAAAGTGTTTGAATTATGTCATTATTGTCATCGATATGCTTAAGTTAATTTTAATCGTTTTTTTATTTGATTATTATTTTTTATTACAAATGACACGCAAACTTTTAAATTCCTACGAATTCAGTGTTCCACTAGGTAAATGGACCAGTATCTGTGCATTTACCCTTACATTTGTCAGATGATTCCAACATGACCTTTTTTGGAAAGTGATGGTATTTAGGAATCTTTACGATAAATTAATTGTGGCAATACCACGTTAATACCACGATTAATTGTGAAAACAGGTAATGGTGACATCAGTTTGAAGCCTGTCACTCAGGACAAGAATTTCAACAATGAACACTTCCCACCCTTAATGATCGCCGTCTTGGCTACATAGTGGAATTCTCCACCAGTAAGAGGAGCCCGCTGATGTGGCGGTGCAATCTCCAGCTCACATTAAACAAGACTAGTGCAACACAAGACAAAAAAAAAGTCATAATAAGGCGTTCATTATTGCTAACTGAAATTACAAACAAAACAAGCTGGTAGATGTGTTTACGGGCAACAATAGCGGTCCAAAAAACAGGGTTCGTACGTTTTGAAAAAACCTGGAAAAGTCATGGAATTTGAAAATGTCATTTTCCAGGCCTGGAAAAGTCTTGGAAACATGAATTCACCCCAAAAGTTTTGGAAAAGTCATGGATTTTTTTTTCCTGCAATGATAACATTTAGTAATAACGGTCTATCAAGTTGATTTTAAAAGTGATAAATATTTCATATCGAAAGGTGTCGCGCATTGATCAGCCTCGTTCTCGTCAGATCCCACGTGTCGTGCGTAGCAAGGTGCAGCCTACATCCATGGGTGCAGCTCGGATCGAGTGGCAACACGCTCCAACAGTTTAGCTCGCAAAGATGACAGGAAGAAGAAACAATATTTGGCTGCACACAGAGAAGTATTTATGGCTGGAGAAGAAGGAGGACAAAGGCAAAGCTAAATGTGTCGTATGCAGTAGACAACCCTGGTTCCCTGAAGTGTGAGCCCGGTGACACTCAGTCAATCGAGATGCAAGAATTTCATCACACGAACGGACCGTGTGTCCGCAGTCCGAGCGGACGTGGCGGCGCACATTGTTTTTTTGTTTTTGTTTTTCTCCCCGTGCATGTCCGCAGCGAAATTCTCCCCACCAGTAATATGACACACACACACACCAGTTCTGAGTTCATACACTCCAGCCATTCTTGCCTTGTTGCCTTACAATGATAGGACCCTCAGTCAGTAGTTACTCAATGTGCTTTTTTTTTTTTTTTTTTTTTTTAAAGGAAGAAAAATCTGAAACAACTCACTACAGTTCTTCTCAAGTACACCAGAACGATTCATTTGTGCAAAATTTTTTTTTCACCCCCTACAGGGGTTTGGTGACTCAAAAGGCAAGCCTATGCATCTTCAGGTATATGCACCCCCTAAGGGGCGTTTTTTATTATTGTTTAATTGAAAAATTACAAACAAAACAAGCTGGTTGTCAGCTGGTTTGTTTGTTTAAGTTTTCTGCATACATTGATGTTTTAGAGGCAACAACAAACTTGCGGTCCAAAAAAAGTTGTTATTTCCGGTAAGTGCACAGTGACAGTATTCGATTTGAGATAATGCTAACTGACGGAATTTGCGCACTACAGAAGTTACTGTAAGTAGGCCTGACCCACAAGTGATGGTTTACAACTGGTATTGGTCCTCACAGAGACCCACACTGCTCCGTATTCTACAGCATTAAGGGGTTTAGGGTGGAAAAGGGGGCTAAAGAAATGGGAGGTCGGACTAATGGAGCAAAAATAAAGAAATGTATGGTCGGACAAATGGGTAACGGACAGACGTGTACAGATGGGTAGTCGGACAGACGCCACGACACCTCTCCCAACCGTGCAGAAACAGTCAAAAAGCAAAAGAATCTGGACTTTTGGTTCTACAGTCATTTTAAGCAGAGAGAGAGAGATGAATGGTAAAAATGGCTTGTGGGAAATGCTGGAAAGGACCCAATCTTCAAGTCTTGTGGGAAACTGGAAGGAGCCAATCTCAAGTCAGTGTCAGTTACAATACATCTGTGACCATTTAAAAGGTTTCCGCAATTAAGAAAAAAACAAGCACCTGTGAAAGAGGTTTCACCATGGTAAAAGTCTACTGTTTCCATGGAGACCATTGATTTGTTATCGTATTTTCAAAGCTGGTAATGTTAATGAAGAGTGGCAATATGTCATCCTCCTGTTGTTTTGATAGGAACCTCACCATGGTGCTAAGCAGATGGTTAAGAGTGTTCAAACTCTGGGAGTGAAGCGAGAGGCCCAGGACATAGATTACTGTGACTACACCTGACTGGAAAGGTCATACGGCATAAAACTGTAGAGCAGCCATTAATCTGTGGAGAGTAGAGGGAACCAACTCTAGATGATCAGACAAATCATGAACAGACACATTTCGGATATAACATTAATCACTTGTAGGGCAGGCACTCATAGTTTTTTACCTTTTTTTTGGGTTGCGCTGGTCTTTTATGAAACACTTTGACTGACTGTGAGGATCACTAAGTTTAAGACTGAGATAGTATGTAAAGTTTTCTCCACATTGTAGGGAAACATTAAATCAGACTTATAGGAAATTTTGATCTGAGTGTTTGTGTATAACTGGTCCCACAGCTTGATTGCTGACAATTCAGAATCAATGGTATATTTGTGTGTCAGTCTAAGCTCTGAGCTTTAAAAATGTGGAAAGAGCTCCATGCTTTAACATGTTGGGGTACAGTCTAGCTATTGATAATTTACAGTAGGCTACTGCTCTCATAATCTAAAGTAGGTTTTTTAAAAGACATGGTCGCTCTCCATGGTGCTGAACTTACTTACTTGAATTGTGTGTCAAAAATGTAGTAATTCTTGTGAGCCCCACTGTTGTGGCCACGTGTATGTTGTAAAAGGGATGTAATGTCAAGCTTTATTTAGTTTAATTGGCCCGATCATGTGCCCTCGCCCCTCAACCCAGTGTAAAACTCATAGGCCCAATAGTCTGCTCTCTCAGACTGACTCCTGATCAGCCTGGAATTATATTAAACTTTTACCTGAGCAGGAACATCATATTAAATGCATGCTCTGTTCCTTCACATCTAACTTTTATTATCTCAATGTATTATCTAACTGACCTGGAAATTTACATGTCGTCCAGGCAATGGTGCCTTAAAACATGTGTGCAGTTATTAATATCAAATTTGAATCATAATTTTTTTTTAATGAGTGTCATTTCTGTAATATCTGCACCCTGGTCTCTCTCTCCACCCATTTCTTTCTTTTTAAATGCTGAAGCACAGAAAAGTGTCTGCCCAGCAATACTTTTCTTTTTTTACTGTTTAGCTGATGATAAAGAACAAGAAGTGTCATTAGCTCCAGTCATCTGTATTGCAAATTTTGTACTCAGTTAAATAGGCTGGAATGTGATTCTCCCTCCTCAGCATGTTGTATCATTATCGTGGCCATAGAGCAAGTCAATGGGGTTCTTTCCTCAGCACAGTCTCTATAGGGATTTTTTATGAATACTGTCTTCTCAAACACAAAGGGGAAGTGGTGTAACAGTCCTGACAAAAATACATTGAATACTTTACCAAATGTAGATTCTCTGAAAAACTACAGAAGTGCACATTTGCTTTAACCCTTTGATGCACAACATGGGTCTAAAGTGACCCGACTGAGTTTTTATCTGCTGTATCTTTGCAGTCAATTAATTTCATTATTCAGTATCCCAGGTATTCCTCAATATAAACTTGTTTTAGATCATAATTTATACTTTTTTTTTAATTTTCACTCGGTTCAACCCGAGTGACTGTGTCACTATTGATGAGCAGCTGTTGCCGTTCTGGGGCAGGTGCAGGGTTCTGCAATACATGCCCAGCAAGCCTTCAAAGTATGGGCTAAAAATCTTTTGGATGTGTGATGCAAGGGTGCCGTACGCAATAGATGGAACTGTCTACACAGGGAGGCAGCCAGGAGAGGAGATGAAGAAGAAGCTTGGGGAGACTGTTGTCCAGCAATTGTGCAGTGGGATCAGAGGGACAGGTGAATATACAATGCAGAATATCAGTTGTAGCACAATATCTATGTTTCCAGTCTTTCATAGTGTGTAATTTGTTTTATATGATTCCTGTGTAAGCAACAAAAAAAGAATAAATGTGAAGTCTTTGAATTTAATTATTTTTATGTCATATACTTATAAAAATGCAATCCTTTTTTTTTTCCTCCCATAGGCAGGAACATCTTTTTTACTAGTGTCCCTCTGGCTGAGAAGCTCCTTGAGAAAGACCTAACAGTTGTGGGCACTCTCCGCCAGAACAAGCCAGATATTCCACCAGTGATGAAGCCATCCAAACAGCGCAAGTTCTACAGCTCTGAGTTTGGATTCAGAGAAAGAAATTATGTTCTTAATTTGCTTGCCTGGTTAAATAAAGGTTAAATAAAAAATAAAAGAGGCAACATGACAATGGTGAGCTACGTACAGAAAAAAGGCAAGTCTGATGTCCTTCTAGTACAAAACAAAAGGAGGAGTGGACACAATGGATCAAAATTGTTGACCTACAGCAAACAAGAAATGGATCTTTGGTAGGTCAATGTTGTTATATTTGGTCACAAATCAGATGTTATCAGAGGTATGTGTCTACGTTATGTCTTTACTTACGTTCATGTATGCATAATAAATAATTTCAAATATAAAATGTATGATTATTTGGCCCAGAGCACTGCTAAAGTGATTATTTGAAGCAAATTTTTTGTTATAGTATGTCATTTAATTCAAAATCACATTTGGATTAATGGGTCATTTTTTGACCCATGTGTGTAAACTTGTAGTAATTCAAAATCTATTTTTATTCATAAAATAAGAAAGGGACAATGGAATGATTGACCTTGTACTAATCCAAAACAACATTTTAAAAGAATAATTGGGACATTTAATAATAAAATTAACTGATTTCAAAAGATACCGCAAATAAAAAACACTCACCCAGCAAGAATTCACATTGAAAATGAATGTGGGTCATTTTAGACCCATCTTGTGCATTAGAGGGGGTGTGCATCAAAGGGTTAAAGTTGTTCGTGCAAACTGGTTTTTACAGTGAAGTTTCCTCTTGTGCTCTTCATCCTCTGAGCTAAAAACAGTTTCTGTAGATTTTTTGGAAATATTCTATTTTTTCTTTATACATTACAACCAGCGTATGTATTTAAACTAAATCTTTCAGTTCAGTATTCCTGATTGAAGAAACAGTCTGTTGATGTGATCTCTATAACCTACAGTATCTTATGAATAATTCTTACTGCTTTTTTTCTGTAATATAATCAGTGGTTTTATGTTTGTAAAGTATCTAAGTATTCCAGTGAGGAGAGAAAGAGAGCAACCTTCAACAGACTGTGAGATGACTGGTAAACTGGACATGTGGACACACTGCCAATAAAATGAAAAGCTAAGAAAAATACAACTTTGGGGAAAAGAATGTTGCACATATTTGACCTTTTAAAATGCATATCAGTGTTTGGCCTGAGACCAGTCACATCTTTTATGCATCAAATAAAATGTCACTTATCAGTAAAAACACACCAAAAAAACACACAAATCCCACTGAGACCTCCAGACACAGGGCATGTTCCTCTGTGGCCATGTCAAGTTGTTCAGATCAATGAGAGTGAAGCCACTTTGAAGATGACCTTGTGAGTATTGAGACGAACAAGCCTGATTGTTAATGGCAGCTACTGGAACATATTCAAGGTAAAACAGTTTATTGATGCACAGGGCCGTTTTAGAGGAGATATAGGTTCTGGGGCCCACAGCCCAGAGGGGCCCACAAAAACTCCCAATAGCCTAATCTTTCTATGGCTAAATTATTCTGCATATAACCCAAAGACTCATACATGTACTACTGCAAAAGAAAAAGCCACAAAACATAAGGTATTCATGAAATAGGTTTTTATTTTCAAAAACCTCCCCCACTTCTTTTAAAAACTGGTTTAGTCCATGCTGGAGCAAACTCTTGATTGAGTTTTTAGCTATTGTAGCACAGACAGGTTACTGGTGCTAGAACAGAGAATGTCAAAGCAATTGTTATGTACATGCCATGCCAAATGCCATGAATGATGTGGTCAAAATGTGTGCATTCTAATAGTAAAACTGTATGATGCTTTTTTTCTTTCTTTTAATACATGAAAACCAAGGCTAGACTGTATACCCTTGTTATTTGAAGCATACTAATAATGGCTCTGCACTAGAGGTGGTTGTTCAGTTCTTACAGTTGCAATGTCTAAGATAAAGATTAAAGGAGAACTCTGCAAGTCCAGTTGCTTCGTTCTCTAGAATACAATATAGCATGCTTGTCTACTATTTGCAATGGCAAAAATTTGTCTTTGTCTTACATGTGCGGCAAGTACAGAGCTCCCCCTACAGTTGTGGAGTGCATAATTAACAACACTGTTGTAAAAACTCAGATGAGATTTGGAACACTGGGTCAGTGGTGCTGATCTTGCAAGGTTGGTGTTCAGCCCAGGGACACTAGGGGGAAATCAGAGAACCGTCTACAAAACGCTCCAAAAGTGTGGTGTTACCTTGCCTTTCACCATGTTTACATCAAGTAGCTGTAGTAAGGACCAAGATTCCTTGTGAATAGAACGCGCAGAACACAAATTAATGTTCCTTTCGATGGGGATATACCAATAAGCGTATACCTGACCAAATATTTAGGTTAGAAAAGTAGTTACCCTGGGGCCATTTTGGGGGCTTTCAAAAGGGTTATTGGTGTTTACATGGCCATGCACAGCTGGGTTATTGCTAATGTTCCGGTTGTGAAGAAACTTTCATACACATTCAGTGTGAAACGGCACAATTGGCCACCAAGAAAGCAGGAAGACTTCTCAGCTCACAGTGGGCTGCCTCATTAGCATGGCTGGAGGAAAAAAACACAGCTGAAGTCTGACTGAGCAGGATGCCACAACACAACAGCATGACGCTGCACACAGCTGAGAGGTCCTGGGGAACCCATCAATGATTCAGACAGGATGAACTTTGGGAAATCATACAACGATAATGTATGGCTACTGCAGCGAGGAACGGTCAGAGAGGAAACAAGTCGAGGTGTGGAAGTTGGTGGTTCATGTGGCAGCGGCTGAGAGGGCCAGGTGTTTATTTATGGTTCATCCTCCATGTGCACCATGCTCGCTTGCTAACGAACAGGCCTCACTGTGACAGCTACCATCTGTGAACATGAGCTACAAGCCAATTTACCTGCTCTGCGCACAGCAACACACACATGGAGAGAGCCACTCATCTGCACATCCATACAGACGTACAGTAACATGAACACTCACACAGATCCCAGGCTGACGTCTCCCTCAGAAACACACATCAAAGGGCCGAGCGAGCCCAGGGAATAAACAGGAAGCAGTCAGTGTCACAAGTCAATGCGTTTCAACATTTTAACTTTGAAGCGAACTGTCGCTCTCCCATTCTCTGTCATTTCCCACCATTCTGATGTGTTCTTTTTTCTGATTTTATTCCTTTTTCAGCCTCACAAACTCAATGTGTTCACACGTCATGACTTTACTGGCTGAAACCAAGTTAGGGCTGGAAATCACATCATGTTTTCCTGCAGTGCAATAACCTAGTTACTGTAAAACATGTGCGTACATGAATTCAATTCCTCCCAAACACATAACCATGTTTTACGAAAAAACAAAGCACTTTGGTGGTCTCAGCATTATGCATTGAGGATGCATCTGTTTTAAATCTGTTTACATCCGTTTTTTTGTGTGTCCTAATGTGTTTTGTGTTTGCATCTCATATTTGTTTTTTATGCTATTTTTATGTGATGTTGAATGCTTTTATGTCCCTCACTCCTGCGCAACAAATAGCCCCATTAGGGACAAATAAAGTTATTGTAATGAAGTAAAATACCACCACATATCAAGCCCTCATGTTACACTTGAGAGCACATGAGAAGACTCCTGCTCTGCGTTGATTATGTACTTCATAAACACAAGTTTGCACAGTTTGAAAGGCGTGAATCATGTCGACACAGTGAGACACTTGACACAACGACATAAGACTTCATTGTCTGCGCTTTAAGTGATAACCACTTCTGTCTGAGAGGCATTGAACCACTCTGAGGCTTGTGACTCTGTTATACACTTTCCTGGAGATCCATTGACAGCTTCATTCAACCCTCTACAAAAAAAGCTTTTCATTTGTCTGCAACAGGCAACTCAATGATGAGGACTGTACAAGAGGACGAGAGGTTGTTGCCAAAACCATGAGAGAGTGCTGAGTCAGAGGAAAATGGGAAAAAAAGAAGAGGAAGAAAAAAGATTAGCAGGGAGGGTGAGTGCAGGGCTGAGTCTGCAAATAAGTGAAGACCAGATAGTCCAGTGACCTTATAGAGGAATTCTCAGAGGAGAGACCAAAAGGTTAAACCACTGATTTCATGCGGAGTTTGTGTACAGAGCAGAGATATGCATGTAAAATGAGCTGGGTGCTGCTGAGCTCACTGGGAAATGAGCATTGTAGAAAGTATTGAATACCTGAGCTGTCTTTGAGTTTCCTTTCGAAAAATGTTATGGCTGTATTTCACTGACCAAATACCGTAAAATTTGGTGTATAAGTCACACTTTTTTTTTTTTCATTTTAAAAGTTGGGTGTGGGTTATAGACCAAGGAAAATGTCAACCCCGTTTCCACCTGGGATTAACAAGCATTTTTAGTGATCAGACTGCAGTCAGCTGACCATTTGAAAGTAAAGGTGTAAACGCACTCAAGACGCGGTGAGGATAAATTGTGATCCGAACGGCCAAACCAGTGGTCAGGGACACATTGTGACCACATTGAACACAAGTGTCCTGTGTCCACATAAGTATCCATAAGTATTGCTCATAATTTCAAGAGCAAAGGCAGATTCTTTTTCAAGAAGATGAGCATTTCTGCTCTCTTTCCTCCTAGCCTGTTCTTTCTTGCATCAACAATGTTGGACGCTACACTGAACTAGGGCTGTCAATGAATGGCAGAAATGAGGTTTGAATATTGCCTCTTAAAAAACACAGATATTCTAATAAAAATCTAATTTCTATTTTTTCATATTTTCTCCAAAAATCAATACAAAGAATGTGCTCCCTAACTTCCTCGTATAATTTGGGCAGCGCATTTTCAGAGATATATTTACGACCCGGCAAACAGTAGCCTATTTTGGCTCCAAATGCTCCATTGAGCAGTAAAATCCCACATTTTCGATGACAGACAGGGGTTGGTCATCCAGGACAATGAATTCCACAAATTTGTCTGTTATCCTTGTTGCTTTTGAGCTGTCTCTGGGGAGTTTATCTCGTTGCTTTGGTAAATTTGTCGTGTTCTTTAGTGTGACGCATCTTCGGGTGTTTAAGTTGCTGGTGTTAAAATTAGCAACACTCGTGCCACCTCTTGAAATTGTTGCATGTCGCAGTCTAACTGGTAGGAGCATCCAGCCTGAAATACTGCCATACTGCCGACATGCCGCTAGTGCAAGTCAGCTGCTACTTAGCTTAGCTTAGCTCAGGTCCGAGCCTTGTGTAAACTCGCTCTGGCTCTGACGCTGTGCATCTGTCACGTGATCCATTCTTCTTCGTCTAAAACAGCAGGCTGCAGCAGCACAGCGCCACTGTTTTGGATCGGCGAAGAAGAACTGTGCCAGAGCTAACGGAAATTACGTGGAATCGGATCAGTAAACGCTGATACCAATGCCAGTGTGGCAAGGTGAAGAGGGCCCGGGCGGGGATTGAACCCACACCTACCGGGTAAGAGTCATGCGCGCTTGCCAGTCAGCAAGGGACATCCCATTGGCCAAGTAGCCAGGGCGCATGATCAATTGGAGGCATAGTGACAGGAACCTCAACTGTCACACCAGCGTTTTCGGCAGTATCGGAGCAATTTCAGATAGGCTACTGGTATCAGAATCAGAACAATTCTACCTGCAAATCAGTAGTGCTAGCTGAGTCTCCCTCATCCATCATGTGAGCTTTTCCTTTTCTACCATAGCTGTCTTTGTTGCTCCTCTGTAAGATGTGCCTGGGCCTTCACATGGGAAACAGCCTAAGTGATGTTCAATTAATGATGTAATAATAAAGTTAGTTGATGGAAACACAACAGTACATTGTAATCATAATTTCAAGAGGTTGCAGGAGACGCATTTAATGATGATTTAGCTCCGTGACAGCCAGACGTCCTCCTTCACATCCAACACTTGAATGAGAAATCATCCGTCTGTACAGCTCTTCACTCTACCAGGCTGTGATCTAGAGCAACAGCATCATCTCACAGGGAAATGAGCCTGATGTTGATGACAGGTGGAGCTTTTTCAAGGGAGAAAGAAAAGGAGACTGGAAAGAGAATTTAAAGGAGTCAAATGAGGGAAAGAGCAGCTTAAAAATGGCACAAAGAGGCAGACTTATTAAAATGATGCCTTATGTGGCGGAGAGCTCGTGCTGCTCCCTGCTCATATCACTCTTTGTAATTTCACCGCTCTCTCTGCCCACACGTGCTGCAATTAAGCTGTGAGACTCAGAACATATAAACCACTATTAAAGCCATTTCACTGGCACTATGCTGCACCTCCATTATTTAATCTACAGTTTATATCATTACTGGGACCCAGCTTCGTCTTGGAAGTAACTGAGAATATGCAACTCACTTAAAACTTTGTGTTCTGTTATGATCGTCTCCTGTAAGTTGTTGGAACTGTTTTGCTAAAATCTGCAACAGAGGTTGGTAGCCTAATTTTCAAGCACATTGTAAGGAAGCAGACTTGTGGATTATATGAGTTGCCTTGCAGTGCACTTTCATGGGTAACAGGTCGGAAAAACACCGGTTATGGGTTGCCTGGAACGCCACAAAGTCGTATATCGTGACTTGAAGCCGTAACTTACGGGTTCAAAAGCCTGCCTTGAACGCAGCATCGGTTGTACCTGACAACAAGAAGGGAGAGCGCTGCTAGAAGCAACATGTCTGAGAACCCAAAGAAGTGACCAAGAGGTTCAGAAGTAGATCCTACTAAAAAGAAAAAGCCTTCCCGTTTGGCAGAAGAAAGAGAGTGACAAACAATTAGGGGAGGGGAGGAGTGGTGGGTTACACCAGTCCGCTATATTGAGGTGCCGGCCATATCATTGTAATAACGTAGAAAGAATATAAGTTTTGCACAATTATCTTTATATGCAGCACTAAAATGAACCACCGCCGTGAATGTTTCCATGTAAATTGTTAAAGGGATAGTTCACTCAAAATTGAAATTTCACATTATCTACTCACCTTCATGTCGACTAAAGGCTGGGAGAAGTTTCAGAGTTATCCATGGCTTCTCTGAGTTACAGGGGGTCTCGACGTACTGTAGCAGTGCATGTCCATGTAACGTTTGCAAATGGATACCAACTCTCTTTGCCAAGGGCTGGAACGCATCCGTCAGGCACGACTGCGCGTTAAATAAACTATTTAAAGATTATCCTGTGAGTGCTGCCGTTTCAGCTTTTTTCGTGGTTTGATTTTTTGAGCTGGCACCCACTTCACTTTTTATGCAAGAGTTGAGCATGCCATTTCCTTTGTTCTCTATATTTCAAGCTTATTTGCAGAGGAAGCCTCTTCCTGGTCCATCCAAATCTCGCGTCCATTTGCGTCTTTTTGACTTTATCTTATTGTGCATAAAATTCGCCTTGCGCTCAGTGTGAACACAACGTAACAGTTCTCACTTCATCGTTAAGGGGTATCTCCCTTTGGAGGCCACTTGTGCTAGTGTCAAGAGAAGAGAAATGAGATTGGGCCTTTGACTCTCTCAGAAGTCTTATTTAACCCTTCAAACAATGTGTGCAGCCATCTGACTTGTATTAGCCAATAGGCTGCATGTGTGCTCAGAGAATTTTCATGCCATCAGTAAATACACAAGATACACTTCTTTCCCTTCTCACTTATATTTCACACACATGCACGCACACACAACCAGGTCCCTTTTTTCTCTAGTCTTTGCCATCTGGTCACCCAGCATTACTGTCAGGGTCTCAGCAGAGGCTAATTTTAAATGAAGCAAACACATAATCTTAGTCACTGACCCTTGTTAAAACACAGACACAAAAATACACATACTGTACAGATAGAGTGCTTGTTCTGTCTCACTAATGCCTTTTCCCCTCTCAAACACACACACCCATATGTTCCATGAACCTGTCTGGATCGCACAACTGTTGAGCAGTGACCTCTGCCCTCCCTGTTGCTGAGGCCTCAGCAGGAGTTAATTGTCTAATAACTGAGCATGTCCAGGCATCACCTCGTTTCTGCTGACACACACTGCTTTCCTCTAATACCTGACAAAGAAAAAAGAGAGATTTCCCCGGGCACAGCCACAGGCTTTGTGTGTTTGTGTGTGTGTCAAAGGAATTTGATGTGAATGGTGCAAAAGAGGGTTATTGGACACACACACCTAACAAACAACCCGCAACCTTTAAACTGAGGCCTTATTTACACGACAACGCTCATGGATGAAAGCGGGAAAATATTTCTCCGGGTGTGCCTTTCGTTTAGACGGTGTTGGCATTTTGGGGGCTTGAAAACGCAAAAAAGTGAAACCATCCTCCAGAGTGGAAATCTTAAAGGGATAGTTCACCCAAAATTGAAATTTCATTTCATCATCATCTACTCACCCTCATGTCGACTAAGGGCTGGGAGAAGTTTCGGTTCCCTCCGTGGCTTCTCTGAGTTATAGGGGGTCTCGACGTAGCCGTGCATGTCCATATAACGGTTGCAAATGGATACCAACTGTCTTCGTAACAAAAAGACACACCAAAAAACATCTAAATACCTTCATGCTGCTGGTATGTAATGTCCATCTTGTATTGAAGCCCTGAAATGCAAAATTGTTGAAAATTTAAAGGGACAACGAGGAGTTTTGGAAAAGCGAAGTGTTTTCACGCTGCCTCCGCGCGCACCGTAGAATTCCTCCACCGGCGCAAGACGGACTCATGTTTTCATTCATCAAGGATTAAAGTCAGAGGTTCAAAGAGGTTCAGTTACCGTCGTAGTTCCAACCATAACGCCGCCCGAATCGCCGTTATTCTCATTTGCGTCCGCGAAACCGAAAGTAAGGAAACGCTGGTCGGCTCGACCAGCATTTCCGCCACCACTAATAATAACAAAATAATGACAGAGACAAAACGATATATTGATCGAAAATGGAGCCATTAACAAGTGTGGGTAGCGTAGATTCATCCACATTAACGTGAGACTGTTTTATAACCGAATAGAAACTCCTCGTTGGCCCTTTAAGGGGACAGCTCTCCATTCCGACGCACCTCCACTTCGACACCCCGCTGTTCCGAAACACCGCTGTTCCGACAGCTCACAGGGGCGCGAGCCGCGAGGCTGCTGCAGCCGCTGCCCGTGCTGACAGCTGACTGAGGGAGATGCTTTGGTTGGGCTTAGGCAATGAAGAAAGGAGTTGGTTAAGTTTAGTAAAAAGATCAGGTAGAGGCTAGAGGCTAGAAGCAGAATGAACGTTAGGCCTTTATGTCATTAATATGAAGTATTTGCTTGTTTTGCAGTTTATTATGCACATGATCCGTTTGACTCCAAAAAGGAAATAAGGATCACTGCGCACTGAGGGTTTCCCCCAGTAGCCTTTTAGAAATAGCGGTGTCTTTAGAAAAAATAGAAAACCCCGCTATTACGATGAATGGAAGTCTATTGTCGGAAAGGCGGGGCTTCGGAAAGGCGGGGTGTAACCGCCCTTTAATAAGTCAATGGGCTCTAGTTTGGTGGCACAAGGTAGATTGGTAGATTGCGCTGTGCTGAGATGGGTATGCTTTATTAGTTTATTAGTTGTCGTTTTTTACACTGGCCAGTGGTTCTCAGTGTATCAGATAAAACCTGATTAAGGCTATTAGTAAACTCATTATTCAGCCACTCTGAGCTCGGACCTCCGGACCAAAACACCTGTTTCCTCCTGGGAGAGGTTGGGCCTCTGGCGTCGCTGTCTCCTCCGTCCATGTCAAAGTATAAAATGACAAATTTGCAGCGCGCATCACCCGCGACGCAGTTAAAGGTGAGGAGAGGAGCTCATTTGATTGGTGAAGATCCGAATCGGCTGTGTTAATCCCACTTCACGCCTTTCTCTCCTCCTCTTGTCTCCCTCCCACCCCGTCTCCTCCCTCCTTGCCGTTTGCGCCGGTAGAAGGGACAAGGAGAGTGCCTGCGCTGGACTGCACTGTCCACAAATCTTGCAAAATGCACCTGGACACGCCTCGTGCGCTCGGTCTACGAAACTAGGGCCCTATATTTCAAGCTTGTTTGTAGAGGAAGCTCCTCTTCCCGCTACAAACAAGTTTGAACAAGCTTAAGAGAGTTAAGAGACCCCAAAGGAAGAGCACAGCTACAGTGAACAACTCCATCTGCCAATTACTTTCTCAATTAATTGATAAAGGAGAAAATTGCTCCTAATGATTAACTGATGATCTAAATATACCTGCTTCTTATTGCAGCTCCAGAGAACCACCAAGAACACACAATTCTAACAATGCATCTCACCCATCACAACCTGCAGGTGACAACTCAGACTATTTAAAGTTCCAATGCGTCTTAAAGGGATAGTTCAACATTTTGGCAAATTGGCCCATTGCCATAATCGCTATAGTCATGGCAGTAGGTTCGTTACCTTTATGCTATGCTATGGGCTATGCTATGGAGGCTATGGGAATTTCTTGGTTTCCCTCATCAAAGTCATCAAATACACAACCCAACAACTCAAAAACGCTGTCGTGGACACGTTGTGAGCTGCACAACCACCACGCTAAGAACAACGATACAGACGGAGCCGTTTTCGAGGTAAATACAGGGTAAATGCGGAGACAGCTGCTGATCCCTGAACGCAACGCGCATCACGGTTTTGCATGAATTTACCTCTGAAACAGGTGCGTGGTGGTTCTGCAGCTCACAACATGTCCAAAGCACTTTTGAGTTGCTGGGTTGTGTTTTTGATGAGTTTGATGAGGGAAACCAAGAAATTCCCTTTGCCTCCATAGAATAGCCCTGAGCAGCCTGTTGCTTAAAAAATAGTGATACTGCTATGACTATAGCGATTATGGCAATGGGCCAATTTGCCAAAATGTTGAACTATCCCTTTAAGTGATCACTTGAAGTTTGACTAAGCAGGTGTGATGTGTGAAGCATAAAAACAACTCAGAAATGTGATCTTAACAACCCCAGGCAACCCAAAACAAAAGACGTCAACACTTCATACATGATGCAACTGTGTCCTTCTTTAGCTCGAACTCTTACTGAACTCCCACTTCAGATTTCTTCCATGTTGCTGCAGACTCCAAAATAAAATGCCACTTTTGTGATATGGATTGTCTTTATTATACTGCCTGTCAATAAATAACTAACTAATGGTTCATCCAAATTGTATGATACAGTATATCGGATGCTTTCAACTTCGCAACCTAATTAGTCTGATTGTTCTGTGTAACAAAGTCTTTGCCTGTGGTGATACACAGTTCACATCTTGTATCTTTTATATTTAGAAGACATTTGTATTTTTTATGCGTCTTTAAAAAGTCATTAGAATTAAGCTGATGACCCAGTGCATGTACTCTGACAAGGCAACTTCAAGGTTATATATTAATAGTTTTATGAGTTACTCAAAACTAATTTAAGAGAAGTGAACTCACTACTTATCAAAGAAGCATCAAAGTCATTGTTATCCATTATTGTCTGTGCAATGGCTTCGTCCTCTGAGGCGCATTAGGAATTAGAGCAAGTCAGACAACACAATGCAGGACTTGAACAGAAAATTCCTCTTTATCAGATCTCTATGAACGGAACTGTTGCAGTAATCCATAACCCTAAGGGCATGTTATCTTGCTAAGGCAAAGGGTGAGGGCGGGGTTACATACATTCTGCACAGGTCACCAGTCAAACACAGGGCCACATATAGAGACCAACAACCTCACACACTTGCATCCACACACTACAGGTAGTTTGGTGTTGCTGATCAACCTAGTGTGCATGGAGACGCAAGGAGAACAGGTCCAAAGTGCTGACTCAGCAATTTCCTACACAGTAAATTTTGAAGAGTAAATTTGTTTATTACAAAATATAGATTGAAACATTAATGTAGACAACTATTTTTTTTTTGTATTTTCTTTTACTTGTCTATGTGTTAATGTTTATCTGTAAAGGGTCCTCAATGATGCTATTAACATGGGTGATCTATAAATGTCCTTAAATTATTGAAAATACCACACTGCTCATTCACCAACAATGCAGAGTTGTCAGTTCTTGGGCGCTTTTGCAGTACCCATATTCCGCCATCAGGAGGCGCTTCCATTGAACCAATGCGTGTCGTTACTCTCTTTTCCAGTGCTCTAGTCTGCACCAAACAAAACCATAAATGTTAGGGTTGGATAATATTAATTACATGACAACATACCCATGTTCACTCTCCATGTGTGCAACCAATATCTTCACCATGTCACGTCTTCTGGAATCTGTTTTTTTCCGAGCATACTCTGTAAGGATCCTCTCTCCCCCAGGTTTCTCCCTCAGAATGTTTTCAGTGTTCTAAGTGTGAGGGGAAAAGAGGTGAGGGACACAGTGATTTGGTGCCCCATTACATTTACAGTGACAAAAATGTAAACGATGCCCCGTAATTCTCTGCAAATGTACATGGCCATTTCCCCCTTACCCTTTTAAAAAAAAAAAAATCAGAATCACCATCTTGATCTTGTTATCTACATCTGTAAAGCTTACCTGGGCGTGACGAGTCACGTCAGCTCTGTCTCTTTGGGCAGGACTAGGCCTCAAAATGATGGTGTCATCAGAGTCCCCTTCATTATCTTCACCAGAGCTGAGAAAGGAGCTGTTGCTGCTGGCAGTGGAGTGGCTTGTAGAGGGGCTCACTGAATCTAGCATGTTGACATAACAGGTGTGATAACAACAACATGTCATTAGCAAGAGGGGATCATCTGTGATAAGAGTAATGTAAAAGATCACAATATATTTAGGATGGATCCACACACCAAGCTAGTTATTCCTCAGATGCTTTCTTAAGTGTCTGAAAAGGCATGTTTATTAAAAATGTCATGCAACCTGGTTAAGTCTCTCTTTACTATGTTGCATTATAAAGTTAGCCAGGACTGCCCGGATTATAAGACTTCAAGTTAACAAGTGACTCACCCTCAAAATCTGAGCCTGTGGGCAAACAGACCTCAAGCACACCCAGGTCTGGTTTCATTACAAGGAACGCAAACGCATCCTTGTCAACTTCAGTGTTCAAATCATCATAGACTTTTAAGTCCAAGGTAGGAATTTCAAATTTCTTGGAAACTGTGAAGACAAAACAATATTGCACAAAAGGTCACACATCTGTGTCACTTTAGATCTGAACCATTTAAAAACAACGATTTTATAATCCCGCGAGACTTGGGCGGACCAGGAAGAGGAGCTTCCGCTGCAAACAAGCTTGAAATAGGACTTCTTTAATTTTTTTCGGGACAATTCCGCATCTGCGGGCTTCAGTACAAGACAGACATTTTATACAAACCGCATGGAGGTATTTGGATGTTTTTTGGTGTGTTTTTTTTTTACGAAGACCTCTGGTGTCCCTTTGCAACCGTTACATTGAAATGCACTGCTACGTCGAGACCCCCTGTAACTCAGAGAGGGGACGGAGGACTCTGAAACTTCTCCCAGCCCTTAGTCGACATGAGGGTGAGTAGATAATGAGTGACACTTCATTCTAGGGTGAACTATCACTTTAACACTAGAACCGCCGTGAGGTCATTTTGACCTCTCTCGCTTCTTAAAATGCACGTAACTCTGTTTGCGTAAAAACCCTAGGTCTCCCAGTTGGTGACTTTTCCTAAAAGTGTGTTCTACATCATCTTATGCGTTTTCATGATTCTGATATAAAAGAGAGCGAAAAAAAGAGTGATTTTACCTAGAACCGCCAAGAGGTCATTTTGACCTCCATTCATTCTAATGCAAAAATGCTAAATGGACTGCATTTATGTAGCCATATATATTATAAACCCAGCCAGACACACAGTTCAAAACACTTTATGGTAATACTTGACATTCATATACACACACATACTTTACCAAAAATAACAATAGTTGTTGCTAGGCAACCAATATAGACGACTCTTTATTTTTCTATTGTTCAAATAGTGTGTGTATACAAAAATGTAATTGATTTTCCAATCATTGCAATCTGGGCTAAATAATGTCCATTTAGTCACTCAGTTTGCAGGTTAGTTAGTTATAGTTAGTTATTTAGTTAGTCAGTCATTTTGACCTCATCCCACAACACAACATGAGTTCAGATACTAGAAAGTTGTCAAACAGTTCAAACAGGTCAAACAGATAAAAAACCAATATTACTCATAAACATTGAACATAACAATGACAATCCCTTGCTCTCATGAGAAATGGACATGAATTCAAAAATTTGAAACAATTTTGAAAATTTTTACATACACACACTGTTCGAAAATAGGAAAATAAAGAGTTGTCTATATTGGTTGCCTAGCAACCACTATTGTTATTTTTTGTAAAATATGTGTATGTATATGAATGTGAAGCATTACTATAAAGTGTTTTGAACTGTGTGTCTGGCTGGGTTTATAATATATATGGCTACATAAATGCAGTCCATTTACCATTTTTGCATTAGAATGAATGGAGGTCAAAATGACCTCTTGGCGGTTCTAGGTATACATGGAATGTTGGCAGTTCTAGTGTTAAGCATCAAATTATGAATAACTACTAAGTCTATAATTGATTAGATAAAGGTGGACTGAATTAAATGTATTTTGTAGTAACCCTAACGGCGCCATGGGTCCTTAATACGAAAAAGTCTCCATACAAATGAACGGGAGTCCAAGTTTTATTTCGTGACTCAACTGAATTGTGCCATGAGAAAAAAATATGTCCTTTACCTGTTTAAAACATCATGCCATGCCGAGAAATCAGCAGTTTATTGTAAAACGGCATATTTTTCTCTCCTGGCACAATTCAAACGGATCATAAAATAAAACTTGGACTCCTGATCATTTGTATGGAGACTTTTTTCCAATTAAGGACCCATGGTGCCGTTACTTCCTGCTTCCGCTTCGGCACTCTATACAGTAAATTATAGAATGTACAGTAGGGGGTACAGTATACTCTTTGCAGATACTGCACTTTGCCTTGGTTTCACAGTGCTTTTTTGGATGGATTCTGTTCTAATAATCTGATTCTTCATTTACACAAGTGAGAACCTGGTCAGTGAACCAGACTGGTCCCTGAACACAGATGCCGTCTACCTAAAGGGACAGCGCTGCCTCTGGTCCTTTGACACCTACAGTGAAATGCTGCATGTTTTATCATTCAGTAGTGACCGGTGTACTGCAGTGGCATGTCTGACCTGAACACAAGGAGACTGGTAAAATAAAAGCTGGGACAGTGATTGACAGGAGTCTGGACTGTTGCTGAAAGACACAAGTGATGAAGACAGGGAGTCAGGACGGGCAGGGACAGAGAAAGAGGGGATGGTGCAGCCAAGGGCCACAGGTCAGACATCTTGGGAATAAGCTGTGATGGAATGGCTCCTTAAACTAAACTCAAAATGTTTCCTATGTTATGATATAAAGAAATGAGAAAGTGCATTATATTCTAAGTAAATATTCAGAAAGAAAAAAAAGGAAAAGAAAGAAAATTCCTATACATTTGTCATGTATGATCCAAAGGTTAAAAATGGTATAGATGGACATGAAGCGGTTGATGCTGAGTGAAGGTGACGGCGCAGACGGATCAAAGCCAGAGACGGGTGGAAGTGTTGCCACACGTTGTCATTCCAGCAACAGAGTGAGTCGTCACTGTGTCTATTTCCCCCTCATCACTCATCACAGAGTTTTTGGTGACAGACTCTCCTTTGTTGTGATTTCTACAATGAAGCCGTTGGATGTGCGACAAGGTGTGTTTACTGTCAGAGTAGTAGGAACACTTCAACTGCTGGATAAACATTTCAGAGTGACAAGCCATGGACACGGTGTCCAAAAAGAGCCATGCTGCACCTCCATGTGCTGCAAAACTCAGCTCTGATCGGCTGGGATGACACCAACTCACGACACGCATTCATATTCACACCAGTGCTGTTTGGTCCATTTTTCATCAGAAATATTTAAGGGAGGAACTTTTAAGTTTGTAAATTAATCTATGCTGCAATGAGGGATAATCACAGGACCCTACCCTCCAGATCCCTTCTGCGCAATTGAAAAACAGGAGGATAATCTGCCTATGAACCTTAAAGATGGGCCAAGGTCAGCACCAGCCCATGTGTCCTTTATATTTACTTCCTGGTACATAACTGGACCGACTGGGAGTTTAGTTTAGGACTATACCTCTTGTTTCTGTCCGCTTACTGAGGTGCTGTGGTTCCCCCGGCTGTTCTGGGACAGTTTGGATTTGGAGGAGAGCTTCCGACAATCTCAGCCTCACCGTTTATTAGATAACATATGGCTTTTGTTTCATGCATCATTACAACTAAAAGAGACAGAAGAATAACTAAACACAAGCAGAGAGAGCAGGAGAGATGCAGGGACAGAGAGACATAATCTGGAACCAGCAGATCTGAGTAGCATGTAAATGACAGAAACACCAGCAGCTGCAAATGAGACAATACATTTCCTTCAATGCAGCCTTGTGAAGAAATAAAGGATTTCTGCCCACTGAAACACTACCAGGCCAACTCTACATGTCAAACAAAAAAGAGTTAGACATAAATACCTTCCTCTAATTCAAAATCTGTTACATTATGGAGTTGGAAATAAAGGCTAAACTGTTTTGGATCCAAGACAGAGACTGTGCTCTGAGAGAGACAAATAAGAAAAGAGTCTTTGACTAAAATCACCATTCACTAACATGATTAGAAAAATCAGGATTTAACTTGGTAGAATGTATTTTTTGTCTAGTTAAAGGTGAATTCCAGTCATTTTCTAAGTAATGCTCTACAGTTCTAGGTCCTCGAGTGCAACCATAGGAAAAAGTCAGAGAAAAATCTGTGTAGTGAGGACCTAGCTCTCCTCCTGCTAGCTGCGCTACACTGCAGTTAAACATGCAGCAAAGTAATGGGGGCAGTTCTTCTAACCACGACTTTGGCGTCTATATAATGCTCAAAATATCACTACAGTTCCTTACCACACAACACTGAGTGTGCTTAACTCTGTTACTATGAGAGAGCAGTACTGTGTGTTTTAAACCCGTATCTCTGTTTACTCTAGCTTCCTGGGTAGACTTTATAGTTGACTGTCGAGCTCTGGACTGTCTCCATATTAACAAAAACAAAAATGTGAGCGAAACATGGATTTAGGAGGGAAAAATGATTTTGGATGGGGGAAAAAAGCAGTTATATTCATATTGATGCTCATCCAAAATCATTTTTCCCCAGAGTAAACAGAGGTACAGGATAAAAACACATATAAACACTGCTCTCTCATACTAACAGAGTTATGCACACTCAGTGTTGTGTGGTAAGGAACTGGTTGATGTTACAAAGCATGTTTAACTGCAGTGTAGCGCAGCTGGCAGGAGGAGAGCTAGGTCCTGGCTGCACAGATTTTTCTCAGATTTTTTCAATGGTCGCACACAGGGACCTAGAGCTGTAGAGCATTACTTATAAAACGACCGGAATTTTCCTTTAAGATGAAAGAAGCCAGCATTAGCAGCCTTTGGCTACATTATAAAGTGAGGCCTGTTAACCACAGGAACATACTGTATAGTACACTTTCTTTCCTTTCTTGACCCTCCCTTTACCTGATACATTTATTTCTGATAACGGAGGGGAAAGCAGCAGGCAGCTGTCTTGTTATTTAATCACTGTCTTTAAATTATTTTCACTGACTTTACATTGCCGGCGTCACAATGCAAATTGCTAAGAGGTAAACAAAATGGAAATAATATGCATTACTTTGTTTCTTTAGGTGTGTTGGAGCTGCGATGTGGAGGAAGGAAGCGTGGGAAAGATAAAGCTGTGTATGTAATGGCACCTTACCAGGAAAGAATGAAATGAGCAGTAGAAGGTGAAGAGAAACCAGCTTTTCCTCTGGTTTGAAGTCCTCTCATTCATTTTAATGGGGCCAATCAGGTGGACCGTGTTTATACGGCATATTTCTAGTCTTAACAAGCACTTTGAGAAGCACACATGTCACAATTACCCATTTACATACATATGCATACAGTGCATCTCTGTCAAACACACACACACACTGATGGTAGATCAGATAGAGAAGATGCAACGCAGTTGAAAGAAGTATGTGCGTCAAAGGAAAACAGGAACTGGCTAGAACACTCCTGAGCCCTTTGAACATCTGTGGAAGATGTTCCTTGCATTTTAAGTCAAATGTTATGTGTATGTGTGTGTGTGTGTGTGTGTGTGTGTGTGTGTGAGTAGCGTACAGAGGAAGAAATGAACTGACTGCCTTGTACTGAATATATATGCAGATTTATGCTCACAGGCCAAACTCGCTGTGACTTTATCTTTCTGTTTGTGTGATTTTTGAATTTCAAATTGAAATGTGTGCAATGATTGAACTTTGGAAATCTGCAGTTTGGTTTGCATGTTGTGTGTGTGTGTGTGTGTGTGTGTGTGTGTGACCCCTGATTGCTCAGCAGGAGAAAAACATTTATATGGAAATGAATTGTACACGGTAATCATCCTGGCATTTATGTAATTGTCGCTTGGCAGGGAAAAACGTTTATTTATTTATTTATTTTGACTTTCACTCGATGTCACGGCTGTCAACGGCAATTCCGAGCCCATTCCGTTGGGAGTGTATTCCTTACAGGAAAGCCAACTGTAGACCTGTGTAATTAAATCACAGTCTGAAATAAATCCACAGCTTCCTGTGAGTGTGTTTTCCTTTTGTTGTAATCTGAGTTTCACTCTGTCAATATGACGGCGGTAAAAAAAAAAAAAAAACGGCGAACTGGAAGCCTCGGGGTGATGAAAACAAGCACATTTAAATTAGAGGGACAACATGTCCTGGTTTTACAGTCCTGGTTTTAACTGGAGCATCCCAGTGTCCTGAGAAATCTCTGAAATACATCAACATGTCCTGCTTTCAGCTGCCGGTCTCTGCACGAAACACACACGCACGTTATTCAAGAGTCACAAAATGTGTCATTTTCCACTCTTGACACATACAGTAGACGCTACAAAAGAGAAATCAGCTCAAACAGTTATTGTCTCACTCTGCTGCAGGATTTTCTTGCAGCTCTGTCGGAAGTCACATCACAGGTTTGTTGATGCCCCTGTTGTTTCTTTCTTTTGAGATCTGTTGATGATTCAAAGCATACAGCTCCCTTTAAAACATGATCAACCTTTTAGAGTCTAACTCAGAAAGGAAATTCATAAACATAAATGCCATTATTTTTACCATCTGATGTGATTCTGATGTCTATACACAGCCAATTACACAGTGCTGCCAGGCCATGTCATTATAATGGTAAATTGATGTGTTGGGCGTCAATTCAAGTCAAGGTCAAGGTTTTTTATTTGTCTCTCTTGGGAAAAATTTGGTTTGGACGCAGGGTACTGCTGCATAGACAATAAAAAAAACAGCCACATAACAAATAAATACATGAGACAGTGAAAACATACTGTAAAGAACAGGACAGTTAAACACCACCAGAATAAGTGCAGACACAGTAAAAACATATAATAATGTGTAAAAAAAAAACAACAGCAACAAAAAACGTCCTGAGCTGTGCAAAGTTACAGTTCATATTCAGGCACTGTGCAAAAAGGATGCAATGCAGACAGTATACTTTAAAAAAACACTATGATACTTTCACTTCACAAAGTCACCCTGCTATGAGATACAGTGATAATGGAACGTTACCAGACAGAGTTGGTTTTGAGGTAAATTTATGCAAAACCGCTGATGTGTGCTCCCGTCAGGGACACTTTTTCAGCAAGCAGTCTCTGCATTTGCCTCAAAAACAACTCTGTCTTGTGACGTTCCGTTATTATCTCATAGTGTGGTGAATGTGCAGGTCACAACGTGTCCACCAGAGCGTTTTGGAGTTGTTGGATTGTGTTTTTATTGAGGGAAAGCAAGAAATCCCATTAGCCTCCGAAACATAGCTCTGAGCAACTCACGGCTCTGCTCCGCTGTTCTAAAACTAACTTGCATCAACAATTACAGGTAACAAACCATACTACTATGGCAATGGGCCAATTTGCCAAAATGTTGAACTATCCCTTTAATGGGAAGAAGAGTTTGTGCTGGACAGACTTTCTTCTCACACAAGTTAACACTTGGACATTGAGATATTGGGCTCTAACAAGCGTGTAGGTGTTCACCTGAACAGTGGACTGATAACACTGATCCTCTCTAAAGCTCAGAGCAGCTCGAGACTCTGAGGTCTGTTGTGATGCAGGTTGAGCTACTGAGGATGACTCAGCTCTGCTGTGATATATCACTTATCTGCTGCTATTGTCTTGTGTATTGCGATATTTAATTATCTTTATCTCATTTCACTTTCTCAAGTTTTCTTAAGAAAAGTCTTAGTCTAATGAATAGTCCCTGAAAGCCATTTATCTGTTGAAACATTAGATTTTCTATTGCTTTAAGATCTGCCACTATTTTAAATTACTTACTCTTTCTCCATAACAAAAGGAAATCTTTAAGATATTCTGTGCAACACCTTCCTCAGGTGGAATTAAACCTTAAAGGTCATGCTTATGTTTAGAATGCCACAGGACACAACACAGGAACACAGGAATTGCAGACAAAAACGTGATTGAAAGGTGATTGGCAACTAAGTCATTCATTCAAAAAAAAAAAAAAAGCTGGGGACAACAAACACAAAAACAGTGCCCAAACAGAAAAATCCAACAAAATGTCACAGGTCTAAAATCCTAGACATAACAGAAAGGAATACAGAGGATCTTCAAACTAAAGTGCAACAAAAAACAGAAAGTAACTGGAAAGCACAAAAAGAAAAGAGGACACAAACTGTAGGGAGTGTAGACAAGATGAACTGGCCAAGACAGGAGGGAAGACATGTGTCTTTTTAATCTGTGTGAAACACGGACAAAGCTAGACACAACAAAGCAGGAAGATAACAAAGTGATTTTCAAAATAAAACAGGAAAACTAAAAAAAAAGAAAGAAAGAAGGATACAGAAAATGTGTTTTAGCAACCAGCAGCTGATCTGATGTTCCCTGGCTCATGTCCCTGATGTTCACTGGTTTGATTGTGGTTATATGATCATATAGGCTATGTTATATAATTACAACAACATAACAAGCTTATTTGAGATTGTTATAATTTTGTGTGTGTGTGGTACGGGGGTGGATGCTCACACACAGAAGTAGAGCACTAATGAAGAAGTTATGATTTATTCATGTATTCAGTGAACTGTGGAACACACTGATAGAGAAGAGTTGTGTTTCTCTGTATTTAAAACACATTGTAATCATTCAGCACTTCAGCTCTATACTTTCCATAATGAGAGAGGAAGCCATTAGCAGATGGTTAATTGTGGTGATAGATGGAGATGGTCAGCGACAGCCCTCGGACTGTGGCATTCACACCATGATTAAAGGCATGATAATAGGAATTACCCCCATCTAGCAGAACGTATTCTTGATGTTGCATTCACGTGAAATCTGGCAGACGTCAGACAGACAGCAGACACTGCATGTAACAGGATAAACAAGCTTCTATGTAAACAAGTCGTCCGCCAGCACGAGTCGTGACAGTAAGTTATCATGGTGATGTCTTGTTTACCTGACCCACGTTTTACCGTTGTTCTCTCGTTGAGTAAAATGACATCTTGGTTTGCCGACGGCCGTCTGCCTGACTGCACTGAAGGCAACATCAGTGCCTCCGTCCTTCCTCACACTACACAGTGGTGACAGTTTTAACAGGTCCTACCCGAGCCGACAGCTTTTCTGTATAGCCTGGCTCCGCCCACCTATGTGCTTCCGCTCTATTTTCATTTCCCTTCAGTACTCAACCTGGGATTTAAAATGATTTCCCAGCTTTTCCCCTGCAGAGAGTCTACCGGCCAATCAGAGACCAGAAGGAGTGGCTGAGAACTATGATGCTGAGGTTTTGTACTAAGTTGTTTACAGCTTGATTATTGTAGATCACGACCAAATGTTAGAGATTAGACAAAGGCAGATCCAATAGTTTTAAACTTCAACTGAGCATCCACCTACCAGAAAGTAGTGGCCAGTCTATTTGCAGAAATGAAATAAAGTGCACAGACTCTGGTTAGGACAAGGCTAAGTTTTGCATGTGTTGTGTATAAATCCCAAGAGATCAACTGCTACACAGGAACTCAGAGCAGTCGTCTGCCACCGCCACAACGACAACAACAACATGCTGTTTACAGAGATAACAATTACCTCAATTCTGATGTTTGATGCCAACATTAACCGAAGCTACGTGATTGTATGCATTGTGCCGCTTCCCTAGTGATTGCCTAATTGGATAACTGCATGAATAAGCAGGTGTGCAGGTCTTGCCAAGTAAAGTGCAGGGCGAGCTGATGCAAAGCAGCCCCGTGGGAAACGGAGGCATATTTGCTAAAATAATGCAGATCAAAAAATCCAACCCTGTCATCTCTGTAACTCCGCTCCGTCAGCCTGCTCCAGGTGCAGTGCGGCATCCTGTTGCGTAAGCCGGATGGAAATTAGCATGTGTTAGCGATGCTGAGGCTGGAAAACTGCACAGATTCACTAAGCTCCAACACTAATAAGACTTAGCAAAGCAGTGCAGGCCTAAATGAAACGTGGCTGTTGTCTGGCTGCTCCTGCACGCCGCTCTCAGTGCTCGCCAAGGGCCCTCACTCTGCAACACCATGTTTCTTCCTATAGGATCGAGTCACATCAGTCTTAATTATAATTTAAGACTTGATATCTGCACAGTTTTGATGAAGAAGCTTATGCAAAACCAGACCTGTGAGATGAAATAGTGTCTATTTAAGGTGTCAGATTGATTAAACCATCACTTAAATAACATTAATACGGAAGCATCAGACTGGAGAGATGACCTATCTATTAATGAACTTGGACAGGGACCAGTGGAATTGATTGGGACAGCACTCCTTACATGCAGGTTGATAAATAAACATGGTGGAAGAGCTGGTAAATCAGAGAACCTGGGATGCCCTCTCCTCTCACTTCCACAAATAACTGGCAGCTCCACAAATCAATACCCATTCATTTTAGCATAATTTCCAAGCTAAGTAACTTCCCTCTCTCTCGCTCAGATTCTTCAGCACGAAGACTTGGCAGGGTGAGAAACCCATTTCCTCCTGAAATGTCTTGCTTGGCACAAATACAGAGGGAGGGAGCAGAGGGCTTTGAACTGATTATGTAAGTGCACAGGTCTGGAATGACGCACACACACACAAACACACGCACTGTTTGAGCTGAAAGTTTTTTTCTCATCGAAAAAAAAAAGCATTGCTCCAAGAACCAAGATGGGGTGAAATGAAAATTTGCAAAGGAAACTATTTAACACACAGCACAAAGCCGCGTGAATCCTGAAACAGATTTAAATAAAGTTAAATTCAGTTTGAGAAGTTTATTTATTCATTTACAGATCTGAGGGCTTAGTAGATTTCACCTCCTCCTCGAAGCTCTGTTGTCATGCCTACCTGCCTGCCGTCAGTTTACAATGGAATCAAATGAAGAAACTGTGAAAACAGCTGGATTGTTGCTTTAAGATGGTTTAAAAGATCGACACTATGCGACAAAGGTGATACGTAACTGTAATGACAGTTCATGCGGGGGAAGTAAATCACAATAAGATATCAAATTGATTGTTTTGACAGTGATGGAGTATTTGTGGATGTGACATGACTGATATGTGATGACATTATATATTCAGATACTGTTCATAACATAAAACAGGATGAAAATAGACTTTTCTGTTATTTACTATGAAGTGCCACATCCCTCTCTGACCTGCTGCCACTGTGCTGCTGGCACTGGTCCAATGGAAAAGTGTTGGAGCTTCTGATTTGCTGGGCTGGTCTCTGTTTTGAAACTGTTGATCTCATTACACACACACGCACAGACACACAAACGTGCCACACACACACGCAGCGGCTCTCACTCAGGATGAAAACAACACACAGTGGGTACGGAAACTATTCAGCCCCCCTTCAGTTTTTCACCATTTGTTATCTTGCAGCTTCACTGTATGTTAAAAACATAAAATAAGATTATAAAAAATTCTCATCAATCTACACTCACCACCCCAACAGCACGAACCCAGAAAAAAGAGAAACAGAAATATCACCTGAACATAGGCCTAATGCACATTTTCCCAAAACAGCTGTTGTAGTATGACCATGGGGAGTCCCTTAGTGTGTGTGGTGATTTTGGAGTCTCTGTACTGTATAACAGTGGAGCTATAGATATTAATGATTAATTCCAATAAAAAATTACCAAAATTATAAAAATGCACATTTTCCCAAAACAGCTGTTGTAGTATGACCATGGGGAGTCCCTTAGTGTGTGTGGTGATTTTGGAGTCTCTGTGCTGTATAACAGTGGAGCTATTGATTAATATCGCAAGATATTAATGATTAATTCCAATAAAAAATCACCAAAATTATAAAAATGCACATTTTCCCAAAACAGCTGTTGTAGTATGACCATGGGGAGTCCCTTAGTGTGTGTGGTGTTTTTGGAGTCTCTGTACTGTATAACAGTGGAGCTATTGATCAATATTGCAAGATATTAATGAATAATTTCAATAAAAAATTACCAAAATTATAAAAATGCACATATTCCCAAAACAGCTGTTGTAGTATGACCATGGGGCGTCCCTTAGTGTGTGTGGTGTTTTTGGAGTCTCTGTACTGTATAACAGTGGAGCTATTGATCAATATGTTAATGATTAATTCCAATAAAAAATTACCAAAATTATAAAAATGCACATTTTCACAAAACAGCTGTTGTAGTATGACCATGGGGAGTCCCTTAGTGTGTGCAGTGATTTTGGAGTCTCTGTACTGTATAACAATGGAGCTATTGATTAATATCGCAAGATATTAATGATTAATTCCAATAAAAAATCACCAAAATTATAAATATGCACATTTTCCCAAATCAGCTGTTGTAGTATGACCATGGGGAGTCCCTTAGTGTGTGCGGTGATTTTGGAGTCTCTGTACTGTATAACAGTGGAGCTATTGATCAATATTGGAGGTTTTTAATGATTAATTCCAATAAAAAATTACCAAAATTATAAATGCACATTTTCCCGAAACAGCTGTTGTATGACCATGGGGAGTCCCTTAGTGTGTGTGGTGTTTTTGGAGTCTCTGTACTGTATAACAGTGGAGCTATTGATCAATATTGCAAGATATTAATGATTAATTCCAATAAAAAATTACCAAAATTATAAAAATGCACATTTTCCCAAAACAGCTGTTGTAGTATGACCATGGGGAGTCCCTTAGTGTGTGCTGTGATTTTGGAGTCTCTGTGCTGTATAACAGTGGAGCTATTGATTAATATCGCAAGATATTAATGATTAATTCCAATAAAAAATCACCAAAATTATAAAAATGCACATTTTCCCAAAACAGCTGTTGTAGTATGACCATGGGGAGTCCCTTAGTGTGTGTGGTGTTTTTGGAGTCTCTGTACTGTATAACAGTGGAGCTATTGATCAATATTGCAAGATATTAATGAATAATTCCAATAAAAAATTACCAAAATTATAAAAATGCACATTTTCCCAAAACAGCTGTTGTAGTATGACCATGGGGAGTCCCTTAGTGTGTGTGGTGATTTTGGAGTCTCTGTGCTGTATAACAGTGGAGCTATTGATTAATATCGCAAGATATTAATGATTAATTCCAATAAAAAATCACCAAAATTATAAAAATGCACATTTTCCCAAAACAGCTGTTGTAGTATGACCATGGGGAGTCCCTTAGTGTGTGTGGTGTTTTTGGAGTCTCTGTACTGTATAACAGTGGAGCTATTGATCAATATTGCAAGATATTAATGAATAATTTCAATAAAAAATTACCAAAATTATAAAAATGCACATATTCCCAAAACAGCTGTTGTAGTATGACCATGGGGCGTCCCTTAGTGTGTGTGGTGTTTTTGGAGTCTCTGTACTGTATAACAGTGGAGCTATTGATCAATATGTTAATGATTAATTCCAATAAAAAATTACCAAAATTATAAAAATGCACATTTTCACAAAACAGCTGTTGTAGTATGACCATGGGGAGTCCCTTAGTGTGTGCAGTGATTTTGGAGTCTCTGTACTGTATAACAATGGAGCTATTGATTAATATCGCAAGATATTAATGATTAATTCCAATAAAAAATCACCAAAATTATAAATATGCACATTTTCCCAAATCAGCTGTTGTAGTATGACCATGGGGAGTCCCTTAGTGTGTGCGGTGATTTTGGAGTCTCTGTACTGTATAACAGTGGAGCTATTGATCAATATTGGAGGTTTTTAATGATTAATTCCAATAAAAAATTACCAAAATTATAAATGCACATTTTCCCGATTGTATGACCATGGGGAGTCCCTTAGTGTGTGCGGTGATTTTGGAGTCTCTGTACTGTATAACAGTGGAGCTATTGATCAATATTGCAAGATATTAATGATTAATTCCAATAAAAAATTACCAAAATTATAAAAATGCACATTTTCCCAAAACAGCTGTTGTAGTATGACCATGGGGAGTCCCTTAGTGTGTGCTGTGATTTTGGAGTCTCTGTGCTGTATAACAGTGGAGCTATTGATTAATATCGCAAGATATTAATGATTAATTCCAATAAAAAATCACCAAAATTATAAAAATGCACATTTTCCCAAAACAGCTGTTGTAGTATGACCATGGGGAGTCCCTTAGTGTGTGTGGTGTTTTTGGAGTCTCTGTACTGTATAACAGTGGAGCTATTGATCAATATTGCAAGATATTAATGAATAATTCCAATAAAAAATTACCAAAATTATAAAAATGCACATTTTCCCAAAACAGCTGTTGTAGTATGACCATGGGGAGTCCCTTAGTGTGTGTGGTGATTTTGGAGTCTCTGTACTGTATAACAGTGGAGCTATTGATCAATATTGGAGGTTTTTAATGATTAATTCCAATAAAAAATTACCAAAATTATAAAAATGCACATTTTCCCAAAACAGCTGTTGTATGACCATGGGGAGTCCCTTAGTGTGTGTGGTGTTTTTGGAGTCTCTGTACTGTATAACAGTGGAGCTATTGATCAATATTGCAAGATATTAATGAATAATTCCAATAAAAAATTACCAAAATTATAAAAATGCACATTTTCCCAAAACAGCTGTTGTAGTATGACCATGGGGAGTCCCTTAGTGTGTGTGGTGATTTTGGAGTCTCTGTACTGTATAACAGTGGAGCTATTGATCAATATTGGAGGTTTTTAATGATTAATTCCAATAAAAAATCACCAAAATTATAAAAATGCACATTTTCCCAAAACAGCTGTTGTAGTATGACCATGGGGAGTCCCTTAGTGTGTGTGGTGTTTTTGGAGTCTCTGTACTGTATAACAGTGGAGCTATTGATCAATATTGCAAGATATTAATGATTAATTCCAATAAAAAATTACCAAAATTATAAAAATGCACATTTTCCCAAAACAGCTGTTGTAGTATGACCATGGGGAGTCCCTTAGTGTGTGCAGTGATTTTGGAGTCTCTGTGCTGTATAACAGTGGAGCTATTGATTAATATCGCAAGATATTAATGATTAATTCCAATAAAAAATCACCAGGTTTTCAGACCTTTGCTGTGACACTCAAGTTCATACAGGTGTCATCAATTTCTTTTATTCATCTTTGAGATGGTTCTACACCATCATTTGAGTCCAGCTGTGTTGGATTAAATAGTTTGGACATGATTTGGACGGCACACACCTGTCTAAATAAGACCTTACAGCTCATTTGCATATCTGAGCAGAAGGAGATCCATGAGGTCGAAGGAACTGCCAGAGTTGTAGTGAGACACAGGTCTGGGCAAGGCTACAATGCAAATGAGCTGTAAGGCTTTATTTAGACAGTGTGTGCCTTCCAAATGTCCACTGTATTGCGTTTCCACTGGGATGGAGGTCTATCAGTGCATTTCCGTAGGTCAGCATTGAAATGGATGGTGTAATGTAATGATCTTTGGACTTTAGACAGTTTATAAAGCCTATTTTCATAAATATGACGATTATTCATGTATAATGTGATTATATAAATAATGATGTTTGCTTAAAAAAATAACTACCTAATGGAGTTGAACTGGAGACAGGCAGAATGGCTCGGCCCTCTCTGTCTCTGAAGCAGCCTTCACTGTCTCCTCTCAGTAGAGAAGCGCTCTGTCATTTAACAATGCACCCCAGAAGCAACTCTCTCTCCTCCTCAATCCTGTCATCTTCCACTTCTGAGGTCTAGAACAGAGGAAGTTTATGATGAGTGATCCTCACCTTCAGTCGACGGGGGAAAAGAGCTCCTCCGGTGAGAGGAGGCTGCCTGGGCGCTGTCTGTCGGTTACAGCCGCAGCCGCCTGCTGTGTGAGAGTCAGCCCCTGTCTGTCTGCATCTGCTGTCCTGTCTGTCTCTGCTGCTGACTGGTTGTAGTGGACTGATCGGGCTCCGCTCCCTTCTCTGCTACACACTAATTCAAAGGCTGGGTGCAATGTAACGGCACTTCAGTGTATACGGTATATAATTTGTTACATTCAAAAGGGAATTATATCAGAGTGTAATCACAAAGTATTCTGACCCGGATCAGTTATTTTTGTTATCTTTCAGCCTCATGCTAAAATCACTGACTTGCATTTTGTCCATCAGTTTATACTTAATTGCCCGTAATGACATTATGAAAGTTTACTCTAAATTTACAAGAAAGCATAAATTCAGAGCCTTTCTACAGGATCTTGTTTAAGATGGCAGTGATTTCAGCCTTGAGTCTTCTTGGGGGTGACAATAAGCTTTGAACATGTGGAATAGAATTCATTGGATGGAGACTGTCAATGGACAGACAGGTTTTGGGTTGGGAAATGGTCAAAAAACAAAAAACAAAAAAACAAAACAATTTGTTTATGTTTATTTTGCTATGTCTTTATATAAATCAGATAAACTCCAGTGGCTTTCTTTGATTTATTTTTATTTTATCCCAGACCAAAAATGGAATCATGTCAGGTGTATGTAAATGTGACTTTATATGTTAATATCTCAGTGTAAGGGGTAAGGACTAGAGGGGGTGGATGGAGTTATAATTTACATTGTGCTATAGATAGCCTACTGTATACAAATATATTGACATTAAAAAAACAAAAAAAAAACAATAGGCGTGTTTCCACTGCAGGAACTTCGGGGTAATTTTACGGGGCCAGCCCCGTTGGTGCATGTCTCCACTGCAGGAACCTCCCCCACAGGGCCGCTTACAGGAACTTTTACAGGGTCGAACGGAGTCCCTACCTGGGGGTAGATACTCAGATCAGCCTTGAAAATGTCCCATTGGGGCTTGAGATTTACTCTGTGCTGACTGGTCAGACTCGAGGCAGGATCATGAAGAGAAAGCCCCGAAATAAGCGGCATTTTTAAAACCCAACATTACTAAAAACGGAAAAACGGCCGGAAAAAAAGAGAGACTAACTCAGTAAAAGACGAGAGTAGCAGTAGGCCTGGTAAAAAAAAAAAAGAGTGGTAAATATGCAATCGCGGGATTATGTGACGATCGAGATGACTTTTTTTTTTAAGAAAGCATCAGACAGAAAAAAACAACAATAACAAGAGCAGTAGCCTACAACAAAAAAAAATGCTGCACAAAGACGCAATGATCAGAACTGTCGCATGTCGCCATCAGAGCCCGGTGGGTCCAGCAGTGGAGACACCGAGAGGGCTGAGTGAGAGGATGGTTCCTGTAGAAGTCCCTACCCCCTCCTTTTACCAGGAACTCCTGAAACGCGGCTAATAAAAATATGAGAAAGAAAAATAGAATTATGTGAAAAATAAAAAATAAAAACATTTAACTTTAACAGCAGCTAACTAAACTAACTCACGGAACTGAGGCCGCTCTGAAAATTGTCCTGAGAGCTCTTGATATCTGCTTCAGAGACAATTTGATCTTTTTGAGAAGAGTGTTACTTCAGCACCACGGACAGCGGCATGGCTGCAATACACAGCAGCTGCAGGCCTGAGAGCAATGGAGTTCAACAACTGGTTCGGCTTCGGAGTAAATCTTCCTATAGCTATGAATAAACTGGTCAGTCAGTCATCATGTAAACAAGTGTTTGTCTATAACAAATATAGTCAGCCCACTCTGCCATGAAGCACTTGTAGTATCTACATGTAGTGTTTTCATACTCAGATGCTCCATTAGTATTAACTTTAGTAGAGCCTGCCAGTGGGTCCTGCATGTATTGGAAGCAACCCACAGACTGTATGGGCTAATAGAGTTATCCGTGTGGTTCCATGTCTAATAAACTACCCTTAAATATGACCATAAGTCATTACTGCAAAGATCCTGACAAAGTCTTTTTTGATTATGAAACATAGCTGCAGTGAATGAATGACTCGGCCAATCAGCTGAGATTTGTTAGATGGATGCAAACACGAACCAGATGACGATTGATTGTTAGTCTCTGAACTGATCAGCTGTGTGTGTGTCTGTGAGTGTTGAACCGAAGCAGAGGGACATGACAGCGGAAATTAGAACAAAGGAATTGCAGTTAAGTTCATGGACGTTCATGTCAATAAAGCTTATTTGGACTCAACAAATTGAAGAGAAATAAAGAAGTAATTGGAAGAGGGGTGGATGAGGAGGCAGACAGAGAGAGGGAATGGATAGATTGAGAGAGGAGCCGCTGGAACAACAACAGAGAAAGAAAGAAACATGAAGAAAATGAAAGCGGGATGATAAAGATAGAGATAGTTAAAGAAAGTTACAAACTACCAAGAGAGAGGGGACCCGAAAATTGGCCTGCCTATTAAAAACATGAAAGAACTGTTCCCTCTGCTCACTCTCTCTCTCTCTCTCTCACTCACACACACACACACACACACACACACACACACACACACACAACTGCAGGCGACCATGGTCAAAAGGCTTAGTCTGGTTTGAAGTATGCTTTAAACAAACTGTCAAGGGGAGAGAGAGGGAGATGGAGAGAGAGACACAGAGAGAGAACGCTGAGGAACAAAGGAGAGCAAAGCTGGAGGTCACACACACAGATAATCATGAAAAAATGGTTCAAGTTGGAGGGACAGAGGGAGGACAGGGACACAAATAAGAGCCATGGAAGACATATTGTGAGACTCTATCAGAGATAATAATAATAACACCATCATGCTATAACGATAAGGGAAACATTAATAGCTCTGATATAGAAAATCAATACTAAAGACTTGACATGCTGTAGAAAAAGGTCCTTTATGTTATGCATTAAAATGGATATGGACTATTTTTTTCATTTCCACATTTATGTTTAAAATAAAAATAGCAATTTGAATAGTTTGTATGCATGATTATCATGTAATGATAGTGTTGATATTGGCATTGGTACTGTATCAGGTTTAGTTATCATGGTTAGTTTATAAATGGCAGTGGCATGGCCCCCTGCTCACTGTACCTGTACATGTTTGATATAATGAACCTGTATATTATATGAATAGTTTAGTATAATGCACAATAACAAGGTGTGTTTATGCATGGCACTGGGCCCAGTTTAATATTAAACACAATATAGTAGGGGGTCCCTCCATCAGTTTGGGGGTCCTTGGCCTGGAAAATGAAGACCCCTGGTCCATTGTGTATAAAGCACCAGTAAGGAAGGCTGTCCAGTTAAAGGGATAGTTCAACATTTTGGCAAATTGGCCCATTGCCGTAATCCCCATTGTTTTAGGAGTACTGTAGGTTTGTTACCTTTACTTGTTGGTGTGAGCTACTTTTAGAACGACGGAGCAGGGCCGTGAGCTGCGCTACAGAGGCTCATGGGATTTCTTAGTTTCCTTCATCAAACTATTCACACACTGTACAGAATCCAACAACTCCAAAACGCAGAGTTGTTTTTGAGGTAAATTCATGCAAAACTGCCGATTCGCATTCCCGTCAGGGGCAGTTTTTCGGCAATCAGTCTCTGCATTTGCCTCGAACACAACTCTGTCTCATAACGTTCTGTTATCTCATAGCGTGGTGAATGCGCAGGTCACATCTTGTCCACCAGAGCATTTTGGAGTTACCAGATTGTGTATTTGATGAGTTTGATGAGGGAAACCAGAAATCCCATGCAGTTTTTTGAACGCGGAAGTGAGCCTCGCTTCTCAGACCGACAACTGCCCCCTTGGTTCTGACCTCAGACAAGTGTTGTGGTTTACAAAGATCTGCTGTGTGTACTGCCCACTGGTGGCAGCAGCAGGGTGGTATCTCTGGGATCCAGCTTGTTGTGCGGCCTTAGTCTGTAGAGTCAGTCTTTTTTAGTGGGTGTGACAGTTTCCCATTGATGAAGCCTGTATCTTGTAAAGTGAGGAGGGGATAAGAGCCTTTGTTGGGGGGGTTTGCGTTGAGGATAATCCCAGCATCTTTGACGAGTGATTAGCTACAGACAAAGTGAGCTTGTCAAACTGTCTGTAGCTTGTCAGGCTTGGCTCTGCCACTGATATGAAGTATTTTTTTTGCCTTTAGACTACTGAGAGTGTGTGTGTGTGTGTGTGTGTGTGTGTGTGTGTGTGTGTGTGTGTGTGTGTGTGTGTGTGTGTGTGTGTGTGTGTGTGTGTGTGTGTGTGTGTGTGTGTGTGTGTGTGAGCATATGGAGATGGGTTTGGTGATGTGTGTGTGTGAAGGTAGGGTGTAATTTAAAACCTATTGTATAGGTGTATACAGGCACCTCAACCAGCTGGTTCCCTCTCTGCAGGACTGACAGGTTCAAAAGTTAAGAAGTATAGTTTTATTTTATTTTGTAATAGGCTCATAATGTGCTATAACAGCTGGCCACTGAAACTTTTTGTTGATTTTGGGGACTGTTTCCTACAGCAGATCAATACTCAGTGGTGAATGTTGTGAGATTAAGTCAAAAACATGTGGCTCACTGATGATGCAGTTTTGCTGGTATTCGAACAACAAAATAGATCCATCAAGATAAGACTCAGTGAACTCAGAGGTCTATTTTTGCCGCATGACGGAGCCGTCACACATCAATCCGTGGCGATTAGATCGCACCACACAGGAAGTGAAATGCACAAAGCAGATAAATACATTTCACTCCCGATTGCGGAACACCACCACATCACGTCACATCTGTGGGCAGCCACTTCCGCTGTGCTCTGTATCAGGATGGAGGTTGAATCTTCACATTTTTAACTGTTTGCATACAAAGTGCAGCCAAACACCAGGCTGAACAGAGAGATAGCTCGGCTGTGGAGCTACAGGTGAAACAGGAGCGCTGTTCCAGGTGATGCACATTAATCAAATCGAGATACTCAAAGATTCACATCCCTACAGACCAGGCTTTTGAAAAGAGAGTATAAGTTCAGCTAAATGTAGCACTTTACTTTTTTGTGGGGAATTACTGTATGGCTAGACATCATCATCATCACTGGTGTTAAAAATGCAAACTAAAAATCGTGAGCTTAGAATTATAAGGTTCTATATGAAGTTAAAAAAATAACACCACATAGGCATGAACAGACCACTAATGGATGATATTATGCAAAAAAAACTAAATTTTGAAAAAAATGGAGATAGATTATTATTATTATTCTAAGGTAACGAAATCCCAAGTTTCATAGCACTCACTTTTGAATCGTCCAAAGCACACTATGAAACATCCAAATACCTCCATACTGCTCGTCTGTACTGACCCAAGTGTCATGAAGCCACAAGATAGCTGATAAAGGCCCATTCCCCAGTTTTATTTTGGGGGACATTTGGGACCTTTAACATTTCATCCAGTTCTTCAGAAAATGTAGCCTCGTAAACCAGCCTCCCCCGGAAATGCATTCAATTCATTTCTCAGGGAGAGTCTGGCCTCATCTCCATTGTAACCGTAGGTTCTGTATGTGAATGACTCATCTATTAGCACAAATCCATATTTAGATGTGCGTTACATAAACGTGTTGAATAATAATCCCCTGATTGGCATTCTTCAACTACTCATCCATTGACACAGAAACACACCAGCGTGCACACAGACAGTCACCTTCATGGTCGGATGGATACCAGACAGAAGAACAGTCCATAACGGACTTTCCTCCAAGAAACTCAACAACATCGCCAATGACTCTTGCTCTAGTTTAAGTTCTGTAATTGATGGTATTTCATTTAGAACTTCCCTGGAATGCTGTTTTTCAACCATTTCGCAATGTTGGACAAGCAGCTCCGCCATGTTTGTTGTAGGTGAGTCCAGTCCATGTAGTGATGTTTTCAGGTCCCTGATTGGCCAACGTGCTGTGTCAATCCACAGCGGCGATTCAAGCTGATTGGCTCGGTAGAAACGGCCGATTTCTGGTGAAAAGAGACTTTCAAGAGAGGCAGCTGCAGATGAGGCGCTGAGACACACCCTGAGAAATGAATTGAATGCATTTCATGGAACAACACATTTAAACACACAGCTCTAAATGACCCTTTAGGGCCCTAGTGGACAGAAAATGTTCAACCTGTGAATCTACATCTGGTCCTCTTCAGATCCACATAGTGCTGTTGCAATATTTCATCTTCATGCAGGAAGCCTATTTATTCCTGTGGCTACAGCACATGCAGTACCTTCATGCAGACGTGTACGTAGGTTCTGTATGTGAATGACTCATCTATTAGCACAAATCCATATTTAGATGTGCGTTACATAAACGTGTTGATATAATAATCTCTGGCCTGACAGTAGCTGCGCATTCTTCAACTACTCATCCAATTAGGACACAGAAACACACCAGCGTGCACACAGACAGTCACCTTCATGGTCGGATGGATACCAGACACACGCATAGAAGCTCGACACACTCACATTGTCCATCATGGACTTTCACTGAGCTCAGACTCGCTGATGATGAGGATTGAGAGAGAAAGACTATTGACACAACATCAGCCAATGGCCTTTCTTATTAATGTGCAACTTCAGTCGGCTTGCTCATAATGTATTCTTAATTAAAGCGGTGTAGAGTGAGTCTACAGCTGGAATGGGTGTTATTTCAACCATTTCTTAAAAATCAATAGTTGGACAAGCAGCTCCGGGGCTTTTCAGCATCTATGACCACTGTAGTGGAGGAAGGAGTGGTGCTAAATAAAGACAAGGAGAAGATCTGGTGAGATGGAGAAAGATCCGTCTTCAACAGTCCACTATCGATACACAGACTTAGAGTCGGATCATTGTTTCTTCTTAAGCCTTTCAACCCACTACACAAAATCACACGAGCGTTGTATTCAAGTGCTGGGCCAAATGCTGCGTAAGAAACAGCCTGTTCACAGGTCAACAAGAGACTCACATTAGAGAGAGGCAGCTGCAGCATCGGCGCTGAGGTACACACACCCACACACACTCTCTGAGGTGTTTTTATGGCATGCAACACTTTGCATACGAACATGGAACAACACATTTAAACACACAGCTCTAAATGACCCTTTAGGGCCCTCTAGTGGACAGTGAAGGTATTGCAAGTTAGCTGACAAATCATTTGTAAAATGAAAATTTATAGAAAAAAAACAACAATATTCCATATTCCGGTGTTTTGTTGACCCATCCATCCACTACAGCCTCTCTTTGAGGATGACTTTGTATGAAGTCTTCACGCACCACACTTTCCCCTTTAATTTCATTTTTCTTGTCATACATATTTATCACGTTTTTATTCCAGTAGTGCACATGTGTTAAGGCGGACACCTTAACAATGGAGCTGTGGGAGACACAGGTTTCAATGAAAGAGGGGAAGGACACAGCACTATTAATTCTAAAACACTTCCATTTAAAGCTCTCAGGTGTTAATTTACAATATCAACCTATTAGTCACCTCCAGGAAGAAGTGAAGTGTTGTCTGTTGAGCTGAGGGTAAGGTTGAATAGTATCAATATGGTTATAGATGAGACTGTATTGTGTTATTTGAGATATTGTGATATGATGTACTGTAAATGTTGTCTTTTCCTGGTTGTGAAGGCTGTATTTGCATTTTGTCATCCAATTATATCCACATTACTAATGATTAGCTGTAAGAGATCTCAATATGATAATTTTGTATAAGTACCAAGCATTGTCCCTACAGTCGCACTAGTTCTTTGTTCGTGCAATTGACCAGCCAGTGGAAGTGGGCAAGACGACACAAGACAGAGGTATCATTTAAATGAGTCCTTTTTATTTATATAAATGTCTAAAAGCTAATTGAGTCCATGGGGAAAGTAATTAAAAAGTGTAGATGGGGGTGGCTGAAGGTGTGGGTTCTGTGTGGCCTGGTGAGTGGCCGGGATTCACTAACACCAGTCTGGCAGGCTGGATCCACATCGACTGGTGTAACTGGTTTGATGTGGCTGTACTGTCGCTGCTGACATGTCCAGTCAGACAGATTTCATCAATAGGCCTTAGAGAACAACCAAATCTTATCTACTCCACTATCTGTATGTCCTGTCATCAGTGTTTGTGAGACGCCCCCTCCTACCTACAGATGAAGTAAACTGAACTGAACAGTTTTTTTGTTTGTTTGTTTGTTTTTAGTGGCCAAAAAAATAAGAAATAACACAAACATGAATTTGGAGACAGCTTTTTTGTCTTTTGTTCCCAGCAATGAATAGGTTCTTAGCCACTGACACAGTTTTGTGTAAATTATGTGTGAAGAGATTTTCAAAGTATTTACATAAATACTGATGCAACCAGAAGTTCACAATTAAATGTATTTACTATGTATTTAAGTTCATAGCTACTGATTTATAGTCAAGAATGTGGACTGTGGAATAAATCAAGCAAATACTTGATCAAAATTAACTGAATAATAATAATAATAATAATAATAATAATAATAATAATAATAATAATAATAATAATAAAACAAATAAAAATAATGTTTAGATTTGTGTTTGTGTGTGTTTGGAGGCCTGTCACAGTCTACAAATGAGTCCAGATTCACAGAGTTCAAGTCGAGGACGTACCATCGAGGCCGTCCTTGATCAAAAGTACTCCAGCTCTGTCTCCCTCCCTGTCTTTGAGATGCTTTCAGTTTGATGTGTGCTGATGTAACCACAATGTACTGGGACATGAGAGTAAAGCTGGCCCTAAGCAGGCACGCCACACACACACACACACACACACACACACACACACACACACACACACACACACACACACACACACACACACACACACACACACACACACACACGCATCGGAACAGCATCTTCCTTCCAATACATAGAGGGTCAGTCTGCTGTGGTTTGAAAGACGTGAGAGGATCTGGATTAAAAGTTGCACTTTTTGTGTGATGAAATATTAACTACAATGATTGTGCAAAGTCTTTTATATTTTCTGAAAACTAATTGTTGGAGACATCATCTAAGGCTTAGAGCCTCTGGGCGAGAGTCTCCCAGGGCTGTGGGGGACGCACATCTCACTCCCACTGAAGCCTGGCTGCTGATTGGTCGACCAGAAGTTTTGTTCGGCTCCATTTGCTGAACATGGTCAGTGCAGAGACCACGTCCACCTCAGGAGAGAGGAGTTAAGCTCTGTCCCGGGGCTCTATGAAGAAGCCACGTCTCGTGAGACAGTCACCAGGTTGGCAATCACTGCACAGGGCTCTCATTGGTGGAGGAGCTGGTTTTGCTCCTTGTTCTAGCTGCTGCGCAGGTATCTTATTTGTACTTTCTCTGTAATCAAATATGAACTATAATCATTCTGGAGCTTTTTACAGCATATTTTATATTTTTTACTCCCAAATAATCAGTCATGTTAACATGTAAAGTTTGGCTATCGCTCTTGCCCGGCGGCTCAAACAGGAAGGCACCCTGTGAGAAATTCTGAGACATTAAAGACTTCACCTTCACTTTTTAGAGTGTTGCAGAAGAATAAATTGGTTTTATCTGGTAGCTGTAACAGTTTTAAAGCTGTAACCTGTTTCGGACACTCCATCATGTACAAATTGCATTGAACGTGACCTTCAGCTCGGTGCTGCTGAGCCCATTAACCAGCATTTCTACCGTGTTTCCTCTGGGAAGCAACAACACTTGGATAAAAACATTTCAAAGCCCTGTAACTCCAGCTGGGCCTCACCTCGTTCAGACCATGTTGACCTTAGAGAGTCGCACAGCATTACTGAACAGGATGTTTCCTTTACCGAACAAAGAAGACTGTGCACATCATGTTAGTTTAAAGAGATAGTTCACCCAAAAATGAAATTTCACTCATTATTTACTCACCCTCATGACTAAGGGCTGGGAGCAGTTTCAGAGTCCTCCGTGGCTTCTCTGAGTTACATCGGGTCTCAGCCTAGTAGTGCATGTCCATGTAACGGTTGCAAACGGACACCAGCGGTCTTCGTCACAAAAAAACACACCAAAAAACATCCAAATACCTCCATGCTGCTCGTATGAAATGCCTGTCTTGTATTGAAGCCCCGAAATGTGAAATTGTCCCGAAAAAAATTAAATAAGTCTGTATTTCAAGCTTGTCTCGAAGCTCATCTTCCCGGTTCGTCAAATTTGGATGAACTGGGAAGAAGAGGGACCCTGGTTCGTCCAAGTTTGACGAACCGGGAAGAGGAGCTTCCTGGTCTTCCCAAACTTTACACTGGCTCCCCATCCATTACAGAATTTGATGGAGGGACCGTTTGTCTGCGGTGGTCAGACAACTTTTGTTTGGCCCTTTTTCTGAAATCACTGAACGATTACACAGGGAGTCGGTTTTCAGTGTATCAGGGCAAAGTTGATTCATTATTAGTTACCTCCTCCCAGGCTACTTTTGCATCATCACTCCATGGAGCTCTGCTGGCATTTCCATATATTCGGACACTGCCAGCTTGGACCACAATTTTATCTTTGGGGCAGCCAAACTGACCATTTGGAGAACAAGAAAGCAGCAGATGTCAGGGCAGGGTGGTACTGGGGTTGTGCAGAGCCTGAAGAGGGGGGTGGCAGCCCATTTGAGAGTAGAGTTCACCTTCTACTCTTTGACCAGTGACCTGGATCAGTTCACAGCTCAGTGGGGGATAAGAGGTTTTTTTTTTTTTTTTTTTACAGAAAGTACATGCAATAAGGAAGTGTAATTAATAAAAGATGGGTCAAAAGTCAAAAAGTCTCTCTCTCATGCATGCACGCACACACACTTTCACCCTCTCTTCATAATGAATTGGGATACATGCAGACTGCCTCGCCGTCTCTCTCAGCATGTGTGCATGTGTTTACACAGAGGGGTCAGACATGTGGAGGAGAGGGGGAGGAGACAGTGTCACCAGGGAGCACACCACTTTATAACACAGGAATAAAAACAGACACTTGGGCACAGAGGGTCACCGTCCTCCTGCATCGTACTGCTTATGTCTTAATTGGAGTGGCAGAACTCTGATAATAGTCGGACTAACGTGTTCACATGCACTTAAGTTGTCCACTTATAGTCGGATCAAGGCGATAATTAGGTTTTCTCAAGTGTCATGTAAACGTACTGAATGATATCATCATCACGTTGCTCTGTCTTCCACTATGGTAAATGATGCCCAACTAAAAACAATCTGCACCACCTACTGCTTATTTTGGTGAGAAATATTCACATATGATCTGATAATATGACCGGATTGCTCCCTGTGCAAACAATCACAACATGAGAATTGATTACTCATAGATTAATGGCAGTGTATCAGCAGTAATGCACCAGAAACTTTCACTGTTGACTTCTGGTGTGCACAGAGTTGCAGTGTTGTCAAAATAGAAAGTGTACAGATTTTATTCTGAGCATGAGAATGAAAACATGTTGACAAAAACTCACTTTCAGCAGATTTAAGTTTTAACTAAACCCACCTTCTGTAAGACACCTTTTATCTTGAAAGGTGCATTTTTTCACACACATACACGGGCGCACACACACGTCAAGTAACATCTTTCTTCAACTGTTGTTATGAAGCACTCCGGAGCAAAAACAACAACATGACTATTTGATATTCAGGGCACAGGGTTGGGAGCTGATTCTTCATTCAGCCACTGGTCAGGCTCCATGGGCAATGGGCAGACAAGTCAAGCTGCCAGCACAGCAAGTGAAGAGACGAAAAATCAAAAAGTGTTTGATGAAACAAACAACATACTGAGGAGTTTGTTATTCACGGAGCTGCACCAGCAGAGATACTGTACACTGTCTGCCTGACTCCAGGGGGAAGCTGGAGCAGCATCCTGGGGCCTGTGTAATGAACAAGACCCAGAGCATCTTCCAGTTACCCGGCTTAAAGCCACAGTGTGTAACTTATTTGGCTTTTTATCAGCAAAAATCAAATATTGCTTTCAGAAATGTGTATTTCACTGTAGTGGAATCACACCTGCATACAAATGAAAGCTTTCTCATACCTTAGAATGAGTTGTTACAAGTCGTTACAAATACATAAGGGGGGGCGCATCGAACCGAGGCGGCCATGTTGCATCACCATTTTTCACGTTCAGCGTCAGCGCGACCGTAGGTAACCACAGAAACTCACTGGAGCTGTCGGCTCGGGGAGAAAGTTTTCCAGGTAGCGCCTGTTAAAACGGTCACCACTGGTGTGAGGAAGGACGGAGGCACTGATGTTGCATTCAGGTGCAGTCAGGCAGACGGCCGTCAGCAAACCAACCAGATGTCATTTTACTCAACAAGAGAAAGACGGTAAAACATGTTTTACCTCGTGCTGGCGGACCACTTGTGTACATAGACGCTTGTTTATCCTGTTACATGCAGCTTCTTTTGTCTGACTGATGTCTGCCCGATTTCACGTGAATGCAACATCAAGAATACGTTCCGCTAGATGGGGGTAATTCCTACACATTATACATCTAGATATTATACATCGCAATCATGCTAAACAGTCACACTTCAAATATGAAGAGCTGAGAGATCAAATCCAGACGGAAAGAAACACAGTCGCTCACTGCTGCATCGGTATGGTATGGGTCTGACAGGAATAACATCCAAACTAACCTGTTGCTCCTAAGCAGAAGTGGAAGAGAAGCTCAATTTGGAAAGAATCTCCATTTTCCCTCACCACCATCATCAAATGAGATTACCCCTGTTATTATTTATTCTTAAGAAATATCTTGTGATTATCATTCATTACACCAGGTATTTTAGACAGAATGTTATCATTGTGAACAGATGTTATTGTTATGAGCGTCACACAAAGGCAACAGTTCAAAATTACACATTCAAATGATTGATTCATTATTGATCACATAAAGCAGCCAGAGAATCAGAAATCCGAAACGAGAAATACTTTAGTAGAAAACAACTAACTGGCTTCAAGAAACATCTGCTACAACAGACAAATGGAAAGAGTTCAACAGATACACCAGTTTTTCCCTCTCTTTTTTATGGTGTATTTGTATTTTGAAGTGCATGTCATTTTTTTTTGTCTTTTCCTCTTTATCCGTCTGTATGTATAAACACTGGGTGACTCAAAATAATAATAATAATAATAATAATAATAATAATAATAATAATAATAATAATAATAATAATAACTAGAAAAAGCATTTCCAAGAATGGAAATGGGGTGGAAGCTGAAAGCAGCTGAACACTATTGCTGAAGCAATGCTGAATGAGCTGAAGAAATTGTTGAAAGAAAGAGAGAAACAAAGAATGCAAGAAAGTCTGAAACAACATGACAGAGGCCAGTATCGAACCCACAACCTCATGATCTCCAACCATATAATCTACCACTGCACCACAGAGAACACAGCAACACTGCCCCTGTTGTCATTATTCAATGATAACTGAATGCAGAATAGTAGAACGAACAGTTACAAGTACAAATTGAGGGCTTTTGTGCCAGGCCTGACTATTTTATGTGAATTTAAACAAAGTATAATGCCAAAATGCCACAGTTGCAAAGACTGTTGTCTGTTAATGAGCTGCCCTCTGTGTCACTCTGAAGTTAACAAGCCCAAAGCTGCACCTGTTGGAAACACAGTCAACACCAAGAAAGCTTCAAGTCCAGCAGAAGTCATGAAAGACTTGTAATAAAATGAATATCAGGCTGAGAGCAGCAGTTTGAACATGAAACAAATTATCAGAAGTCAAAAGAGGATGACTGAGAAAATAAATCACTATTAATGTTGGTGAGGCAAGATTTGAACCAGCAACCTTCAGATCAAGAGTCCAGTGGTTGAACCACTGAGCCACCAACACTCTGCACACCCAGTGAGCATAGAGAAGCAAGTGAGAGGGAGACATAGAGAGTGAGGGAGAGATAAGAGAGGGAGATAGAGGGAAGGAGGGAGGGAGAGAAGAGAGGAGAGGAGAGTGTTTGTGCATGATTGACATTATCATGTGTCTGTGTGAGGCTGTCTTAACGAGCCTCCTCCAACAGCTGGTGACATGCACTACACAGAGGAGAGCAGAGCAGAGTGGGATTTCAGCTCAGTGCAGCCTCCGCAAAACAGCCTATAAACAGAGAACCGTACCTCTTATCAGAGTGTGGTTATGATTAATCAGCAAGGAGACCCTCCTGAGCTGGCTGTGTGACTTACATGTTTGTGAGACAAATACTTTTCTCACTGTGGCAGTTTAGAAAAGAGGGTCCTCTCTCCTTTTCTGAAAAAATCAGCTCCTAGTTTTGTATTGGAGTCAATGAGCCAGTGGAGCAGGTCTAGCTGCACAAAGAGGCTCATGCAGACAAATCTGTAAATCTGTCTGCTGTTTTGATCTCATCATATCAGACACGACAAGTGTGGCTACAACCCTGGAAAAAATCAAGTGTCTGAGTGTAATTTCTGGCCATCTAGGACAATTTATCCAGAAAAAATCCAGACTGATTTTCGCTCCCTCTCACTCTGGTGATGATGTCACCCACTCTAAGCTCTGCTCGTTAGACGCAATACACAACCATTGTAAAGCTGCATTTTGGCAGAAATCTTAATGATTTAAAAACTGCCACATAGCTGAAACTGTTTAAGATATCAATAAGCTGAGCTAGAGCTGAATAGTTTAAAGGTTTGTCTACAGTTTAAAAGAAAAATGGAGTCTGTACGAGAAAGTATGCTGGAGCTTGAGACGTTCAAAGTAGTGCAAAGATTTTGAAAGTTTGAAGACGTTTTCAATGCATTCCTATGGGAAAAAAAGTTGCAGAAAAAGTTTAATATTGTAAAAAGTATAAATAGTATGAAAGAGAAAAGTAATAGCATAAAAGTCCTGAAAAAGCTGCACATTTTGATATATGAATTGTTGAAATTGCACAAAGTATGAAGGAGTAGTTAGATGCACAAAACTGGCGGAAGAAGTAAGAATAAGTATAAAGATTTGAATAGTAATAGTGTGGAAGCTTTCAGCTTCCACCCTAATAATAATAATAACTAGAAAAAGCATTTCCAAGAATGGAAATGGGGTGGAAGCTGAAAGCAGCTGAACACTATTGCTGAAGCAATGCTGAATGAGCTGAAGAAATTGTTGAAAGAAAGAGAGAAACAAAGAATGCAAGAAAGTCTGAAACAACATGACAGAGGCCAGTATCGAACCCACAACCTCATGATCTCCAACCATAATCTACCACTGCACCACAGAGAACACAGCAATACTGCCCCTGTTGTCATTATTCAATGATAACTGAATGCAGAATAGTAGAACGAACAGTTACAAGTGCAAATTGAGGGCTTTTGTGCCAGGCCTGACTATTTTATGTGAATTTAAACAAAGTATAATGCCAAAATGCCACAGTTGCAAAGACTGTTGTCTGTTAATGAGCTGCACTCTGTGTCACTCTGAAGTTAACGAGCCCAAAGCTGCACCTGTTGGAAACACAGTCAACACCAAGAAAGCTTCAAGTCCAGCAGAAGTCATGAAAGACTTGTAATAAAATGAATATCAGGCTGAGAGCAGCAGTTTGAACATGAAACAAATTATCAGAAGTCAAAAGCGGATGACTGAGAAAATAAATCACTATTAATGTTGGTGAGGCAAGATTTGAACCAGCAACCTTCAGATCATGAGTCCAGTGGTTGAACCACTGAGCCACTAACACTCTGCACACCCAGTGAGCATAGAGAAGCAAGTGAGAAGGAGACATAGAGAGTGAGGGAGAGATAAGAGAGGGAGATAGAGGGAAGGAGGGAGGGAGAGAAGGAGAGGAGAGTGTTTGTGCATGATTGACATGATGTACACGTCAGAGTTCAATTAATTTACTAGAGACATCCTGTCAGTCTTTTTTATCATGTGTCTGTGTGAGGCTGTCTTAACGAGCCTCCTCCAACAGCTGGTGACATGCACTACACAGAGGAGAGCAGAGCAGAGCAGAGTGGGATTTCAGCTCAGTGCAGCCTCCGCAAAACAGCCTATAAACAGAGAACCGTACCTCTTATCAGAGTGTGGTTATGATTAATCAGCAAGGAGACCCTCCTGAGCTGGCTGTGTGACTTACATGTTTGTGAGACAAATACTTTTCTCACTGTGGCAGTTTAGAAAAGAGGGTCCTCTCTCCTTTTCTGAAAAAATCAGCTCCTAGTTTTGTATTGGAGTCAATGAGCCAGTGGAGCAGGTCTAGCTGCACAAAGAGGCTCATGCAGACAAATCTGTAAATCTGTCTGCTGTTTTCATCTAATCATATCAGACACGACAAGTGTGGCTACAACCCTGGAAAAAATCAAGTGTCTGTGTGTAATTTCTGGCCATCTAGGACAATTTATCCAGAAAAAATCCAGACTGATTTTCGCTCCCTCTCACTCTGGTGATGATGTCACCCACTCTAAGCTCTGCTCGTTAGACGCAATACACAACCATTGTAAAGCTGCATTTTGGCAGAAATCTTAATGATTTAAAAACTGCCACATAGCTGAAACTGTTTAAGATATTAATAAGCTGAGCTAGAGCTGAATAGTTTAAAGGTTTGTCTACAGTTTAAAAGAAAAATGGAGTCTGTACGAGAAAGTATGCTGGAGCTTGAGACGTTCAAAGTAGTGCAAAGATTTTGAAAGTTTGAAGACGTTTTCAATGCATTCCTATGGGAAAAAAAGTTGCAGAAAAAGTTTAATATTGTAAAAAGTATAAATAGTATGAAAGAGAAAAGTAATAGCATAAATGTCCTGAAAAAGCTGCACATTTTGATATATGAATTGTTGAAATTGCACAAAGTATGAAGGAGTAGTTAGATGCACAAAACTGGCGGAAGAAGTAAGAATAAGTATAAAGATTTGAATAGTAATAGTGTGGAAGCTTTCAGCTTCCACCCTAACTAGAAAAAGCATTTCCAAGAATGGAAATGGGGTGGAAGCTGAAAGCAGCTGAACACTATTGCTGAAGCAATGCTGAATGAGCTGAAGAAATTGTTGAAAGAAAGAGAGAAACAAAGAATGCAAGAAAGTCTGAAACAACATGACAGAGGCCAGTATCGAACCCACAACCTCATGATCTCCAACCATATAATCTGCCACTGCACCACAGAGAACACAGCAATATTACCCCTGTTGTCATTATTCAATGATAACTGAATGCAGAATAGTAGAACGAACAGTTACAAGTACAAATTGAGGGCTTTTGTGCGAGGCCTGACTATTTTATGTGAATTTAAACAAAGTATAATGCCAAAATGCCACAGTTGCAAAGACTGTTGTCTGTTAATGAGCTGCACTCTGTGTCACTCTGAAGTTAACGAGCCCAAACCTGCACCTGTTGGAAACACAGTCAACACCAAGAAAGCTTCAAGTCCAGCAGAAGTCATGAAAGACTTGTAATAAAATGAATATCAGGCTGCGAGCAGCAGTTTGAACATGAAACAAATTATCAGAAGTCAAAAGAGGATGACTGAGAAAATAAATCACTATTAATGTTGGTGAGGCAAGATTTGAACCAGCAACCTTCAGATCATGAGTCCAGTGGTTGAACCACTGAGCCACCAACACTCTGCACACCCAGTGAGCATAGAGAAGCAAGTGAGAAGGAGACATAGAGAGTGAGGGAGAGATAAGAGAGGGAGATAGAGGGAAGGAGGGAGGGAGAGAAGGAGAGGAGAGGAGAGTGTTTGTGCATGATTGACATGATGTACACGTAAGAGTTCAATTAATTTACTAGAGACATCCTGTCAGTCTTTTTTATCATGTGTCTGTGTGAGGCTGTCTTAACGAGCCTCCTCCAACAGCTGGTGACATGCACTACACAGAGGAGAGCAGAGCAGAGCAGAGTGGGATTTCAGCTCAGTGCAGCCTCCGCAAAACAGCCTATAAACAGAGAACCGTACCTCTTATCAGAGTGTGGTTATGATTAATCAGCAAGGAGACCCTCCTGAGCTGGCTGTGTGACTTACATGTTTGTGAGACAAATACTTTTCTCACTGTGGCAGTTTAGAAAAGAGGGTCCTCTCTCCTTTTCTGAAAAAATCAGCTCCTAGTTTTGTATTGGAGTCAATGAGCCAGTGGAGCAGGTCTAGCTGCACAAAGAGGCTCATGCAGACAAATCTGTAAATCTGTCTGCTGTTTTGATCTAATCATATCAGACACGACAAGTGTGGCTACAACCCTGGAAAAAATCAAGTGTCTGTGTGTAATTTCTGGCCATCTAGGACAATTTATCCAGAAAAAATCCAGACTGATTTTCGCTCCCTCTCACTCTGGTGATGATGTCACCCACTCTAAGCTCTGCTCGTTAGACGCAATACACAACCATTGTAAAGCTGCATTTTGGCAGAAATCTTAATGATTTAAAAACTGCCACATAGCTGAAACTGTTTAAGATATCAATAAGCTGAGCTAGAGCTGAATAGTTTAAAGGTTTGTCTACAGTTTAAAAGAAAAATGGAGTCTGAGGGAGAAAGTATGCTGGAGCTTTAGACGTTCAAAGTAGTGCAAAGATTTTGAAAGTTTGAAGACGTTTTCAATGCATTCCTATGGGAAAAAAAGTTGCAGAAAAAGTTTAATATTGTAAAAAGTATAAATAGTATGAAAGAGAAAAGTAATAGCATAAAAGTCCTGAAAAAGCTGCACATTTTGATATATGAATTGTTGAAATTGCATAAAGTATGAAGGAGTAGTTAGATGCACAAAACTGGCGGAAGAAGTAAGAATAAGTATAAAGATTTGAATAGTAATAGTGTGGAAGCTTTCAGCTTCCACCCTAATAATAATAATACCAATAACCACAGATAGAGAAGCAACTGCCAAAAAACAAAATGATTTATGATGACTTTAAAAAGGAAGCGAGTGAAATTGCTGTCAAATGTGAGCCCTGCACTTCAGGCTATCAGCTCCATTCAAGGCCACTGTGGAAACACAAAAACACAGAAGAGCTTGAACCAATGAACAGCTGAGTTCTGACGACTGAGGGAGAGCCGAGGAGAGGGGGGACATGGTCTTTTTGGGAGGAGGCAGGAGTCAAACTGAGGGACACTGTAGAAAGAGGAATTAACAAAGGGCACAGCTCGACATATTGCTGCACTGCAATGTCTCGAGTGTGTCACTGTTAGACACGATCTATGATTATGACCTGGCAGAGAATATTTCTAACAGAGCAGATTGATGATGATGATCAGCTGGTGGCCTGACCTGCTGCACACCTGTCTCCAATCAGCTATTAAGCCAGACACAGAGAGGGGGAGGGAGGAGGAGAGGCTGCTGGTGAGGACACAGTGGTGGCAGAGGTAAAGCGCCTGACACTGGAGGAGGGATCCGTCATTCCGAATTTCCGAGGGTCCGCCATTCCAAAGGTGTCAATTGCTGTGCTTGTGTTTTATTTTGAAGGGTTAGGGTTAAGACTGGATTCTCTTGTGCTTCTTTGTTTGACTTCCTGCCTGGCTTGATGCGATCGTTCGGGGAAAATAGACCAGATGAAACCATCTCTGCAGGCCACGAGCCGGTGGCGTGTCTGGTGTGTGTGAACAACAAAATCACGAGAGAATCTCACGTGAATCCATCCAAATGAAACTAGTACCCACTGTAAACCACTTCTATGTATTAATTTTAATGTTGTTTACAGCACCCATAAAGTGCACAATCAATCTGCCATCTGTGACATTTTCAAACTTTATGTTCAATAAATTCTGCAGACAAAAAGTGAAATACAAAATCTATCAGGCTGCTTAACTGATGGAGGCACTTGAAAATGACCAAGGGAGGGAGTAAAAATCTCAAAGTGCAAACTCTTCTGTACAACAATGTTGGAAGTACAGAAGTCATAAAAAAGCAAATTCCACATCATGGCTGAAAACCAAACCTGCAAACCCGCGGTGTCACAGCTCTCCTTTTGTCTTGGCACTGCTACTCCACGACACAAAAGCACCTCGTAAACAATAATCTCTTGTTTATGACAGATACGACTACACACAATACACACATTGTAACACATGTATGGTAATCCATCCATCCATTGATTGATTATCAAAGGCTTCAAATGCACGATGGGGGGGCTCAGCAAAATTCTCACAGCTCTTAGTCGACATGACGATGAGTAGATAATGAGTGAAATTTGAATTTTGGGTGAACTATCCCTTTAAGATGCTGATAAATAACAAAGGAATGAAAGAGCTCACAGCAGCACAGACCTGACAGACTCACCACACTCTGCTGAGAAACTGTGTCGTAGCACATCATCACTACCGCTGCACTAGTCAGTGGTTCACAGGAATCTGCTGCTAAATCAACGCTGACATGTTGAAACAGAAAGCAGATCATTAGCAGCCAACGTGTGGAGACTGTGCTACTAGTCACATGGGTCACACACAATTTTAATAAGCTGTATTTGATCAAACCGTCTGATACTAGACTGCTAGATCACATTCATTGGCTTCCACTAGATTATGTAACAGCCTAACACCAGTCCAGTCCATGAAAGATCTTTTAATGATTACTGCTATTATTTATTTAAAATATGAATATCTGAATTCTCATGAATTCTGTCTTTCTCTTGTATGTACACACACACATGCACACACATGGCATAAAGGAGGGTACACACTCTGCAGGACAATATCTAATGCAGCACTGCCTCCTTGTGGTTGATGTCAGCTAAATATTAATCCATGGTGGAATATTTTTTAAAATTAAAAACAGAAAAACTAATATTGAGATAAAAGTGAATAAGCACTTAATTCGGCCTTTGTGTTCTTATTTAAAGCCCCATTAATCTCAGCTCATGGCAGCTGCTACTAAATGACAAACCCAATATTAGCTCTAATGGAAGTGATTGATTAAATTTATAAACAAGCAACAGACAGTTGTTAATATCTGTTTTCACATGTCAGCAGACTGCTGTTGACTGAGACTGCTTACAAGGGATTTCAAACTTACTTCCAGCATTTTACAGTCACAAAGGAGCCTGAGTGGCTGAGGGACATGAGGGAGCAGGTAAGTTATTATATTATTATGTAATAATTAACAGGTAAAGGCAGGGTTTTTAAGCAAACCCATGAATAAAAGCCAATATTGGTCCCTTCATCACTGCCGGTCGAGTTTTCCTTTCTGTTCTGTTGGGGGCAGAGTGAGCTGCTGTGTGAACTGGTAAAACAGTCCTGTCACATCTGGTCCTTGCGCCGGAGCTCCTGAAACGTGTCCTATCCGCTGTCCATCCTTGGCAGCGCTGTTGGACAGGTCGGACTCTGACTGCAGCGTCTCTGCTCCTGAAGACGTCACAACAGTAAATGAGGTGAATGCAGATTAAACCCTTTTCAATTCCCAGTAAAAGTCTGATGTAAATGAGCCCTATAGCTGTAGCAGTAGTAAAAAGAAAAAGGTGCTCAGTTTCTCAGTTATAGCATCTCAGAAGTGTATTTAAAGGAACAGTAAAATATGTTGGAGTTGTGCGTGGACGTGTCATACGACCTGTTGCTGCTCTGCCTTACAGCCAGTCTTCTTCAGTGACCCCTTATGCTACTGCAGAGAAAGAATCCTCTGCAGCACAAAGAAGCATTTCGCCCATAGAACACAGTCAGGAGTAAGAGAGCTGCCTGTAATACTGTTGACAGGACAACTGACCAGCTGTATGTTCTATATTATTCTTTATTTTATGTTTTACCTTTGCAAAAGTTTTCTGAAGCTGAGAAAAACTAATTCTTCCTGGTTGATAAATCACAGCTGTGTGTGTGTGTGTGCACTCTACTCTCACACGGCCATGCTGTGTCAAGGACAAGGATGTTTACTATGTTAATGCAAACTCTGTAGGGGACAGCGGGGCAAATTGAGCTGGGTTGTTTTTTCAACCCAGCCGCTAGGTTGAGCCTGTTGGTTAATTTAATTGGGCTATTTTCGGGGAATCCAATTCGCTAGGTTATTTCCATTGGGAATGGAGTTATTAGCTGTTGGGTTGAAATTTCTATAATGTTGTGTTTATTTTGGACTACCCAACACATTGGGCGACCCCGACAGTTATGTTCGGACCAATGATGTGATGAGACTCTATTCAGTACAAAGCAAGCTTTGTTTCATGCCCACTATTATTTTACCATATAGTTGACATTATACTATTAATATTATATACTGTGGCATGTTGTAGGGTAGGTGGGAGGAGTTTCCCAGCATGCTTTGGGACTGTGCGTTTGTGAATATAAGTTTAGATTATTTCTGTTAAATATCACCACAGATGTTATCTGCTACAGCTACACAATCTTTAGTGATACTGTTCTACACAATAACTCAACTTACCCTCCTCCTCCTCCGTCTCTCCTCACAACAAGGTTGATCTTGAAGTAATGCAAAGACATGATACAGATGTTGGTGTCATCCCTCCTCTTCCAGTCTGAACCTGATGCTGAACAAGAAAACACTTGTGGGTAGATATGAACTATTTGCCCTTGGGATCGTTGTTGACAGCAGTCGACACGGTTGTTGTTGTCGTTGTTGACAACAATCCCGCTGCTCTGTGCTCTGACAGGAAGAGAAAAGCTCCAGGTGATCTCCGCTGAGCTTGTATGTGAGCAGATATCAGCACCAGGCAGCTGGTTTCTCCCCCTCAGGTCATGGAAAAATGCTGTGAACATTTCTTGAACTGGCAAGAAAGTCAGTGACACATGTCAGTCACTTTCCAGAAAGCACAGGCATTCCTTTTTCATCTTTGAGATCCAGAGAGGTCTTTGCCACTTTTAGCTGGATTTTTTTTCTCTTTTTTCTGTGGGAATACATGTTTTTAATACTCCATAGCATGGTGGGCCATATCCATGTTGAAAACTTGAGTTGCCAATTTCACCCTTCCATATTTAACATGCCACCTTCTGCCTCCTGAAGTTTGTTGAGCTCCTTCAGCCAGTGTGTTCCTCAGCAGCTTCACTGTGGAGTGGAGTGGAGGCATCATAAACCACATGGGTAAATGTGAGGAATTAGTAGGATTGGGAAACAAGACCCTCATTAAAATGTCCAAGTGGTTTTTAACATGAATTCTTTTCTGCATGCAACATCTATTGCATGTCTGCCTGTCCTGGGTGGAGGATTCCTCCTCTGTTGCTCATCCTGAGGTTTCTCCAAAATTTTCCATGTTAAAAGGGTTGTCATGGGAGTTTTTCCTCTGTGGATATGAGGGTCTGATGCTGCATTCAAAACAAATCAGAAGTGGGAAAAAAACGAGTTCAGAGTTGTCAAAAATGAATTGACTGTAGGGTCGAACTTGGAAATTACAGATTGAAAATTCTGATATCATTTCAGAGGTCCGATTTTCCCAACTTGAGTCAAGACAACATCAAAATATGGTGGCCTTCGTCTTAAAAGGTAAGTTCTTTGTTGAGGTTTTAATGCAAACGAGATGGTTCATCTCAAGGGGCTATCCCACATAAATTGAAATTAAGCTGTGATTATTGTATTGTGTGAAATTTAAGAGTTACTTCGTCTCCTCTCCCCTTCATTTCCCTCAAAAATAAACAGAATTTGCTGTAGCATAATTTTTTCGTATTCAACGATGAGCCACTATATGCCAAACTTCCTTCGGGTATCCAGGTTTTTTCTCTTCCGAGTTCCTGCAGCGTGAATGCAATGACGTCGGAAGTCGGAAATTTCCAAGTTGGGAATTCCAATTTCTGAATTGTTTTGAACGCAGCGTAAAAGCAGAGGATGTTGTTATGATACTATGTCACGCCCTTTATGACAAGCTATTTATAAAAATGGGCTATACAAATAAAATTGCTTTGCCTTGACTAATCAAAAGTGGTGGACAGCTGTCGATGTGCCAGAATGGCAAGGTGGTCCAGCACAGATTATAAAAAGTCTGACATTGATAAATCATAGGAGGCACTCAGTGAAATAAGAGCACTCAACAAAGATTCATTCATCAAAAGAACCAGTGAATAACAAGCTTGACGTGTTTTACCACACTTGATAGTGGACTTTAATTAAGGATCTCATAATACTTGAAAAACTATAATTTAGTGGTGGAATGAACTCCATAGCCATAGATCAATTGCTGACAAACTTTATTTGAGGATCACTTACCACATAACAACCTAAATCATCATAATTGTGTTCATCACACTGTTGACCCATTTTCAGTCCCCTCATGGACGGGTGTGGGAGGGGGAGCAGGCATCACAGTCTCTGATGGTGTCCCTGGCTCTGTCCTCCCTGTGTCTGATGTAGATGCTCATTATTATTCATTCCTCTGTGGGACAAAAGGCCATTTACTTCCAAACCCTATGGTGTTCTTACGAAGAAGGTACACGATAAAAGGTTTTGTGGGCTGTCATACACTTGAAACTCAGATTGTTGCTCACTTACAGCTTACAGGACTGTTGTTACATGAACACCGTCTTTACCCAAGACCTCTGCCACATTCTTTGATAGCTTTCTTTTTCTTTTTCTTAGAAATATGTGTGATCAATGATGTGTGAGAGTGTGAAAATGGGTCTGTGTCTACCTGAGCTGACATGACCTCACCTTCTATGGACTAATCAGAAATGCTGGAGACATCTGTTGATACGCTTTCTCTGAACAGTAAGAATAAGACACTCATGGCCATGGGGCGGTGCGTGGTGCAGTGAGTAAAGCGGCCGCCCCGGGTTTGAATCCCGTGTCAGGCAGCCCTTTCCTGCATGCCCCCCCCTCCCCCCCCCCCTGTCAAATAAAGGCAAAAAGCCACAAAAAAAAAAAAAAAACTAAAAAAGACACTCATGGCCATGAGCTTTCATTATGTTATCCACTCACTGGTACAATTTCTTACTGTCATACAATGGAAAGCTGTAAAACCAGAATATTTCTTATTTCAATTCATGTTTAATATGAAAGTATTTTATCTACATGTACACCGATATATAAGTTCCTAGCAAGGTGAGAAATTGAAGCCCTCATAATAATTGTATCGTATAAATTTAACCCAATTTGTGTTCTGTCCAATATTTAACCAGCGCTGGGTTGGGAAACTACCCAAATTGGGTTGTTTTTAACCGAACATTTTTAGAGTGTACACTTTGTGTTACTGTGTCCAATTCAAATGTGTTGTATCCTGCATTGATGCGTGCACTTTGTGCCTTTGTGTGTGACAGTTGTGTTAAGAACAAAGGGAACAAGGGGAGCAGATCACTTAACCAGCAGATACACATCCACAGCAGCCTCCCTGAGCTCTGCAGGCAGCGTGTGATCAGAAAGGTCACAGGTGTGAATCCCTAAAGCAATGAAGAGGTTCAGTGGATACAGAAAAATACAGATTCCTTTTTCCTCCTCAAATAGCTGTAAAGTGCCTTCGGGCTATGTTCTGACTGATGCTGGGATGTGGCTGGGAGTGAACACAGCAGGGGTGGAGGATGATCTAATAACCGACAGTCCGCTGAGGGTAAATGAAGGAAGGTACTGACAGCAGTTAGAGTCATACTGATGATGTTGGTATCAACATTGGTATAATATAGACTGGTTTTGTAATATTTAATACATTGATTGCAATTGAGTTTAGTTTTTGTTTTTGCAATACAGATTTTTCTCAATATATTTGAATATTACTGTTTTGTGTTTACAACAAAAAGGTTAAATTACAGAATAACTTGTATCTTGTACATTAATAATGAATATGTATGATAATAGTACAAAAGAAAGACTGATAATCACCCTGACTAGTTTCCTAGATATTTTAAATCATTAACATCCATAATTATTCAAGAAAAACCTAAAATACACTTTGATGAGTCATATTTTCAAAATGCACCAAGTAATTTATAATTATGAAGACATTTAGAATCTGCAAATGTATTTTATTCATTATGATACACAGTGATCAGCCAACCTTAACAAGTAACACAATTTAAAATATCTTGTGTAATTTCAGCCTTCATGACTCAGCTACGTCAGAAAAACACTCATTAGCCACAACATGAAACACCAGGTACACTTGACTTAATATTGTGGCTGATCAGTGCATTTTATGTGAACAGCTGACAGTTTGTTTATATTATAAATCTGAGTGATTTGGTCAGATCATACATTTTTCAGCTGGCTTGAGAAGCAGCTGAAGCCATTAGGATGATACGTAAACAAAATGCGAAATGATAAAATACACCACATAAACTATGCTGTGTCATGCTGCTGCTGTTATAAAGTCAAATGTCTCAATCATGACTAATGCTGAGATCTTTTTCTCTTTAGAACAAATAAGATGAAATGAAATTGACTTTGAACTTTTTAGACTGAATGTGAGTTTTGATGATATGAGGGATATAATCAGATGTACCTGAACCCAACATTTCAGATAACCAGGTTGAAATTGGAAATATGTTATATAAATAAATACTATACCTCTGAAATTGGTATTTGTACAGAAAGGTAAAATAAAAGCAAAGCTATGTAAAGATGAATGTCTGGCCCAGCTCTAATGCAGTAAATGTGGAAGGATTGGAGGCGACCCCGCTCTCATGAGAATAAATGATTGGAACCATAAAGAGGAACGGTAACAATGACCTGATCAATGCTGCTATTCATCACAGTGAAATCTACGTCAGCTCAAATTCACAATGCCATTTTTACAGCTGGGAGAGAAAGAGAGAGAGAGCAGCATTCAGAGTAAACATTTATTTTCATTTTGTGCTGGGCTCCACTTGAATCCAAGGTCTTCCACAGGAAATGTTTTTCCATCGATCTGTTGCTCCCTCTTCAGATCTCCCCCACTCCCTCTGCTCTTCTGTTTTCGTCATTTATCTCCAGCATCACTGCAAGATGATATACTGTATTTGGGTTTGGGTGAATTCAACAGGTGATGTGAAGATGTCTCATAGCTCCGGACACTTGTGTGAATTATTTGATTCACTTTCTGCCTTTCAGTCATGCTTATATTTGTCTATGGTGTTATGTCATGGTTACGTTTGTATTCTAGTATAACTCGTAGGTCAATAGTAAGTATTGACTTAGTAGTCACACATCACAGCTTTGTTCAGCCATTGTAATGCACAAAAAGCCTGACCAATGGCATCACTGTCACATACTCCAAAAGCCAGGATATAACTCCACATAATCCACACACTTTTGATTATTTCTGTTTGACTAATTGTGCTGCTGTGTTTTTAGACTGAACATTTGTATATTTTCAGTAAAATTTAAGACATTACCAATTGTTGTCCGTTTTAATTTGGTTTTGCTGTCACCTGTCACAATTATTGTTATCTAGTGTGTTTAACTCTACTGTCATAGTTTGTAGTGGTTTTATGATGATGAAAACTGACTAGTTTAAAGCAGAAGTCAGCGAATCGGTCGTTTTGGCTAATGCTGCGTTCCAGGCAGGCTTTCGTAAGTTACGGATTCAAGTCACGACTTACGACTTTGTAGCGTTCCAGGTAACCCATAACTCATGTTTTTCCGACCTGTTGCCTGTGAAAATGCACTATAATGGCCACTCGTAACTTCCGACCCGTGAACTCGTACCAGATCGAACTGGTACGACTTCACAGGTCGGAAAAAATTGAGTTACGGGTTGCCTTGAACTTAACTTCTTGTCAGCCGATGGAGTTAGCAGCCCCCGCCCTCGTCATGGATCTATTGGTCCTCGTCCTTACGTCACCACATTCACACGCATCCCTTGGCTGCACACACAGCCCTTCATGCCGTTCTCTCTCCTCATTGGATAACACTTGTATCCCACAAGGAAAGTTTTCTCCTCGGTTTACAGCAGAGCAGAGTGACTGAGAGACCCGTGTTTCGGCCCAAACACTCTGTGTAAGTGATTGCTGACGGAAAATAGGACTATTTAGGACTTAACAAAAACATTCAGCTGATATCTGCTTTAATTAAATGACATGAAAATGTCCATCAAAGGACAAGTTTTTATTAGTTTTTTTCAAATGAGGCATTGCAAAGTGACTTGCTGGTATTTTGTCGGAATGTTGTAGAGAACGTCTTAGGCCCTTTTCACACTTTCTATTAACACATGTCTTCAGAAACCTGATAGAACTCAGGGTTCTGATGTAAATCTCCACTGACCACTTATCATGTGATCAGATCTCAGTACATGTTGTTTCATTTAGCCAGTTGACAGACAGCTGTTTGATAAGCAAGTTCATGCGCTGCACACCTCTCTTACAATAAAATAACGTTTTATCCATTTGAAATATTAAAATATTTTCAGTTCATATTAAAACTAAGGCACGTAGGCTACACACTGTGATCACATCACCTGAGACAGATGTTAACATCAGGGCTTCACCACATCTGTTTGTGAGGCACAGCCACTCAGTCCGAATTGTCAGTCCGAATGATTCAACAAGAGAAAAATAAATGGCTGCAGCAAATGTGCGTCAGTATCAAAACAATGCTGCATTAATGTGAAGAAACTACTTGAATTCATCATCATAGAAATACTTCAGAATCTGATCAGCATGACAAATGAGTGTTTAATGAGGATGGTTAATTACTGTGTGCATGTGTTTCTGTACTGTACATCTGGAGCAGTGGTTTCTATTAGTGCTGATGTTTTGTGTTTTTTGCTGAGTGCTTTGATGTGTTGGGTGAGTGATTCATCGATTCACTCTCTGCCTTTTGCTCATGCTGACATTCTTCTATTGATGTTGTCTGCGTTGTCCGTGCCTATATTACATTTTGCCATCAAATGTTTAGAATTGAGTTAACATGGGCAACATAAATAAAATTGCCATTTGCCATAAGGTCGCACGAAGCTGAGTGCATCTATCAATGTGATTGACTCTGACTGCATCTTGTCTGCACTGGAGGCAGCCAGACAGAGAGGCTGATAAATCTGCAGCCTAGGTGTTAACCGTGTCTACCTTTATTATATCACATGCAAATAACACTGGGCTGCTGAACCACATACCACACACATCAGGTGATCTGTTATTGGCCTGTAGGCTACATACTCAATTAACCATCTGTAAACTGAGATGACTTTACACTGAGTGTAAAACCACCAACAAAAAAAAGTTTTTGGAACATACAAAGAAGAATGGTTTTATGTCTTTACGTCTTTTATGACCTTAAAGTGATAACGCCAACTTTTTTTTTTTCGTGTCTTGCCTCACTCCCGAGTCGATGACCAGCAGATAGACACCATCCTTTCGACTGTGCGTGCAGTAACAAGGGAGATAGAGCCGTATCGCCCATAATTAGCTTAGCTCAAACACTGGAAGTATATAGGTAGTGTTAGCCTGCCTCCTACGTGCAAATATATCACTTTATCAACATTTCAAGAAAGTAGCCATTTAGATCAGCAGTGTGTGGTTAATTTGTCTAAATACCAGCTGTTTAGAATTTTGTTCGGACGAATTCGGCGCTACTCAAGCTAGCCGTTGTGACCAACACACTTCCGGTTACTTTCACAAAATAAAACACCCGTTGCCCTTTACATACAGAAGTGCTTTTACTTTGAAATAGGAAGCTAACCTACCCTCGATGTAGCTAGCTTGAACCAAATAAACCGTCTTTGCTTGAACCCTCCGTTTTGACCCATCTCATAACGTTGCCAGCATTTGACCGCTCAAGATGCCTTACCGGAGAGTTTTGTCAGCTCTGAGACGAAGATCGGTCTGTTTAGAGTTGCTGAAGAGTGTCTCTGATGACTTTAGGTGGAGGCAGGCTAACACTACCGATAAACTTCCAGCGTTTGAGCCAAACTATCCCTGTAAGTTAGATGGAAATGCTTTAGTTCAGAGAAAGTAGGAGGGGGATGTGTGTGTATGTGTGTGCACGTGTTATCTGATTTCTGCAGTGTCAGTACAGTGACCAGTGCTGCTGTGCCTCTGAGAGTTTGGGCTGGAGAGACAGACGACCTGTGGGGTCAGCCGCTGGGTCCGGAGGTGCTTTGCACGACATCATTTCCCCGGTCTGCTTCCTCTCCGTCTGTGATCACAAGCTCTTTAGGACATAAATTCTGTTGCTCTGCTTCACAGCTCTGCCCTTTGGTCAAACCCCGATGTCTCTGAATGCTCTCAGGGTCATGTAGTGTAAAACACAGTCCTAATAACAGCAGCCCCCGGACCTCTGTGAGTCGCAGCCTCCCTCCCATGCTCTCTATGAATCATCTCAACTTTATGTTTCATTAACATGGAAAAGAAACGGTGTTACATTGCTGTAATATAATAAGCTGCACCAGGATTAATTATTAATTATTGCATTTAAAGGGATAGTTCAACATTTTGGAAAATTGGCCCATTGCCATAATCCCTATAGATTTAGGAGTAGGTTTGTTAAGCATCAGCAGTTTTGCACGAATTTACCTCAAAAACAACTCTGTCTCGTAACGTTCTATTATTATCTTTTATGTCACAAAGTTTTGGAGTTGTTGGACTGTGTAGAGCAGACTATTTGATGAGTTTGATGAGGGAAACCAAATCTATAGGGATTATGGCAATGGACCAATTTGCCAAAATGTTGAACTATCCCTTTAAGTTTCATTTTAATGTAATTTACTAATAGATTGTCGTTAGACAGTGTGTTCTGGTGTTGAGCTCTTCTGTAGACTGTGACAAAAGCCCCAAACCATTTCCCACCGTGCAGCCCATCTATACTCGTTTCAGGAAACCAGAGGAGGTTTTGACAACAGCACCACTATGGAACAATGTTTGATGAGTGGCTCCTTGTTTCTGTCTCTCTCACACGCACAGATGTTCATGCATACAATACACATTGCTGGCAGTTTAACATCGTCAGAAAAAAATCTGTATGCAAAGGTTATGTGAACAAAGACAGTAAAGGGAAACACAGCAAGGCAGAGCAGAGGCTGTTGTTTCCCTTTTGTGGACTCTCCTTTGCACACCAGTTATCAGTTATAGTTATCTGCCAATAGAAGTAACTCTGTACCTGAGGAGGGAAGACTATGTAATGTGATTGAGGATTAACTTTATGTCTTGTTTCATTGTCTACTATCTGACGAAGCCAGGTTTTGGACTGATGTTGGAATAGTTTTTCAGAGAAAAGGTCTTTCTTTATTATAGCTACTTTCATAAAAAAGTGCATGGAAATTAAGATAGAATGAATTATTTGAGTGAACTCTACTCGAAATGTACAATCTATGTGGTTTGGTTTGGTTTCTATGCTGAATATGTTTGCTGGCTATGAAATCTGTTATCTGGGAACCTTCATGGTGTATAACACATAAATAAATAAAAAATATAAAATTCAAATTCAAACTCAATACAGAATCAAAGAGATACACATTTTCACCTGGATTGTCTCACTTTCCTTAGAATGATGAACTCAAATACTGTTACAACTGCAGTTTATCTATAGATATGCAGGACGAGGAAGTGATGGGTGGACTACATCAGATCCTGCAGCTAAATGGCTCCTGTTGGCTGATTGGTCAAATATAAGGAGTTCTTCTGGCCTTTCTTTGTTTTTGGAGGGTTTCCTTTTAGATAAATTGGTCTGTTTGTCATTTTGGCCTCAAGTTAAAACCACAATCTGTTCTTTGGAAATCACATTGCGACTAAATATGACAGTTAGTAACTTCCAGATTGATGTTGTGCTGGCCACATGGGAAGGATTCCTCTCATGCTGAGTCTGGGCCAGATGGCACATAGTCACACATACATTATGGATTAAATATTTTGAACCTCTAACCATTCAAACATCAGCAGGGTCCTGCTGCATCACCAGGGGTTCTTAGTGTTCATTGCCACTGTCTAGGAAAACAAGTTTATACTGGGGCCACTCAATAAAATGTCAGGGACTTGTGCTTTCTCCTTTCTTGTCAGCCATGCAGGGAACGCTCCACAAAGAAGCAGCTCCTCTCCAGCTCTGGGGGTGTGGTCTACAGACCTCCACCTGAACCGACAGCCCATAAAGTACTGCCTCTCCTTTTTTTGTGGGACCTCACTCTGTCAATACTCACTTGGAGCAACACATGATCTCTGCACTCACACTAGGGGATGATGTTTCATTGGTCTCCTCTAGGATTTAGGAATTTTGCAGTTGTGGACATGAGTTGAATGACAATTTGAGTCTGCATTGTGATTCCACTCACACTGAGCTGTTGTTCTCTGTCTGTCTTTTCTGTCTGCTTTCATTTTCATCACTACTTTGCATTTTCTCTCTCATCATTTATCTGATTTGTCACCTCTCTGCCAATTTATCCGACTTGAGACTTTCTACAAGACAACAGCATTTAGCAGATTAGAAAACAAAGTTCACTGAAATTCATCTCAACTTTGTTTAAAGTCTGTTGTTTATTGCTGGCTTACTTTACGGAGTTGCATTAGGGTCCATTTAGATCCACAGAAAGAGTGATTGTTTGAGGGGAAATTTCTTAATGATCCACATCTCATGTGATCTTTATTCAAAAATCATATGATATCAATTCAATTCAAAAAAACTTTATTTGCCTCCAAAAATATTTATTTAGCGGTACAATGAGCAGATTGCCACCTGACACAAAAGAGCGTTTTTCTCTCTGTCATGTAACATGTAACAACTCTGTCATGTAACGTTCTCTTATTATCTCATAGCGTGGTGAATGTGCAGGTCACAACTTGCCCACAAGAGCATTTTGGAGTTGGTGGATTGTGTATTTGATGCGTTTGATAAGGAAAACCAAGAAATCCAATTCGCCCTTCGCGTAAGCCCCGCCCCCCTTGGTTACTGTTGCCATGCCGGGCAAGCTTTCACTCCGAGTCATCTCACTGGTTGTCAAACTGCAAGTTTTTGGTTTGGAGATTCAGAACCTGAAAGCACGTTATCCGCTGCATTTTTTCTCCCACCACTGTATCAGTCAGTGAAAGCAGCCCCTGCCTGGAGGATCCCTCGCCTGAAAGCCCAGGTAAAAGCCCCAAAAGTGTCACGGCTTTGGTACAGCTGTCATGTCGGAGGTGAACGAGGTTATCCCCATATTTACACTTGTTCAATTTGCCTCGAAAAAATCCGATTTATCTGAACATCTCTAGATTGCTGCCTGACACAAAAGAGCGTTTTTCAGCAGTGTCATGTAACAATAATAACCTTCTGTCAAACGTTTTGTTTTATCTCATAGCCAGGAAATGTAATGAAGCTTGCCAGGCCTATGGTTACGGGTCAGGTGACGGTTGCTAACGTATGATTGGTCAATAGCGGTTTTAGGGCGGAGTCCGCGAAGGGTCAATTAGCCACCATAGTGTAGCTCTGAGCAACTTGCGGCTCTGCTGTTCTAAAAATAGCTTGCACCGACAATTAAAGGTAATGAACCTACTCTTAAGATTAAAGGAATTATGGCAATGGGCCAATTTGCCAAAAATGTTTAACTATCCCTTTAAATGATCAAACCACCATGCACAATACTGCCTGTACAAAAAGGTTGAGATTAGTGAGATGTAGCATTGGTTAAAAAATACAGAATGTATTACACAAAATTAATTAATCAATTCCAAGTCTCCTCAGATCCAGAGTTGCACATGATGGCGCTTACCATCGAGTGTGTGGTGACTTAATGTGATGCTTTCACCAGCTCAAAAACCACTCTGTATGCCACCATGATGATAAAATGTAATATCTCACCTCCGGACGCCACCTTGGCAACAAAGAGTTCAGACATGAACAAATATTAAAGCTTGGAATTAGAAGTGACAGTTCTGGATGGATCTGAAAATCAAAATTCAACACAATTGAATAGTGGGGTCACGGACAGCATTACCAGGAAAGTGTGCTTTCACTGTCGTCATTGCAAACAGCTCATCTGACTGAGCAAATTTCCATTTATTTTCTTGAGTGACCAGAATTGATTCTCAGCTCAGTCAGCCAAAACGTGATTTATTGCCAGCTCATCTGTAGAGAATGTTTCCTTCCTCTATTGTTGCATTTTCATCTCGGCTCACGCTGACAACAGAATTCACATAATATGACCACTCAAATGACTCACTGCAGCTGCCAATGTTGTCAGAGCCTTCATGGTCGCAGCAGCAGATCTCTGTCTCGCTTCATGATCTTATAGAAAACCGCTCAGTCTGACATTGTCATAAGATTAGTGGTGATCTATAATAATGATGAATGAGGGGGGAGTTGAGTTGTTTGTACTCACACTCTGAGACTTCTGTTAACTCACTCTATATAAAACACTGAAGTAATGCTTTAGATTTGAAATGATCTTAGCATTAGACTGGCCATTGTTTCTATTGCTCTTATTACCAACTTTATTTATTGAAGGAAAAGCCCCTTGAGGTGGGTCACCTCGGTTTTAGCATCTCAACAAGCACAGGAGCAAAATAGAGGTAAAACAAAAATGAAAGGACAGAATCAAAAGGCAAGGCAAATACAAAACAAAAGCAAAGCTCACAGGAATAGGAAAAGCATACATTGCACATTTAAGACCAGACAGATATCACACATTGTGTTTTTAGATGATTAAGTAGCTTTATCTTGAAGATGCTATATGTAAAGAAGGTAATGAGCGAAAGGAGTTTGGCAGGTGGTTCCAGTGTAAGGGTGCTTTGAATTTAAAAGCTTTTTGCCCAGTGACTCTGGAGGTTCTAGGTACAATAAAGGAGGGATATTATTGTGTTTGTCTAAGCAAGTAGTACAAAGTATGTTTAAGATAGGGTGGACAGGTCAGAAAAATGCATGTTATAGCCTTAGCTTGTTTTTAGGAATGTCATTTAAGGAGAGGTCATTTAATAAAACAAAGGGGCAATGCAAAAAGCCTCTGAACAAAACCAACGTATCAAAGAGCAGGTCAACAGGTTTAAGTCCCGGACAAACTCAAAGAGCAACACAAAGGGTCTTCCACAAAGTACACCAGACAATAAGAAAATACAAAGAAAATCCACACAATATAAAAGACTCACTGGGAATGGTGCAACGAAGAAAAACCACACTGGAGGGAAGAGAAGACAATACGACACAGGTGCAACACATTGGGCAGGACAGGTGCTGATTCAAGGATGGAAACAAGGCAGGAAGAATGCAAAATAAAACAGGAAAAATGGAGGACATGACAAACCTGTACCCTGCTAGCTTAGCACGTAGTCAACAACCTCATACTTATTTACTGTACTTACAGTACATAGTTAACTGTATGGGTGTGTGGTTCACCTTTGTTAACAGACATCTTTGCACTGTAACAGCCCCAGGGCCTCCACTGTGTGTTGTGGTGTCACTGTGATGTGTTTGGCATGCTGACCACTGTCTGTCATACAGATAGAGTCCTAGGCGTGTTTCAGTTATCGATCTGATTGATTCAGAATTTCTTCATCTAGAGCTAGTTCAATATTGAATACTTAGCTTTTCTCCCTAGCTTCATGTGCACCTCTTTACTTGATCTCCTTCACTACACCGAAGGGTTAGTGATGGGCCCTAACCCTGAGTTGTTTTGCATGGAAGTGTGTGCCAAATGAGTAAAGCTGAATAAAGTTTCATGGATTAGACAAACCCTTTGTTCCCTCTTTCTTATCTAGTAGTCGAGCCAACCAGCTGCCTGTGATAGCTTCATATTAACTGCACAGACACTTGAGCGTGAGAGAATTTAAGCTAACATGTTGAGAGCAAAGGCATGACTGTGCATAAGAGTTGTAAATTGAAGCATCATCACTACATATGGCTGCCTCTCCCTCCCTCCTGCACTGCTCTCACTCTCCTCCATCTTCAGCCTTGGAACTAAATTAGTGTGTAATGCCAATCTGTCCCAAGCTTTAAAGTGGAATCATAAACACCAAGACATTTTCCTGGAGAAATGATTCTCCTTCAGCTGAGCAGCTGATAAATGTATCACCTTGTAAACTCGAGCAGGCCCACACTGACATTTACAGAGAGAAGGAAACCACACACACCACAACACATAGAAGACTGAGCCACACACATACATTCTTGTAATACTATCTTTGTGAGGACACTCATTGACATAATGTATTCCCTAGCCCCTTACCCTTAACCATCCAAAACAAATGCCTAACCTAAACCAATACTCTTAACCTAAGTACAACCTAACGTCTTAACCCTCAAACAGCCCCTGGAAAAAGTGAGGACTGGCCAAAATGTCCTCATCTCCCAAAAGTGTCCTCACTCTGTTGGTTAAAACTTTTGCCAGTCCTCACAACGTAGTCAGTACAAGAACACACACAATTTATTGGGGGAATTTCTGACAGTGGAGAGAGACTGGGGCAACAATACACAGTAAAGCCTGAAATCGATCCGGTGATCACCGCATTGCAAACATGGGCCATGCTCCCAACCATTCCCAAAATATGATCTTCTCTAAGATAATAATCTGTTGTTTGGGTGCTAAAAAACACAGCCAAGTATTTAGACAGCGGCTCGCTCAGAATTAGACCAGATAGAAGGGGAACCTCATTATTATCGATGTGTTAGAAATAAGCTGTGTTGTGTGTGCGTGGAAAGTGCCTGTCAGGCTCTGACTATAGGACTACGACATGTTGCTCCAGTGATTCCAGAGAAAACATGTCGACTTGCTGGAGCGGGACCCTGCTGGAGGATCCCAGGCTACTTCCTGGCTGACACACGTTTCCACAGAAGGATTTACTCCAAACCTGTAAACCCCACTCAGCTAAGCTGCTGCTGCTGCTGATACCAGCTCTCATACAGAACGCCATGACACCGACTCCTCACCAGCTGAGCATGTACAGTCAGACAGAGCGGGTGCGCCTGAGCCGATGGATCCCAGGAGTCCCAGAAAAAAGTCCCAGATATGTCCTGCTAAAGGTCGTTTTTGAAAGTCTGCAAAAATGTCATTGTAGGGCAGATGATCAGTGTCATTTGACAATATCAACCTAATACAATTGATCTCACAATATTGAATGGACAGTCTGATATTAATGTCATGTCCAGAGAATCTTCCCCCACCTGAAAATGCTTATTATGCTTTTATGGTGACACTGACAACAGTGCTAGCCAGGCTAGCGCCGCCTACTGGTCCCGGGAAATTTCATTTTCCTCAACCATGTAGTCAGGTAACTAGCAATGACGGAGCAAACAAACCAATCAGCGAACAGATGGGTAAGTGAAGGCGATGACGTTGAACTCAAGCGCTCAAGCTAACCTATGAGCTTCACCGGTGTGTAGCACACGTGACCCCCAAGCAGCAGCGATTAGTTGAAGCAAATGTAAGCAACCGCCTCTCGGAAGCAAACGAATCCCTACGGCTCGTGTTCAGACGCTATATGAAATGTAATGAAATTAGCGGCTGATGCATCAGGCTACAACAGTGCAGCTTCCGGATCCAATGTTGAAGAGATGGAGGAGCATTTTGAATTTCATGGTCATGCGTGTTTATTTGAAACAGAATATACAGATGAGCAGTCTTCACTGATATGGAAACAGTCCTGAGCTCGACAGTCGACTAGTAAGGTCTAACAAGGAAGCCAGGCCAGTCTGCATCGGTGCAGAAAGCGGAAGCAAAAGCAAAGCATGTGTAGTGATAGTTTGAGCAGGCCAAAGTCACGGTTTTAAAGTTCTGAGGTTCGAATCCCGAGTCGGGCAGCCCTTTCCTGCATGTCATTCCCCTCTCTCTGCCTCCGCCTTTCCTGTCTTATCTGCTGTCAAATAAAGGCAAAAAGCCCCCCCAAAAAAGGAAAATGACCGGAATTCTCCTTTAATACCGACAAGCAGAACCGTAAAAAAATGCCTAGGTCCTTGCTAACGCCAAAAAAGACTTTGCAGGATATAAACAGGTATTAAATAATTGATTTTAAAAATGGGAACATGGCGACATGGCTTAGTTTGAACCTTTGACAAAACAGACTAAAGCAACTGGAGCGTGTTTGCTTTGATTCTGGCTCTTGACCAGTGATCAGACAGAAGTTTGCCTTCAAGGCTTCCATACTAGTGCGACACTGCGACAGATTTCGGCGCTCAAAGAAGGTGAGTTACTTTTCAAACATAACAAGGAACAGATGAAGATCAAAGTTACCTACACAGCACATCAAAGATGAACATCAGCCATATAAACAGATCAGTCCTTCTCAGCATCTCATGGGAATGAACTTGGGTGGCATGAAAGGGAACTGATGCAATCATGTGCAAACATGAGAGAGAGTGAGGGAGAAAGCAGAAAATAATCTTTATAGGGAAATCCCACCGAGACAGAGAATGTGGAACTGTGCTTCTGTTGTCATCATCCCTCTGCAGCCTGTGAAACATTATTAAATACACTCAGTGCTGCTCATCCTGAGAATGTTATAGAACAAAGTGAAACTGTTCAGGGATCAAACTCCCCTGTAGTTCTGTTTAGGGAATTAAGGAAAGCAAATGTGATTTAAAACAGGATTTTGGCCTAGTCCACACGTACCTGGATACTTTTGCAAACAAAGTTTTACCCTCCTCCATAAAAAAATAAAAAATAAAAACCACTAGCATATTAAAAAAAATCACTGTCCATAATATTATGTAAACACAAAAACTCACTGCATCGCAGCCCACCGGCAGGCAACAATATCATTTAAACTTTTAAAAATGCATTGACCAATCATAGCCAGTGTGCGAAATACGGGGGGGTTTGGGGGGGTCGGACCCCCCCGATTAACCCCTCGACCCCCCTGAAAGACTCAAAAGCAAAATCTGGGGGGGGTCTCAATTTTGTCAAAAAACAGGTTTTTATTCTGTACAAGTTTAGAGACGGCCACCGCTGAAATTGTCTGCTGCTGCGCTGGAATCTTGGTTGAAACTCAATGTATGGTTTGGAAGCTCAGTGTCGCTGTTTTCAACTCGACCGCAGCAGGAGGAGTGCGTTTGATTTTTACTCCGGGCCAGACCGCAAGATGACGTTGATGCGCGGCTTGTCCCATGTTGCTCGTGTGCCCGCAGCAGGGGCGGGGCTCAGTGGAGCTCCGCTGCGGTCAAACCTGGTGCTGAATGTAAACGAACCCCACCGGCGCAGAGCGTGAAGAGAGAGAGAGAAGCAGAGCGCAGTGTTGCCAACTTAGCGACTTTCCAAACAGTCTTGGCGACTTTTTTTTAGTAAAAAGCAAGTAGCGACAAATCTAGCGACCTTTTCCAGAGAAATTACAAACGTTTCAGGACCCGAAAGCACGTTATTACAGCTGTTTCCAACGAGCAGCGGCGCTGCCGCGAGCACTCACTGGTTGTCAGCCTACACAGTAGTGTCACAGAGCTTCTCCGCAGCATTCAGATACGCACTGCTCCACAACATAAACACATGGGGTCTCAATTGGAAATATTTGAAGGGAGAAACGGTTTAGGGGTCGGACAAGCACAAACACGTCAAGGCTTCATCTAATGATGATAATAATCTGATAGAAAACCGGAAAAAACTGATTTGTGTTGCTACGCGCTCCGTGGGCGCGCACTTCATCCTGCGCAATTAGCGCAGCTGTGACAGTCGGCTGTTGCTTCTGTAACAATATAACCTGCCTATATAACTTTATGTGTTGATCCACCCATGCTCCTCTACAGCTGAGGCTGTGAAGAGCCTCCTCCTCCCGTGGCTGCTGTAGCGCTCTAGATATGTTTGGTTTTATACCGAGAGCTTCTATGTGCACCCTGCACCCCCCCCCCCCCCGACTTCGGGACCCCCCCGAATGTTGATGGGTATTTCGCACACTGATCATAGCATAGTACAGACCAAATTGTACTTCTAGTCTGATCTTTGTTTACTATGGCCTATGTCTACCATCTACACTTTGTGTCATGACCCAAAACTATCTTTTTCTTGTTTGTTATGTAAAAAATCTCTGTAAACACGGCATCGTTCAAAGATATATCTGTGTGAAAACGACTTAAAATGCTGTAGTACGTAAACCAGGCCCATGTGGAGCGTGTGTGGCGCTGCTACACTGCCACATAAACACCAAAAACAGAGAAGAATGGAAAGTTCCTGGCTGTTCAAACCCCAAACATTATAAGGTGTTCTAACATGGAGGGGTGTTCTTTTTTTTTTTTAGATTTTCCCACTCCGAGACCCATTTCCAAAAATACTGAAGCATTGTTTCTGTCTGGACGAAACTCTGAAACAATGAAATGCTTACTTTTGTTCCATATCTCATGCAAATAGCATCAAGGGATCAAGGAAAACACTGAAAGCCAAAGTCAAACACCTGAACAAGAGACAAACAAGACAGAGTGGCAGAGTACAAGAGTACAGAACAAACCATTTATAGATTTTACTTCTCAGAGGGAGTTTGCAGTTTGCAGTTCAGTGCAGAGCAAACAGTTTAAAGAAATCCATCATCCGCCTGGAAAATGATCAACTTTAATTCCCAGAATGCACTGTGAAAATCAGTGTGATCCTTTGTCACCAGCTTACTTGAGCAGCAATGATGCAAAGAAGATGTGTAAATGACACAAAATGCTTTTGGGCTCCTTTCTCTGCTCTCTCAGCTTGATTCCCTTTTAGTGAAGGTATAAGCTGCTCTCTTCAGCACGACATGCTCCCTGATTTGCATTTTCCTACAACTAATTTGTGTTTGATATGTTTGAAAGTCATGTGCTTTGTGTGTTCTTCCAGAAACTGATCCTTGTTTAATCTTAACCATCATTTGGTCTGGGTTTCAGATGTCATCATCTGAATCTTAGATCCATATTCTGTCTTTTGTCGTTGTTGTTACTATTTGTAGCGGCAATCTTTGTTCTTTGACTAGGCTACTCCATTTTACCACTACTATTAAGCAGTCTTCTTGGCAATAAGCTTGACACGACGAAAAAGAATCTTCCAAGGCAGTAACTATGTTCAAAATGATTTTACTTAAAAAGCAAAATAACAAAGTTACAAGATTCACTCTGAGGTAAATTTTCTGTCAAAAAACTGTCTTGCTCCTGGGGAGCATACGTCAGTCCGACTGCCCCAAAGTCCGACAGTTCATTTCTCCGACTATTCATTCTACAGCATTAAGGTTAGGTTTAGGGTAAGGAAAAGGGTTAGGGCTACTTAAGTCGGAGAAATGGGAGGTCGGACTAATGGACGCAAAAATAAAGAAATGTATGGTCGGACAAATGGGTAGTCGGACAGACGTGTGGTCGGAGAGATGGGTAGTCGGACAGACGCCACGCGCCCCTTGCTCCTTAGGCTGCTTAACCTGGTCTGAGAGCTAAGCTGTGATGTAAACTGTGATGTCATCAACAGCATAATTAAAGGAGCAGTACCACATATTAAAGGAAAACTATAAACTATTGCAAGCAATGCAAATATGGCTCTTACATTTATGCATTTTCTTGTTTCCACTCCTATCCCTTTTCAAACCCTGTGTTCTATACTTTCTGGTTGAGGAAGATCTTCGTATGAACAATGGCCTTTGTTTCACCAGGTGTTGGTATCTCTGTAGGTACAGGACTATAATTTATTTCTTACTTCCTCTAAAATTACTACCTTGTCTCCCATAATGTTTTTTACTGTGCCCTATGCATTAAAGTAGCAGTACGTATGACTATTGTACCAGGATAGCTGCTTCAGAACTTCGTTCCATTTGCCTTCCTTTAAGTTACAACACTATAATCCACCCCATGTTTTTTTAATATTTTGCTTTCAGCCAGACTGCATTTTTACTCCACATTTATTTATTTTTTCAAGGTCAGACCAGTTCCCTGTGACTCCTAACATGGAGCAGAGCCATTGTTACGGTTAATAAGTGCTGTGCATGAGAGGCTATGACTGTCAGGCTGATAGGCCGACATCAAACTTGTCATCATCATGTTTCTGCAGATTTGTCAGGAGCAGTCTCTGTGCTCACTCAGATTAGTTGATGTGAAGTTTCACAGTTGGACACAGACCAGGTGACAGAACAGGGACATGTCACTTCCTCTGACAGGGTGAGCACTGTGTTGTGCCACTGGAGCTAATTAAATAGCTCCTGCATTATTTAAAAGACAAGTGTTATGTTAATGAGATGGACTGATGAAGGACGGCCTCCTGGATACAGATTCTATATTGGACTACTGAGAACACCCAGACCCGCTGCTTAAAACTCAGCACTTATTTCCCACAATCCCATCTGACTCTGAGTCGGTGTTTCCGTGAGCAAAGAGAATCCACCTGTCTATCAAAAGTGAGAAATGAGAAATTAATGTCTTGTTTATTTGACGTATCCATTAACGCTGTAAGGTCCAAACATTTAAGTGAATCTCTTAGGAAAGTCAAAGGGAGTAAACAATGAAGTGATGACAACTTGTAACATGAGAGTTTTGACAGGCAATTATAGAGACGGTGGGGTGGGAGGGTAGCGGGCTAAAGAAGAAAGTATAATCATAAAAAAGAAGTAGTGATAAAATATAATTGCCTTACAATTGATTTTTATCCCTCCAGTTAGTGTTGGCCTTGGGACTGTGTCTGCCTTTCAACTCTCTGACACTTCACTCGCTAGCAAAGTCACAGGAGAGCTGAGCAGAGAGCTGTCAATCACACATGCGCATATAGCGAGTGCACATATATCCCAGGGATATGTTATAATGATCCCTCAATGAGTGGGGTAGTCATGCAGCAGGTGTGTGTGTATGTGTGGGTTGTGTTTCATATAAATGTATGGGACAAAGAGACAAAGTGAACTAGTTGATAACAGCAGAGATATTAGTGGAGGCTCTGATTAATGAATTGGTCTCAGCTGTGGATCTGGCCTGAAGCTCAGAGGTTGCTACGGTGACTAGAGGGGTTACCATGACGATTAATAGACCCAAGGCAAAGGCAGGTAAATGAGTGGAGAAAGAGGGTGATTATTGGCGTTGGGCTCATATCTGGGCTGATTCTGACAAAACAACAAGACGCAGACCATGAGCAGACTGAGACCCTCTGAACATGTTGAGATGTTTTTGGTGTTTCTACAGTAGAGTTAATATTTGGGAAACACTCGTTAGCTAAAAGACAGAGGGACTTTTGCTTTTCTCTGGGAATCTGCTCCAAATGTTGTAATGGAGTCAATGGACAGCTGGGACTGGTCTCAGTCAGAGGCTCATAATTCACATTTTATAAGTACTTCTGCTATTTTAAGCAATGTGTGATGAGTTTGTCTATTTGGAAAAATAAATCACGTGTGCAGAGTGTAATTTGTGACCTGGAGCAGCGTGGAAAGAGGAAACATTTCAGACAATGTCAGACAGCTTCTCCCACTAGATCTGATGTCACCCACTCTAACCTGATCATTCCACACAATACACAAACCATTGTAGCTTTTGCTGATGTGCAAAATTTGAAGGAAGAGAGAGAAAATGAAAAAGAAAGAAAAGATTTTAAAAATGCAATGTTCATTTAGTCCTGTAACATCATGTTTTCTGAGTGGAAAGATCTGCTGATGCGATCATTAAGTGAACGTGTTGTGATCATGAATGTGAAATGAGGCAGAATAAAGCTTCACATACTGTATATCTCACATGCCTGTGCATGAGAGATCAGTGAAGATTTGTGATGTATGATGAATCCATTCGTGCCTTAGAGGTCAAAGGTCAGCTTCGTTTGGTGTGGTGCCAGCCCGGTGATATAAAACACATCAGACAGAGGTTCAACTTTTTACACTTCCAACCAGGCAGCTCAGTCTGATTTAATTTCCTCAAATCTCTACCTAACTTAAAGCTCACTGTCAAATGTTTAACAACAGACTGGATGGAGACTTGCTGCAGCTGCACAGCAGAAAGTTTTTAAACCTGAGGTTGGACACTTGAGTCAAAACAAAGGAAAAGCTGCTCTCAGTGTAACCTCTGATATTCTGTCTGGATGGATTTAGAGACTATGGGTGTTTAATGTCAAGTCGACTCAATGCACTTGTCGACTGTATTCTTCACAATATTTACAGACAGCCCAGGCTCCCCCATGAGCAGGTACTTGGTGACGTAGACATAGACAGGCTCCACTGGAAGGATGAAAGCTGCAGCAGAACCTGGTTCAGAGTGGGCGGCCGTCTCTCTCTCATCTCCCTGTCACCATCATTACATTTACCTACAGTTTCCTTCATGTTGCCTGGTCCCGACTGTCTTACTGTTCACTCGACCCATTTTCCTTCATCTGGCAAAGAAAATACCCACTTTTCCTTTGGTGAACAATATAAACTCACTCAATAGCTGTGTTGTATTAGTAGAGAAAGACTATGTCATTTTCTTGGAGAATACCAATATAGAAGTTGAAATAATATGATTTACACTAAAATAAACTTAATAAATATTCAAGCCTAGTGGTCATTTGGCTTCTCAGAGCAAATATATTATCTCCTATGAGTTCAGCATCCATCAGTTGGACTTCCACTGAATGAGCTGTTCAAATGAAGGACCATAATCCCCATTTGTTTGTTTGTTTGTTTGCATTGGTCCATTCACACATCCTGACCTGAGTGTGAGTTAGTTAGTTGACTTGGGTACAGAAGCAGATGATGGACCAATAACTGTCTCTGGACATGTACCTATTATAAATGACCAAGCCCTGGAAAGCTCATAAATCTGCTCCTAAAGAATGTCTCTGCTCACCAACAGAATGTCTCTTTTAATAACATGTTAACTAATCATTACTAAGTTCTAAACAAATGTATAAGTCGAGCTTGAATAAACTTGTTTTCTACATAACCCAAAGTACAGTATAAAAACACTTGATTGAACTTGATCTCTTCAAAGTGTAAAAAGTATTATCACTCAAAGTGTCCTGGCTTAACTCTCCACTGTATTAATTGTTTGTAACATGGGACCAGTGCTTAACTCCATCTCATCAACTCAGTTATCACAGTGTTTATAGGGTAGCTTAATCAATAAAACGTGGATTTAATCAGTAAACATTAAGTGCTCAGTTTTAATCAGTAATCACCAGTCTAGATACTGTATAAATGTTCAGTGTTTATTAGTAGTCATGATGCTCAGATTTAATCAGTAGATATAAATGTTCAGTGATATAATGAAAAAACACCCTAACGACACCTTACCCTGACACTGATCCAGTCATTTCATGGGAACCAGCAGCAAACTAAAGCACGCACCCACACAAACACTCAGACTCTTGTATGCGTGGCTGAAGAAAATGCGTAAGTTTTCAGTTTAGTCTAAATAAGGAAGTTCCTGCTAAGCTTGGAACCAGATCATGGTTTGTGACGTATCCCAGCTATAGGCCAGTTATTCCACTGACTCCAGGAGGGTACAGCAACATAATGAAAGTGCTGATCACTCATTGGTCTCCTCAGAGTACAGCTTTTACACACTGCCTATTTTAGTGCTGCACATGCAAATTGAGAAGCCCTGGCTTTCATCACATGGAACAACACGAGTCAATCTCTTCTTAGTTTTGGCGACATTCACAACATCACTCACATTTGGGAATGCAAGAGTGATCCTTGCCTGCACTTACTGCCATCATCTGACCTTTATGGTAAAGGCCCGGTGTGAACTTTCTTACAGTAGTTTTAATCAAGGTCTCAGTGTGTGTGTGTGTGTGTGTGTGTGTGTGTGTGTGTGCGTGTGTGTGTGTCCAGTGATGCTACTGACAGAGCAAAAACAAACAACACTCGGTGTATCTGAGGGAAGAGGTTGAGGTTGACAGTGGTGACCTTTCCACATCTGTACGTGAGAGAGAATCTCTGAGTTAGTTTGTGAAGGAAGTGTTGCCTCTCTTTTCCTTTGTGTGTGTATGTGTTAGTCTTTGAGGATTGTGGTGACTTTGTAAGGATATTAAAACAGTGAATGTATAATGTCTAGAGAGGACTTTTTACTGTTTGGGAATTAATAGCTAATAATCTCCACTGGTCATTTTTGCAGTCAGGTAGATACTGAATAATAATATTGAGGATATTTTGATCATCACAGGTCAAAGCTTCAGAAGAGAAAGCGCACATGGAGCCCAGGATGACTAAAAAGGATAGCTCACTCAAAATCGATAACAACTACTACAACAAGGCTTGTACAGTATTTTCTGCATCACACCGGTTTACTTTCTTTGTTCTTTACCCTGGGGTGCAAGTCCCGGTGACGTTGTTAGTCCCTCTTTAGTTATCTTTAGTTCCCCCTTTCTTAAAGCAGATATCAGTGGAATGTTTTTGTTAATATAAGTCCTAAATAGTCCTATTTTCCGTCAGCAATCACTTACGTGGAGTGTTTCAGCCGTAACACGAGTCTCTCCGTCACTCTGCTCTGCTGTAAACCCAGGAGAAAACTTTCCTTGTGGGATACAAGTGTTATCCAATGAGGAGAGAGAACGGCATGAAGGGCTGTGTGTGCAGCCAAGGGATGCGCGTGAATGTGGTGACGTAGCATGAGGACCAATAGATGCCTGACGAGGGCAGGGGCTGCTAACTCATGGTGCGTTCAAGGAAACTTGTACTTTGTGTTTTTCCTTCCTGTGAAGTCATACCGGTTCGATCTGGTACGAGTTCACGGGTCGGAAGTTACAAGTGGCCGTTATAGTGAACTTTCAGAGATAACAGGACGGTAAAAACACAAGCTACGGGTTACCTGGAACGCTACAAAGTCGTTGTTGTGACTTGAAGCTGTAACTTACGGTTTCAAAAGCCTGCCTTGAACGCATCATTCGCCGAAACGGCCGTGCCGCTGATATCTGCTTTAATATTGCACCTTACATTAAAGGTATAGTTCAGCCAAAATTCACTCACTCATTTCTCATCTACTCAATCTTGTGTCAACTAAGAGCTGTGAGAAAAGAAAGTTGGTGTCCATTGACAACCATTATATGGACAAATACTGCTGCGCTGACCCCCCCGTAACTCAGAGAAGGGGCGGAGAACTCTGAAAATTCTCACAGCTCTTAGTCGACATGAGTGTGAGTAGATAATGAGTGAAATTTGAATTTTGGGTGAACTATCCCTTTAAGCCCTCACCACACTAGCATGACCTCAGTGCATGTTTTCTTGTGAATAAAATGCTGAGTCATCAAGAGTCAAGTTTCTTCGGTGAGTAGCTAACTTCTATTGTCTGTGCAACCACAAGTACATTGCTAATAGAATTTCCTCGCAGCTAGTTTGGAATCATTTTAATAAAACATCTGGCCTCAAACAAGAATACCTGTACCTTCCTGGAGCTGACAGTACAGCAGCCTGTTTGATGAGTTCATGCTTTGCTGAGGGCTGTAATTTCTCCATCATCACTTTAGTTTGCAAAACATTTTAGGGTTTTTTCATCTCCGCACAAAAGAAAGTGATTAAGTAAAGTTCCAAATACCAGACTGTCGCTCCAGATGGGCTCTAATTTAGAGAAGGACACAATAAAACAGTTAATAATTGCAGCTGTAATTAGTACCAGGATGAAAAAATACCCAAATGTGCCTGTGTCCCATCTACCACAGAGAATGTTGACATCACTCCAGGTGTAGGTGTGATCAGACACTAAGAGTTATAACACCACAGGCAGACAAGGCCTGCAGCTACTGAGCATGTTTCACCAACTATTAAGAGCCAGCAGCAGCACATGAAAAATACAAATGCTCCAAATACATTGTTGATATGAATTATACCAGCATTTTGCACCGTTAAATTTACATAATGGTGAACAGAGAAGCAGAACAGTGGTCTACATTGTGATCATAACAGCCTCAGTAAAATATAGCCCATCACGTCATGAATGAATGTGAGAGTGAGGGCTGTGAGAGATGAATGAGAGCAGGCAGACGTTCAGCCAGCACTGAATGAGCTGGAAATGAAATAAGACAGGTCTGGCATTTTGGATAGGAGGTGATTTGTAGAGTCGGGCATCAGAACCGCCTTCGCCCACCTGTACCTGTCTCTGAACTAAGCTGTCTCTGCTGGATCCACACTAATCTCATGAAGGCTACTGCCTCTCCAGGGTTCATGTGGCAGGAATGTGTCCTAGTTTTAGAAAAGCTGAATTACTGTGAGGTGCAGGCTGAGACAGTAGACCGAGACAGCATGAAGGGCAGAGGCAGGGAGGATGGATATTGTACCTTTTTGTTTTTCCAAATCACTTTTTCCTCATGTCCTTGTATTACTTGCCTTAGAGAGACATTAAAGGGCAACCATGCCAACCTTTTCATTGCATTCCTGTTCTTTACGATCATTCCCCTTTATAAACGTGTATTATTTTCTTAAAGCAGAAGTAAGCGATCTGGTCGTTTTGGCTAACTTCCTGTCAGTGAATGGAGTTAGAAGTCCCCGCTCCCTGCGTCACCACATGCACGAGCATCCCTTGGCTGCACACACAGACAGGACCGCCCCTTTATGCCGTTCTCTCTCCTCATTGGATAAAGGTTGTAGGATACAAGGAAAGTTTTCTCCTGGGCTTACAGCAGAGCAGAGTGACTGAAAGACCTGCTTACTTCTGCTTTGACTTTGTAAACAAAATGCAGTTTAATGCTGCGTTCAAGATAACTCACAAGTCGGAGGAGAATGAGCTCTGCGTTGTGTTGAATGACTTAAATTATGTCAAACTTGGAAATTACAGGTCAGAAATTCGGGTATCATCCCAGACCTCAGTGACAGTGTAGGAGACAAAAAAATAGAACATAACATGCTTGGAGCATCCTCTTCCACATATTGTTAGATCATCAAACCAATCGTCATCTGTTTTTATCTGTGGGAAAGACTCAACAAATCTGACATTTGCCTGTCAGAATGATGTGATGAATTATCAATATCTGAACTTTGTTGTTTGCATAAATGGTATGGAATATGGCTTCATATTTAATTTTTTGTACAGCTGCATATCACAGAATAATCATACATTTAATTTACTATACTGCTTTTTGTTTTCAGGTCGATATGATCTTCATTTGCCAAGCCTGCTGTGAAAAGCATGTCTGGCACAATGGACATCAGACAAAAGCAGTGGGTACTAGTCTAGGTCTAGTATTGTTTCTTTTTTGTGCATGGCTCTTATTGTGTATTACGCTATTGTGCCCCTTTTTTTCCCCCCTCTCTCTCTCTCCCTCTCTGTTGATGTCGATGTTGCTGATTATTGTTTCTTCTGTATTGTATGTAGTGGCTGTTGGTTGAGTTTGTGTGTGTATGCATGGACCCTCGCTGAGTTCTCCATACTTTGTCCACTACTTATTTTTCTACTTTTAACCACTGAATGTATTGTAATCAAACTTTTTTATTTTTTAGGTTGACTTTTAACATCTGTCCAGGGACTACAGATGCAAAATAGCCCTTCGGCTAATTCTGGCATATTTACATTTAAAAAAAAATGTCTTTATTAATGTGCACTGTCCCTGATTTTTAAACCTTTAAATAAATAAATAAATAAATACTGGCCAGCACCTGTTAAGGCTGAGACCTTGTTTTCGGTGGATGTCTTCAATTCATTTGAAGAAATGAAAACTGTAAGCACCCAGTCTGTCAAGACAAGGCTTTTTGTAGATGTTGGAGAGAAGGACTTGTCACTTTGGAGGGGTAAGATCAGTGAGGATCAAAGTAGTGATAGAAGGATTTAAGTTAGCTTTTGAATTTGACATTTTGATATTCAATTTGTAAAGTCTGGGAAGATACATGGAGACACTTTCCAACGAAGCTTTCTGGAATACACATTCTGCCGTTATGAGTGTGAGAGAATGGCCAGCGTAGAACACTTCACCTGCCCGGCATGCACCCCCAACGTGCTTGCTGTTTGTGCTGATGGAAACAGGAAGCAGTACCGTTTTTGACAGTCAAGAGGGTTAGATGCAAACATAAAATCAATTGAGCAAATAATGTTGGACACTAAACTTCATTATTTTTCTTATTCTATGAGCCATATTTTGATGGCACATTTATTGCAAAGGATGCTTGCCCACAATTTTGTTGAGGAGACAAGGAGTAAAATGAAAAGTGTGAGGAAAATATTTATTGTTTACACCATTACTTTTTTTGGCCAAAACAAAAAATGAATGATTTTTCCACTATTAAGTTATTATCCCTCAAGACCAGGTGGTCTCAGCTAATACAATGCAGATTACTATCTAGGGTATTTAATCATTATAAAATAACTTGTTAGTTTTCACTTGCAGACTGCAGGCATAGGGATCTGTGGAGCCAGTCAGTGGTCTGCTGCACGTCAGACAGCGAGAAGAGCAACCAAACTCGATGAAGAGGGCCTTGAGGTGGCTGTCTGTAGACACGGAGTGCTACTGAAGGCCCTCAACATGTATAGAGGGGAAATATTTACATACCCAGTTTTCCTGCAGAAGGAGCTTCAGGCAGCCACAAAAGGACAGTTCTACTGCACAGATATTGCATGCAAGTATTGGCCCTATCTAGAGAAGTTGGCGGTCTCAATGTTGGAACTCAGACCTCTCCTGCAGATGAGGCCATTCCTTTGCGTCATGCATGCCAAGGCCCATTCAAACAAGTGTGAGGTACTACATGTTATGTATGCATTTTCTTCCTGTAATTTCTAAAATATTAGAGAAATGGATATAGCCACACTAACAGAACATATCAACAGTAATCTTACACCATTACATCTGATGCAGTTCGGCTTTCGGATGCACCATTAAACTGAATCCGCCATTACCATGTTTCTAGAAAAGCAACTCTGGGTGGCGCAGCGAGGCGAACCCTGGCGCAGCTGGCGGAGAGCTATTTTGCTCCAGTGCACCAGGGCGCGCAGCGGATTTGCTAAATTGGCAGACTTCTGTGCGCCAAGATGGGTGTGGTCGCACAGCAGGAGGAGGTGTCGACAGATTCACCTTGGCGTACTGACATTTTCATGCTAAAAGGCCGCGTCGAGACTGCACCGAAAGCTCGCCAGCTCCAAGCAGGTCTAACCTCGGCGCACGGCGGAGCACAGCCAGTCTAGTCGTATTTTGACTGCCCAGGGTCTAGTACGCAACCGTCACCGAGATCTAACGGGCAGCTTTCCACAGTTCCAGGCACATTTAAATGCAATAAACAATAGCAACAACCACTATTTAATATAACTATCTGAATCTGCTCACACATTTATATCCATGTCACTGTCCCGTCACATCTGATGACAGATCAAAGGCTGTCCGCGTTCGTAATGTTAACTCAACCTGACTAAATTAACACAGGAAACCAGGAGCAAAAAAAAAAGCAGCTGTGGATGTTCTACGAGCAGGTGGATGACTGCATGTTGCTGCTGTGTTGACATTAAGCACTGTGCCATTACGATGACCCGCTATATTTATTTATTTACTTATTGATTAATTAGAAGAGCGGCCGTGTCGTCACGAGACCATAACGAAAAACTGAAAACAAATAAACTATAATCTCTCTCAGCAAACCACAATCAGTCTCTGCATCAGATAGTGCTGCAACGTGAGCAGATATTCACCTATTCATCTCCTGTCTCAGGAAAGTTGTAAAGAAAAGAGAGTCACTCCGCAATGCGTCCTTTACGCACAGCTGTTTCTGATTTAATGACAGTTACGCATGGCAAATGTTGTGATCTGTGGACACACTTTTAAATGGAAAAGAGGTGTGGGTTTTTTTTTTCTTGTTTTTTTTTACTGGGCTGTCATTATGTCAGAGCAAACCTGCATGGTAACAGTATCAGTAACGTCCTCCAGGACTAGTTTTGCATAGTCAGCCCGTGAGGTCTGTTTGCGAGACCATGTTCAGACCCTGCGAGCTTGGACCGGATCAGAACATCGCTTTCCTCCCGTCTCACTGCTGCCTCCCTCTTCCATGAAAAAAACTCCCGCGGCGGATTTAAAGGAGAGGAGAGGAGCTCATTTGATTGGTGAAGAACGGACTCGGCTGAGTTAAACCCACTCTCCGCCCCCTACGCCACTTCCCTCCTACTTGCGCCTGTGGGAGGGATGCGGGTGGGATGCGCTCCGTCGTACATAGAAGCAAAATCGCAAAATGCGCCGAGACACACCCCTTTGGCGTGGCGGACGTGAGGCGAACGGAGAATCCGCCACGTCTGCGCCTAGTTCACGAAAATAGAGCCCAAACTTGGACAGGAATAGTTGTGTTGGAGCTGTTTTTCTGGACCTGAAGAGGGCCTTTGACACGGTCAACCACCAGGTACTGCTGGCCAAGTTGTCAAAATTATTCTTTTCTGCACAGGCTCTACATTGGTTTGGATCTTATCTGGCAGACAGAAAGCAGTGCGTGGTGGCTGATGGTGTCAAGTCCCCTTACTTGAGCTGTCCAGTAGGGGTCCCTCAGGGCTCAATACTCAGACCTCTTTTATTTTCTTTGTATATTAATGAGAAGGACATCCATCAGGCCCCTCATATGAATCAATCTGAAAAGGCGGTGGTCAGGTCTCTCTCTACATCAAAGTAAACCTGAAGCACAGGCATGGTGCGATTCAGCCTGGCATATCTGATCAGTCTTCCAACCTTAAAAATACAATAAATAATAAAATAAATTTAAAACAGATTACTACAAAGTATTTCTTCATTTAATTGCTCATATCACCACCAAGCAGTGGTGATGTTCCCAGGTGTCATAAAGACATATCTGTGACAGGCTTTGGTCAAAATACCCTAAGGATCAAACATCACAGCTCTTTTCGATCGTTCAGAACGGCTGGTTTTAGTGTCTCACCCTTGCAAATGAGCCATATAGCAGGTAGAGGTGGTATTGTGCAAATTTGAAAACTAGTTACATCATTGTCTGACAACTGAAGGAACAGCTTGTAAAATCACATGGATTTCAAACTACATTATCATGATAGAAGCGATGTCCGACACCAGCATGGCATTTTTATCTGTTAGATGCCGATGCATCATAGAATCTATTTTCTCTCACCTCTACCCCATAGGCACATGGCAACATCACTCACTGACACAGTATGTCATGTTCCATTGTTGTATGATTTACAGTCAGGTCATATAATCAGCTCAGAAAACAGAATTCATTATAGATTCCCTTTAAAACCTTTACACTCTGTGATGTGTTACAAAGAAGCAGAGTCTAGTTTAAAGCCAGTTCTTTATACTTCAGAGTTCATTCAAGTCAGAGGCTGAGCAGCTTCTATCTTTATCTTCTTCTCCTTGTGGAGAGGAAGCAGGAACGCTGTGGTGTCTGAGCCTCGTGTGTGTGTTAGTTTTTTGTGCGTCTGCTAAGCCTGTTTTAGCACAGTATCACTCATTAGCTGTGTGATGGCACATCATAAGCCTTTGCTGGCACTCCCACAGGTTACACAGTGCCCTGTGGCTCTGACAGCTGTGTTCACTGGGATGCGTGAAGGAGATCTGAGGTGAGATAAACTTGCTCCTGTCCTCATGATCCACCTGCCCGGCTGCCTCTATGTGTAGGAGTGGCTGCAGTAAAGGGTGACTCAGTGGCTAGACCATCACATTTCATACCGCAGTTTTCTGTCACTCTTGAGGACATAATGCAGATCTGCGTAGTGTGAGTAGGGCTGTCAATCTTCTCCCCAAATCAGATTTGAACGCTTCTCATGTTCAAGGCATAGTTCAACATTTTGTCAAATTGGCCCATTGCCATAATCCCTATTCATGAGTTTCAAATGTAGTCCTTCACCTGCCATATTGAGGACCAACACAGGTGTTTCAATTGAGTTGTGTTTCTGATTGGAGTAGGACCAATTACTTAGTTTGAAACACCCGTGGGTCCTCAACATGGCAGGTTGTAGGACTACATTTGAAACTCATGGATAGTTTTAGGTGTGTTTGCAGGATTTCTTGTTTTCCCTCATCAAACTCATCAAATACACAATTCAACAACTCCAAAACGCTTCCAGTGTCTCAGTTCAGTGTCAAATTCAACTGCAAATTGGACCAGACGTCTGCGCTTGCCAAGGGAGAATCCAGTACACCACAGGGCCGTAGCGGAGCAGCCGGCCAGGATCCCCTCCTAAGGCCCTGGCCCTGGACTTGAGTAGCCACTCTCCCTTTTTTATTCAAAGACTGGATTATTTTAATGGCATTTTAATGCAGTTGTTTTGCCATAATTTTAAAGAACACATTTTAATTATAAGTAAAACAACTTTCAACTCTCTATATTCATCTACACTCATCACAAGATGGCCGAAGCGTGAGAGTACGTGGCTCGATCGCTCTGTCTGTTTAAAGCCTAATAGCCAATACTACTGCAACCACTTGCTGGTGATCTACTTCTACTGAGCCACAGAGTTTTGTGCATTTTTGGTCACGTTTCTGTGAAATCTCTGTGCACTCCGGGCGTGAAAAATGGCAACTTTAACACTTCAAAGTTTGCTGGACGCCATTGAAAAGAGCAAGGCTGATATGCTGACTCACATCAATACTAAAGTAGATCCTATTCAGATGGGCTTGGCAAACATTCAGACCTCCCTCTACACATTGGGAGCACAAGTTGAGCTGATAGAAGGGAGAATTAGCTCAAATGAGAACAACATTGATGACCTCACCGAGCGAGTGAAAGCACTCGAAGCTGCTAACACTTTCCTCCGGGAGAAGGTTGACGACCAGGAAAACAGGTTGCGCCGCTCGAATCTCCGTGTTGTGGGAATACCCGAGGCTGCCGAAGGACCTGATGTGATCCAGTTCATGTCACAACTAATTCCACGGCTACTGGGCCAGGAAAACTTCCCCTCTCCTCCAGTCATTGAAAGGGCCCATCGCTCACCGACGCAGCGTCCAAACGACCGGGACACCCCCAGGCCTATCATCATGAAAATGCTCAATTTCCAGGACAAGATGAAAATCATCCGGCTGGCCAGGGCAAAAAGGAACGTGGAGTATAATGGGTCCCGTGTCTATTTCAATCCTGACCTCAGTGCTGAGCTGGCAAGACGACACAAGAGCTTCGCCAACATCAAACGAGTGCTCCGTGACCGTAAGATTAAACATTTTGTCCGCTATCCTTGCACACTATGTGTCACTATTGATGGCAAAGAACAACGATTTGACTGTCCCAAGCATGCTGAAGCTGCTCTTAAAACAGCACCGAACTCCCCTGACAGTATGTGCTAGTATGGATGATATGTTTTGCTAGCATTGGGCTAGCGACTGCTACCTGCTAGTTAGTTTCCTGTCGGTGGACTGAGATGGGAAATAATCCGACGACTGTCTCTTCTTTACTTTATAGGCATCCTCTCGCTTCTGATGGGGACTATTTTCGTTGTTTATGAGTGTTTTGTATTAATATGATGGCGTTGAGAGGCATGCACAGTGCTGAGCCGACTCAGCCTGTTTGTTTATGTTTTGACGGTCGCAGATAGTGCGTCACTCTCTCTAAGAAGGACCCCTCTGACGTCACCATGGCTAGGCTACGATGCTGCCTGTACTTTATTATGATTATTTTTTTCTTCTAGTACTACTACTATTATTTCCTCTCTCCTTCTCTCTCCCTCCTAAAATCTTTTTTTTTTCCCCCCCCCCCAGTTATGGTAGGCTATATATACTTTGTTTTCTCTGTGACAACAGACAGAGCATTGAGTTACTGATCATAGTTAACCCTCATAGGCATGCTCCTGGCTTCTAAACCCAGGGATCCATCCGATGCAACCTGGGGCAAAGCCTGTGCATCCTTGATGGACATAACTTGTCATTTTGTGTTATATGTTGTGTGTTTGTGTGTATATGTGTTGATTTGTAATAGCTGCAACCTGACTCCTTCTTCAAGTATTTTATTTGGTGACAGCATAAATGGTTTTGAAAAACACATTGGATGATATTAAAGGTTTAAAAATAATTCATTTAAATATTAGAAGTCTGGTACCGAAGATTGACTTGCTTCGTACATGGGTTTATTTGCATAAGCCAAATATTATTACACTTTCTGAAACATTTCTGAACAATGATATCTTAGATAATGAAATTTGTATTAGAAACTATATCCTATATAGAGCTGACAGAGCTACCAGGCATGGAGGAGTGGCGATTTATGTGTCTACTGATATTGCATCAGAAATAGTTACCCCTAGTATTGGTCCACAGGGTTTTGAGTCAGTCTTTGTGAAAATTATATTACATAGGACAAATAAGTGTTTACACATAGGTAGTATATACAGACCCCCCTCTTCCCCTGTGGACTCATTTAACAACCTGATTTCAACTATCACCTCTATACCTGCCATGAATGAATTAATTTTACTAGGTGACTTTAATAGGAACTGGCTTGATAAAACATGTAACACAATTAAAAGAAAATTTTCTGGAATAAATCTTACCCAGCTTATAGACGAACCAACAAGGGTTACCAAGAAAACAAGTTCTCTGCTGGATTGGGTCTTAGCTTCACATCCTGATAGGATTATTAAATCTGGTATTATGTCTGACTGTTTTAGTGATCACTCTATTGTATACTGTGTATGGAAAATTAAACTCGCCAAATCACCACCAAAGCTGATAAAGATCAGACAACATAGGAAAATGAATATAGATTTATTTTGTAGTGATTTAATCAATATAAACTGGGATCGTTTTCAATTAATACCCAATGTACAAGATGCCTGGGACTATTTTTATACTGAATATAATGAAGTGCTTGATAGACATGCTCCGTGGAAAATGATCAAGGTCAAGGGTGAACATCTTCCCTGGATCACCCCAGAACTGATCAGTCTCTTCAGATCAAGAGACAAAGCATGGTCAACTTACCGTAGAACAAGAAACAATGATGATTGGGAAAAGTACAGACAACTCAGAAATCAGAGTAAAGTCAAAACTCGGAACGCCAAATCTAATTATTATAAAGAATGTCTGAATTCTGAATTTAGGAATCCAAAACAGTTTTGGCGAAAGATTAAATCAATTACAAATGCTAAAGAAAAGCATACTATTAATCAAATAAGAATTAATGATACTATTCTTCATGACTCTCTTGATGTTGCTCAAGCACTAAATCATCATTTTTCCTCTATTTGTTCTACCCTTCTTCCTGTGTCTTATACCAATGACTGGAGTGGCCACACTTCACCTCCAATCCGCCCTGCTCCATCCTCATCTTTTTCATTTAGAAAAATTACACCAATTGAAGTGCTGAATGTCATTAGGGAATCCAACGGAAACAGTGGTGCTGGACTTGATGGCCTTGAAAACAGATACATCAAATTAGCCGCCAATGTTCTCATGTATCCACTTGCTGACTTGTTCAATCTTTCTCTCTCTACTAATGAATTACCCTACATCTGGAAATCGGCACGAATTACTCCACTACATAAAGCAAATGATGTCCTTGATTGTAATAATTACAGACCTATATCTATTATTTGTTCAATTGCAAAAATCCTAGAAAAGCTAGTCTACTCTCAACTCTCAGAATATCTCAAAATTAATAACATCCTATCACCCTCTCAGTCTGGTTTCAGATCCAACCACTCAACAACTACTGCCTTATTAAAAATAACAAATGATATTTTCACTGCTGCAGGGAAAGGTGAAATTACTGGTGCAATTTTTGTTGATTTAACCAAAGCTTTTGATTTTGTTGATCGGTACTTATTACTAGATAAGCTTTATACCATTGGTTTATCTAAAAATGCAATTTTATGGTTTAGTTCTTTTCTACATAATAGAAAACAATCTGTTGTTATTAATGGAAAATGTTCTGACCTGTTGGTGCAGGAAAGAGGAGTGCCTCAAGGGTCAGCCTTGGGGCCTCTTCTCTTCTCTATTTTTGTTAATGATTTACCCTCTATATTTACATATTCCTCTGTGCAACTGTATGCAGACTTCTACAGTCATTTACACATCAAATTCGGACATAGATGAAATCCAAACCACCATTCAATCTGACTTCAATATTCTTGAAGAATGGCTCCTTCAAAATAAATTACTTCTAAATAAAAACAAATCCGTTGTAATGATTTTTGGCACAAATTCCAAATTGAAATCCATCTCAGATTCATGTAAAATATCCTGTAATGACGGTACAATTCTGCAGAACGTTGACAAAATTAAATACCTCGGTGTCTGGTTAGATTCATCCATGACATTTAAAACGCTTGTTTGACTATGTGGTAAGGAAGGTGAACTGTCGTATTAATATGTTGTATAGGTCCAGAAATTGCTTTACATATAGTGTCAGAAAGAAACTTGCTATGCAACTTATTTTTCCAATTTTGGACTATTGTGATGTTGTGTATATCTCTGCCTCTAAATCTGTGTTAGCTCCCCTGACCAAAGTTTATAACAGAATATGTAGATTCATACTACAATGTCCCTATCTTACACATCACTGTCTGATGTACCAGTCTCTTCAGTTTCCTTCTCCACACTTACGACGTCAGTTACACTGGTTTCAATTCATCTTCAAATGTATTCACTTTAACTACCCCCCTTATCTTAAACAGTATTTTGTCCAACTTACCTCTAATTATCAAACCAGACGCTCTGTTCACCCCTACTTTTCCGTTCCACACATTAGAAACACAACTGGCAGAAAAGCATTTATGTTCAGAGCACCAAATGACTGGAATCACCTACCTACATGTATCAGATCTTCTCCATCTCTTCACTGTTTTAATCATGCACTATCTTCACATCTTGAAACTACCTGCTCATGTTTTCATTGAATCTGTCACCATACTTACCTAATACCTGCCCAAACCTGGTTGCAACCTATCTGACTGTTTTGTATACTTGCTCTGATTTTGTCTTCTGTTTGTTTGTTTGTTTTTGTGTTGTTTTGTGTTGTTGGGTCTCGTTTATTGTTTTCTTGTGTGTGCTTGTAGTTGTTTTGTTGTATTGTATTGTATCTTTTATTGTACTGTGATGAGTTATGAGTTGTGTTGATGTGTGGTGTGTAGGACCCCCTCGAAAACGAGTTGTGACAACTCAAGGGGTTTATCCTGCCAAGAATAATAAACAACTTTAACAACAATCTGCCTTTCTTAAAGGGATAGTTCAACATTTTGGCAAATTGGCCCATTGCCATAATCACTATAGCAGTAGGTCCCCGTGCGTCAATGTGTGCAGGTGTGTGTGTGTGTGTGTGTGTGTGTGTTGGCGCGTGGTAAGGGCAAGTGAGAGCGAGTTTGTTGGTCTATCCACACGAGAGACGCCGAGGTGTCCACGCCAATCCTCTCCCTCGTCCTGCTTGGCTGCAGACGGGCCCGGTGGTGCTGTGTCAAAACGGGCCTTTTGATTAGAAATCTGTGAATTTATAGCAATCTGGGGTACCCGGAATATTGAATAAATAAGGGGTTCCCTTCCCTATATTTAGAGAACAAAAAAACATTAAAGACCAAAACATTCAAATATACACACGGTCATCTTGGCCCACAGTAGCTGAAGGCAGCCGTAAAGATGAGAGGAGATAATGTCATTATTGCTTATGGCTAAATGACTCACAATGACTTTGATGTCTCCGCTGGCTCTCTCTTCCACCTCGGACAGCATCAACCTCTCCCACCAACACCCAGATGTTAGCTTGAGGCATGTCGGACCTGAAGACCATGCTCGAGTCCGACATCAGAGCCACGGCCAGGTGGGACGTTTTGGGTGCCTACTGTTCCGGAGAGTCATTTCAGAGGACAATTACAGAGCCTGGTCCAAAACCACAAACTGGGACGGATCAAGGGGAAAGCACGAACTGCCGCAGAATGTGAAGAACTTTGTAGTGCAGTCACTGAAAACAGAATTTCCAGGCATGAATAGAAAGGACTTGAAAGACTGCATCGATAAGATCAACGAGTTCTTGCGAACTCCGAGAAGATCGTCTGAGGGTCCTATCCTCACCCTACTGTAGCCTACAGTAGTTGACAAACAAAAACAAGCAGTTGGACTGGAACTCGATGAAAGCACAGATGTCTCTGTTCTTAGGCAGCTAGACATCTGTGTCAGGTATGTAAATGTTTAAGCAGAAAATTGTCGGAAATCTAGAATCTAAATCTGGAATCTACATATTGAATGTTTATAGATGTTCATTTTCTTTAGATACCTGGACCAAGAGGTCAAACTCTGCTGTCACTCCCTTGCCCTGGTGTCTATTCAGGGTGGCAGACGGCATTGGTGCTGTTAGATCCCTGCACACCTCATCTGTGGTGTTGGGACTGACGGTGCTGCAGTGATGACAGGTAGGTTAGTGATTATCAATATCTAAGGAAGCTCACCTCTCCCTGCCATCATAATAATTTTTAACTCCTTATAGGCCGAATAAACGGAATGGCCAAGCAGCTGTCTGAGATCTGGCCAGGGCTGCTCTGCACCCATTGTGCTGCCCATCGGCTGGCACTGGCGTGCAAAGACGCTGCTGACGAGGTCCCTCAGGAGCACCTGCAGCAGCTGCATTTGTACTTTTGAAATAGTGCAAATCGCTCCGCTGCTTCGTCAGCTGCTGCAGCCGTGCTTGGCATCACTGACTTGAAAGTCAAGGTGAGAAATGTGAATCACCTATCTAAAAAGTTTGCATATTATTCACTGTATCAGTTAACTTGATCAGTTAAAGGTGCATTATTGCAAATACAGCATTAATGGCATAAAATGAGCTGAAATATGCAAAAGATGGGTCGGGGGGAGCCGGTTCCAGGTGTATTCTTATCTAATGTTGTGTTTCTTATTTAATGTTTCAGATAACTGATGAATATGTGGAGACCCTCGTTGCCAACGACGAACTGGCCACAGAAAAAATGAGGCACCTCAAAGATGTCTACAGAAAAGTAGAGGCAAATCTTCTCGATGCACAAAAAAAAAGTGTGCTAAAGAAAATTAGAAATGGGAGAAGATGATGGCTTTGTGGTGGGGGACAAAGTTCTTAGAAGGAACACCAGACCAGACAAGAACAAAGAAAAGGGGGGAAATTGGAAACTGATCTGTTAGGTCCATTCACTATCACCAACATCAATGGTAAATCACCAACATCAATGGTAAAAGTGTGGATCTAACAACCCCAAGAGGCAGCATACAAGAGAAGATCAATATTGGTCAGCTCAATAGATACGTGGACCCCAAACCAAGGGTCCCTGCCTCACCCTGGATTGTACCGCCTCCTTTCAGGTCAGGGGGAGCTGCAAACAAACACACGGTGAGTGAAACTAGTGATGTGCAATCAAGGCTTTGTTGCGGCTTCAACACCTGTTTCGAGTAATGAGCCATTACTCGAGGCAGCTGCTCCAGTACGACATCTAGTGTTCAATAATGAAGTGTAACGTTATAGCCTATATGGTTGTATGGTTTCAAGCTGACATAATAAAATATAAAAATATAAAATAAACATGACCTTTCACTTGGCATATTGTGATAGGCTTTCGTTATAGGCTACTTAGCCTGATATATTAGCCTCTGCTATGCATCACATTCTCCTCTGAAAGAAGTCTAAACAGTCTATGGCTTAAACGATGTGAAATGGTGTAGAGTAGATGGCAAATGTGATCTAATTTCAAAATAGAAAGTTTGGGGGTAACTTCCGGTCGGGATTTGAACGACTAGCTTATGTAATCAGGGTGCGCCACGGTTTAAGATACTTCTGCACATGAGACGTGCTAAATGTTTCTTGAGCTCATACGGTCACGTTGACACTTAAATCTTCATAAATGTGTGGCGGTCTGGGAAAACCCGTCGGATGTCGCCAACGTTCTATTCTGGCAAACAGCCAAAATAGGTGGAAAACTACTATTTTGGCGATTTTTATATTTTGTGTGATTCTGGTACTTTAAACCCCCCACTACATTGTGGTGAATAAATATTTTCAGAAAACAAAAGGGAAAGTACTTATTTTTATGTTTTTGTGGCGAGTATCCTACCAAGTGTTATCAGCTGAGCCACAGAGCAGCGGGATGCAGCAGCTTATGGTCTCGTTGTCATTGATTCAGGTGTCATTCACTGACCCTCGGAAAGCCGAGAGTCCCGCAGATGTTTTTTACAGTTCGTTTCATAAACGGTTCCGAAGTTACAGTATAATGTTTTGTTGATGTTTTGCAAAACATTGTGTGAGCGCCGCATGCACATAGATGCTAATCGTAGTTTAGCGTCTGTTGCTGTATGACTGATTACATGCTGATGGCACATTCAAGGACCCTCGGAAAGCGGAAAACCCGGCGATTCAGAGGCTGTTTGCTGCTCGTCTCTATCATAAATGGTTCAGAAGATTTTTCATGTTTTGTGTGCAGTCGTAGCCTGTCATCGATGGTCCGCTCGTCTTTAGAATGTTACAGCACAGATGTTCTAAGCCATTTTTCTCACTTTTCAGTCTTTTGGTCATGATAGATTAAAATGACCATAACTTTTGATCTGTGGGGGCTATCTCAGTAATTCAAACAGTTATGAACAGCCCAGAACCTCTAGTTTATGGAAGTGTCAAAACATGAAAATGTCCAAATCCCACCATGTGAAGGGTTTTCCCAGGCCGCCACACAAATATGCGTGTTACAACGCTTTGTTTTCCTCTACTCCACATATCACAATTTAGTAAGGTTATAGAATTCCTGGTACTGAATGCTACATTTGGAACCAAATCTCTGCCGCCTCAGTTTCTATGTGCTTCAAAGGCTCAGCTCAGCTCTCACAGAGCGCCGAGACAACCAAAACACTGACGGTGCTTCATGAATGACTGAAGCAGTGAAGTGGTTCATACGTCATCCAAGTGGTTCATTCGTCACAAGTCACGTGATCAAACCATGCCTCAGCACAGTGGTTCGATACCAAATGCTTCATGAGCTACGGCGCATGTGTCGGAGCCTCGGTGTCAAAGGACCATCACTAAGTGAAACAAAGAAAATGTAAATCAACAGCACTCAATTTAATCAACCTCTGCTAATAAACGTGATTTGTGAAAAGAAAGAGATGTGTCATTATTTTAAAGAAAAAGCTAAACAAACTCAACTTATGGTGGTCACCATGTGTGGCCACCACAGAAATGGTGCAGCATTCAATTAGTCCTTTAATCGTGTTGTATTTCAGTGATCAATGACATCTGCTCAGACAGACGCCAATGGGCCTCATTCACGAACCATTCTTATGAACAAATTTGTTCTTAAGTCCTACTTACTTAGTTTTTATGAAGATTGTGGCATCTATGAACAGTCAGGAGTATAGAGCTGAGACGTGTTCAAACTAACTTATTGCGTTTTCTTCTGTTCTGCTCTGCAGTTGTATGATATGATTTTAATAAGAATTTTCTTATATTTTATGTTTTAAATAATCAGAATAATTTACAAATTACTTAATATCATTAACTGTTCCATGGACAACATGGCATTCTGAACGGATCACGGAGCAACAGCGATCTGTTGCACTACTGGAATCATAATATATTTATGATGGCCCTTGTGAGTGTGGTCTGCATCCACTGCTGACGCTACTAAATATAACTACAGTAGATATTAAAAACTAAATATAAACTTTTTGTTTGTTTCTTTGTTTCATTCCTGTCGCAGTAGCTCCACTTAACTACTAAAGTTCTTTTTACGTTTGCAGTGTGGTACCCCTTCTCAGATTTTCATTTGAGGATTTCAACTTTCTTTCACTCTTCACCTCCTCTGCTCAGAGCTGTGTGTTCTGTGTGCACACGGCCCTGCAGTCTCATGCCCTTTTATGGGCATTGATGGGCTTGTTCTCTATGCTGATCCTATGTTAATTAGACTCACCTGGCACACGCCCTCAACTTACGAAGAGGTGGCATAAGAACACAGCTGCGAACAATTCTGAGGCTTACGAACGCGTTGATGAATCTGGAGTGGAACTTCTTAACAACTTAAGAAAGAATCTAAGAAGATTCTTAACAAGATATTGGTGAATGAGGCCCAATGTGTACTTACCTTTGGCATTGCCTTTCATGACATCCATTACTGCCAGCTCCAGGACATGTCCCAGGCACTGGATGTTGATCAGATGGGGAACTTCTCCTCGTAGGAGTGTGGTGACACCTCCAAGCCTGCCCACCATCACAGCAGCCCCATCAGAGCCAAAACCCACAATCTTCTCTTTCCACTGAGAAAGCTGTGCCTTCTGTAATGCTGTAGGCAGAGGATAACTTGTTTTTATTATTACAATTTTATTAAAAAGTAGTATACGAGTGAGTTAAAAGATAACGTTGGTAGGTAAAGGAATCGTGGGGAAGGGAGAGTTTTCTTCAGACTTGAATTAAATTTGAATCTGAAGTTCTGTGAGGTGTCTGAGCAGGGTTGACTTTGTCCGAGTATGTGATCCTCTCCGACCAATGGATCTGTCCGGGGTTCCCCATTTGTCCTGACCGGAGAGTTTTTTTTGATTTTTGGGCGCAAATTTGAGTTGGTGCCCATTTCTCCGACTTAAAAGACCCCGAACCCTTTTTTGCTTTGTTTAAACCTAACCTTAATGCTGTAGAATGAGTAGATCGGAGAAATGAGCTCCAGTCGGACCTGACTGAGGGTCCAGGAGGCGTACTCCCCGTTGAGTCTGGGCTGACTGTTTGTCAGCAGCAAAAGGAAGTCAGCTGTTTTGCAGGTGGAGCAGGAGAAGTTGAAGCTCTGGAGAGCTGAGGCAGAGAGTAGGATTGAGATGGAGCGAATTAAATTTGAATCTGATTTGAAAATGAGTTGTTGTCCCAGCAGAGGTTGACTTTTCTGGAGTGTTAGTGATTTTGAGAGCCTGTGTGAGTTAATTCACTGGAGGGTTCCCCGCAGCCTGAAGAGGGAGAGTGTTTTTTTGGATCTGGCATCCAAATTTGACCCATTGGTTTTGTGCAGGTCTAATGAAATATGACCCCGAACAGCATTTTTTGCTTTGTTTGAGAACCCGCCCACTGGCCTCGATGCAGCCTGTCTCTGTGCCAGATGCGGATAGAACATTAATGCTCCAGTGCGTCCTGACTGGGAGGGTCTTATCAGGAATAACAGCAAAACGGTAGCGTTAAAAAAAAATTCACCGCCGTTGATTGTTTGAAACTCGATTGAGAAAAAAGTCAGCTGTTTTGGTACCAGGCTGTAAATATGTTTTTGAAAGCTGTAAAGTCGGCAATTTTAAATGGGGGTCAGGAATTGGGTAAAAGGTGAAAAACAAACACACATGGAGTTTGCGCGTGAGTTGTTGTCCCACTTTAAGAATTCGATTCCGCAGCGCATTGCAACGTATTTGAGTGAAAAGAAAGCGACCACTGTGTTGAAAGCGGCGGAGCTGGACAATGATTTTGTATCAAAGCAGCCTGGGTGAGGGGCCGCGTCGGGTTGGTAGTCATGGTAACTTCCACAAAATTGCCGTGCCTTCTTCATCCAGTTGGGCGTCGCCATGCATTTTGGTTGATAAGTCAGATGGTACACATCGGTTTTGTACTGATTATGGCAAGGTCACTTCCACATATGGAATATTGTATTGATCAGGTCGGTGCTGCGAAATTTGTGAGTAAATTTGATTTGTTGAAAGGGTAACTGGCAGGTGCCCTGTCAGCCCGTGCCCGTGAGATTTCAGCCTTCATAACAGCCGCAGGATTATACGAGTATACAGTAATGAGTTTTGGCCTCCGCAACGCACCAGCGACTTTTCAGAGATTAATGAATTTGGTTGTGTTTGGTTTAGAGGGGTGTGCGGTTTACCTTGACGTAGTTGTGTTCAGTGATTCCTGGGAAGCGCATGTCCAGCGCGTCCGTGCGTTTTTTGATCGCTTGGCTGAGGCGCGTCTCACCGTCAGTCTGGCAAAGTGTTACATTGTCGCCCTCTGTTGGCCTGGCCCAAGTAATGTTGTCTTTTGATTCCACTGTCTCCACTAGGTGATTGGCGCGGCGCGCATAAAAGATGGAGGGTCCGCGCGCTCCCCCTCTCTCTCCTCCCCTTCCTGGTCCTGCGCTGCATCTCCAGGCCGCGCCTCCGTCCGAGGTTCCTGGAGCTTGGTGCTCGCACGGCCGCTTGGCAGACTAAACCTAATCCATGTCCTCTCAAGAATATGAGTTAAATCTTTTTTTAACAATCGTGACCATAAAGTTGTATGAAGATTATCTTCAGCAGCAATCTCCAAGGTGCTCAGTGAACATGCCTTTCTAGAATTTTAATATCACACTTAATTTTTTCTCAACTACTTATGATTTCTTTTTTTTCAGAGTGGAAGCAAATCATGAATGCTTCAGCTGCATCAACACTCTTCAGAAGATGTATCTTGATGGAGCAACAGCTGGAGATATCTCTTCATGTCACAATGGACATGCAGTCGGATGTTGAGGACAGAGAAAAAGCAGTCGCATCGGATTCTACAAAACCCAGAGAACTAAATGGGCCTCTCACTTCATTGTGTGCTTAATTTAGGTGACTCAGCCATCGGTGAAGGTGTAAGTCAGTACTTCATCAGCTTTGCTATGCATACTTTGCAGTCTGGATTCCACATCAACTTCGGTATGTTTTTTTTCTGTTGTCATATTGTGGGTGGCTTACTGTTTTTATTTTTCAAAGTGACAAATTACTTATAAAAAACAAAGTTGTTGCTTTAGGTAGGAACAGTATGACATTTTGAGGCTTCTTTCTATTGAGATTTCATCTCGGCAAATGCACTGTCAGGACCTATCTGTTTATCAAGTGTATTGTGCCTCATTTTCATCGGTTTGGTCAATAACTACACATCATAGGCTACTTGGTTTGGCCAACTCCCAAAACATCATTGATGAACATTTGACCATCACACTTTAAGTTATGATTGTAGGCCTTTTTTGTTGTTTTTGTATGCCAAGGCAGATGGCTGCCCACCTTGAGCCTGGTTCTGCCTGAGGTTTCCTCCTAAAGGGGTGGTTTTCCTCACCATTGTTAATGCTTGCTCAAGGGGGCTTTTTTTGATTTTGCCCAATAAAAGGTTGTTTTTTTCTCTGTGTGTGAACTAAATCATTAAGATTGCACTTTTGGAAATTTCTTGATAGAATCATTCAATAACTACACATCATATATAGGCTGGGGGCTTTCTGCTTCTGTTGATCTCTGTGTTATTGTTTATTATGCCGCCTGTGATGGGCGCGTTCAGTGAAATACTCAGACTAAGCAGTGACTGTGTTTGTTGCCTGGACGCAGCAGCAGCGCGAGCCTATAGGTCCGCCTGCAGCACGACGCGTTGTGCCACTTCTCCTTATATCCTTATTATAAGGGAAATTGTTACAAACTGGAGTGTGTTATTGTAAATGGCGATACTGACTGTATCACATCTTTACGCATGTCTTAAAACATGAGGAGGGACAAAAAAGCCTTGTCGGAATGGCGGGACGAACCTGTCGGAATGGCAGGACGTTTGCATGTCGGATTAGCGGTATGTAGGAATGGTGACATGTCTGAATAGTGGATTGTCGGAATGGCAGTATGTCAAAGTGGCAGCATGTCGGAATGGCAGCATGTAACCAAAATTACAGGTCTTAAAACTCATGGAAGAGTGTCTAGCTTGTTAAAGTTATATTAAAGCTATGGTCTACGATTTGAAAGAGGATGAGAAAAATTTGAAAAATCTCAAATTTTAAATCTAGATTAATCTCACTCCAATCTTGGAGTTAATCTAGATAAATCTAGATTAAAATGGCTCATTTGAATTCTGATGAAGGCACTCAAAATATGTAGTGATGCACGACAAATTTCTACCGATAACTGATAAATTCATATTTTTATATTTAACATAATAGGCTCTAGTCTATCTACTCTATAACAGCTAACAAAAGCTAATTTTTTTTTATGTCATATCACACAAGTATTTGTAGTCATTTGCTGTGAATAAAAAACAGCAGCAAAAGACACTCATAAGACAAACATTTACCATATTAAATTAATAAATCAAAAGCACTGACATATTAGGCTATATCCTATATGTCAGTGCTTGTATTGAAGCCCTGACATGAGAAATTGTTCCGCCGGTTAGTACAAATCACGTGAGAATTGCACTGACACAGGGAGAGCAAGTACCAAGAGCTTCCGCTACAAACAAGCTTAAAATATAGACTTAAATTTTTTCGGAACAATTTCTCATGTCGGGGCTTCGAGGGACATTACAGGTGAGCAGTATGGAGGTATTTGGATGTTTTTTGGTGTGTCTTTTTGGACGAAGAAAAGTGGTATCCATTCACAACCATTATATGGACAAATACTGCTGCGCGGTAACTCAGAGAAGGCACGGAGGACTCTGAAAATTCTCACAGCTCTTAGTCGAGGGTGAGAAGAGTGAAATTTGAATTTTGGGTGAATGTTAGGATAGATCCATTTTAGACACTGATTTTTAACTTGAATGTATTTGCTGTTTTGTCAACCACTTATTACCTCAGTGATTAAAGGCACACACATGTTTACTGTAGACCATAGCGATTATGCAACATAACCTTGACTAATGTGAACACAGAAGTGATTGCACATCATATGTATCCCTCATCATCATTAGCAGCAGCAGTCCAAAGTACATAGCGCTGGAGGTTTGAGCATCCTAGCGCTCCTCATGTGTTGATGGTGTGGAGCAGTGTGTCTCTGAATGCAGCAGAGACAGTTCTGTGACACTGTAGGCTCACAACCAGTGAGTGCTCGCGGCAGTGCTGCTGCTCGTTGAAAACAGCTGTAATAACGTGCTTTCAGGTCCTGAAATGTCAATTAATATTTCTGGAAAAAGTCTCCAGATTTGTCGCTAGACGCTTTTCAGAAAAAAAGTCAGCAAGAGGGTTTGGAAAGTCGCCAGATTTAGCGACAAAGTCGCTAAGTTGGCAACACTGCTGTACATGCCTGCGAGGAGAATTGTGAGGTGAGTGGCCAGACAATTCTTTCTTGAAAAATGTTGATAAATTAGTCATAAATAGCCTTTTCTCCACGTATCTGTTTTTAATACATATTGGGATTGCCTCCATCAGATATAATTTATTTGCCTATCTTACTGTTCATTCTTTTTAGGTGGCTCAATATTGTGGTAAATTGAATCCTAAAATCAGCCACCAGTTTACTTTTGATGTTTCCTCTTTTTTAAAATAATTAGGTAGGTATAATTACATATTCATGAATATGTCATTATATAGTGCATAACTTTTAAAATGTCCCTCCTGTTTATGGAGCCCCAGTGTGTTTTTAGTGCAGGATGCAGTGTCAGCTGTAGAGATGCGCGGATAGGCAATTATTTCATCCGCAACCGCATCACAAAAATCGTCATCCACCCGAACCACCGTTATTTCAAAACCACACCCGCCCGCCATCTGCCTGTTGTTGTATATCTAATATGGACAATGTATATATTTTTCCTAATTGGTTCCTAATAACCCGCCCGCCCGAATCGAATTAAAACATATTTTTCCCTCCTGTTTATCCCCAGTGTGTTTTTAAGCCAGTGCAGGATGCAGTGTCAGCTGTATCCGCGGATAGTTATTTCATCCGCAAATCACAAAAATCGTCATCCACCCGAACCACCGTTATCTCTGCCTGTTGTTGTATATCTAATATGGACAATGTATATATTTTTCCTAATTGGTTCACACACACACACACACAGACTCTCCCTCTCTTACTCAACACACACACACACACACACAGACTCTCCCTCTCTTACTCAACACACACACACACACTCACTACACACACCACACATCCAACACTCACAAAGACACACACAAATGGACACACACATAGCCTACACTCACCACACATGCCCTCTCACACACACTCTCTCTGTCACACACACACACACAAACAAACGGACAGACACATCTATCTATCTATCTCTTCTTTCTTTCTTTCTATCTCCCCTAATTAATCTGCATTTTACTTTAACTTTTTTCTTTCTGTCCCTCTGTTTCTCTATATACCTCTTTTCAACCATTTCACATCTTTAAACCTGTTAACATGTTCTAATTTTACTGATTTACTCTAATGCTTAAGCAATTCAAGTAATTTCCAGCCATTTCACACAAAATCTTAAATTTTCTACCTTTTACAGTAGAATTTACCCTCAGCCATTGCTTTGGCTATGTTAGCGCTGGTTCATCAGTTTTCCTTCCTGTCAGGTTAGCTGCAGATTTCAACAATTCAACCATTACATTTAAAGATGCATGACTTCAATGTTTACTTCTACCTTTAACATTTCTACTGCTTTCTACCTTTAGAAGACATTCATCTCATACTACAAGTTCTAAGTTTCAGCTTTTGCTTTAGCCTTTTCAACATTGCTTTAGCAGTTTCTTCAGCTAATTTAGCATTGATTCAACAATTTCTTCAGCTCATTCAGCATTGCTTCAGCAACAGCGTTCAGCTGCTTTTTGCAGCTGACTTCAACTCTTCAGACTCTTCAGCTGTTATTAATGCAGGTTTATTCAACATATTTGTCTGCCTTCTCAACATTTCTACTGCTTTTATACCTTTAACACATTTTTTTTTACACTTATCTAAAACAATTCAGGCATCTTCCATCATTTTTTTATGTAGGCCTGTGGCGGCTGGTGACTGAAAAAATTGGGGAGGACAGGAACACCAACCCACAGCGTCCTGTTATTTTGATTATCCCTACTTTTACAATGTCTTACAAGATTTCTGAAAAACAATTTTATTCAATCCTGTCTTTTTCATTAGGCCTGTCTTAATCTGAAAACAGTTGAACATTTATCATGGATGTGGGATGTTATAAAAAAAATAAAAAAAATTAACTGTTATGCCCCGGATTTGAACCCACACCTACTCCACTTAGGGCAACAGTGCTAACCACTACACCAACAGCACATTTACATGTTAAATAATGATTAGCAGGTCTTTTATGGGTGAGTCAGTTTACTGTCAGTACCACTAAACACCATACGCTGTCGCTAAAAACCAGTTACTCTTTCTTAAAAAAATATGTTGACCTTTCTCTGGTCTCTCAAAAATAGAGGAGGACCAACCTCCTCTGCCTCTTCATATCTTCCTGTTCGTGTTCAAACTGTTCAAAGTTCTGTGCTTGAGTTACAGTAATACAGGCTGCTTCTTGAACCATCTTAGTTTGTCACAAGTTCTGTGCTACTTGTAATCTGTTCTTAGATTTATCAGCTTTCTTACACTAAGCTGCCATAACTGTATTATCCTACAGAAGATTTCAACACTTCATGCTCTTCAACTGTTACACTTAAAATTTTCAATTTGCTGATGCTGTTCTGAACTGCTTATAATGATGATGATAATAATAATAAAAAATAATAATAATAAAAAACTAAGTGTATGCTGAAGTATTTATTTACAAGATATTTTTCCTGACTACTAGCCTCATAGTCCTTTAATTACCTGGTAGATCCGTAGTAGGCTAATTGTAGGCTATATTGTAGATTTTAAACTCTGTAGTTAAAACTATTTGCCTGATATTTATCTGGTAGCCTAAACACCAACAAGTTACCTGGTATTTACTAGAGCACTGGAAAAGAGAGTAAAGACACGTATTTGGTCCAATGGAAGCGCCATCTAATGGTGGAATGTGGGTAGGCTACTGCAAAAGCGCCCAAGAACTGACTACTAACTTGTTGGTGAATGAGCAGTGTGGTATTTTCAATAATTTAAGGACACATAGATCACTCGCATTAATAACATCACAGATAAACACATAGGCAAGTAAAAAAGAAAAAAAAGAATAAGTTTTCTACTATAATGTAATACATTTCTACATGCTGTAGTAAACAAATAATACCTGGTTATTACTTACTAAATATGTCTTATTACCAGGTAATTACCGGACTGTTAAAGGAAGGGTTAGCCCCAGAGCGATAGTTGAAATTAGGCTACTTAATTATCCCGGCTCCATTGTACAGGTCCTTTATGGTCTTAAGCCAAGTGAAGTCAGGAGTTTTCAGTAGGTCAGTAGTAGGTAGGTGGCCGTAACCGAGCAACCCCGAGACATCTTTCCCTTTTTTTCCTCCATCCCATTACACTAACAATAAAGGAAAAAAACGGAAAAAAAGAAGAGAGCAAGGTAAGAATTTTTTTTTTTACATTTTAATTTTGGCAGCAATGATCATCTCTGTCACTGAATTAATCAGTTTCAAGTTTTTTGTAATGTATTTTATCAGAGAGGTTGTGGCAGAGACAACTGTTGTGAAGCTATAGTGACAGTGCAGTTTTTTAGAGCTTCCCGCCACTCGCGCGAATGAGTTGCCTACGTCACACTGCTTTTTTTTTTTTTTTTTTAAAGTCTGTTGTGTCCTAGTACGTCAGAGCGCAGCTTCGCTCCAGATCCGGACAGACCCGCGAATAACTTATAGGTCACACTGCTGTTGCTGTGAGAGTCCGCTACGTTTGTCCCTCTGTATTTATCTATTTAGTATATAATTTATTTTATAATGTATCCTTAATAAAGTTATTGTATTTTGAATGTTGAAGTTTTTTTTTTAACCAATATTAACGGGGTATGTTTGAATTCAACAGTAAATTGTAACTGTGGCGATGGTCTAGTCAAGTGGTTAAGCACGCTTGCAAGAAGGATTTAAAAAAAAAAAAATACTCCATGGGACGCCGGTTCGATTCCCGGCCCCGGCACCTTAAACAAAACCATGAAAAGTAGCTACGTTTGTCCCTTTTACCAAGTGCAAAAATAAATCATTTAAACCAAAATGATGACTTGCTATTTAGTCCGAGGTTGTGGTAGAGAGGACGTCACGGCAGTGTGGCCGAAGATGACAGGTATAACGACGGAAGTTGATTCGAAGGTTCAGAGATTTTCAAAATAAAACCGGAAGTACATGTTGTTCGATACTCATGTAAATATATGTCTTGGGGATTTATTTTATATTAAATTGTATATATTAATATAAAACGGGTGCATATTTATGTATAAAACATTTTATAAGTAATCATAAAAAGATTGATCATACTTTAGATTTTTCTTTTTCAAAAAATTTATAGTAGAAATACTGCTTCATAAGTGTGCTGTTGATGATAGTCCAGGGAGTTAAATGTGTTGTTATTAGGTTTTACAGTAATATAATTCGCCATATGCAGACCGACTTGAAAACGAGCCAATCAACAACAAAAAAAGTTAATTAGATGTTTGTTCAAGTTTTTTTTTTTTAAATCCAATTATTGGGCTGTATTTTATATAGTATAAACACAGATTCAGAGATGTGGCAGAGCTGATAGTGTAGTGGCTAAGCCTTAGGAATGTGTAATAAATTTTGCACCATGGTTTGATTCTCCGCCCAGGCACCGTTGCTGCTTTATGATTTTTAAATACTGTTTCATTAATACAATGTATCGTTATCTTTATTGAATTCTCAATACGATAAGAACAAAATTACTAGTGTTGATCACTCAGGTCAAAATGTGAAAAAATATTTATTAGAGCAGTTTTATTTATTTATTTTAGATTTAAATTCCTAAGAGTGTGACATTTTTTGCCCACAGTGTATTATTGACTTTGGAAAAAAAAAAATCACATTTTTCTGTCTATCTATTTCAGAATGAAACTACAGGAGATACTACATATGAGGCCGGAAACCCCCTTCTTCTGGCCCCCATTCATTCACATTAGGGTCCTCAAAGTAAGAGAGGTCCTCAAAGTTTTGAGGTGGACCTTCGAGGCAGTCCCCGCCATACAGAAGAAGAATTTGCTTGTGGCAGTAACTGACGGGGACACAGTCCACAAGTTAACCATTTATGAAGAGTTCTCTGATAAAATCAAAGAGGGGGTGAGCTACATCATGCGGGGCTATAGCCTCAGAGGGGATGCCCCCCCCTACCCCATTAATATAACCAGGGCAACAAAGTTTTATGCGACTGGGACCCTGGAGGTTAAGGAGGACCTCCAGAAAGAGGCGACGTACCTCCTTGAGCCCCTCTCCACCCGCACCACGTTGAGCGATCTGAGGAGCAGTGGAGGGGGGCTCATTACTGTGGTCGCAGAAATCGTCAAGGTCAGTTATATAATTTCTCAATGACTCATTGTTTAGGTTTTGCTAATGTTGTGCTTTCGTGTAACTTTTTATAATTTGCTCTTGTTGTTCAGATTGAGCCGATCAAACCTGTTAAGGTCGGACAGGAGGAGGTACCACTGCAGGTGGTGACAGTAAAAGAGGTAAGCAATGAATTTCATTCATGAATTTGTAAAGTATATGCATTATTTTCAGATGAAATGATGACTTTATATAAGACACATTGGGATGTTTTTTTCTTTCTTTCTTTTTAGGACAAATCAGAGACAAAGATTAATTTGTGGCGAGAGGCGGCTGTCACCCCACTGCAACTGTGGCAGTGGGGTGACAGTCAGCCACCTCAAGAGGAGGGAGAGCCCATATGGGTTCCTCCTCCACAGCACTAATTTCTCAAGTGTGGAGGTAAGTGTTTGCAGAAGCGAGGAGAGGAATAGTGGGAAGAAGTGTGTGTATGTGTGGGGGGGTTCTGTTTGCATTTTTTTCTGTGAAAATAATGTGTTTCTGTTGATGTCGTTTTCTTTTCCCTTTAGAAAAACCAAGAACTGTCCCAGCAGACACTGGGGGCGATGGGGGCCTTTCCCCTCAGGGAGGGAGTTGTGGAGGTCCTCCTGGAGAGTGACAGGGCCATGGAAATGGAGGAGGGGCTGTGGAAAACCCTCAGTGCCAACATGAAGAAACGCCCGCTGATGCTCCGGGCCACAGTGGTCGGGGAGAAAATAATGTCAGCAACCCTCATTTAGTATGAGACAGACACACGCACGCACGCACGCTATGCCGGCACAATCGTGTCATATTACGTGCGCACATGTCAACTGAACGTGTCACACCCGCGTGCTTTGACGCCTGTGCAGGAGCCAGCGTCTGACATGTAATGTAGTTTCCTCATTGACTTATAATGGCCCCCCGTTCACGCGCACGTTCACGTGTGATGACTGCTGCACGCCAGTAATCACACTACGGGTAGTGGTCACGCGTAATCATTCATGCGTTTTGTCGCAAACGCACGCATTAACACACATGAAGCTGATTGAACATTTTTGTCAGGCGCTCACGCGTACGCGGAAACGACGTGCGCAACCTCTGTCACACGTGACAAGAATAGGGATGGGAATCGTGAACCGGTTCTGACTCAGCGCCGGTTCCAACTAATCAATTCCATCGGAATCGTACGCCGCAAACGTTATCAATTCTCTTAACGATCCTCATTTCACAGCATGCCGGGGTTTTTTTCATGCGCCGCGCGAAAATAAGCGACACAGCCATTCATTCAGAAATCAATAATAAATTCTGTTTAAGAGGATTTGTGCAGCGCTGTTTTGCAACGTGAGTTAACCTGCTTCGTTGCCTATGCAAGTGTGAGAGCATATTATGGGATGTTGAAGTTTGTAACAAGTAGCCTAAACTACGGTGCCGTGGAAAAAAGAAAAAAAAAAATCACCGGCGACATTGATGCGCGTCATGCGAGAGAGACAGGAGAGGAGGGAGAGAGAGTGAGAGGAGGGATTGATGCGGAGCAAAATCACTGTCAGGTGATGAACTGGGTCGCTGCAGCGCGTGCTCCAGGTGAGACAGGCTAGACGTCGCTCGCGGCTAATCGCCGATTTCACGGCGCGTTTCAGTGACGGTGAGCGTCCACCGCCGCTGTTTCAGACTCGGGACAGACGCACGCAGTACAGTCACCGGTGACCGTTACCATCCCGACCAGCTAACGCGTCCAGGTTATAACCATGTTGTCAATAAACACACGTGGAGACGGTGCTTCAACCAAACGACACAGCTGTTAGATGACTGGCTGTTTCTCCGTCACTGTTTCAATGTCCCACAACCTTGAGTTTTACAGGGGCGTCTCAATAAACTAGAATAACATGGAGGTCTGGGCCCCAACCAAGTATTGAGAGCAGATGGACATAGCCTAGTTTTCAGAAGGCCAACATTTTCATAATTTTTTAATTTCTTTTAGATACTGGATTAATACTTAAACTAAATTGTCCACTGCAGCATGTGAATGTAAAACCTGATGGAGCAAAATGTTGTCCAGGTTTATGTTTTTGGCCATGAAAGGCCCTTCAGTTTAAGATTTAAACTGTGATCAGGCATTAAACAGGTGGCTCACCTGTTCAGGCATGGAGGGCATAACTGCTACTATATACTATATAAAATAGTGTGAAATAGCATTAGATGGGGCAACGTTGGACCCTGATGTGGGCCTCCTTTTATATTTAATATTAGGGGTGCGTGCCCCATGCGCCTCTTCTTTTCAGGGTTTTTCTGTGGGTACCACCGGGCCTAAAAAATATTCTAGGGGAAACACTGCAGTTATATCGTGCAAAGGTGCAAACACATCAAATATGCAGAAACATTTATCAACGAAGCATGGTATAAAACAGGACTGCCATGTGTTTGACCGTCTGCGGACGGGTGCTGCTGCTGCTGCTGACTCTGAGTGCCACACAAACTCCGGTGACGGTCACGACGGTAACGTAACGTTAGCAAACATTAAAGTGTTGCTTTTCGAGCTGAAGACTGTGTAGAACTCCTTTTTTGCCACTCAATGAACTACTCAGGCATTGTTAAGAGAATTGATAAGGAATTGTATCGATAGGCAGAATCGACAATGGCATTGATATTGATAAAAACTTATCAATTCCCACCCCTAGACAAGAAGCTGCGCACGTATGAAGCAGCGTGTGCACGTCTGACAGTCACTGTTTGACAAATTATGTTACGCGTTCACACACACGTGCGGTCGCAGACTCTGTTGCTGCGCAGCAGGAAGTGGATTTGCAGCGCGTGCAACACTGCGTGTCACTTGATGTGTAATGTAGTTGGACTTTTCATTTGTTGGAAACTTCGCTCCACCGCGGCCAGCTCCCCGGAGCCACACTCTCCACTCCCCCCCACCCCCACCCGCTTGCGTCCGCTGAGCCGCTGTGGACCGTGGTCTATGCCATCCCTCCACCAGAGTTCCCTGGGTCACGCTGCTGCTCCGCCCCGCCGAGGAGGCAGCTCACAGCGGCCAGCGGCCTGTCCAGATGGAGGCTGGAGGAGGCCGCTGTGACGCCGGGTTCACACCGGACGCCGAAGCGCCGCGAATAGACACGGAGCGGAGTCCGCTTCCATTCGGCGCCCTCGTTAACCGGTGTTGTAGTTCAGACCAGACGCGGAGCGTCGCGGTCCTCCGCGGTCGGCTCGCGCCGTGAAGCGCCAGTTTCGGCGTCTGTTCTATTTTGTGCGCGAGCCGCGGCCGACCGCGTCAATTCTGGCAGGAAGTCACACCAAGAAACACGAGAGAATCCGGTCAATTTTCAAAATAAAAGCGATTTTCAAAATAAAATACCGCGATTGACAAATACAAGAGCCCAAAGTGTGCACGTTTCTGTTTGTTAATCTAAACCGAGCGGGAGAGAGGAACACACACACACCTACACACATACACGTAGGCAACACGCATACACTCACACACAGCTGAGGGGCGGAGGCGCTTCAGACCGCCGCCGAAAAATCGGCGTCTGGTGTGAACAGGAGGGACGTGGCTCGCGTGCGATTTTCGCGGCCGCTCCGCTTCGCAGCGCTTCGGCGTCCAGTGTGAACCCGGCGTGAGCCGGAGCAGGCAGCTCACAGCGGATCGCTCCGTCCCGGACCGGGGAGCGACGTTGCCGCAGCCGCTACTGCCGTACTGCCGCACAACCCTGCCAGTCTCCCCGGACCTGGGCAGCCCTGCTCCGGGTCCAGACCTCCAGGCTCTGGGGGGGTGCCACAACCCTGCCAGTCTCCCCGGACTATAGGCTACTGGAAGGAAAGAATCGGATTAGAGGCTGACATTTTTTCGGGAAATAAATTGACTCCCGAATCACGGGAATCCCGCGGGATTCATGCATTCCCGTGATTCGGGAGTCAATTTATTTATAGTCACGTGATTGGGACGTGACAGGAAAAATGTAAAACGGGAGTGAACGGGAGCGGGAGTCAAAATTAACAGGTCTATAACCTTTACATGTGAACGTAATTTAACCTTCTCTAAACTTTTGAATGCTGCATATGTCCAATTGTTTAATGTTCCAGTCCTTATTGAATGACATGCTGTTCTCTTGGTTGCACTGCACGCTGAGGCTGAGTGCGCGCACTGCGCGCCTTCTCGGGCGCTTGGGGTAGGTTTTCCACACACGTTATTTTGTGTTACGTGTGTGTGTCTCGTGCAGACGCAACTGACATATATTTAGGCTATAGACGGACAAGCAACAACTTAATTAATCATCATTGTATTTATTTTATTTTGAAAATGGACCGGATTCTCTCACCTTTTCTGTGCCCGACTTCCAGCTTGACAGACGGTGCTCGCAGCTCGCGTGAAAAATAGAAATGAACCGATCTGAAGAGCTGCAGGCGCAGATGTGCGACCAGGCAGACCGGTTAACATTTGTGCTTCGGTTCCGCGTCCAGTGCGACAAGGTGATTAACCACAAACATCACAAGCAACTGATTTAGTGGTTCAATGACAGTTTGTAGACAGTCCTCTTCTCTCTCCCTCTCCACCATGTTCAGAATATACATCCATCCATCCAGGCATGATAATCCATGCGTTATTTTCAATGAAAAAAACTAGACTAGAAAAAACGGTAACGGGACAGGATCGGGAGTGATTAATTCAGGATTAGGACGGGACGGGATTATTTTTTGATTTGGTCACGGGACCGAGACGGGACGGGATTTTTTTTGCGGGAGCGGGACGGGACGGGATTGAAAAAACACTACCGTGTCAGCCTCTAAATCGGATCCAGAGCAGCATTCATTTACAAGTTTAATCAGCACCAATTAAACTTCTTATAAATAAACGTAGCCTAAACATTAACTGGGGTCAGGTCAGACCACAGGCTTCTTTTTTTTCTTTCTTCTGCAGGAGTAATAAGGTGTGCACTGCGCTGCGCTCACCTCGCTTCTCTGACGCGTCGGTGCTCTGTTTTCTGCTGGCTCCGGCCGCGGTGGAGCAAAGTTTCCAACAAATGAAAAGTCCAACTACATTACATGTCAAGTGACGCGCAGTGTTGCACGCGCTGCAAATCCACTTACTGCTGCGCAGCAACAGAGTCTGCGACCGCACGTGTGTGTGAACGCGTAACATAATTTGTCAAACAGTGACTGTCAGACGTGCACACGCCGCTTCATACATGTGCAGCTTCTTGTCATGCGTGTAATACAACCTGCACGTAACAACGCACGCACGCACGCCTACCAATTTATCCATGCGTACACACACACACGTTGCTGCGCATCTTTCCAGTTGTTTTGACACTGATTTCACCTCATAGTGTGTGTGTGTGTGTGTGTGTTACCTGAGTGGATGCAGACAGGCGTGTGTATGTCGATGTGGTTCCTGGCTCTGTGTGCCTGCAGGTGGATGATGGGAATGATGAGAGGAGCCGACACTGCTCCTGCTGTCATGACGACCACTGTTTACCTGTCGATCGATCAATCAATTAGTCAATCAATCAATGTAGGGTTTACTCAAACTGAAACATCAAACTCCCTTGGAGCTTTAATACAAACGTCTACCTTCATACTGTTGTGTGTAATTTTTCTGGTGTCAACACTGTAGTCTGTATACTGAACACATATTTAACACTTTCATCTACTGCCATCTATAATGTAAATTAATATTTTCAATGTGACTGTTTAAAGTGTAACTAGATATTAATTCCCCCTGTCAGGCGAACCTCAACCTCTGCTCCATATTCACCAGGTAAAGACACACCTGGCTGGAGTGGGAGGAGCAGAAAACTGGAAACACTTGAACCAGAGGAATGTTGAGCGTCAGCGTCCAGAAGTGAAAGTAAAGAGTGAGAGGAGGACGAGGACTGAGCTGCAGCAGAGACGAGACATAAAGTCAAAGTTTGTCAGCGACACAGCAGAGTCTCTACCAAACACTGGTGAGTACAGCTCATCTTATTCACTGTGTGAGCAGCAGCTTTAACACTGAGCTTCATCTCTACTCAGTCATTTACCCCCTCCCTTTACCAGGAACTCCTGCTGTGGAAACAGGACTCAGGAGTTGTAAAAGTCCTGAGCATGAGTTTATAATGGGTGTGTATTGCACGGAATGTTCGTGTCAGAGTGCGTGATGTCATCAGCTAGAGTGGGAGAGCCCAGAAAAACTCCTGATTCTTTCTCTTTCCACACTCTTCTTGGACACAATTTACACTGTACACACATAATTTTTCACAGTTTTGTAGACAAACTTGTTCTGTCTCCCACAATGTGTTCAAAATATCAGAAAGACTTACAGAATTTGAATTAGCAGCCTCCGAGTGTGGCCACGTCTGTCTCTTCTCCTCATTAGGTGCGTTTACATGCAGTGTTTTTCTCAATCTGATTGTAAACAATCGTATTAAATGAATCGTATCCGAACCCTAAATAATGCGATCCACATTTAATCCCCGTATACATGGACCCAGCTGAAGCCGATTGTAAACAGCTGCAGTGTCGCTAAAACTGGCAACTTTCCAAACCCTCTTGCCGACTTTTTTTTTGTCAAAAGCGACTAGGGACAAATCTAGCGACTTTTTGCAGTGATATTACAAACGTTTCTGGACCTGAAAGCACGTTACAGCTGTTTTTTAACGAGCAGCGGCGCTGCCGCGAGCACTCTCTGGTTGTCAGTTGGTGTCACAGAGTTGTCTCCTGCATGAGATGCTCTGCTCCACACCATTAACACATGAAGATCGCCGCTGCTCCTCCCCCCTCTCCCTCCCCTTTCCCCTCATCGACAGAGCGACTTCTAGCAACTTTTACTGATTTTAGCCCTATTCGCACGGGATTAGTATAACCTGGGGACCTCTGGTAATTTGTAATAATTACGGAGGACGTTGGTGATCTTAATCCCCTGCGAATGCGCCATGTCAGTAATTTGTAGGGTAAAAATTCCCCCCAAATTACCTACTATATTTCACCAAAGACCGACGTCCTGTGGTAAAACTAGTCCCGTGCGAATCTGCATCTCAGTAATTGAGGGGCAGTTTTTGTTTTCGTTGTTTTTATTGCATGCCTTTTCTACTTCTTCCGCGGTCAAAACCATATTGTACGGGTTGAAACATGGAGGCTGTGGTGGAAATTATGAGCGGCAATTTCGAGTGGTGCAAATTAGGGGTCATCCACGTGTAAACAGATAAACAGATCGCAAATCATAACCGTCTAGAAAAATCAATAATCGTTTACACGCCTTTTTTTCCCCCCTCCTCCTCCTTAAAGGGATAGTTCGGGTCTTTTGATATGAATCTATATGGCTTCCCCATCACTAGTTACATGCTGTGACAACGACTTTTCCCGGACCGCGTCCCGTGAGCGGAGTTCCGGCCCGGTTTCGGTGCTGACGAATGTAGTCCGGCTAGTTGGCTGGGGTCACGAAAGTAAAGCGTTTTGCTTCTCAAAACAATATGCGTTCAAAAGAGTGATACATTTGCGTCACAAAACCGTTGTCCAGGAAAAAGTCTGACCTCGCAATCGCTTGGCGCTATTTTCTCTCCCTCCATATCGCTGCGCGCTGCCGCCTGTAGACGCCTGTGCACGTTTCCATCAGCTGTTTCACTGAGTTTACTGCTTGGATAGTTCACATAAACATAGGCTATCTGATTATGACACAAGTGATGAAGCCATCCCTTGTTTTAGCACAGAGCCAAATGGAGACCATTATGAACCTGAATATAGGCTGTGATGCTGAACCTCGTCAGATGCAGTTAAAACAGGCAGACACACACAGAGAGAGAGCAGGGACAGGGAAGCGACAAGCTGAAGTTAGACCCACAGTTGTAGCTGTGACAGACAGGGTGAGCGGGTGATGATCAGTAATGCAGCGCAGTCCGTGATTCAGTCCGACAAATGTACACAGACAATCAGGACGACTTTTTTTTTCTTGCCGTTATACACAGCAGCCATGTCCACTGTGCTCTGGCTTAGCTGACCGCTGTTCAGATGGCGGTTATAGATCTTCACATGTTGAACTATTTTAAACGAAGTGCAGCCAAACACCGACTGAAGAGAGAGTGAGGCTCCTCTGACAGGGGGAGCATACGTCAGTCCGACTGCCCCAAAGTCCGACGGCTCATTTCTCCGACTTCCCATTCTACAGGGTTAAGGTTAGGTTTAGGGTAAGGTTAAGGGTTAGGGCTACTTAAGTCGGAGAAATGGGAGGTCGGACTAATGGACGCAAAAATTAAAAAAAAGTATGGTCGGAGAAATGGGTATCGGACAGACATGTGGTCGGAGAAATGGGTAGTCGGACAGACGCCACGCGCCCCTCTGACAGCTGCAGGTTTGCTGCTTCAGCTGGCTGGGGAGTACCGTTCTTTTTTTTTCAGCAGCACCGTCCGGTACTGCAGGTGATGCACGCTGTCTGTCTGTGTATGTTTGTAGGTCTGATCTTCCACCATGAACTGTCATAGTCAGATAAGTTTATGTGAACTATCCGAGCAGTAAACTCAGTGAAACAGCTGATGGAAACGTGCACAGGCGTCTACAGGCGGCAGCGCGCAGCGATATGGAGGGAGAGAAAATAGCGCCAAGCGATTGCGAGGACTTTTTCCTGGACAACGGTTTTGTGATGCAAATGTATCACTCTTTTGAACGCATATTGTTTTGAGAAGCAAAACGCTTTACTTTCGTGACCCCAGCCAACTAGCCGGACTACATTCGTCAGCACCGAAACCGGGCCGGAACTCCGTTGTTTCGTTCGCTCGCTGTATGTCAGGACGAGGTTTGATACAGGATGCAGCTCATCCAGTTAAAGACACACACAAACACATCAAAACACACAGGTAACTTTCAAATGCGCACGTAAGCGTGCACTCCTCCCCCACACTCTAACACAGGTAACTTCATGTGATTATGCGTACACACACAGTTAACCTAATGTGATTACAGCTCCTCCATATCAGTGCTTATAGAGAGATGATCATGTGTCTGATCAGCTCTGTCTTGACCTTAAGATCGTGGGTTTGATTCCCAAGTTGACAAATCGGCAGCAGCCCCCGGTGCCCTTTCAAAATTTCCCAAGAGGAAATTTTCTAGTTTGTCATTGTCGTCATTCCATGTGTCCATCCATGAGTCTGTTTTCACAGCCTTTTTTGTCACCAGCCTGCTCCTGAGAGTCTGCATTTTGGGTCCATACTTCCTGCAAAACCTGACAGTTGGGTTTTTAAAATGCTGCTTACTTCAGGGCATTCTGTGACAGTTGAGGTTCCTGTCACTATGCCTCACTGTCACTATCTTGGCAGGATCCAAGTAGCACTAGGGGTGGGTCCGTGGATTCCTAATGTGTGGCAGCCTATGCGGAAGCACAAGGACGTGCTTGTGAAAAGAGGAGGAGAGATGTGACAGTTGAGGTTCCTGTCACTATGCCTCCAACTGATCATGCGCCTTGGCTACCTGGCCAAAGGGATGTCCCTTTGGATGACTGGCAAGTACGCATGACTCTTACCCTGGAGGTGTGGGTTCAACCCGGGCCCTCTTCACCTTGCCACAATTGTCTTAGCGTCACATCCTGCTTTGAGTTGGACCAATCAGCACAGAGTATGTCTCAAGCCCTACCGGGACTTTTTTGGGGCTGATCTGAGTACCTAGGCTGAATCCCATTTCACCCCTTGGCCCTACGCCTCACCCCTACCCCTCCGTTTTGCGCGTTCACGTGTAGGGGTAGGGGTGTCCCAATTCCCGTTAGGACGGAGGGGTAGGGGAAAGGGGTAGGGCTATATACCCCTCCAAACGGAGATTTTTCAGAGGCACACTCCAAACGGAGGGGTATGAAAAGTTTCCCAGAATGCATCTGGCGGTGTTATGATAGATTTCGAGCTGGACCCTGGATGCAGACACGGAGGCAAACTTGTCTTTATGTAAAAGTCTTTATGTAAAGAAATGACTGAGGGGGTCAGGCGAGAGGGTAACAGGACCAGCAGGAGACGAGGACCAGCAGAGGACGAGGATACCAACTGTGACGAGGATACCAACTGTGACGAGGACCAGGCAGGCAGGACTGGGCTGGAGCAGGGAACTGCACGCAGGGAGAACGAGGTAAGTATTAACACAAACGGTTTAAAGCACAAGTAAGTAAGGTGAGGCCGAGTAGTAGCTACCCACGGGAGGTTACACAACGAACTGGCAGCGAGCTGGAGGAGGAGGCCGGCTTTAAGCACCCAGACAACGAGACGAGCTGCAGCTGTGATGGAGGTCTAGCTGATGCCTGATGAGCTGCAGCCGTGAGGAAGTCTGGTGGCCAGGTAGCAGCTCCGCCCAGCCTGAGGGAAAACGAAACACATGGACAGAGACTGACACAAAAGGGTGGGGAGAAGGAGACAAAAAGGGAACCCTAACAGTGACCCCCCTCTCAATGGGAGCCTCCCGGCGACCCCCCGGGTCGGTCAGGGTTGTCACGATGGAAGGCAGAGATGAGGTCAGGATCCAAGATGAAGGAGCGAGGTACCCAGGAGCGCTCCTCAGGCCCATAACCCTCCCAATCGACCAGGTACTGAAAGCCGCGCCCCCGGCGCCGAACGTCCACCAAACGACGCACCGTGAAGGCAGGATGGTCATCAATGATGCGGGGGGGAGGCGGGGGCTCGGAAGGAGGGGACAGGGGACAGGTGGAAACAGGTTTGAGCTGTGACCAAGGGGGCAGTTGTCGGTCTGAGAAGTGAAGCTCACTTCCGCGTTCAAAAAACTGCAATCCCCGCCGATTCCTGTGGGGGCTGGTACCGGAAGTGAGCAACTCTCCATAGACCCCCATGTTAAAATCGCCGACTTTACAGCTTTCAAAAACATATTTACAGCCTGGTACCAAAACGTTTTTTGGTCTCAATCGATAGTTTCTACCCCCGTACACACTCTGAGGGGGGTGATTTTTTTTTTAACGCTACCGTTTTGCTGTTATTCGGATAAGATTCTGGCCAATCAGGGCGCGGAAACGTTCAGCTACAGGTCCGTAGCGGCACAGAGACAGGCTGCTTCGAGCCCAGTGGGCGGGTTCTCGGCCGGCCAATCCAACATGGCGCTGTTCAAACCGCCATATTTGAGGCACAAAAACGACTGCACAAAACCAATGGGTGACGTCACGGATGCTACGTCCATTCTTTTTACAGTCTATGGCTGTGACACATGGAAGGTGGGATGGATCCTCATGGAATCAGGCAGGGTTAACTGGACGGCAGACGGATTCACAACCTTCTCAATGGGGAAGGGACCAATGTACCGGGGCGACAACTTACGGGACTCCGTGGCCAGGGGAACATTGCGGGTGGACAACCAAACAGACTGGCCCGGTTGGTAGGCGGGGGCTGGGTTACGGTGGCGGTTGGCGGATCGTTCATTGGAGACCTGGGTGCGCTCAAGGGCCGACCGAGTCCTCCTCCACACCTCCTGGGCCTTCTGGACAAACTCCTGCACCGATGGAACTGCAATCTCCCGCTCCTGGACTGGGAACAGGGGTGGCTGATAGCCGAGCGATGCTTCAAATGGGGACAGACCAGTAGCAGAAGAGGTAAGTGAATTGTGGGCATACTCTACCCAAGGGAGGTGGGTACTCCACGTCGAAGGGTTGGCAGCAGTGACACAGCGGAGGGTCGATTCCAGGAACTGGTTGGCCCTCTCTGCCTGCCCGTTGGATTGAGGGTGATACCCCGACGTCAAACTGACTGAGGCACCCAAGGCCCTAGCAAACGCCTTCCAGACCCGGGAGGTGAACTGAGGGCCCCTGTCAGATACCAAGTCAGATGGGATACCGTGAACTCTGAACACATGGTCAACAAGGAGGTTAGCAGTCTCAAGTGCAGAGGGGAGTTTAGGCAAGGCCAGAAAATGAGCTGCTTTAGAGAAGCGATCCACGACAGTCAAAATGACGGTATTACCCTTGGAGGCTGGAAGGCCAGTCACAAAGTCTAAGGCAATGTGCGACCAGGGTCTACCTGGGATGGGTAGGGGGTGCAGAAGTCCTGCTGGGGCCTGATGTAGGGACTTGCCCCGAGCACAGACCACACAGGCAGCCACAAACTCACGTGTGTCCTTGTCCAGCGTCGGCCACCAGAAGTGGCGGCGGAGGAGGGAGATGGTTCGGTTCATCCCGGGGTGACAGGCAAGCTGGGAAGAGTGGGCCCACTGCAAAACCTGAGGTCGGACTGAGTCGGGAACAAACAAACGGTTATGTGGCCCCGTACCCGGATCAGGGTGCTGTTGCTGGGCCTCTCTCACCGTCCTTTCAACCTCCCAGGTAAGCATGCCCACCACACGGTCAGGGGACAAGATGGTTTCAGGGGCAGACACACTGTGGTGAGACGCAAACTGGCGGGAGAGGGCATCGGGCTTGAGGTTGCGAGTACCAGGGCGATAGGTTATGGTGAAGTTGAAACGGTTAAAGAACAGAGCCCAACTTGCTTGCCGAGAGTTCAACCTCTTGGCAGACTGTATGTAGGCGAGGTTCTTATGGTCAGTCCAGACGATGAAGGGTTGCTCTGAGCCCTCCAGCAGGTGCCGCCACTCCTCCAGCGCAAGCTTAACCGCCAACAGCTCGCGGTTCCCCACATCGTAGTTGTGTTCGGCTGGGGTGAACCTGCGGGAGAAGAAAGCACACGGGTGCAGCAGACCTTCAGGGCCAGAGTACTGGGACAGCACTGCACCGACCCCCACATCAGAGGCATCCACCTCAACAATGTACTGCCTGCAGGGATCGGGCTGAACAAGGATCGGAGCAGAGGAGAACAGCTTCTTGAGCCTCACAAAAGCTTTGTCTGCCTCAGGAGACCAACTGAAACTCACATTAACAGAGGTGAGCTTCGTGAGAGGTGAGGCAATTTTACTGTAGTCCCGGACAAACCTGCGGTAGAAGTTGGCAAAACCCAGAAACCGCTGCAACTCCTTCCGGGTCTCCGGGACCGGCCACTCCTCCACTGCTCGGATCTTCTCAGGATCTGCTTTCACACTCCCACTCTGGATGATTAAACCAAGGAAAGGAACAGAGTCACAATGAAAGTCACATTTCTCCGCTTTTACAAACAACTTGTTCTCCAACAACCTGGTCAGGACTTGTCTCACATGAACTACATGTTCTTCTGGGTTCTGAGAGAAAATAAGAATATCGTCCAAGTAAACGAACACAAAACGGTTGAGGAAGTCACGCAGCACATCATTGATGAGGGCTTGAAACACTGCAGGGGCGTTGGAGAGGCCAAACGGCATGACCAGGTACTCAAAATGGCCGAGGGGGGTGTTAAATGCTGTCTTCCACTCATCCCCCTTGCGAATCCTGACTAAGTGGTAGGCATTCCTGAGGTCTAGTTTTGAGAATATCTTGGCTCCCTGGAGTGGTTCAAAAGCAGAGGTGATTAATGGTAGAGGGTACTTGTTCTTTATGGTGATGTTGTTTAGGCCTCGGTAATCTATGCAGGGCCTGAGTGTCTTGTCTTTCTTTTCCACAAAGAAAAACCCCGCCCCCAGAGGCGAAGAGGACGGACGGATAATTCCTGCCGCGAGAGAATCACCAATGTATCTTTCCATGGCCTCCCTCTCGAGGCGAGACAGGTTGTACAACCGGCTCGTGGGGAGAGGGGCTCCGGGTAACAACTCGATGGCACAGTCATAGGGACGGTGTGGGGGCAAGGAGAGGGCTTTCTCCTTACTGAAAACCTCTTTCAAGTCGTGGTACTGCAGGGGCACAGTTGAGAGATCAGGGGGCGAAGGTGACGGACTCGGGTTGACTGAAGTGCTGCTGGGAGACAGGGCAGACTTAAGACACAAGGAGTGACAGTGGGGACTCCAACTCATAACCTTGCCCAAAACCCAGTCAATCTGGGGGTTATGGAGGCGGAGCCATGGATAGCCCAGAACCAAGGGGGTCTTGTGAGCCGAAATAACAAAAAACGACAAAGTTTCTGAATGGTTACCCGAGACAACGAGGGTGACTGGAGCGGTCCTGTGGGTCACCCGAGCGATGATCCTCCCATCCAGAGCGGTGGCAGTGAATGGCTTTGGAAGAGGCTCCAGCGGGCAGCCAATCTGGGCGGCGAGTTCCTCGTCCAGCAGACTGTCTTGGGCCCCTGAATCGACGAGAGCTTGAAGAGGGAGAACCACATTGCCAACACAAAGAGAAGCAGGTAACTGAAGTTGATCCACGGGCAGGGGTGCCTTCGGTGCAGAACCTTGGCTCGTCAGTACCCCCACCGTTACTGACGAGCCCGGTCTTTTGGCCGCACCGGGCAGGTGGAGATAAAGTGTCCTGACTTACCACAGTACAAACACTCACCTGCTCGAATCCTGCGGAGGCGCTCATCTGGAGTTAGGCTGGCTCGACCGAGTTGCATTGGCTCTTCCTCCGCAGGCTGAGCAGAGGATGGTGAGGTGAGGCTTGACTGGGCAGTAGCAGGTGTGCGTCGGAACGCAGTAGGCAACGCAGAAGGCAACGCAGAGGTGGAGGCAGAGGTGCGGGCAGCTCGATCCCGACGCCGCTCTCTCAGACGGTTGTCCAGGGTGACGGCGAGAGAGACAAGAGCAGTCAGGCCGCGTGGCCGGTCACGGAGGGCAAGCTCGTCCCGCAGCTGATCACTTAGCCCCTGGAGTAAAACGCCCTCAAGAGCTGTGTCGTTCCAGCCAGAGTCCGCCGCTAAGGTCCAAAAGTCCACAGAATACTCCGCCACAGAGCGGCTTCCCTGACGGAGGGTCAGCAGGCGAGTAGAGGCGTTGCCAGAGTGATTTGGGTGGTCGAACACAGACTTGAAACTGTCCTCCAGGTCCTTGTACACCACTGACCCGAGGTCGGTACGGGAGCTCATTGCTTCCACCCAGGCCAGCGCCTTGCCCCGCAATAAGCCAATAAAGTAGTTTACCTTAGCTGAGTCAGAAGAAAAGGAGAGTGATCGCTGCTCAAACACCAGCCTACACTGAAGCAGGAAACCGCGACACTTGTCCAAGTCTCCATGGAAAGGCTCCGGGTCGCAGACATGAGCTTCTCTCACGGGTGGAGAACTACCACTAGCTGATGCACCGGACTGAGGAACAGAGGAGGTGAGACAGGAAACTTGCCTTGTCAGCTCAGTGATAGCCTTAGCCATTTCAGCCCTGTCCTGATGCAAGGCCTTGATTAACTGGTCGTGTGATCCCAGCAGAACGCCCTGACTGTTCAATGCTTGCTGCATGTCTGCGGGGTCCATTTTGGCCAGTTCGTTCTGTTATGATAGATTTCGAGCTGGACCCTGGATGCAGACACGGAGGCAAACTTGTCTTTATGTAAAAGTCTTTATGTAAAGAAATGACTGAGGGGGTCAGGCGAGAGGGTAACAGGACCAGCAGGAGACGAGGACCAGCAGAGGACGAGGATACCAACTGTGACGAGGATACCAACTGTGACGAGGACCAGGCAGGCAGGACTGGGCTGGAGCAGGGAACTGCACGCAGGGAGAACGAGGTAAGTATTAACACAAACGGTTTAAAGCACAAGTAAGTAAGGTGAGGCCGAGTAGTAGCTACCCACGGGAGGTTACACAACGAACTGGCAGCGAGCTGGAGGAGGAGGCCGGCTTTAAGCACCCAGACAACGAGACGAGCTGCAGCTGTGATGGAGGTCTAGCTGATGCCTGATGAGCTGCAGCCGTGAGGAAGTCTGGTGGCCAGGTAGCAGCTCCGCCCAGCCTGAGGGAAAACGAAACACATGGACAGAGACTGACACAAAAGGGTGGGGAGAAGGAGACAAAAAGGGAACCCTAACAGGCGGCAACCGGCAGCGGTGGCTGCAAAACGAAAAGCTGATTTATTTCTCACTGCAGCGCTGTTATGTCATTTAAACATTTTCATGCGAGAAAGTAGCGGTTTAGGTCCCAAATGTGCGGTTAGTTTGTCCAAATGACGGCTGGTTAGAAGTTCGTTCGCGCCGACGTTTTTTTTCGGAGAAGCGAAGCTCCAGGAGGAGCGGCTCCTCACCGAGGCAGCAGCCGGTCTTCAGCGCCGGTCTGCCGGCTACATTACGTCCTCGTCCCGGGAGAAAAGACGGTCGCTAATTAACATACCCGCAGGTTTTTAGAGGTTTACCACCGGCTGGTTAAATTATTTTTAGCATTTAAATATTAGTCTCATTAATGAAACTTAACAATTCTGACTGGAGCATTATTATTTTGAATGAAAAGAGCTTCATGTGTGTAGGTATCAGACATCCGCTGCCTCTGGGTTCTGTACATACGGAAATCACCACATTTACATCAATAAATTAATGTTTTACAATGAACCGATCAGCCTGCATTAAGTTCTATCTTATATTTATTAAGTTATATGGTACAAGGCTATTTGATTTCTGGCAAAAGCTCGGCGCATCAGCTTACGTAAAGCCCGTGAAGACTACGTGATGACGTATGTGACTGTTGAAGGGGTATCCCAATTCATAGGGGTTGATTTTCTACCCCTACCCCTTGTAGCTCCGTTTCAAGGGGCGAGGGGCAAGGGGTAGGGGTAGGGGTATAAAAGAGAAATGGGATTGGGCCCTACCCCAAGGCAACGACTCTGTTCAGCCCTGTAAGGGGTTCAATTGTTTTCAAGAAGCAAAACAAGTCCAGTGTTCAACCTGGGGGGCGGGCGATCCTGTTGGTCTGTTTATTTCCCTAAAGTTAAACATGGATCCTTCTTCATCGGTTCTTCAGGTCTCATTGTTAATGAGAAGACAAGCATCTTCAAGAACCTCAAAGGAATTTTAAATCGAATGCAACTGGACTTGGTTATTTGTCTGGGAAGACGTTTCACCTCTCATCCAAGAGGCTTCATCAGTTCATGTAGCATCTGACCAGGATGGGACTGGTCCAACTTTCTGGTGTGGAGACCCAGGTATTTAACCTCTTGTGTGGGCATATCACAAGGGTGATGATGTCATTGTTTCCCTTTTGTGCTCCAAGTGCTAACGACAGTCGTTAAATGACTGTCGTTGGTGGAAAGTTGGTTTCGACTTCGTTAGTGCTCAATTGTGTTATAACGACAGTCGTTGGAGTCACATGCCACTTGTGAACAGTTGTTATTCTTTGAGGCTAGGTTTTTGAATCTCCTGGGAAGGGCAGCATTGTAAATTGGAGATAGGTGGCGTCTGAGACCTCCTCCCCTGTTGAACAAAGTGGTTGAGAAAGAAAAACAAAACAAGAGAAACAACATTGTCATTCCATATGTGTCTGGAGCAACACACTCAAGAGACTGGTACATCCTAAGGACAGAACACCACACACCCGAAAAAGCAATCTGGTGTATGCAGTACAGTGCCAAGACCTCTACATTTGGGAAACAAAACAACCACTGCATAAACGCATGGCACAACACAGGAGAGCTAACTCCTCAGGCTTGGACTCTGCTGTCCATCTACATCTCAAGGAGAAAGACAGCAATGTTCACATCTTAGACAGGGAGGACAGGTGGTTTGAGAGAGGAGTAAAAGAGGCCATCTATGTGAAAGTTGAGAAACCATCACTCAACAGGGGAGGAGGTCTAAGACATCACCTATCTAACATTTACAATGCTGCCCTTTCATCCCTTCCAGGAGATTCAAAAACCTAGCCTCAAAAAATAACAACTGTTCCCGAGTGGCACGTGACTCCAACGACTGTCGTTATAACACGATAGAGTACTAACTAAGTCGAAACCAACTTTCCACTGAAGACAGTCACTTAACGACTGTCGTTGGCACTTGGAGCACAAAGGGAACCAGTGACATCATCACCCTTGTGATACGCCCACACAAGAGGTTAAATACCTGGATCTCCACACCAGAAAGTTGGACCAGTCCCAGCCTGGTCAGATGCTACATGAATTGATGAATGGTAAATGGACTTGCACTTATATAACGCTTTTCTAGTCACTTGGACCACTCAAAGCGCTTTACAATGTAATGGTCGCATTCACCCTTTCACACACATTCATACAGCGCTGTTCGCAGACAGGCTTTGGAAGCTAATCATTCACATACATTCATACATCCGCTGACACATCGGGCAAGTGTGGGTTCAGTGTCTTGTCCAAGGACACTTCAATATGTGGACTAGGGGAGCCAGGACCTTCCACCGACCTTCCGGTTAATGGTCGACCCGCTCTACCTTATGAGCCACAGCCGCCCATGAAGCCTCTTGGATGAGAGGTGAAACGTCTTCCCAGACAAATAACCAAGTCCAGTTGCGTTCGATTTAATCTCCTTTGAGATACTATGACCTTGACAAATGAGGTCTTCAAGAACCAAAACAATCAAGTTACCTTCAACTTCAGCACTTAATCATTACACTGACCTGTGACTGTGACAGACTTTTTAAATGAATGTTTGTTTTCTCTCCCTCAGTGTGCAGACATGTCTGCTGCCAGCAACCTGGGGTCTAAAGATCAGTTCCTGTGCTCCATCTGTCTGGATGTCTTCACTGATCCAGTCAGTACACCATGTGGACACAACTTCTGTCAGAGCTGCATCACTCAGAACTGGGACATTAGTGACAAGTGTCAGTGTCCAATGTGTAAAGTGGTTTTCACCACAAGACCTCAGATGAAGATCAACACGTTAATCTCTGGGGTTGTTGCTCAGTTCAGACGTGAAGCTCAACAGAAAACCAGCAGCAGCAGCAGCTCAGAGCAACAAGTTTCCAAACCAGTTTCCTGTGACCTCTGCACTGGAACCAAACTGAAGGCCCTGAAGTCCTGCCTGGTGTGTCTGGCCTCCTACTGTGAGACTCACCTGGAACCTCATCTGACAGCACCAGGTCTGAGGAGACATCAGCTGATGGAGCCTGTGGAGAACCTGGAGGACAAGATGTGTGGGGAGCACGATAAAGCTCTGGAGCTGTTCTGTCAGACCGACCAGACATGTATCTGCACGCTCTGCTCTGTTTTAGACCACAAGACTCATAAGTTTGTTCCTCTGAGAGACCAATATGAAGGAAAGAAGGCAGAGCTGCAGAAGACAGAGGCTGAAACTCAGCAGATGATCCAGAAGAGACGACTGAAGATCGAGGAGATGAAACAGTCAGTGAAGATCAGTAAAGCTGCTGCAGACAGAGAGGAAGCAGAAGGTGTTGAGGTCTTCACTGCTCTGAAGGAGTCTGCTGACAGAGGCCTGAAGCAGTTCATCAAGGAGATCCAAGAGAAACAGAAAAGCTCAGAGAAACAGGCTGAAGACTTCATCACAGAGCTGGAACAGGAAATCTCTGAGCTGGAGAAGAGAAGCACTGAGGTGGAGCAGCTCTTACTCTCTGAAGACCACCTCCACCTCCTCCAAAGCTTCCCCTCCCTGAAAGCTGCTCCACCCACCAAGGACTGGACACAGGTCAGAGTCCATCCTCCATCATATGAGGGGACTGTGGTGAGAGCCTTGTCTCAGCTGGAGAAGACGCTCCATGAGCAGATGGAGGAGATGAAGATGAAGGCTGAGATGGAGGCTGAGATGAAGAGGGGCCAGCAGTTTGCAGTGGATGTGACTCTGGATCCTGATACAGCAAGTCCTCATCTCCTCCTGTCTGATGATGGAAAACAAGTTCATCATGATGATGAAGAGAAGAATCTCCCTCGCAACCCAGAGAGATTTTCTAAATGTCCCTGTGTTTTAGGAAAACAGAGTTTCTCTTCAGGCAGATTTTACTTTGAGGTTCAGGTTAAAGGAAAAATTAACTGGGTTGTGGGAGTGGCCAGAGAGTCGATTGACAGGAAGGGACAAATCACAGCGAGTCCTCAGGATGGGAACTGGACCATATTGTTGAGAAATGTTAATGAGTACGCAGCTGGTGTCGACCCCCCAGTCCGTCTCAGTCTGAGGTCTGGTCTTGAGAAGGTGGGGGTGTTTGTGGATTATGAGGAGGGTCTGGTCTCCTTTTATGACGTAGATGCTGCAGCTCTCATCTACTCCTTCACTGACTGCTGCTTCACTGACAAACTACACGCATTCCTCAGTCCTGAACTTAATGATGGAGGTAAAAACTCTGTCCCTCTGATCATCTGTCCTGTCAATCAAACTGTTCAGATGAAAAAATCTGGTTCTTTGCGGGACTTGGTGAATTTCAGGTAACAATGCAAATATTGTATACAGTCAATACTGAATCATGTGAATCTTTTAGTTTTCTACTGAGTTAACCTTCATCAGATCATCATCACACAGGGAAGTTAAAGCAGATATCAGCGGTTCGGCCGTTTCGGCTAATGCTGCGTTCAAGGCAGGCTTTTGAAACCGTAAGTTACAGCTTCAAGTCACAACTACGACTTTGTAGCGTTCCAGGCAACCCGTAGCTCGTGTTTTTACCATCCTGTTGTCTGTGAAAGTTCCCTATAACGGCCACTCGTAACTTCCGACCCGTGAACTCGTACCAGATCGAACTGGTATGACTTCACAGGAAGGAAAAACACAAAGTACGAGTTTCCTTGAACACACCATGAGTTAGCAGCCCCCGCCCTCGTCAGGCATCTATTGGTCCTTGTCCCTACATCACCACATTCACGCATATCCCTTGGCTGCACACACAGCCCTTCATGCTGTTCTCTCTCCTCATTGGATAACGTTTGTATCCCACAAGGAAAGTTTTCTCCTCGGTTTACAGCAGAGCAGAGTGACGGAGAGACTCGTCTTTCGGCTGAAACACTCCATGTAAGTGATTGCTGACGGAACATAGGACTATTTAGGACTTATATTAACAAAAACATTCCACTGATATCTGGGGGGTATTCCATCAAAGTGGCTAAGAACATCCAGACTATGGGGTTATCTTGAAGCTTGAATGAGCGAGAACTCCAAACCAAGCCCCGACCCGTTCCATCAAACGAGATCAGCTGGCTCCACTTGACGCTAATTCAAGCCTCACCTGTAAGCCTCACCTGGTCCAAGCCCACATCAGTCGAGTGCCGAACATATCATAAAATGGCCGAAAGCAAAGGGAATGAATGCACAGAAGCTTCTGCACAGCTACTAAACGCTGCTTATGGAGATTTATGATGAATATAAGGACTGTACAAGAAGAAAAGAAAACACTGCTCTAGATGGATTGTCTGTTAAAACAGTGATTTAACTATTAAAATAACTCTGTATAGTAAAAGCTGTAGCTACTGACACCGTGAGTGAGGGAGGTGGTCAGATGAACGGCCTGCTGGGTAACTTTACACAGCAGCTTGTTAGCCACGCCCCCAGGATCCCTACCCACCAATAAGAAATAAAGGTGTAAGTCCCAAAAGATACTTTAATCCCCGCATCAAAGTGAATATAGATAGTCACACATATTAACAATTCATTTAGCCTAAGACCTAAATAAATTCACAAAATGTATTAATTTATTTTAACAAGTGATATTTATCACATTTATCAACTATTTCATGTGGTTCATCACATATATTTCAGAATTGACTGTAGAAAATCAGATTTACCAAATCCATCAATTCAAGGAGATGAAGTGATAGTGAATAGCAGGTTTAAATGCCTCAGTTTTTGATTAATTTTATCTTTTTAATTTTTTAATAGACTTTTTTTTAAAAAATATGAATTTCATTATTTTATAGCTTATCATTTACCATTACCTAGCTACATGATGGTGAGTGTGTAAAAACACCAGCAGAACTGACTTTTGGACATTTTTTGAACATAAATGGAGTTAATCTTCACCTTAATCCTGCTCCAGACCAGGATTGGCCGGCAGCATAAGTCACCATGGTTACAAGGATAGCATTCGTGTTAACCACTTTGATGGAACGGAGTCGAGGCTCAGGTTGATGGAACGGAAAGTCAGAGCTTAGCTTGAAGTGTCAGGCTTAGCCCGAACCATGTTTCCATGGTTACCGAGGTGGAGCTAATCTTAGCCATGTTGATGGAACTGAACTCTCACTCAAATAAGTGAGACTTGCCCATTTAAGCCAGACTTTGAGCTAAGCGAGCTTGATGGAATACCCCCCTGCTTTAACTGTGATAACTGCTGTAGTCCATTGGATTAGATCAGTGGAAACAGGTTAAATGGTTAACTAAATCATATGGAAAAAAGAGGAGAGGGCACACTGTTGCTCCCGAGTGCAGATTTATTTAGCACATCAATCGTAACGTTTCGAGCGCATTTTGCTCTTCTTCAGACTCAGAGTCTGAAGAAGAGCAAAATGCGCTCGAAACGTTACGATACTGTATTTATGTTTTGAGACCAGCACCTATTTACATTGGATGTGTGCGACCTTTTTTACCTATTGTTCCTAACTAAATCATATGATCATATTATTGTAAGACAATGTATATTTTAGGAATACTTTTCTTATTGAGACAAAAATCAAAAGGTAATGAGTGAAATTTAATGTATGCAACTGTCCTTTATTGTAATTGATGTGTCATATATCCATCTTTAAAGGGTCATTCTGTAACTTCTCTTGTTAGCTAGGGGGCTTAGCAGAATTACCGTTACCAAGCGGACAAAAGTGTCAAAATTTGTATGATGTTTCTTTATGGTCTAACAAATAATTTTAGCCTAGGAGCCCTGAAAATTTTTTCTGTAAAATATCATATTAGAAAATCATCATTATCAATGAAATATTTCCAAAACACCTGCTATTTTTAAGCCTCAAAGCATCATAAAATGATTTAAAAAATATATAAGAATACTCACACAAAATGTGGGTACATTACATACATGTGCGTGTGTGCTGCATATGTGTGTTTATTATACTATATGTGTGTATATTACATAATGTACGTATTGCATAGTTTTAGCTTCATATTAAAAGTGAGAAAGAATAAAAAAAATCTTTTTTTCCCCCTCATCAATCTACACCCAGCCCCCCTTAATGACAGCACAAACCCAGAATTTTAGAAATGTTTGCAATTAATAAAAATTCTGGGTTCGAATCCACTGACTGACTGAGGCCCTCCTCTCGTCAATGACGTGAGAGGCTCCAGCTCACCCGTCACCCTAGTGCAGGATAAGCGGTGGTCAGTGAATGACATATGAAAGGTTTGAATTTGAAAACAACCACCTAAGTAACTCTATGCAGCCTCTCATGTGTGTAACACTAAAGAGTGAGTGTTCATTGGTCCACTCTGCTATATAGCCCAGATTGGTGGAGGCTGCAGCAATGGCTCATCGGCTCATCTTCTGAGCCATCTTCTGTTACTTTCTTCCTTCTCCCAAAATGATCTGGAGCTCAGCTTTCTTTTGTTTTATAAGTTCTTTGTTACCTTTCTAACCAACTCTCATCAACTCCACCAACTGTTCAGTTTGGCTGGATGGCCAGCTCTACGAAGAGTCCTGGTTGACCCAAACCTTTGATGGAAGCCACTGTGCTCTTAGAAACAATAAGTACAGCAGGTCTTCTTTTGCAGCCTTGTCCAGATCTGTGTCTTGCTACAATTATGTCTCTGTTTTTACCTCAGATGCATCTGTGCAGTTGTTACTGTCAATAGTTACAAGATCTTTGAAATCCTCCAACAAAGGATTGCCCATTCTAGTAATAGATCATCAATTTACTACATTCATTAACTTCATTTAACTTATAATAATTTACAATAACTTTGGAATGATAAGGCTCCAGTGTTTCTCTACCTCTTCCAGATGCTTTTGCGTCTTGGCACAATTAATCAATAATGATACTGTAATGCATGTTTTATACACATCATTTGGAAGGTTATTGTCAGTGCACAAATTAAAAGCAGATTCAGGTTATACAATGGTCTAAAAAGAGCAAATTAGCTACCATCAATTTCTTCTTAAGACTTCAGAAAAATGACATTTTTCATCATATAATTTGATCTATGTATAATATATGGTATTTATGGTTATTTATATGGATATTTCAACAAAATTCTGGTGGGCTCCTAGGCTAAAATCGTGTAGTAGGTACTGGCCTAGCCTCGTGCAAAATTTCACGCTTTTGTCCGCTCCGTATCGGTAAGCCCAAAAAATGGTGCTAAGCCCCCTGACTATTCACTATTATTTGGTTCTTCAGTCTGTTCTTCATGAATCAAATGGCAACATTTATGTTTGAACTAATACGCTGTCCCTTTTAAATAAAATAAAATGAAATGTTTAATTTATAAAAGTTTGGTGCGCCTAGTCCAGTTGCAAATGTGTTGCAAATTTTTATTATTATTATAACCTTTATTTATCCAGGTTTGTCCCAATGAGACCCAAGATCTCTTTTGCAAGGGAGACCTGGCCAAGAAAGACAGCAGTTTCAACACAGTCACATTAATCAAAGACACAAAACAAACAACAAAAAAACAAAAAACAATTGAATTTTCAAAATTTATTAAAAGAATTTACAAGATTAGTCAATCAAGTGAAACACTCTTGAAGCCTGGATGTGATAGATCTTATCATAGACTTGAACACATTCAGAGATACCAGACTTTGGAGTTCGAGCTCTGACTCGCAGCAGAGAATCTAAAAGCTTTCTTCCCTGTTTCTGTTCTCACCTTAGGAACAGTAAAATGACAAAAGATGGCGGCTTCGGTCAAATTCGCTCAACCCAGCATCGTTACTTTTATTGATTTTCACCGTTGAAATAACTTTTACTTTTCTCATTTGAGTGCACCGCGGACTCAGCTAACGCTCTTGCATGGGGCAAGTGGCTCCCGTCAAAGTTCGCCGTAAACTAGCTTTAAAAAAAAAAAAACTGACAGGCTCAGATAGTTACAATGAATGTCCAACAACATACTAGAGAGGAGAAATTAACGTATTCAGGTTTTTTTCTGGCCAAAATTTGGGTTGAGGCGGCCGCAGTGATACATATCTCTCCCTCCGGTCAAACGCCCCGTGTCCTGATCCAGATCCACTGGACTTTCAAAGTAAAGCTGACGCCAGCTGTAATAGTGAAACAGTCGTGCTTTTACAGCCGATTTTAGGATAAAACGCTGAACATAACGTAAACATAAATTACCATGGAGATCTAGCCGGGTTAAAACAGCCACCTTTGTAGTACAGGAGAGCGAGCTACAGTGGCTGCAGCCCTCCGTCTCCGTCTCCTTCTCTCTCTCTACGCTCTGCGCCGGTGGGGAGCGTTTACTCTCAGCACCACGTTTGAATGGAGCGGAGTCTATGAGCCCCAATGAGCACACAACCCCACGGGCACACAAGCAGCATGGGGCAAGGGGCAAGCCGCGCATCAACGGCATCTTGCGGCCCGACCCGGAGTAGAAATCAAACGCACTCCTGCTGCGGTCGAGTTGTTGAAAACAGCGCCGCTGAGCTTCCACCCCGTAGCCTACATTGAGTTTCAATCAAGATTCCAGCGCGGCGGCTGACAATTTCAGCGAGGCTGTGCCGACCACAGGGTCTGGTATGTTGTCGGACACTCATTGTAACTATCTGAGCCTGTCAGTTTGAAAAAAATGCCCGTTTATACGGCAAAGTTTGACGGGAGCCACTTGTAAGAGCGTTAGCTGGACTGCAGGCTGCCTGCCCAGCTCAATACTGGAGACACCTCAATAAAAGTATTATCCATCACTCACATAGAGAAACTATGAAAACAGGGCCCAAAAAAAACGAAGTTGCCCTTTAAGGTTTGAATCGCAGTTCCTGTGGAGGAGGAGGATCACGTGACAAGGCAGTATGGCGGACTGAGTTACCTGGCGTCCGCATGTCAGAGAACTAACTATTTAACACCTTTAAAAAGTCAGTGTTTTATGAACAAAACTAGGAATTAACCTCTCAAACAACGACAAACTTTTTATGTCAAGTCAAGGCCCCTCGTGAGAGACGAGACAGACGGTGAAACAGCGTCAGGCTGCCTGGCGCGGGGGGCGACCGCCATTCCGAAGGACCGCCATTCCGACGGTCCGCCAGTCCGAAAATTCCCGAAGGTCCGTCATTACGAACTTCCCGAGGGGCCGCTGTTCCGAATGTGTTTTATTTTGAAAATTGACCGGATTCTCTCGTGGTTTGACTTCCTGCCCGGCTTCACACGATGCGCCGCGGGGACAGCGTCCCCCTCCCCCTCCGCCTCCAAAGTTTCACCAGGTGCGAGTCTGACAGCTTGGTCGCACTAGACGCGGAACGGAAGCGCAGCGCCCTGAAGCGCAGGCAGTTTCAGATAGCCGCATATGTTAACGAGTCTGCCTGGTCGCACATCTCGCGCTGTGGAGCGCAGTGCGCGCGCACTGAGCGCTTCGGATCGGTTCATTTCTATTTTCTGCGCGAGCCGCGCGCGCCGACAGCGCAGTTTGTCAAGCTGGACAGACCAGATCGTACCAGACAGGAAGTCGGCCACAGAAAAGGCAAGAGAATCCGGTCGATTTTCAAAATAAAATAAATGAAATGATGATTTATTAAGTTGTTGCTTGTCCATCTGTAGCCTAAATATTTGTCAGTTGTGTCTGCACACGACACACACACACGTTTAAAATGACACGTGTGTGTGTGTAAACCGAGTGAATACGTGTAGGCTATAGGCGCCCGACTCGCGCGAGGAGAGAGGAGGAGAAGTACGCTCTCAGTGCGACCACCCGAGCGCCCCAGAAGGCGCGCGCAGTGCGCGCGCTCAGCTTCCGCGTGCAGTGCGACCAAGGGGTGATGCAGCCGCGGCGCTCCTGCTTAAAATAAATGTCCTTGCTCTGTGCTTTGGTTAGGTTTAGGCAATGTAGAAAGGAGTTGGTTAAGTTTAGTAAAAAGATTAGGTAGAGGCCAATAAAATCGTTGTTAATATGTGTCTTCCCCGGGAGTCGAACCCTGATCCACCGCATCAAAATCGGGTGCCCTAATCACTACGCTACCACCTCATTTGCCAAGTGCCGCACCCTGTGCTTTAAACCATTCAACTTTTTTTCAGGTTCGGAATAGCACCCTTTTTTTCAGGTTCGGAATGGCACCCTTTTCCCATAAATAATTGAGGGTCGGCATTCCGACAAATTAAAGTAAACGTTCGGAGTGGCGGCCCTTCGGAATGGCACCCTGGAACCGCCTGGCGCTCAATCAAAGAGAGCATGGGAGACAATGAAGATCCACCTGCCTGGGCTGAAGAGCTACTGACGCAGGTTACGTCAATCAAAGTCTCATTCCAACAAACGTTGGATGAGCTGAACAACTCAATGAAGGAAATTAAAAAAGACACACGGGCCATTGTGGCAAGAATGGGGAATGCCGAAAAAACGCATTGGCTCCTTGGAGGACAAACTCGCAAGTTGTGGTAGAAGGGTTAGCATCGGTACTCGGTATCGGCAAGTACTCAGATCCAAGTATCGGTATTGTATCGGTTTGAAAAAAAGTGGTATCGGTGCATCCCTAAAAATGTGACATGTAAACACAGATGGATGTACAGTAATAATGAGCCTCAAGTAAATCACAGCATCACATTTCAGATTTTTTATTAGAAAAAAAAAACAGTTATTGACCCTCAAATTTTTTTTCTCTCCAATAATATAATCACATCCCAAAATAACACAAGACCCCACCCCTCTCTCTCTCAAGTCAACACACTGCTTCCTGTCCACCTCCCTACAGCGGGGTCCTCAGGTCTGACCGCTCCCCGGCGTATTGCTTCCTGGATCATTATACGGCAGGTTGGCAGCAACAATCAAATGACATGGAGCAGTTTATGGCAGCAACAAAACGTCCTTCTGGAGGGGAATGACACAGCCGGGCTCATGTTTTCTCAAATCCTCTGCTAAGTTTTCTCGAATCCTGATTCTCCCTCTCACCGCCTGTCTGACAGGGGAGGTAAACTAAGGCCTCGTCCTTTTATTGTGCAATTTGTGACACACGGATCCTACAAAGTCATCTACGGCTCAACTGAAGTCAGACGTCGGAGCTCTGCTGTGTTTGAGATGCAAAGAACTAAAAGCCTCACATTCTTCCCTAGCAAACATACACTTGATTTTATCTTCTCACAAACAGATTTAATATAATATAAACTTGTATATTTATATTCTGCCCCCATTGTTTGGTTTGAGACTTTATCCTGACACCACAGCATGTAAAAGCCTGCTAAAACATATCAGAGGAAAAGAAACAGACGTGCTGACGGTGGTGCTGATGAAATGAAACAGCGCCTCCTGACCGTAGTTCTCACAGTTCTGCATTCATTTGTAAATAGTTCAGAGTGCACCCAGGACTCCTGAAAGGAGGGAGGTTCCCAACATAGAAAGTCAAATAATTCTGTGCAGCAACTTCCCACCTCCGAGTTGTTCAGAGTGCACTATTAAAACAAGACAGCTATTACTGATTTAGAGCACTGTACATTATTATATTATGTAAATGTAGTAGAGCAGGGCTGCACCACAGCTTTAAGAGTGAACAACCTTCCATCTGACCCACATGGAACAAACAGTGATGAATGAAAGATGAAACCTACATGATGATGTCTTAGACAAAAAAATTACTTTTACTACCTCATAATGTAAATCAACAGCTTTGAAAAAAACAAAACAAAAGAACATACAAGACAATTAAATTACAAACAGACAGGATATCATAGGAAGAGTTTACACTGACATGAATCCGTTCACTAGAGTATTTTACTGCCAAAACACAGCAGAATAATAATAACATGGTGAGAATGACCAAGACTCAACTTGTCATTCGAGACTGACGCCCTCCCCCCATCCCGTCCACCCCCTGAGCCCAACAGTCCTCCGTCGTCACGGGAACCTCGTGACGGCTAAGTGCAAAGGTCTACTGCTGGCCTTCCTTCTTCTCTCCCTCCGATGAGCCCGAGCTGCTGCCGTCCCGCTCTGCTGCCATCTGCAGGACGGAAGGAGGAAGACAACGGGTCAGTCATGATTATTTTCTCATGCTTTTTTTTCTTAATAAGAGACAACTGTGTTTTTATGATATATAAAAAAGTCAGTTTTGAACCTGTACATTTCATTCATTACACACAGTTCCTTATGTAACAATTGGTTGATTCATCTGTTGACAACAGCTGTTAAATATTTTCTCTCTTTAAAACACATCCAGTTGTTATAGTTTCAACATGAGGATTTGATAAACTGAAAACAGTTTGGTCAGACCTAAGTTTTAGTGGGTTGAAGACAACATGACAGGCCTTTTCACTATTATCCTGACCAAAAGATGAATCAACAATATTTTTTATATAATGCCTCGTCAGTAAAACAGTAAGTAATAATTTGTCATACAAAGAAAAATGAATATAAAATAAGTTGTTTCTGCTAACTTTAAAAAAAAAATCTAAATATTTTATGATCTTGTAGTTAAAGGTCCAGTGTGTAGTATTTGTCAAGGTGTATTGGCAAAATCTGAATGTACTACCAAGTGTATAATTGCTATACAATAAAATGCGTTTGGTTTTCATAGCCTTATAGTTCTTCTTTTATGTATTCATATAGCAAGGGTCTTGCTTAGAGTGTCACCATCTTTGTATGGAATGGAAAATCCAGCCAACCAGAGAGCATGTTTCACAAGATGTTCATAAACAATAGAATTAAATAAAATAGATAAATAATAAATTCTACAATATAAAATAAGTAGTAGATGAATAATAAATACATAAAAGATACAATTTTCCAATTATCAGACAAAAATGATAAATAATAGAATTGGGATCCTAGGTGTCATTTCTTTCCCTCTCATTTTACACACTGGACCTTTAATTGTTGAAATTTGTTGAAATTCATATAATCTTCATTGTTTTGGACACTTGGTCAAACAAGAGCAAGGTATTCTCAGTCTGTACTGGCCACACCACTTTCTTTTGGCTGTACATAAACTATGAGTGAATTTTTAGGAAACATTTCCACAGACTGAGTTGGAACATGAAGCGTAGTGAGGACGTGCTTCCTACCTTCTTGTAGGCCATCTCGAAGAGTTTGAGCGACGCCTGCTGCAGGTTGGTGGCTGCCTGCTTGATGTTCTCTCCCGTTTCTGACTCCTTGTTGGCCAGAAGATCCCTGACCTTCGTGATCTCCTCCTTCAGCTTGGTGCACTGTGAGTGGATGATCAGAGGACACGGGAGGCGTGAGTGTACGGACACAGGTGGTGTGCTTGTCCTTCTAAACCTCAGTACCTGGATCACTGGCCACCTCTCAATGACAAAGGGTCAAAGCTTCTGTACAGCTGAATGGGACAAACTCAATAACTCCTACATTAGAATCCTTAAATCCCTGTTGTGCCTCATACTGTCCACACTGGTTCAGACAGTACTCAACATTAATATCATAAGTTCCTGCCATGTCCTATCAGCAGGTCCCTCCCTCCCTGCCTTATACTCTACCTCATCAGCAGGAAGCTGGTCCTTGAACTCCTCCATCTTGGATTCTGTGTCGTGGATGATTCCCTCAGCTGTGTTGACGGCCTCCACGCGGTCCTACACAATAAACAGACGAGCTTTAGCGGTACTGTAGCTGTAGCACCTCTGACCTTTCATCAATCAAAGAGCTGAGCTCAGAGTCCAGTCTTACCTTCCTCCTCCTGTCCTCCTCTGCGTACTTCTCGGCGTTCTTGATCATGTTCTCGATGTCGTCTTTACTGAGGCCTCCGGAGGACTGGATCACGACTGGGGGAGAGAGGGGACAGCAGCAGTCAGACATGGTGACCGCGGTCACAAGGTGAAGAACCTACTACGCTGCCGCTCTGTGGCCGACGGCCCACACTCACTCTGCTGCTCGCGGCCCGTGCCCTTGTCCTTGGCCGAGACGTGGACGATGCCGTTGGCGTCGATGTCGAAGGTGACCTCGATCTGGGGGACCCCGCGTGGGGCCGGGGGGATGCCCACCAGGGTGAACTGACCCAGCACCTTATTGTCGGCCGCCATCTCTCTCTCGCCCTGACACACCTTGATCTCCACCTGGGTCTGGCCGTCAGCTGCGGTGGAGAAGACCTGGGTGGGGGCAGGGGGGGTTCTTTAGGTTGTGCTGTACGTTTACGGTGATGCATCAGGCGGGTGGGTGTTGTCGGTTCCACCTACCTGGCTCTTCTTGGTGGGGATTGTGGTGTTCCTGTTGATGAGCTTGGTGAACACTCCGCCCAGGGTCTCGATTCCCAGCGACAGAGGAGTCACGTCCAGCAGCAGCACGTCGGTCACGTCGCCGGCCAGCACGCCGCCCTGGATGGCTGCTCCTATGGCGACGGCCTCGTCGGGATTGACGGACTTGCTGGGGGCCCGGCCGAACAGATCCTGAACCGTCTGCTGAACCTACAGGACAGGGAAAAGTAGGATTCTTGAACTAAAATCTTAACTAAAATATTTATCTGTTTTTTTCTATTTATTTTTCTTCCAAGTTTAGTTTGGTGTGTTGTTTGTGGTTGTTATTCTTTATCAACACATGACCCATTTGGCTTGCTTATTACAGAATAATCGTCTTTGTTTGAACAGCACTATGTGCATATATCCAGATTTAGTATACAAACTTTTTAGATGCAACCGTGGCACCCAGGAGGAATAGTCGCTGCTGAGACAGTGACTAATGGGGATCTAGAATAAACCAACATCACACCCCAACGTCAGGCAAAACTAACATGTGTTACCAACACTGATTTGTGTTGATTTGCATGCCTGTGCACTCACACCAAGGAAGTGCTTGGATTTGTTGTGTTATCCTTGACAGTTTTGTAGCTGTGTGTGATTTCATGTCTGATTTCTTGTGATGTGAAACAAAGCAGGATGGAAACTTTGTCAGAGCTGAATGATATCTATATATATTCTGTTAGCATCTTCTTTTATTTGGGTTGACTATTTATTTGGGATTATAACAGTTGCACCTTATGACTAGTGCTGCACGATTAATCTAATCGCAATCGCAATCGCGATGTCAAGATGTGCGATTACGTAATCGCACAAAAGAGTGCGATTGGCGATTTACATAAATGTGCGACTGCATGAGCCTGTAAACGGGACTTTATCTCCTGTAGTATGTGGAGGAGCCGTCTCTGGCCTCTAAACACGCTGAATGACAAGAGGCTTCACTCTGTGACTCGGTCTGAGCACCTGGGCACGTTTGTTCCCTAGCAGAATGAAATGATGGGAGTGAAGCCTCTTGTCAGTCATCCAGGATCTTTGTCTCTGCGGCAACCGGCAGCTGTTCTATTTATCACCGTAGCGCTGTTATTTCATAGTTTTGTTAGGTTTAAATGTGGTTTCATGCGAGAAAGTAGCTGTTTAGATCTCAATGTGCGGTCGGTTTATCCAGATGACGGCTGTTTACCTTTGCTCCGATGTTGTTCGGAGAAGTGAAGCTCCGCGGTGGAGCCTCCACCTGTGGAGCAGATCAGCGGCTCGTCACGGAGACGCCACCCCGTCCGGAGAGCTTGTCAGCCGAAACCTCCCGACGTAACCCCGGTAGAGAAGACGTCGCTAATTAACTTACTTGCAGGTTTTTAACGGTTTTCCGCCGGGTAGTAACATTTTTAGGAGATAAATGCTGGTCTCATTGATGAAATGTAACAATTGTGGCAGTCGCATTCATTTGTTTGAATTAAAAGCTTCATGTGTTTTGGATGCAGGAGCAGCGCTGCCTGCGGCTCTGTAGGCGAGCCTAGTACAGAAATCACCACATTTACATCAATAAATAAATGTTTTACCATGAACCGATCAGTCTTGATTAAATTTTATTTTATTTTATTAAGTTAGCGTGGTTTTGAATATTACAGGATTTGTGGCAAAAGCTAATCACATCTGCTTATGTGAAAGCCAGCAGAGACTACTGATGACGTAGCCTACATGTGACGGGTGACGGTGAAGGGGTGTCCCAATTCGTATGGGTTGAAAAGAAAAAAGTATTAAACAGATAATTTGCATTTAATGTTAATGGTTCAAAGGATGTCAGGCTGAATGGTCGGCCAACTTGGCCCCCACACATTTTTACCTCACCAAATGTGGCCCTCTTTGCAAAAAGTTTGGAGACCCCTGCCTTACAGCATTAATTTATAATATCGCAATCGCAATCGCAAATCGCAATATTTTCCACCATAATCGCAATCGCACATTTTTATCAAATCGTGCAGCACTACTTATGACTATGAAATGCTGTGAACGCTCCAATGTTACCTCGTTGTTTTAAAACAATGATAAACTATTGAATGAAACTGAATTGAAAGAGTCGTACGTAACTACTATAATTTAGTTCCATAACATTATTGAACACGTTTCCCCTTACTACATAAGCTGCATCAACACTAGTACTTGCTTTATCTTTCTACGTAGTTAGATTTTGGTTGTGGTGTTTACCTTGGGCATGCGGCTCATGCCTCCGACCAGCAGCACCTCTCCGATGTCTCCCTTGGACACCTCGGCGTCCTGCATGGCCTTCTGGCAGGGGGCCACGGTGCGGCGGATCAAGTCGGCCACGATGCCCTCGAACTGTGCGCGGGTCAGCTTCATGTTGAGATGTTTGGGTCCAGAGGCGTCCATGGTGAGGTAGGGCAGGTTGATATCGGTCTGGAGGGGGGAGAGCAGACGTCATGTCGTCACTTCAAACTATCAATGTCACTGATGACGGGTAGAAATGTTCAATAGTTCTGTTTAGTTTCTGGTCGACTCAAATACTACAAGTACACACTATTAAGCATGAATAAATACTGAATTCTTCATTTATAACGCATGGATACTAGTTAGTATGTAGTTTATAATACAGCTAGTGCTTATCAATAATGAGAAAAAAATGTTAACTGTTATTAACTACATACTAATGAGTATGCATGTGTTATAAATGATGAATTCACTATTTAATAATTAATAGTGTACTTATTATAAAGTGTTACCTAGAAATCCACTGGTTTTCTACAGAAAGAGCTTGAACTCAGATAAATGATAATGTTGACAGATTTCTACCCATAATTCAGTGTTGATGCGTGATGACACATAAAAACTAACAGCATCATCATCTAGAAACTCATGTATTGATGTTGCAATGCACAAATTAATCCCTTCTCTAAAAAGAAGACAATTAACAACAACAAAAGCAGTCTAGAGGGTTGACACATGGCTGAAAAACTTCTCACCATTATGTTCGACAAAATCTTAAACATCTTAAATACGCCAAATTGTTAAAATCCTAAGAAATATGTTTCTTTTTCTTTTCGTTCATGGAGGAAACACATTGCTTCAGTTTCCATAGTTGAGTCAATTGCTGCTGATAACCCAAACAAATTATACTTTTTAATCCAAGTCTGGTCGTTAAGTCCTTTATCTGTTGTGACCTACTCTTTAGTATCACGGAGGACCTTTGTGTGTTATGATAGCATGTGATGCTGGATGCTGCTATTCTTCAAAAATAGATTTTTCGCCTCGCAGCAGATTCTCACACTTTCATAACAGGAAAGAAAAAGAGAGCCCTTGATCTGAGTGAACTCAATTTCACCACTGGTCATGAGCCGGTGTGCAGCATACCTGCAGCGAGGAGGACAGCTCACACTTGGCCTTCTCCGCCGCCTCTCTGACCCTCTGGAGAGCCATGTTGTCTTTGGTCAGGTCCACGCCGGACTGGAAGGACAAGAGGCAACAAGCAGGCATGAAAAGAAGGAACCACAGATGGAGCTACAGGTCACAGGCTGGTCTGCAGACGGACACTTGAACCGCACCTCTCTCTTGAACTCCTTGACGATGTGTTGGAGGAGGTGCTGGTCAAAGTCCTCTCCTCCCAGGAAGGTGTCGCCGTTGGTCGACTTGACTTCAAAGACTCCTTTCTGGATCTCCAGGACCGAGATGTCGAACGTACCGCCGCCGAGATCGTACACGGCGATGCTGAAAACAGACACGAGAGGCTGTAAATACACAGGTGCAGCTAGATGGGATTATTACTGAGCCGTTTCATCATGTGCTTCCACACTTCAGTCAGAGCTGAATGTCACTGGAGCGTCATCTCCACTCACATCTTGTCCTGGGTCTTGTCCAGGCCGTAGGCCAGAGCGGCGGCGGTCGGCTCGTTGATCACACGCAGGACGTTGAGTCCAGAGATCTGCCCTGCATCTTTAGTGGCCTGGGAATCAAACACAAACATCAGAAAACTGATACATATTGTGGACGGCTGGTTTTCTATCAACTCATCCACTCCAGAAAAACTGTCACAGAGCAAACAGCAGGTTTGATCAGATGAGACAGGCAACGTTCAACAAGACACATTTTAGACACCATCATCCCATTGTAGAATTTATTGGATGATTTATACAATTATGATTTTGGATTAATTAAAGGGATTGTTCAACATTTTGACAAATTAGCCCATTACCATAATCCCTACAGTTCTAGGAGTAGGTTTGTTACCTTTAATTTTCAGTGTAAGCTATTTTTAGAACGGTGGAGCAGAGCCATGAGCTTCTCAGAGCTATGCTACGCACCTTTTACAAATTGTTGGAAACTCTCTTGAGACTCTGATGCAATGTTGACATGACAGCATCACTTTGTTTCTACAGACTGATCCTTAAAGGTCTCAGGCCTCAGAGAATTATGCGAGTTATGATTTGCCAAGATAATCCTTCTCATCTTTTTAAATATCCCTAACAGTCAGTATTTATCTGTTGTTGCAGTTCTCATTTCTGCCTCATGTGTATGTGTGTGTGTGTGTGTGTGTGTACCTGTCTCTGAGAATCATTGAAGTAGGCCGGTACAGTGACGACAGCGTTCTTCACTTTAGTTCCCAGGAAGTTCTCTGCAGCGCAAAAAACAAAACTATCACCACAACTGACAGCAACATGTGGACAGTGCAGATTTTAGAGAAACACGACTGATATCCAATCAGAGCAGTTCCAGTCGTACCTGCAGTTTCCTTCATCTTCATGAGGACAAAAGCTCCGGCCTGGCTGGGGGAGTACATTTTCCCATGAGCCTCTACCCAGGCGTCGCCGTTAGATGCACGCACTATTTTGTAGGGCACATTCTTCCTGTGAATGAAAGGACAGTTTTCATTTAGACTGCGATCCTCTACACGGCTGACTGCATGTTGATGGTGTTAGTCTAACCAACGTGGAAATGAGCTCAAGTCTTTCAACTGCACAATACTTATCAAACATCACTATGTACATTTGGAGCAACAAGGCCACATCAGAACTCACAGGTCTTTCTGGACCTCGGCGTCGTCGAAGCGACGGCCAATCAGCCTCTTGGTGGCGTACAGAGTGTTCTGGGGGTTGGTGACTGCCTGGCGCTTGGCGGGCATGCCCACCAGACGCTCACCGTCGGCCGTGAAGGCGATGACTGATGGAGTGGTCCTGGCTCCCTCTGCGTTCTCCAGCACCTGAAGGACAGAGATAGGAACGTAGTTTGGTTCAGAGCTCTGACAGAGCATCAGCAGTCACCGTCTACTCTTCACTCATACGTGTCTATCTACCCTCCTTCATCTACACGACACTAACTTCTTGATTTTGGTGACGAGTATTGAAATCAATCAATCATATAATTTTACAAATCAGCCTTGTTTTTATTCCATAGGGCCCAGAGAAGAATGTTCTGGGTGATACCAACGTTTGATTGGACATTATGGGATGGCATGAGACAGAAGAACATTCACAAAAGTCAATGTGAGTCTGTCGCCAGCACCAACTGTGGCCTCAGTAATGAAGGTAGATGAATTAACAACTCAAAGTGTGTGTATATGAAAGAAATAAGGGAAGACAACTGTGAAGACACGGAATCAACTGTCTTTATATCCAGCTGAAGAAATCAATGGGTAGGACAAGTACAAACTAACCACTGTACACACCGATTGTTAAAGCTGGTCCACAACTATTTTGTTGTTTTGTCTTTCTCATGCAAACTAAGTGTCTGAGGAAAAACAAGGTATTCTTGATAATAATAATAATGTTTAGTCCCAAGGTTTTCATTTAGTCAGTCAGAAATTCTTTGAAATTCTGGTCTAAGTGTGAGTTTGTTCTTGTGTTTGTCAGTCATGCCACAGGCAGATGCACCAACATGAGCTGCTCTCCTCACTAGACCTTTCTGTGGTCGCCAGAAACTATCTTCAAATATGCATTTGTCCCAACACACACTACATAGTCTGTGTTACAGGTGTTGGACGTGTCTGTTCCTCACCTTGGCCTGTTTCCCCTCCATGACGGCAACACATGAGTTCGTGGTACCCAGGTCAATGCCAATGACAGCTCCTTTGACGGCTTCTGACCTGCAACACAAAACGTACCAACATTTAAGTTACAAATATATCAAACAAGTTTGATGTTTACTACGTCTTTCCAGCAAATTTTCCTAATACATAACCTAATCAATAACTAACATGCTTCCCATAAAACTCTCTAGTGTGGAGACAATTACTAGAACTATGTAGAATATGCTTAGGAACCCCCGCCTCCCCATCTTCTACAATATATTTACGTATTACAAATACATTTTACCCTCTGCTACTAGTTCCCTGGTGGCATTTTCAAACTGGCACCTGAAAGCAGCCATAAAATAAAAAGTTTATGCTGTTACTTACGCATAGTTTCTCCTGGACAGGGCTCTGAGAGCATCTGTTTGGAAACCACTCCAACATGCCTACAATCACATCAGAGGACAAAACCAGCAGTTAATGAGGCTTTTAGTGCTATAATAACATGAACTCTATAATACATAACCATTTCCCATTGTAACACCACTAATAAATAGTGTAACCTGAGGCCAAAAAGCCTTTATCACAAGTGTAGACATGTAGAAACCCTACTAAAGACAATATCTACCATCATCATGCATGTCCAAAAAAACACCAAACAAAAAAAAACAAAACATTTTAACTCTACAGGCAGTAAAACGTTATAGGCAGACTGTTATACATCCGTCAGATCACACATAAAATACCATCATTCATTTATGTTATTGAGATAGAAAACGACTACTGTTGACAATCAAAGAGAAGTGAGTCTACTTAGACAATTTGGGGACATGTGAGCAACATTGCAGCATGCTGGGGGTGGGGAAACATCACTGAAGGTCACTCATCATCCAATCTGCACCAGCCCCAACCAGATCAACTACTGCCTCACCTCACACAAAACTGAATTACATATTTGAAATGAATGGTAGTCTTATATAAAATGGTTCATCATGATATACAACACGCATTTGAGGCAATAAAGTGACAGATGAGCCGTCAAAACCAGGGATGACACACGTTAGCTTAGCTTAGCCGCTAGCACGCCACAGTCGTCCCAACAAAGCAAAGCAACGACGCACACCCGGCACATGTGACATTATTTGACATAAGACCACCCAATGACTATGTTCATCATGTCGGCTTACTAACAGACATGTAGAGAGTCACGGTTAGGTAAGCCGGCCTCACGCTAACTGTGTTAGCATGCTAAGCTAGCAGGACTTCGACACAAAACCGTATTTATCAGTCTTTACGATAACACACGACATTGGAAGAGTGTTTCAATGTGAACATGAATCTGTTTGAACTCACCTTCTTGACCAGAGAGGACACACCTCTGGTGCAGGTGCTTGTCGGGAGAGTCCTTGAGACGTTTCTGGCCACACTCAACATTTTGACTATTCAACTCTCTGTAAGTCAAGTGAATAAAAAAAAGGTCTGCAGCGTTTAATGTCAGCGCAGAGTCTGGACCTGGTGAGGAGGAGTGAGGAAGCTGTGAACTCTCCGGGTGTCTTCAGACGTCCAGGGGGGAGGACAGTGTCCAGCTGAGGTCCGGTGAAGCCGCTTGTCTTTGGACTTGCACAGCGAAGAGACTACGAAGCTTCTTCTGGAATTATCCAACACATGTTGCACCATGCAACGCCGGAGGACCCCAGGATCGGGCTGTCTCGGTACTGCCTGAATTAAGTTAAAACTGAAAACAAATATCATAAATGTTGTTTATAATTTTATTGAACGTATTTTACTCCCAGTCTGACATTAAAGTGTCTCCCATATAAAATATCGGTACATTCCCAACGTTTCATTATATTTCATTCGCGTTATGATCAGGCAGAGAAGCAGGCACCTATACGTAGTGGGCATGTGAAGGTCATGATGTAACAAGGGGTACGCAGTAGTTTCACGTGTGTTACATACGTACGGTTACATCAGGGATGTTGTATGATCATACCGGCTATACTTTGAAGTTTACATTTTACCGCAGAAACTAAGTACATAAGCATAACATGCAGTGGTATGTGTAAAATATAATAATTACAAATATACACGGCGTGTATGTGATCACTGCACTGATGCGTGCGCCTAACCAGTTCTACTGGATAAGGAAGTGAATATTTTTTTATTCATACTCCCAAGTATAAGAAATAATGTGTAACAGAGCTGATCAAAACGTTTTTGTGGGTCTTTACAGAGAGCTCTACAGGGCAAATCTTGGGAAACCACGATTCTGTAAAATAAAAGAGGCAGAGAATGCATATTGATGATTAGTCTTGGTCAGACTCATCATTTTTCTATGTACCCCCATCATCAGTGATGGCAGAGTACTACTGCTGAGGACAAGGTCTTCTCTGAAACCAGGGCATATTAATTTATTCATATGAATTCATTGTATTGAGAATTTTCCCTCACAGCGCAAAAATGTTTCTTCTTCTTTGTCTTTTTTTTTTTATTAATCTGAGGGCTATACTGCCACTTAAGTTCCATACCTGTGGGACACTATTATTGATTTCAATATGTTAGCCCTTGTGATAGACTGGTGACCTGTATAACTAGTAGCCTAGTAGGATGTACCACCCATTGCCCTATGTCAGCTGGGATTGGCTGCAACCCCACATGACCCACTAAGCAGTAATGGATGTATGGAAGTTTTATATACCCAAAATAAAACAAAACTAAGTGTTTTTAATTGAATAATTAATTACCCACATGCTTAACTGATTATCAAAAATATTCGTGGGTGACTTATGATGTATGTTTAATTTCTATTGTCAGCACCTCCTTGCTTTAGAGATGATATAGAGTGAAAATGTGAACTTAATAGTCAATATTATCATGTACCACAGCAGCACTGATGACTATAGGACTAGCCTACATTTCACTGAGCAGTCCAGTTCTAGAAAATCCTATGAAACACATGATGTGAGTTGCTGAGTTGCATATTGTCCACTGGGTGGCAGTAATGAGCGATAATAGAAGTCAGTGTGCAACATTTATTTACATTATCCATGACAAAACGTTGACCAAGACCTCTATACTCAACTCAACATTTTCTTTTGTTTACATTGTGACTTGCAAAAAAAAGGTTGTATGTGCTCTTCATATCTTTTTTGATAAATTATTTTTTGTGTGTTTGTCCAGTTTTTGTCTATTGTATCTAATCAGTCCATTGTGACACGTCATTTCATTTCCACACTTGTGATTCAAGCTGTGATTACAAAAAGAGAGAGAACACAGAGCTGAAGCTGATTAAATACTTTTGATTTTGTTCATGTGTGTGGAGAGAAGGATGAGGAAGAAAAACTCAGTTTCACAAATCACTGTGCGTGTGTTTGTGTGTGTAGAGACTGCAACATTTACAATAGATGTACAGATATGAATCTGATATGAATCACTGGTAGCACACAAGGCTCCATCCTTGTGTGCTACCAGTGTCTTCTTCCATTTTAACCAGTAGATGGAGGGAACTATGATAAGATCCAGTTGTATGGATAATAAATGCATCCAGCAAAGCCCAGGACAACCTCCTCTTCAGTGGACTGACTGTTTCATTGTCTTTATAGTGACATTGTTTTTGTCAGACTCAGTTGTGATGGAAATCTTGTGAGCTGGTTACCTTTCTTCAAGAGAACCGTCTTCAGCAGGAACCTTCACTGTAACTCAGTGCTGAGGAGAACAGAGATGAATAATACAGGATGACACCAGTTGTAAGGCCACCCAACTCTAAAGGTCATCATCCCAGCAGGACCTGTTTAACCAGGACCTAAAGTAGGCTACTGAGCCATACATGTGTTAAGATTTTATTGGACGATTTACATTAACAAACTATGGAATTACAAGTCTTTTTCTAAAAATTAGTTTTTCCTCATATTCTGAGCCCGAAATCTCCACTTCACTATAGCACTTAGATGGCACCAAACCTTCCAGTTTCATTCCTGTCTATAGTCTGAATGTTTTTACAGGGGGATTTGTTGATATATCATACAAAGCCTGATTTATACAACATTTATTCCTAAGAACATCATTCTTTTCTCATTTACAGAATGATAAAAAAAGATATCCAGAATCCTCTCTGTAAAAACTTCTGATTCTAATATGCCAACAAAATAAAACAATAATTTTGAAAGGGGCTCTATCCATTGTTCAGATTTCAGCTCTGGAAATGTATGCAAATTAGAACATATTTAACTAGATAGAATGTGACAAAACATGTAATACAAAAACAATATTGTCTTAATGATAAACTTGGTAAGTTTCATGCTGATATCTGTTAGTTCAAATCTTTACTCTATTCACCTATTGTCCCCCCTTAAGAGAAGGGGTAGTGATTCCGTGTTCAAGCATTAATCAACAACTGAAGCAGCCCCAACAGCTCTACCACAACCCAGGGGGGTTTCATCATATTTGATTATTCAACAGAAAATAGTTCTTATCTATTTAATATAGCCTACTTTGAATGTGTCTTGAAAGCCTATACAGCTTTGAGGACCTACTGATAATACTGTAATAGAGTTATAGCCCTCTGATTGGACCCTGCTTTGACCCCTCCCCCTCTGCACAAGACCCCCTGACTAATACTTAATGCTGCATTAGCATCAAATAAAAATAAAAAATGATAATATGTAGTCTAAGAAAAAAATTGGAAAAGTCAGGGGCCCACTTTATCTTTCAGGGGCACCAGAATGGCCCTGTTCATTGTTACTGTTAATTAAATCTTCATTTGTAGTGAAAATGCTCACCTACAGTGTTTTGAAAGGAAAAAAAGAGCGCTGTGATCATGTAAACTACTAAGATGAGATGCCCGGTTCTCAACCAGAAGTTTCTGGGTTACAGTTCTATTACATCTATGAATCTGTGAATGACTCAAAGTCTCTGACAATCATGAGGAAGGACAGAGCTGAGAGTATCAGTCTAATCACTTACACAGTCATTTACACTACACAAAGCAACAGGTCAAAAACCTTGATATTATCATCAACCTGAAATCAAGTTAGAATTAGGAATGTGATATCATTTGCCTGACTCAAACCTTTTATGTCTGTGGCTGATATAACAATGTGAACAGACAGACTGCACTGTTTTAACACTTTGTCTTGTGCGTATTTAGCTGCACAATCATTTAGATTTTATGCTAATCTGATGAAAAGACAGCTAGCATGATGATATAAAATATTATAGCAAAGATTAGAGCAAGACGGTGTTGAAGCTCATCAAAGCTGTTGGTCATCTCACTTCTCTTTTTTTCTTTGCCTATTACATTTTGGCACATAGTAAAAATTAAATGTGTGCTTGTTAGCTATTAGCAGTATAAGTGTGTATCTGTGGGTCACTGGTTCACTTTGATCCTTAAAAACTTCAAAATGCAATGATTCTCAATGAGCTTCTGAAGCATCTTTTTTTTCTATGATGAACAGATGTGGACATTTATACATCAGACATGATATCAGAAGCCACACTGAAAGATATTTGAGTTAAGACTGTTCATGAGGATTAAATTGTGTCATGTTTGACTTTAGACAGAAACTGTGTTGCCTCCATCTTTCTCTCTGACTTTTCTGCTCCAAATCCTTAAAAAAAAAGAAAAAAAAATTGACAAAATATCACCCTGTGCCCTGTCTGAATTAAATGCTTATTTCCCCCACGCCCCCCTGTAATGTTAATGTTAATCCCATCTGAACTGGGTGTAAAAAAAGAGAAAAAAAGAAAGAAAACTATCGGTCAGTGACAGCTTGTACAAAGAGTAGAGCTCTGAGGGGGAAAAATACAGAGAGCGCATCCCTCAAGTTTTAAAAATCTCTGCTTAATTACCTGTCACGGAATTAATTTCATTGTCTTTTAATGGAATGAATGGCTCTGCCTGGTCCTATCTGTCTGATGTGGTTAAGAGCCTGTTCTGTCCCTTAGATCCTGGAGCTCCAGCCTATTGATTGTGGCTGAAGTCAAGAAGCATGGAGACAGCTTTTGTTTGTTATGTCCATAAACACTGGGACGGAGGCGCCCGAGGGGTTCAAGGACTCTTGATACTTTTAAATGACACTTTTTTAAAAACAGTGTTTTTAAAGGGATAGTTCACCCAAAATTCAAATTTCTCATTATCTACTCACCCTCATGTATCAATTTTCAGAGTCCTCCGTTCCTACTCTGAGTTATGGGGGGGTCCACGCAACAGTATGTCCATATAATGGTTGTCAATGGACACCAGGATTCTTTGTCCAAAAAGACACACCAAAAAACATCCAAATACTGCTCGTCTGTAAAGTCCCTCCTGTATTGAAGCCCCAATTGTTCCGAAAAAAATTAAATAAGTATATTTTATGCTTGTTTGTAGCGGAAGCTCCCAGTGTCTTGGTTCACTGCTCTCCCTGTGTCAGTGCAATTCTCACGTGATTTGGACTGACCAGCGGAACAATTTCTCATGTCGGGGGTTCAATACAAGAGGGACAATACAGACGAGCAGTAGGTGTTTGGATGTTTTTTGGTGTGTCTTTTTCGACAAAGAAAGTTGGTGTCCATTGACAACCATTATATGGACATACTGCTGCGTGGACCCCCCTCCCCGTAACTCAGAGAAGGAACAGAGGACTCTGAAAATTCTCACAGCTCTTAGTTGACATGAGGGTGAGTAGATAATGAGTGAAATTTGAATTTTGGGTGAACTATCCCTTTAACTTCACAGTTATCTACTCTATTAATGTTGTCTTATATTAAATCTTACAATGTTTTCCTTTTATCCATATTTTCTTCCATTTTATCTTTTGTTTTCTGTTTCTATTTGATTTTCTTCTTCCTTTTGATTTTTCTTCTCCTTTTTAGCCCCTATCTTACTGTTCTCCCACCTTTTGTTTTTCATCTTCTCCTCATTTTTCTTCTCTCAGTCTTATTTTCCCTCTTCTATTCTAATGCTTGTTGTTATTATGGTGTAGATAATAGAGGACGGTAATGGACCGCTGACAGGTATTAGCGGCAGCCTGGTGGAGTCCAAGGGAGCAGTGCTTGACTTTCCGGTCAGATCCTGCTCAGTTATCTCTGCTCTCAGAGTTTGCATGCAGGGGATTGTGAACAGATACCGAGGCGAAGAAAAACCACCTCAAATCTGGTAACAAGGCTCCTTTTGTGGCTCAAACACTGATAACACTCAGGAACCTCTGTGTCTGCAGTTTGTCAGTTCGCTCAGCATTCATGAATGCACTTGAGCACAGTGTGTGTCGTCTGCATCCTCAATTAACACAAAATTATACTGTTAAATGCGCCAACACTATTAAAATATGATACTGCATTAGGATTTAGGTGTTTGTTTGTGTTAATTGAAACAATTAGACAGCTCGCAGTTAAAGCCACGGAGCAGCAGAGATCAGACTCATGAATGCAAGAGGATGCTGGGAGAATTTACCACCTCCACCTGTAATCTTTAATAAAGTGAACCACACTGCCAACATGGATATTCCATCCACATGACAGCGCAGAGCAGTGCAGTCTGGGTGTGGGTCTGCAGGGGGCAGTAGAGCTCCATGGAACACGGTGGCGTTTTCAACGGCGATAAGATAAGATGGTCTGTAATGGTCCCAGCGAGAGAGAAAAGAAACTGGACCATTTAAAAGAGAGAAAGATACCGGTAAGTGAAGTTCAGAGCGTTAGAGGGATTACAGGGAGGAGAGGTGTGGGTGTGAGGCTGCTCTTTGTGTACGTGTCAGAAAAAAAAAGTGTTCGAGCACATGAAGTGGCACAAATGAGAAGACAATAATAATGTTTCTATGATTGGGTCCACAGATCTACCAGATGAGTTAGAGACGATCATGATTTGCTGTGAAGCAGTTTCGTCCTCTTTCACTTTCTCTTCATGGATTGTCCTCTTTACCAGATAATCCATTAGAGCATTGGCAACATTTTGTTAAAAGAAAAGAAAAGAAAAGAAAAGGCTAATAGGTAAAAAACAAACAAACAAACAAAAAAAACAGTGGTTTTACTGTCAAACAGAGATCAAACAGAAACAAAATCTCAGAATATGATGAGGCAAAAAAAATTGAACCAGTAACCAAGTGGATCAGGAGCCAAGTCCAAAATTCACAATAGGACACAGTTGTGAGCACAGTGTGCGAGACAGAGAATAGAAAGATATGAAGAGCTCCACAAATAAAGGCGAGCTGACAGTGGAGGCAGAGCCAGAGAGATAACACTGCAGAAATGCCAATACTGTGAGTAGTCTGCTGGGGAGCAGCACGACACCACCGTCATCTGGTCTGTGGTCGCCATGTTTAATGAGCCTGATCATGTTCCCGTTGAGTTGTCTTCACGGAGGGACTCCCATTTAATTCAATTGTTTGATTAAAATACACTGTGTGTGTATGTTTGTGTGGAGTAAACCTTGCCTATAGCCTAACTTTAAATTAAACCTGACTTTAACCTAAACCTGACCTTGCTCTGTAGCGTATTCACTGAAACTGAATGGATTTCCTTTTGCGTCCACACAGTGTGAGTGGGTGAACAGAGTTAGGTCCTAACAACATGAGTAATACCCAGACCCACCCCCAAATACACACACAGACAGACACACACAGAGCCATCGTTAACACAGGTTTGTACCTTAATGACAGCTCTTTACTAATGTAGGAAGATGAAATAAGGTTAAATTTTTTTCTTTATTGATGGAATAACTGGCAGACAAAACATCATTGGATCAGTATAGTATTTTTTTTTTCAAATACAATAAATGATGAATGCTGCATTCACATGGAGTCTGGCAGACGGTCATTTTAGTGGGCGAGAGAAGGACGGCAAAACTTGGGGGAGACCGGCAAAGAATGCCATAGACGGCAATGGCAAATGGCAATACCATCCAAAGTTAAAATATTTTAACTTTTGCTGTCCACCACCACAGAATTATACCATCACCATCACAACATACTGTGCATCATTTTGCTGTCTTGCCAGACCACTTGTTTTTCACGTTCCATTCCGTGGCTGTAGTCCGTTTGCCGTCTCCCGTCTGCCGGACTCCATGTGATAATAATAAAAATGAAAAATGTACCAACCATATTTGAACCTTTTTACCACCTAAAAAAAAACCCCAAGAGAAATTAGGGTAAGACTCTCAGTATTTATTTCCAGCCTTCAATCTTCACTGCCAAAGGTGTGAGGGTGTGTGTTGTAGCACAAGGTTAAATGTGCTCAGAAACTTGCCAGGATATCCAGACAGTCCAACCCTCAGCCTCTCTGCATGTAGCTCACCCACCAACCAGGCCTCAAACTGAGAGGGTCAGTCTGATTTTCATATCAGAATTCATCCGTAGGCAATGAGCAGGTTATAAAGCAGGACTGTGCTGTGCTAAACAGTATAATATGTCAAAGACATGAATTGTTTCCCCATTTTTGAATAGTTTTTTTTTTTTTTTAAGTATTTTTTTGGGGGGGCTTTTTGCCTTTAATCGATAGTCTAGGAAATGGGGAGGCAGAGAGAGTGGGAATGACATGCAGCAAAGGGCTGCCCCCCGGGATTCGATCCGGGGCCAGCTGCAGGGTGGACTAGCCTCTGCTCATAGAATAGAATAGAAAATACTATATTAATCCCTAAGAGGGAAATTCAGATGTTCCAGCAATTTACATAATAGTGATATGATATAAATGATATAAAATGATATGAAAAGTAAAGGTGACCTGTGTCTTGTGCAGGGGCGTATCTGGATACTCTGGAGGCCCGAGGCAGGAGGCACCTTGGCACTCCCCCCCACCAATGTGAGCTGTCTCTGGGAGCCTATTCCCCCTTCTTGCCCTGTTGCAACGCCTCTGGTCTTGTGACACCTTTTTTGCATATCTGATCCATCCAAACACCCAGCACTCACTGTGCCATGAGCGACACCTGGTCACGTTGCTGGCTGACCATCATGGACTTGCCCCCTCAAGGAGCTGTGTCCCGTGGGGCTGAGGGATAGAGGAACCTGCAGGTTGTAAACCAGTCTGTGACTGGGACACAACAGTGACAATTAACAAACCATCTGGATGCAGCCTGGACACTCACTTTCCTTTACCTGGAACACGTCTGTCAGAGTTCATCAGGGAATGAACAACCACACTCCCAGGCAGGGCTTGACAGGTCATTTTGTTTGCTTCTTTTCTTTTTAAATGTGGATAGAGCAGAAATAAAAGAAATAACACACCCAAAGTCTTACCCACAGTGATTTTGCGTTGAGCTGGATTTTGACAACGCATTTTAAAATCCACAGAGCTTGTGGATAGAAAACAGTTTATGATCTTTGAAAGACAGATTGTTTCTCTCAAAGCAATAAAAACTGATCCACAGTTGAAATCAAACTGACTCTATGAAGACCTCTGGAGAAAAAAAAAACAGCTGAAATGTGAGGTAGTGACTGTAAAGAAACATAATAAATGAAACATTTATACAATATTTTAAAGTTACGCAAACAGACTGCTGTATAGGCTGTAATAGCAAAGCAGAACATAAAGTTCTGGACTGACAGGGGTCAGTGAACCAGCCCTCGACCGACTGAGAGCGCAGCGCGACATAAAAGCAGTGGAACACAGAGGCACAGGTGAAGCAAAGAAAGTTGGTGGAAGAATCTCTAACAGTTGATGTCTGGCCTTTTTCCAACAACGATGCTCTGACATTAGCATACAGGACACAGGAAGTCAGCGTTAGGCCGCGGGATTGAAAACAACAAGACAACAGCGTTTTTGAAAAACTGGATCACACCGGGAGGCTTTTCCATCAAAGTCGACCGCAGCTTCAGGCAGTGAACACATTCATCTTTCCATTTCAGTTTAAATGGATCAAATTATTACCTTTTATACCCGATAATAACGATGGCGAAAGCATGTTTTTTTAGATTATTTGTTTCAACTTCTATCAAAAATCAAACAGTGAAATCTCTCATATTGAAGAAAAAAAAGATCCAGGTGGTCAGAGCCACAAAGTTAATAGTTTATCTCACTCCCACTCACATATCCATGGCTTCCAATTGGGTGGGGGCGTCGATGAGCAGGTCTCCTCACAGATATTCTAGGTCTTGGCTTTGGCTGGTGAAGCCATTCCAGCTTCTTTAACGTGTGCTGTGGGTCAATGTCGGGTTGAAAAATAAGTTGAAAAAAAGTTTGTTTTTTATTTCCGCAGGTGTTCTTCATGCACGTCTCTATATTTGGCTGCATTCATGCTTCCCAAGTTCTGACCAGTCTCCATGCTGCAGGTGGTAAGGTGCTGCTACCGCCCTGTGTCACTCATATTATTATATTTCTTTTGCACATGATGGCCTCCATCTAGCAGGTTCTCCTTCTCTACAGAAAACCTCTCTGGAGCTCTGTGACAGTGTCTTTGGGGGCTTTCAGACTTTTCTGTTTCATCCGAACCAAATTTACAGGTGTGAAAGCTCTCCTGGACGACGGTACACGGAATCTGGTCCAACTAAAAGAGGTGGACTCGGTCTGGACCAGACATTAAACCATGATTCCGACTTTTGCAGAATGAAAACTTTTTTTTTCCTGATGGCCTCCACATGATGAGGACGTTCATCCAAATCTCAACTAGGCTTGCATATAGAGCAGTGTTTTTCAACCTTGGGGTTGGGACCCCACGTGGGGTCGCTTGGAATTCAAATGAATTCAAAAACCTTACAAAAACAAACTATTCTTTTAAAAATTAAGATTAAAACACCACACACAATCTTAAACAACTGTATCTATACTACTTTCTTGAATATAATGCAACAGAAATATCTGAGCGGGCACATCTTGATTGACGGCCGGGGGTCGCCAGAAATTTGTATGGGGTCAATGTAAAAATGGGGTCATGAGTCAAAAAAGGTTGCAAACCACTGATATAGGGCATGGTGATGATGCTGCTAGTAGCAATGCCATTATGTTTCCACGATGCAAACTTCATTGATTTTCCTAGATCACTAATTTGCTAACAAGCTAATTTGAGGATAGCTTTGGGGACATGACTATGCATGCCTGTTTACAAACCAATCAAGGTCAAGTGTAGGGAGACAGGACGCAAGTATGTCATAAAATAGTTCTTTGGTGCACTCACTGATATTAATGTAGAGCATTACCACCATTGTTTGACCTGCAGCTTCTACACACGTTACTCAGTTCAGTCAAACAGACAACCCTATGAAAAAGTCCTGGCTCCAAACTTTTACCATTTCAACCACTATTTTCTAATTTTATTTTTTTACTTTTTTCACAGAGGTCTAAAGAGAATTCCTAGGACTTTATTTTGTCCCGACATGCAGTGTGAATTGTGAGACCTCATACACACAGGTGTGTGATATTCTAAACTATGTCCAATTCCATTCAATTTGCCACAGGTGGACTCCAATCACATTCTAGACACACATCGGAAATAATTAAAGCAAACAGGACGCAGCTGAACACAATCTAAAGTGGCCCAGAGAGGAGTCTGAACATTTTTATCAATTCACAGTTCACTTTTTGGATTTAACACGTTTTCACTTTGTCGTATTTATATCGTTAATTGTATGATGTGCTTTTTAAAATTTAAATTGAATCTAAAGTGTGTAAAAGGAAAGCTCTGAAATTCTCTTGAACAGCATTATGAACTATACGTTTTATAACTAAGATAGACAAATGATGTAATGAATGTGGTTCATTATTAGTAAGTAGGCCTACTGAGATAAATAAAAATAAATACAGTACATGTACAGACAGAGATATATATATAAAAAAAAACTTCTAGAGGGCAGCAAAGAGTTTTTCCTTTGGTTATGGTAGTTTCAGAATGAATGTGGAGATTTCTTGACATTGTGAACCGAACATCTTCAGGTTTGAATCGTTCATCAGCCATAACAAGACATCTGAGGACATAACACTGGATCTGAAATATTACACCCAAAATGAACCAACAATAAAAATCATCAGATTAATCATTAATCATGAAAATGAACATTAGCCGCCGCCCCATGAAGGCACCATGAATTATTGCACGCTTGACATTTTAGTTTTTTTCTGTGGAAACAGGGCCGCCTGCTTTATGACACTGTAAAACTCCTTCCACGTCTAATAAGATGCAAGAAATTCTCATGTTTGAATGAACTCTGCGGCTCTGCGCTTCTTCATTTTTTTCACTTTGAAGGGATGAAGTGGAAAATAAACACTGGAAGTCGTGATTTAAAAAGATAAATAAATTCCGAGCTCAGTGGAAGAACGCACGCGGCAACGAGCATAAGACGTGAGGCGGCGACACGGAGCGACGCATAGACAGATGGTTGGAGATGTGGAAAGATAGATGGACTCAGTAAAAGTGCGGGGTGTGTGGATGGGTTCGGGGGGGGTACGGATGCTTCACTGGCTCTTGGCCCGTCTCCCTCGCTGAGTTGTTAACCTCTTTGCTCCATTGCTGATATGGCCAAAAAAGCTAGTATGTACACACGGTGCCAAGATGCTAATAATCCGGTTTCATGCTTGACAGTCTCAAAGTGTCCAGACTTAGCATGCTCCGGCGCTCCTATCATTGGCTCTTTCGAGGCATGCTCAGACAAGAGAGATGGCTCCTGAGCTGGGGGGGAAAGGAAGCACAGATGGCCAATCTTTGCTTTCTGCTCTGTCCAAGTGAAGCGGCCGCCCGAAGCCGATCCTGTGCCCCCTGGCTGTTTGAAGTTCTGATACGAACAAGTTTAAAGAGCTGAAGAAAAAGCCTCACACATGGCCACATGTAGGAGGAGGGTAGGGGCCGGCGTAAGCCTCGCACAAACACACACACGCACACACTTTCGCTATGATGTTACAACAAGGAAAGATACCATTGCAACTTCACTGATGTTTTTTCTTCTTCTTCCTGTTTTATGAGGGGACACACCAGAGTACCTTTAATACAAATTCATTAAATTTAATGATGCTGGGGCCTCTGGATAAAAAAGTCAGGGGTTCAGCAAAGCCTGCATCCTCTGGGGAAAACTGAAAGACCAATCCATCTAATAGTTAGAGATATTTTAGTCCGCAGACCAACACCAGCCATCTCCTGAGCCCTGTAGCAAGGATAAAAAGGTTTAACAAGGGAAATATGAATGTTTCTAAATACAAAACACACAAAATCACACTTTTCTTTTGTTCTTTTTACCTTTAACCCTATGCATTTCCATCATGCCCCTTTGTTTTTTGAAACCAGAAGACTGGGAGTGTGAAAAGCATGAAAGGTCTCTGGCAGGACTCGAACCAGGGGATGTTGCGGTCATGCACCCGGACCTCCGGGCCAGAACAGAGCCCTTTCAGCCCGCCTCCATGTGGATGCTTCCTCTATTCTTTTTTAAAGCTCATATTCATCATCACACGTTGGCAAAGCCTGTGTATTTTAAAGACCATGCTGCAGCTCCTGTTGGTATGGTAACCATGGATGTACAGACAATAATAATAATGCGGACCATGGTGACTGACCCTCATAGCAATGTGTCATTTGGTAGAACAACCCACTACACTAATGAAAAAGAAAAAAAACAACAACTCACGTCTGGAAATGCTTCATGGTTCTACAAATCACTGCAATAGGAAAGAGTTTAATGATCCTCTGTGCAGGCGAACAGATAGGTGACACATTACAGGAAACAACAACAACATCAAGTGTCTCACTAACGCGTTGTTGCAAGAACAGCTCCAGGCTCCTTGACAGTGTGTGAAGAACTCTGTGGTGGAGGGTTGGGGGGTTCCGCCACAAGATCATGGGTGTTTTGATGATAGTGGAGGAGACGCTGTTTATCTCCAACAGAGATTCAACTGACTTGCAGCATTTTCATCCTCATGAACTTAGAATTATAAGGTTCTATCTCCAGTTTGGGTAGTTTCCGATATTGAGCATCAAAGTTCCAACTCGGTTTGTGTTTTGGTTGATAGAACCTTTATATTTTATGAATAACTAATCAAAAATGTTGAAAATTTAAAAATAACACCACACAGGCATTAACAGACTACTAATGGATGATATTATGCAAAAAAAACTCAATTTTGAAAAAAATGGCGATAGAACCTTACCTCCTCCTTGGATGGAGGTACCACCATCTATCTGCATTTCTACCTGTCTGTAGATGTTATTTTAGGGAGAAACCTACAGGATTAGTTACAGTAACAATGAAAAACAGATAACATTAGCCTTATCCTTTATATAAGTCAACATATAGGATAGAAACCTGCTATCAAACACTAACATACATTTAGACATTTTATTGTATTTTTACAGTAACTTACTGGCAATAGATAGATAGATAGATAGATAGATAGATAGATAGATAGATAGATAGATAGATAGATAGATAGATAGATAGATAGATAGATAGATGATGGTGATCTTCAGAAACGTTCAGTTTCCACCCCATATATTTTTTATATTTGATGAATATGATATTATTTTTACATTTTCAACATTTTTTAATTAGTTATTCATAAAATAAAAAGGTTCTGTCAACCAAAACACAAGCCGAGTTGGAACTTTGATGGTTAATATCTCGGAACTACCCAAAACGGAGATAGAACCTTCTAAGCTCACGAAATATCCTCCACAATGTCTTCACTGAAACCAGTCAGAGAAAAAAGAAAAAACAGAAGCTTTCTAAGGAGCTTCCTACAGACAACTTCTTTACCAGTTTGTTACACTGCTGTGGTTCTCCTTCCACTACAGCGCTTTTAGAAGAGACAACAAGAGAGACAACACTTTCACCCTCTACCTAAAAAAAAAAAAAAAAAACACAGTACAGCAAATGTTTTTTTTATGTCGGCCTTCCTCCTGCTGTTTACAGAATACATCTCTGTTGTGAGTGGGGGCAGCAGGGAAACAGAGCAGGTGAGATTGGACGTAGCAACTGTTTCAGGTGTAATAGCAGGGAGGGGAGCTTCACTGTGCTTCTCTTTACCGTCTGCTGCAGAAAAGGCTTCCCTATTAGAAGAGAGGAAGGCCATACACACACAACACGCCAGGTGTGACCAACATGAGCTCAGCAGCCAGCGTTAACTATAAGGTGTGGGAGCGCTGTGTCTGTGGTGTGTTCAGCTCACTGTGGAAAATCATCAGACACGATACACTGAATGAACTGGACAAGTTCAATAAAAAAAAAAAAAAAAAAATTCATATAGTACATTTCTTAACAAAAAACAAAAAACAAAATAATAAAAATAAAAAATTTCAGCGTTGCAGCAGCTGACAACAGTCAAAGAAATATAGAACACAGCTAGCTATAAAGGAAGAAAGCATTATTTGTAAGAAAATATAATAATAAGAAGAATACATCCCAATGTCTGGCAAGAAATGGTTAAATCTGTACAGATAAACTATGGTAAGTGTCTACTGTATATGGATTGATGTGTTTGGAATAGTATGTACAATCCAGTCACATACTGAGTGAAACATTCTGTACAAAATGTAATATACTAGTAATAGTACTGTACATTTAACATAGATGCTTTACTGTACCAACTGCCAGAGAAGATAAAGATAGGATTTGACCAACCATACAGATGGCAACAGACACTTATTTACAAAACCTTTAGAACTGATGTTAATGGTGATTATACAGGAGGTTGCAAGAAGTGTAGGCTGAGCAGAAATCATGGTTACAATGTTCAAACATTATAGCTACAGTTAGATTATGTGCGAACCAATTTAAACCTTTACATCTTTTTGCCCCCATATTCTTTTATCCAACAGACATGGAGCTGAATTCAGTCTATCCTGGGTCTTCCTCGGGGCCTCCTCCCGGTGGGACATGCAACACCTCACGAGGGAGTCCAGGGGGCATCCTTTGCCCGCACCTCCTCTCTGGTAAAATGTTTGTAGTTCCAATGTGTAAAACTAAGTGTTTTAAAAATAGCTGTTTTTCAGCTGCTATCACAGTGATAATGATCAAGATAATATTCTCATCCCAGCTGCTTCACACTCGAAACACTCATCCGCAAAACTCCCCTCCGGCCCTTGGCTGCGCCTAGAAATTCTGTCCATAAAGATGATGAACAGAACCGGTGACAAAGGGCAGCCCTGCCGGAGTTTTTACTCCTCTCTGGTAAAATGTTTGTAGTTCCAATGTGTAAAACTAAGTGTTTTAAAAATAGCTGTGTTTCAAGATAATAAGCAGTATGTTTATTGGTGGCTTATTTATTTATTAATTGCTCTTTAAATGCTTATTATTCTGTATTGGTAGTATTTATTTTTTAGCACGGGGACATTTGTAAAACAATTTATTTCCTTTTAAAGCAGAAGTAAGTGATATATTTGTGTTAATATAAGTCTTAAATAGTTATATCTTCCGACAGCAATCACTTACATAGAGTGTTTGGACCAAAACACGGGTCTGTCAGTCACTCTGCTCTGCTCTGAGCCGAGGAGAAAACATTTATCGTATCCTTTTTTATCCAATTACATTTTTGTTATGGTGCGTTCAAGACTTTTTTTCCGACCGTGACATTCGTCTCAATTTTGTTAATTATCTTTTGCCTGGAAAGGGTTGTGATATATTATTTCAAAAGGAAATATCAATTACTTTTTGAAGTCTCAATTTTGTTAATTATCTTTTAAAGGGGATATATTATGGAAATATCACTGCTTGAAGGCTCTATTATTTGGGTGTTTGTCTTGCCTTCCAGCCCCCAAAATGTGAGAACTGACAAAACGTCTGTAATTTTCAGGCTTCCTAGGTTGAAATCCATGTGGTTTTACAAGCTGTTCCCTCAGTTGTCTTCCAGTGATGTAACTAGGATTTGAATTTGCATAATACCACCCCTACGGAACTGAAACCAGCTGTTTTGAGAGGATGAAAAGAGTTGTGACGTTTGATCCTTTGGGTATTTTGACCAAACCATGTCACATACATGTCTTTAAGACACCTGGGAACTATTTTAATTTCTAGAAAGGGGGCAGAATATGTCTCCTTTAACTTTTATTTATTTATTCATAATTTATTTTTAAATTAAATGTTTTGTTTTTTTTACTCTATATTGTCTGTTTTAGGCTGTGTGTGGACACTTCACACCTGCAGAAAAAGTTTACCCACGGGTACAATGAACTTAACCTGAACCTGAACCTATGTGTATTTGAGTCCGGCTGATGAGCATTTGGCTCTTCAGCTGCTAAACGCTCTGTTCACTGTTGACCACTTTGTCTGCTGTTCGAGCAGAGTGTGTGAAGTATTCATCAAAGTGTTCTCTGGTGCGTTGAAAGAGGCTAAAATACTAAATGCTCGTCAGTTAGTGGAGGTACGATAAGGATCCTCCTGTGGTATCACAGCTTCAAGTGCTAACAGACCTTGTTGAAAGGCATTCAAAAATGTTAGGCACTGTAATTTTCTTGATGGAGTTCAGACTACCTCATTTACAATCGTTTACCTCTCACAATGCTGCCCATCCTTTTGTTACCATGGGAACACGGAGACAAGACCGTGCAAACTCCGTCCAACCCTAAAAAAATGTATTCAGATTGTGGGCTCTGTGCAGATAGCAATTAATGACAGTCGTGTGACAGGCATAAAATATCAGGGAAAAAAGGAAGATGCTGTTGGTGAAAAGACCAAACAGAGAGACAAGAGGGAAAGAAGAATAGAAAGCACTAGGGAGACTCTTGTGTCCTCCTGAGCTTCGCTGTAGTGGTGATTTGGGATGAAACTTTTTGAATGCCTTAGTTAGTGACAATGTAGTGGTGGAAATCAAATCACTAACTCTAACAGCAGCTAGACTTTGCCACTTGGAGAAACAAGGTCACTCTGAGCGCTGCCACAATGTGCCTCTTCAAATGACCATTCTACTGTAGACCAGATGAAGAGGGCTACTTCAGCACCACGGACAGCGCCACGGTTTCAGTGAGGCTGGAAGAAGAGGAGCCTTGTTCCGCGTGAAATTTAAAGGAGACATATCATGCCCCCTTTCCACAATCAAAATAGTTCCCAGGTGTCTTAAAAAGATGTCTGTGACAGGATTCAGTCAAAATACCCCAAGGATCAAACATCACAGTTCTTTTCATCCTCTCAAAACAGCCCTGTTCAGAATGGCTGGTTTCAGTGCCTGTCCCTTTAAATGCAAATGAGCCACTGCTTGCCCCGCCCCTTCTTCCGATGGGCTGTATTTCACAGTGGTCTACAAAGCCGTCCTCATGTATGTAGCTTGTAGGATTTAAGGCGCAATAAAGTGAGCTCACCAAATTTGAATGTCCCGAAAAAGATTTGCAAGTAGATCTTGAATTGTGGATCTCTGGAGGTCGACTGGTTGGTCAGTAGTCAACGCCTCACACCCTGCTGCCCCTGTTCCGTCAGTGTGTGGCAGATCTCAGAGCACTTGATCAAGACGCTAAATACCGTGTACTGTGTGTTTACTACTTCAGTATCGACGCGACCTGCCGTTACTCGGCTACTCGCTGTGATGGGTTCATGGTGGATAAGAGTTAGGAAGCTGTAAATAGATTTCAGTTTACACCTGCTTTTAAAATGCAGCTCCACAAGTCTCCGGGGACCACTTGTGATTGGATCTCTCTTCCCTGGTCTATATGCAAATAAACACATATGTGTTGTTATTTTTAGCCGATTCGACAGACGGGCCTGTTGTCAGTGTGTTTGTGTGTGTGTGAGAGAGAGAGGGAGAGAGGAGAGCACATAGGGGTTGAGTGCATCACAGCTCTACATTAAAATCAGGTTTTAACAACATAAACCATTTAAATATTTTGGGTTGATGATAAAACAGTTGAATCCGACTGTGGCAGAGGACTCAGCTGACTTTGTATGGTAGAAACTCTAAAGCACTGTATAAATGTGTGAACTAATGGGTAAATGTGGCTTTTAGTGTGAAGAGCTTTCAGTGGTCAATAAGACCAGAGAGGAAAAGCTATGTAAGTGCAGTGAACATCACACACACACACACACACGCACGACTGGGTGAGCAGTTCACCAAGTACAGGAAGGTCAGCAACCGTGTTACAGCTGGAGAGCCTGAAGTCCTGAAGAAGAGACCAATCAGCACCAAGCTGCATTATCATCCACTGTGCACAACAGTCTCATCCACACCTCTCCTTCAAGATGCTGATGGTGGTTAAAGGGATAGTTCAACATTTTGGTAAATTCCTAGTGAATAGGTTCAATACCTACAATAATTGTTGGTGCAAGCTGTTTTTAGATAGGCGGGGCAGAGACGCAACGGGGGGCAACCGCCATTACGTCATCCCACCAGTCCGACATAGGCCTCTAAATGGCAACACTTAATTTTCTATCAAATGTCCCATCATTCCGACAATTCTTGCCTCCTATGGTCGGAATGACGGTATTTGTGTCTTTTTTTAAACATCCTAGGCTAGATAGATAGAGAGAGTCCACAAGTAGAGAGTCCAGATAAGTAGGAGGGAGTCACCTGTTGCTCACATTTCCTTATATTGAAAGCCTTGTCGGAATGATGGGACGATGGTAATGTCGGAACAGCGGTTTGTCGGATTGGTGGTTCGTCTAAACGGTGGTATGTTGGAGTGGTGGAATGTCGGAATGACAACATGTACCCAGACGCAACTGCAAGGTACTTTCATATTTCCCTCATCAAACCTACTCCTAAAACTACAGGGATTATGGCAATAGGCGAATTTGCCAAAATGTTAAACTATCCCTTTAACTGTTTACCAATCTTGTGATGTAGCAGGTTGGGATGATAAATGAAGGAGAAAGCTCAGTAACTAATGAGAGATGAGCCTTCACAGTGCAGATTTATGTACATGTAGGCTCACTTTTTGGCAAGCAACATGTCATTGATGGCCTTTTTATCTGATCTGCCATAAGACCCATAAAAAGGATTTAAAGTAATTACTGAACTAGCTGTAAAACACTCATAAATCCTTCATAAAGCTAGTCTCACTGTGAAGTGGAACCACATTTTCTGTGCATTTTGGCAGATTAAACAGAGACGTCTGTTTCTCTATAGGCAGCCATTACCAGCAGCGGTAGCTGCGGCGTAATGTGCGCAGAGGTGGGTAGTAACGCGCTACATTTACTCCGTTACATTTACTTGAGTAACTTTTTGGATAAATTGTACTTCTAAGAGTAGTTTCCATGCAGCCTACTTGTTACTTTTACTTGAGTATATTTCTTCAGAAGAAGCGGTACTTTTACTCCGTTACATTGAGCTACATTCCGGTCGCTACTCGCTACTTTTTCTTATCGATCTAATGTGCAAATTGTTTGTTTTAATGGAGATACTTCCGAGCCTCTGTCACGTGACTGCGTTTCACCAATCAGATGTAGCCACTCGCGATGTTTGCCTCCGTTTAACCAATCAGACAGAGCCAGGCAGTCACGTGACCGCACACAAAATCTCCACGGTAAACAGGACGGCCACTCCGCCTCAAATTTGAGAAACTGCGGCTAGTAAACGATTAGGATGACGTCAGCCCTAGCTGGTATGTCGTGGATAACATCCGTGAAGGCAAAGATATTCAATATAAACCGTCTTTGGTGAAGGTTCTCAGTAATCCAGGTTTATTCTTCTTCCTCCCCAGGAAATTTTAACCCCATACACACCTGGAGACATGTGACTCCTAGTCACATTGATAGTCATGTGACTCGAGTCTCGGGGGGGGGGGGGGGTCATGTGACTTTGGTTTCACTAGAAACCAATCATAGGACCACCCACTCTGGGTTTAAATACCTGGGTCTGGCATTAGTCTCAGACAGTTCATAGGCCTATGTAAGTTGTTGCGGCTGAATTTGTCTTAATTTATGTTACTTTGTAAAAAAAAAAAAAAAAAAGTCATTTAGGCTATTGTAGTTGTTAAATGTTGTTCTTTGGCAATATCTGAATTTTTTCATTGCTATTATATTTCTGTGTATTTGATTAGGCCTACAGATACACGCTGATCATTAAACGAACAAATCAGAGGTTACTCAGCAGTTACTCAGTACTTGAGTAGCTTTTTCACCAAGTACTTTCTACTCTTACTCAAGTAAATATTTGAATGACTACTTTTTACTTTTACTTGAGTAATATTATTCTAAAGTAACTATACTCTTACTTGAGTACAATTTTTGGCTACTCTACCCACCTCTGAATGTGCGCAAACATGCCGGTGTGACGTTTGCTCCGTTCTCCACATCGCTCTGTAGAACGGTGAACTGTTTTTCCCGCTGGTGTCGAAATGTTGGTGCCTCTCAGGCAGCTGTGCCTCCGTCAAGTGTATAATTAAAACTCTGCTGTGCAATCTTTGGTGTCGTAAACAGCAAAAAAAAAAAAAATCTAAATGCGTTTGGCTTCAGTGGCCGGCGGTTCAGGAAAAAAAAAAAAAAGGTTTAATTCATTGGTCATAATTCAGCGGTCGGAGCAATTTCTCTGCAGCGATGTGTGCTCACAGATGTCACAGTCCCTTTCTCTGTTTGATTATTTTTCATTACTTGAGTCAAATGCTCATCTCTCATGCACACTGGTGCCCTACTTTAAACCACTGTTCACTGTGTTCGCTGTTTCTCCACAGCACCGGGTGAAGGGAGGTCTGTGACAATCAGGAAATAACATTCTTTTTTTTTTTTAAGAAGATATTTTGGGGCATTTTTTTGCTTTTAATTGACAGGATACTGGAGAGAAATGGGAGAGTCGGGGATTGATCATTGCATTGGGACCCTATAAGAATAACCATTGCTTAATGGCTAATGGGGATCTTAATAAATATACTCATTGCATTGGGCATTGCCAGCATGGGTGGTACACTTTACCACTAGACCACCCCAGCCAACAAGGTCATAAAATGTTAAGTTAATTGAAAGCTTGTGGTGACATTAGGGTGGTATTTACAGTACAGATGCCAATTTTATCAAATGGATTTTATCAACTAGCCATTAAATCATGTGTCTTTAAATGAACAGCCAATCACCCACAATTAGTAGGCCTTGGTCTGAGCTTGCTGCATGCTGATTGGATGGTAATGATTGGCATTGTTAGGGTTTCCAAGAGCACTGGACCCAAATGCAGACTCAAAAACCAGTTTGAAGAAATAAGAACCATTTTATCTACACAGAAAAAGAACATGCAACACCAAGAACGGATTCAGAAACACTGAGCACAGTCAATCCAATAAAGAGTGATGAGAAAACACTGAGGTTAAATTCATGAGGAAACGAGACACAGGTGAGACAATCACACACAGGTGAGACACATGAGGTAATCAGAGGCGGGTGAGTACAGGAAGACAAGACAGGAACTTGCATCACCAGCTGCTTCACCTGCTGATCCACACCGACTGCAAGAAAGGAGATGAGACTAATGCAGTAGATTATTTGTTGTATTAATATGCTTTTCACCTTTGTCAGGATGGAAATTATTTAAAAAAGATTGTTTACACTTGATACACTTAAAGAAGAAGTAAGTGGTCCGGTCGTTTTCGCTAATGCTGCGTTCCAGGCAGGCTTTTGAAATCGTAAATTACAGCTTCAAGTCACAACTTACGACTTTGTAGCGTTCCAGGTAACCCACTCGTGTTTTTCCGACCTGTTTTACCGGTGAAAGTCACTATAACAGCCACTCGTAACTTCCGACCGGTGAACTCGTACCAGATCGAACTGGTACCACTTCACGGTCGGAAAAATACGAGTTTCCTTGAACGCACCATAACAGTCCTCGTCCCTACGTCGCCACATTCACGGCGTTCCTTGGCTGCACACACAGCCCTGCATGCCGTTCTCTCTCCTCATTGGATAAAAACTGTAGGATACGATAAATGTTTTCTCCTCGGCTCAGAGCAGAGCAGAGTGACTGACAGACCCGTGTTTTGGTCCAAACACTCTATGTAAGTGATTGCTGTCGGAAGATATAACTATTTAAGACTTATATTAACACAAATATATCACTTACTTCTGCTTTAAGTAGAAATAATACATTGCAGAACATAATAAAATCAAAACCATATTGAGAAATATGACAGAGTATTGGGGCCACACTGACAAATAAAATAATCACAAACTTTGAGAAAAACGTTGTAAATTTACGACTTTATTCTCGTAATATTATGACTTTTTTTCTCGTAGGAATGTATGACTTTATTCTCGTAAATTTACAACTTTATTCTCGTAAATTTACGACTTAATTCTCATAATTTTATGACTTTTTTCTCGTATGAAATGTACAACTTAATTCTCGTAAATTTACAACTTTATTATCGTAAATGTATGACTTTATTCTCGAAGTCTGTGTTTTTTTCTCAGTGTGGCCCTAATAGGCTACTATGTCATAAAGAAACACCCAACAAACAATTTTTAAAAATCCTGACTTTTCAAAAGTGAATAACGGCAGCATTAAAAAAACAATGAAATTCCATCAATGGCAGCTGAGAATTGCCATGATATTCCACACGATTGTGTGTCAGCATGTGATGAAGAGGACATCAATATGCCAAACATTTTTTTTTAAAATTTGCAACCCATGTTGCTCCATACTGGGTTCATTCACACAGCTCTCTCCACTGTTGTCATGGAGAGGATCTCACCTCTGAAATGCACAAATACAGTCACACACTTGATGAACTGTATTCCTCAGGCTCAATCTGACACCTGTCTCCCGGTGTTAACACTCAGCCACTCAGAACACACTGAAAGAAACTAACTCCTACCTAACTAACTTGTGTGTTGATGTGAAGGAACATCAGCATCACACCTCATGTCCTTGCTTTCAAAGAACCTGGACAAAGATGTGTTACATGCCTGATCCGACTCCAGCAGTGAGAACGCAGGCTGAGTGGATACACACGCTCTGCAGCAAATGACTGATTGTTGTAATTCACAGTGCAGAGGAGAGCATCAATAACTACTTTGTTGCCAAGTGATGTAGCGTTTTGTCAGCGTTTTGTCGGCTGCAGCTGCTGCGGAGTTGATGCTGCTCATACATCTCCATGTTTTCTGCTGCTTTATTCTGCTGTTGACACAATGAGAAGAAGCAGCTGTTTGATTTATGAAGCTTAATATGGCTTCATAGGATCGAAGGTCACCTGCTGAGGTGGGGCCGTTATCTGTTGAATGCAGCAGGTTCCTTCAGTGCAGTCCTCACCTGAAACAGAATGGGTCAATGTGGTGTACACCTGTATAAGAAGCAGAGGGAATTAAACTACCAGTTAAACAAACAGAGCAAGTAAACATTCATCATTGACAGGCCCAGGAACAAGGACCACTAATCAGACCTTGATTTGTGAACTGGAATCCCCCGTTCCTCTCTGGCTGTCTTTACACTACAGGTACTCAATCCTGATTTGTTGCCTAAATCGGACTTCTCTTGACTGTCTGTTTTCATGTTCTTTTAGAAGTGAGTCACATCTGATATGTGCATTTACACCCAAGGGTTACATGCTGTCATTCCGACATCCAACCATTCCGACATCCCACTATTTAGACATATATTCCGACATACTGCTATTCTAACATACAATCGTCCCACCATTCCAAGAAGGCAATGTGCGTTACTCAATAGGTGACTCCCTCCTATCTGGACTCTCTCTATCTATCTGGCCTGTCTAGCCTTTACCTGCTCTTTTTTTTTATTACTAAACTTAACCAACTCCTTTCATCATTGCCTAAGACCAAAGGCAGGATGTTAAAAAAAAAAAACTGTCGGGATTGTCGGAATGATGGGACATTTGATAGAAAATTAAGTGTTGTCAGTTAGACAATTAGAGACCTATGTCGGACTGGTGGGATGATGTAATGGTGGTTGCCCCCCACACCCAAGGTGGTGGATCAGATAACAGAATGTTATGAGACTGAGTTGTTTTAGAGGCAAATACAGAGACTGCTTGCTGAAAAACTGGCAACGCAACATATGAAGGAGGCCTGAATTTACCACATTTTCTTTGCATTTCCGATCTTTGCCACCCGAAAGGATAGAAATCAGAAAGAATTGGGTCATGTGGTGTAAAGATGGCCTCGAAGTCTCTCTGGCTCTCTGAACTCCAGCAGGAAGCTGCTGGTGACAATGATTCAAGAGTGGCCGCTGTGTTAAGCTTCCATGAAATGCATCCTGTATTTTATGGAGGTCACCTGAGATGCATTATGCCTCAGGTCTGTATAGATTAGATGAGATTGACTTTATTTAGCACCTTTGTCTCTGGCTTCTCCAATTCTCCAAGTTGGACCTGTGTGAAATAAAATGATTTTGTTTGGGGTTTTTTTTGGGAGCAAATGTTTTATTCTTTGTTTTTTTCCCCACTGAGCATCAGTGTGTGTGTGTGTGTGTGTCCCAGTTTGGACTTAAATTTCTGACTCATTTTGTTAACATTGCCTTTTTGTACAGTTTTAGCAGCAAGCGGCAAGTGACAGCCCTTTTTCATATTTGAATTTCTAATTCTTTTTAAATAATTAATTTTCCAGACATATTTTTAAACTATTTGTTCCTCTCTCTCTGTATGTTCCCATTTCTCCTTCTCCTCTCTTCTCCTGTTAGATGATTGTGGTTTGTTTATCTCTGATTCTGTGCTCCAACCTGAGGGGAGAGGTTGATGCTGTAAAAGCAGCACGCTGCCTACAATGTCCTCAGTGAGAAGCCTGAAAGCTCCATAAAGGAATATTTGTTAAGTTGCAACATACAGTGTGAACAGTATGCCCACCCACAATGCACCATTATTTTGACCTTTTATATAGCACAGTACTTTTCTATTAATGTCAACCACTCAGATGCTTCACACAGTACTTTCCTCTATACATTATGCACTTTCACTCAGACACGCACACTCACATTCTCTCTCTTACCTTTCAATTCAGACAATTACCTGTACTAAATGGGACATTTTATAAAGTCAGCACAAACCCCTTTCAATGTCTCTTGTTGGTTAAATTAGCACAAATAGCAGTATATAGTCTATGCAGTATATTAGCCTTCCCTATTTTTGACCAAGGTCTAGTGAGAGCTGTTATTACATAGGCCTATTATTAACATCATATGCACAGTAATGTTGCAAGCACAAATCTTTAAATTAGAGTGCTTTACAGTCAAGATTAGTCATCTGTCCAGGCAGGGCTGTTGTATAGGGGAGAAAGGTGATGATAATTCTAGGGGCCCAGCGCCTAGTAGGGCCCCCCAAACCCCCCCCAGTAGTCTAATCTTTGTATGACTGAATTATTCTGCATAAAACTCGAACTAATACTCATAGCAATGCTGCATTAACATCAAAACAAAGTAGGCTAAATAAAAAATGATAATGCATACCTAGTCTAAGAAGAAAAGTGGAAAAGTCAGGGGCCCATTTTTTTTTTTTTTAAATACATTTTTAGGGGCTTTTTTTGCCTTTAGTCAGTTGAAGAAAAAACAGGAGAAAAATGACACGCAGGACTCGAACCGGGGTTGCCTGCAGAGGACTATAGCCTCAACAAATGGGACGGGTGCTCTACCAACTGAGCTAAACACCGTGCCGTCAGGGGCCCATTTTAGTATTCTTTCAGGGGCCCCAAAATTCCTAGCAACGGCCCTGGTCCAAGTCATTAACAGCTATTTTGAAGATAATTTTTGAGCATCGCTTGAGCAAACAAGAGTTTCCAGCTCATATGAAGACTTTCTTCAGTGTTTTCTGTTTTCATGATGCAGGTTGAACCCGAGCCGCTCCCCGGAGTTGAGATACACTCTGGGATTTCTTCAAAAAGCATTAATGGAGTTGGATGCTGTGGGGTTTCCACCAAGGTGCAGAGCAGATGAGTAGTCTTACCTGTAGTGAGAGACACTGCAGCTTGGATTAGCTTCAGTCAGCTCCAGCTTTTTGCCTTCAGGTAACTGGCTGGGGTAATTGACTAGTTTTGATAACACACCACAAACATATTGCTGTGAAGTGAGCAGCTTTGGGGTTTTGGACTGTTGGCTGAACAAAAAGCACAGTGGAGATGATCACTGAAGTCATCTCAACCAGAAATGTAAAACACTGGCTGTTTCCTTTTTTTTTTTTTTTTTGCTCAGTTGTGAGTGTTTTTGTTTTCTCTGTTGTTTCATCTCTGTAAACTGAGCAGCTCTGGGCTTTCAGCTGTTGGAGGACCCGAAAGCAGAACACTGATCAACACGTCTGAAGTCATCGGTTAATGAAAAAAAGCCAGACGTTTTTCTGTGTTTTCTCAGTTTTGAGATTATTGGTTTTTCAAAAATAAACCATCTGGAGACATCACACTTAAACCTTTTTATCCAGTAAATACTAACTCAATTTTAGTTGGTTGTCTTTGTTTAGTAAATTTAGAACATAATTAGGTTTCTTATGTTCAAATCAAAGTAAATTCAATAAACATATCTTGGATACATTCAGCAAGCATGGTGGGTTAATTTACAGTAACATGAGCAACATAGTCAACAAAAAACAAATTATCTCCATAATGCATCATCACATTCATTATCCTTTTCTTCTTTTTTTAAAGGTTAACTGTGGTTAACTTTCACAGTGATGTTTGGAAGAGATTGATCAATAAAGTTTTGAGCAGGTATCTGTCAAGAATGAATCAAATTGACACAACCATTTCATGAGAAGAAGTAACAAAAATATTTTGTTCCAACTTTGTGGTTAACAGTGTAATACAGGTTATTAAATAGCATTTAGTTAAAATATTTCATCCAGAGCAGAATTGTGAACCTCCACTATCGACTGACAGGTGGAAGAATTTTTGTGTCTGTGGACAAGAATTGGTGGCATTGCCAATAACATCTTACAATTGTTATATTTGGCTCATGGAGCTGCAACAGGAAAACAAGCAGAGGGCCAACGTATGGTCTGTTTTTATTTGACTGTCTCCCCTCGACTAAACCTAGTTTGAAATCATTGAAACAATTGTCCCCCATGAAAACACTTGTACAGCAGTGAGTGATATGTGTAAATATAGTATCGTCCTGGTTTTGGGGATTGCAGGATCAGTCTGAACTGTTGACATCATCCACCCACAGCCTTCCACTCGCCATCCCTCCCTCCAAACTAATATTACACCTATGTTTTATTTTGCTATCTTCCCCCAGCAGGTGAAATAGTCATTTGTTTTTAGCCATTAGCTCCCAGGCCATGACTCAGGCTGCATCATTTTATTTGTAGTACTGTGTTGTATTATCTGCTATTTCAGCTGGGTGTGGTGAACCAGTGACAGGTTATTTTCCAAAATGAATTTAAAGGGTCATTCTTTGGAGAGGAAATTGAATTTTTTTCTTTCTTTTTTTTTGTGTGGAAAAGATCTGGATTAATAAGAGAAAGTAGTTTGTTGCTTGCAAACAAAACTTGCTCTTAACTGATGTATATTGTAAGAATGTGTCCCTCTCAGTCTGTAGAATAAGAAACTACTACTGTGAGTAATGCCTTCTCTGGCATCGATCAGCTGACATCGCTCGTGTTTAATAGTTGTGCTTGCATACAGTGTGTGAGAAAATATGGCTTTGTCTGTTTGTTTTATACTGAACATCCATCCAATCAGAGGAGAGTGAATGTTTGCTGCTATCTGCAACATGGGAGGGAATGGGTGGAGATGAGAAAGCTCTGCTTCCTCCATCCCTGTGTATTGTTATTGTGTTGTCATGGTATTGTTTTTTCTTGTTGTTTGTTGTATTGCTGTGTCATCTTTTTTGTTGTTGTTGTTTTACCTGTGCTTTTGTGAATATGTTGTACTGTAAGCAATGGCAGCTGGCCAATAGAGGGCGCCGGCCCACCACTCCCCAGTATCTTGAATAGAGCTTAAACAATAATATAAAAATACTTTTAGATGAGTGAGATTAAAGTAAGTTAAATGTATCACCTGCAGTAAAAATGTAGATTGAACAACCGATCGGTCATGTGTTTCCTCCTTGGGGCTCAGGAATCTTTGCCTATAGACTCTGGTTAGAAGTTCGACATGTGCAAAACCTCCTCTTCAACACAACAGAGCTGATGGTACAGAATTTCTAACATCTAACGTCTACAAGTAAACATATTTTCGTTTTATTCCATTATCGTCCATTTTGCTGACTTCCGTGTTGGTTTTTCAATTGTAAAGTGTTCAAGCCCGAGCTCCGAGTTCCATCTTCCAATTTAAAAGGAACTCACCGTTACACCATGATTATACTCTTGTTAATATATCGATTGCTCATGCCTGCATTATTTTCTCTTTACCTGACATTCTCAAAAAAGTTAAACTGTGGCCAACAAGTCAATATTGACTCCAAGAGTGTTATTTTATTCTAAGAACCCAAATGAATTATAACATATTGTATAACACACACAAGTATAGTAACCCACCCAATGTCTAAACACTGGTCTTGGAAATCTGGTTGTGCTGATTTGCTCAGCCTGACTGGATATGAAGACTGGAGGTGAAATACAGGTACAGTGAAATATCAATAAAATGATGAGCAGGAGGGAGAAGAACATGCATCTCTCTCCTGTGACAGGGACAATGTGATTGGCTGGTTGAGACTGTGCTGATATCTGAACACGCATGTCAGCCCCTGTTACTACTGTTAAAAATAAAGGTGCTCAGTACCCTATGGGCCACTTAATAATAATCCACTATACAATATCAAACCCTTGATCAATCAAATTACATATAGAGGTTTTGTTTTTATTAAAGATTTTATTCTGGTTATGTAAAGTGTCCACAGAGGCACCAACTCATAATAGCTTAAAGTCTTTCTGATTAAACTTATGCTGAGCTTCATTATCACTGGGAGACACTCAGCGCTGACTGGGTTGATCATGTGGTGAGTGAGCGCCGTGCTATCATCTTTAATTAATGATGTGAGGACCTGTTTGTGGAGCAGCAGCAGGTGGTGGAGATTGTTGCTTGACAAGAGCTTCAGTCTGTCAGGGTTTCAAAAAGACACAGCGAGCCAGGGCTACCTGCGCAAGCGTGGGTTCTCTCTGGGTACTCCGTCTTCCGACTCCTCCAAAGACATGCAGGTTAGGTTAATTGGCGACTCTAAATTGTCCATAGGTGTGAATGAGAGTGTGAATGGTTGTCTGTCTATATATGTTGGCCCTGTACAGTACCCCGCCTCTCGCCCAAAGTCAGCTGAGACCCTAGTGCAGGATAAGCGGTATAGAAAATGAATGATTTTTGTATCCTTATAATTATTATTTTATATACATATATCAAGGGTCTTGATTTAAAGGAGACATATTATGCCACCTTTCCACAAATTAAAATAGTTCCAAGTGACAGAACGACTGATTTCAGTGCCTGTCCCTTTATGCAAATGAACCACTGCTTGTCCTGCCCCAATCCAGTTAGGGGTGGTATTATGCAAATTTGAGTCCTAGTTACATCACAAGAGAACTGAGGGAACAACTTGTAAAACCACATGGATTTCAACCTGAACATTACAGATTTTTTTTTTTTTTTGTCAATTCTCACATTCTGGGGGCTGGAAGGCAAGACAAACACCCAAATATATGTTAAAGAGTCTTCAAAAAGTAATATTTCCATGTGTCGCCATCTTGCGCCATCTTGTTTGTACCACATAAAAGTTACTGAATGTGGCTTGCCACATTGAAGGGTTAAAAATTCACAAGCCTCAAAACGGTTCATGGTTGAAATCTAAGGTATAGACACCACATGCTTTGCACTGCAAGCACAAACAACTTGAATCCCCACTCGGTTGGTTTGTCCCTCTTGTACCGTTTCATGCCAGTATGTCCTTCGCACGGCGCCATATGTTCATCCACAGAAAGACTTGTGCTGGGATGATAAAATGCCCCACAGGCATTCTCAATCATGTACATGTAGAGGCTCCTGTGAAGAGAACAACCTGAGGAGGTCCAGAGGAGCGTGGCACAGCAGGCTGCCTCCCTCCCTCACAGTGATGGTGCAGCAGCAGCAGCAGCAGCATCTTCTCACTCTGTCCTCCATGACCGTGTTTTCTGACTGAGCTGACACTGTTATTTCCTGTGCAGGTGCGATGTTCTCCACATCTCTGTAAAAAATGATGTTAAAAGATATGAACTTTCATCACATGTTTAACCATTTTTAGAAAGCGAAATCTCAGATGCTAATAATTTAGGTTACAGGATATGCTGATGTGTGTGATATGGTACAATTTTTCAACTGCTTTTGTTTCTTTCTATTTTCATCACAGAAGTGTTGAACGTAATATGCTGTGCCTGTGTATAATAGATGGAGGTAAAATAATTCACCTACCTCCTCAGTGAGGTCAAAGCTCATGTAGTACTGTAGCATGCTCCTACAGTATGTGCACCCTGAATGACAGGCACACAGAGAGGGACAGTTAGAGTTACATTCAGGACTCTGGTTCTTTGCTTCCTCTGCTTTTTCCTGTTTCCAGTTCACATACACCTCAAGGCTCTTAAATAACGGAGGATCCACCAACAGGATTTATGTTCCCCCCCAAAAAACCCTCTTGTTTCCACCAGATCAGTGGTAGAGAGAGGGTGACAGAGCCTGACTTAGCATGTTCTTTGCTTTTTGACCACCTAAGCATCGGCTTCTGGCTCTCAAAACTGGTTCCAGGCTCCAACTCCTTGCTGGTCTAGAGCCAATAACCGATTTTTCCAAGGGCTGGGGGGAGGGTTACCTGACCAACAGGCCCTGCATGTCATCAATATGTGATTACAATATGTTTGTTAAAGGTGTACAGAAATGGCCGTTTGTTCCGTTTGTCGCGCCGAGTTGTGCCGAGCTGCAACACGACTTTACCCGAGTAAATTTAACAGATTTGATTGGTCGTTACCGAGCGGGCGGGATATTCAAAGCTTGGGGCGAGTCCGAGCTCCGTGTGTGTGTGCGTGTTTAGACGTTTGAATGACGGATTACAGATCCAATATCAGTGGCTTTTGAATCGTGTACAGGCTGACGTACAATCCGTGCGCCTGCATTGTCCAATGCGAAAAAAACAAACAAGAAAATACAACACTTTCATCCTGGATTTACTCAAAAATAGAATTTTGCACAAAGTTTGGCCTACATCGTCTGATAGATTAGTTTTTACACTAATTTTATGACCCAGAGTGGGCTCAATTCAGTTTTCTTTTCTGTACAGCTTTAAAGGAGACATATTATGCCCCTTTTCCACATATTAAAATAGTTCCCATGTGTCTTAAAGGATAGTTCAACATTTTTCAACTTCATTGCTAAAATAAAAAAATCCTTTTGGGGCAAAAATCATAAAATCAGGGTTAGGGATGTTATTTCAATCATTTTTACCTGCTATTTTGAAAAAAATGACCAAATATTCCAGTGACAGTCTATAGGCCCTAAAATGACTAACTAACTGACTGCGTGACTAAATGGACATTCTTTAGCCCAGACTGAAATGATTGTAAAATCAGTTTCAGTCATTTTTGGCTATAATGTACATGGCTATATTAATGCAGTCTATTTACAATTTTTGCATTAGAATGAATGGAGGTCAAAATGACCTCTCGGCGGTTCTAGGTAAAATCACTCTTTTTTTCGTTCTCTTTTATACTAGAATCGTGAAAACTCATAAGATGATGTAGAACACACTTTTAGGAAAAGACACTGACTGGGAGACACAGGGTTTTTATGCATTACATGCATTTTAAGAAGTGAGAGAGGTCAAAATGACCTCACGGCGGTTCTAGTGTTATTTCTTTGGTGTGTGTGCCACCACTGTGACTGCATCGTGCCCCAGTGTTTTGCACTGGTTCCTCATTGTTTCTCCTCTCTTGGTGTGTTTGGTCTGTGTCTTGCCTTCTCTTTGTGCCAGTGTGTCCTTGTTCCTTTTGAGTTGCAGTCATCTCCAGTGTAAGATTTCCCAGTGTGTGACTTGAGCTCAGTTCATTGACCTTGTCTGAGCCGACTCCTTTGGATTTGTCTGTCTGTGTTTACTTGCTTTCTCATGTACCGACCCGCTCTACCCAGCGAAGAGACTTTGATTCTTGGAACCTATTTTTGTGTTGAGTGCCTGCCTCGTGTTTATCTCTGTCACCAAGCACTGACACACTCTTAATCTTGACCTTTTGGGAACCAATGGAGTGTTGGGCCACTGTGCATGTAACCACTCTGCCTGGTTGGTAATCCTGGCTCTGTATTCATGGCAAAAAGCACATCCTGTGATAGAAAATGATACTAGTGTCCATTCAATGAGAATAAGCAGGAACAGTGAACAAAGAGGTTATTTTCTTTGAAGGAGGCTTTAACCCTTTTTTAATTAGATTTTTATGTTTACATTGCTGCTTTCTTCTTTTTTGTTTGGTATTACTGAAGCATAGGAGGAACACAGGAGGAAATTAAAAAACAAATGAGAGTTAAGGGGAAAAAAAATCTTCTCTAAAATTAAGTAAAATAAATAAAAGTATAAAATGTGTTATAGATCAACAATAAACAAGTATAATATTTAAATATGTATATAAATAAATCCAGCTACAAATAAAAGCAAATTAAAAGGACATAATGATTAAATAATAAAATATTGCAATTAATAAATATAATAAAATAATATATTACAGCAAAAAAAAAAAAAAAAAAAAAGATATATTGTCAAGAGTAAAAACAGAAAGGGCAAACAACATGTTTCGTTGCTTGTGGACAAGGCCTCTGGGGAAGCATGAGGTTCTCAGCAGCAGTACGGCTGGAGGCCGTGAAGCTGAAACACTTTTATTCATATTGTCTACATTTAAGAAGAGCCTGATGTCTGGATAATACTCGGATCCAGTCTGTCAACAGTCCTGCAACATGTCTGTTGCCTGAGGTCCGCTCCCTGACGGCTGGGACAGCGGCACTGCAACTTGAGCCAGCTGTGCTGCTACCGACTAATTATGAGGCTTGATCAACACGTTTTAGCTTCAAGGAGCACAGAAACACTGAGTCATAGGTGCAGCCCATTCACCGGCTCATTAGGCACGTTTAGCTTTAGTCAAGCTCATCATCAGGAGAAAGCAGCACCAACACCGGCATGAAGCCCAGGGAGAGATTTACTAGTCTGGTAGCAAATTAACCACACATGCACTGTAAAGTGCTGCTGCTTTGACTTTCTTTCTTCCCTTTTTTAAACATAGAAACACTAATAAAGGCTAATTGACCAGAAAATTGTGATCTCTTCTACACTCTTTTCATAGGTGCTTTCAGACACTGAGCAGTTACCACTGTCTTGCCAACATCAGAGACCACCACACCACAGGGGCCCACTAACCTCTACTCTACCTCTAATGAAGCTCATACAGCAAGCTGAAAACTCTGGAAATGCACTCCTCTTACCACGGCCTTGTTTCTCTCCCTTGAATCACATTCAGTGTTGGTTCTGTTTGTACTGAAATGCCACTGTAAATCTTCCATTGCTTGTTTAATGCTGAGAGTGATACAATTGAGACTGTTGAGTATTGTAAGAAATTACTGTAGAATAAACTTTGTATTGTAAACCCCCCAGGCTACAGAAAGAGGTTGAAAAAAAAGTGCAAGGGGGTGGCTGGGTGGGTGCAGAGCAGCGCAATCTCCGCCCACCCTCCAGAGGTGCATTGCTAATGAGCTGCTGGTGCTGTGCAGAAGGAGAGCCTGAGAAATGGCACAGGTTTTGTGATTTTGGCTAAAATCCTCATAATTTAAAGACCACAGAGAATGTTTTAAAATAACCAAAAAGGGTCATGGGAAGGGGCCCCAGGTGAAGGTTTGCCGCGCCAGAAGCCACATCCTGTGCCTGAGGCAGAAATTAGACCCGCCTTACTAGGCCTCTGATTGGCTGAGAGGGGCAGGCAAGGCTGCGAAAGATGGAGCTCATTAACATTTAAAGGTGCAGGCACAGAAACAGCTTGTTCTCAGCAGAGCTCATTTGAGCGACTTTTAGACAGCTGACATTCAGGACCATGGATCAGTTTGGGGTAATGCATTTCGAATACAGTGTAGTTGGACATCTGACAGCTGAGTGAAATTGATTAAAAAGAGCATAATATGGAACCTTTAAACAGCCTATGCCCTCCCATGTGATAATGTTATTTTTGTTAATGGACATAATACTATATAGCCTATCGCCCTCATTTCCTACACCTACACCCACCTACAGTATTACCACTCTCTTTTTCCCTGAACACCCCAGGGTCTTACTCCCTGCCCCCGTGTCTTTTGTAGATGTAACAAACTAAATACTTTAAAAAGATTAAAGTTCATAGTTCTTGTACTTTGAGGTTCTGAGTAATTATAGTTACATCAGTGAGCCTTTCTGAGAGCATCCCTTACTTAGAGAGACGTACAGTAGTTACCGGGTCAGATTTACGAGTCTCTCAGGCCTTCGGCCCTTTTCTTAGTGACCCTGAGTAAACCAGGAAAACGTTTACATGACTTCCGGACAGTTTCTACCCCGCAGCTGTGTCTTGTACATATGAACTGTCTCACTCTCATGGACTTGATGGATAATGGGTGCGGGACTTTTTGAACTTATGGGCGGCTGCAGCAGCTTTTTCATCTGTGCATTACAGCTGCACTTTGTTCACTTTAATTGTACAGGCAGCTCTTATTTCTTCAGCCGGGCTTTGGACGTTACCCATTCAGACTGAAAACTGTGAGGTATTATTTTTATATTTAGTTTTCTCACAGTGGACATTTCTTCTGCAACTTACACTTGTTTTTTTAGTGTCATGTTGCTCTGGAGCTTATTACTGAAAACGTTTCCCCGTGGTAGTTCTAAGATATAGAAAATGTGCTGTGTATAATAAGTACATAAAATGTGTCTATCTTTGTGAAGGGCAGATTTTTAATCTTTACACTGAGTGCAAACCTCACAGATGTGTTACATATCGTTGTGCATTGAGACTCCTCCAGAATGATGCTGAGTTTTCCTATACAGGAAATGACAATTGTTTGTGTTTGTGTTCATCTATTTAAGGGACAGTTGTCATTAATTAACATTCACTTGCCTCTATCACGTGAATGTTGCCAGATTTAGCTATTCATTTTCTGCAGTTCATTATAAGAAACAGTAAAAGATGAAATGCAGATACACACAGTAAACTAACTTGTAAGCCATACATAAAGGAGATGCCTGGTTTTACTGTTTGTGTGTTTTGACTGAGTGAGGCCATGAAGCTGAGGAAGATAACTGAAAATACAGAAAAGAACACCTGCCTTTAAACTGTAGGTGGTGCATGAAGCCATAACATTGTTCACAATCCACTACTCCCCTTCTTTTATAGTATTAATATCATAGTCAGTTATGCTAAATGAAATACACCAGGACTTTTTGTACCGTATACAGCCTGTGGTTGCAGCCAATAGCTGGCTAACGCTAATTAACACAGTGACAACCTGCTGCCACTGGTAATAATGTGATGTTCACTTAGGGCAGCTTCAGCTACAATAACAACACTTTCACACTTAACTCTAAAGTTGACCTCTTATTATCGAAGCTAATTTTGTTAGCGCCTTGGTGGTGTGTCAGGTTGTTGCTTAGGTGGACTGTGCATGACCGTCCAATCAGCACCAGTCCTCATCCGTAGCAGGAATCTGCCTTCCTGCTTGAAGTTAGTTGTGTTGTATAATTTGTGGTTGTGGGTATTTTGTAATTACAATTCTCTATGTATGGCAAGCAAGCAAGAAGGACTGTAGTGCCGCATTATGTAATAACGCAGTAATAAAGATTTGTAATAAAGATGTTACATAATGCACCAAAATATAACTGTTTTTCATTAAAAAAAAGTGTAACACTCACATTTTGTAATAATTATGTGCATTATGTAACAACTTATTATAAAATGTGGCGAAGTTTATTACATATTGCGTTCATGGATTTTATTACAAAATGTGGCAGATTATTACAGAGTATTAGGTGAAGGTTTATTACATTATTACATAATGCAGCATTATAATGTGGTGCTACAAGGACCAAGGCCGGGGAGGTGACCAACAGTCAGTCAGAGGTGGGAGAACACATCCAGACCATATTAGCAAGACTCCAGGGGTTTTTGGTAGAGCGAGCACTGTTGAAAACACCTTTGATTGTGGTCTGAGTGATTGCATCTCAAGAGTATCCTATAATAGACACATGTTAATACCAGGTCTGAAGACCTCAGGCAGATCAGGCCCTGCTCATCACAGGGCTAATACCACCCCTACAGTGAGGCATGATGTTCTGAGGGAGGGATGACACTAGCCTTCACACTCACTGGTTCACTTGCAGCACAACAAAGACCCAAAGCACATAGCAAAGAAAACAGTGAAGTGGCTCAGGGACAGGTCTTTGAGTGAGCACAGACTCAGCCTGTGAGGATGACAGTGCACAGACTCCAGTCCATCCAGCAGGATGAACTGCTCACATCCAGGTGTATAGAGACTTACAGAAGACTCAAACCCTAACTGCTGCCAAAAAACTGAACGAAAAGGTCTGAATACTGTCATTATGAGTTAGTGAATGTGGATTGATGGCTAAAATGTCAATTTTTTATCCATTTAAAATTAAATTTGCAAAACAATAAAGTGCGCAAGAAGTGATGGGGTCTGGCTTCAGGAGAGACACGGGTATTTCCTCAGGCAAATCACCCCCATTTATCTGTCTCTCTACCTTCCTTCAACTCTCTCTTCAATTCTAAATCTCCTCCACCCTCATTTTTTGGGGACTAGAAGTTGTCACCTCATAATGTGCTGCCTAATGTTGCAGTTAATTAGTGGAGTCTGTCTCTGGCTAGAAAGTAAAGGGCTGCAGAGCCAGGCGAGGCACAGGGAGAAGCACACTGACACTGTCTTCGACACTTTAATATATGCTAAAAGAAAATACATTTATCTGCATAGTTTTACATAAGAAAGGGACCATCTGTCTGGGGTTTTTAATAATTCTCTCTAAAAAATGTCAGAGAAAGTCATAACTTAGCTGTTACACAGAATAACATTTGCACTCTTATCTTCAGTGGCTGTGATCTATTTTAAAAAATGATTAATTAAAGAGTAAGAAAAAAAGAGGAGGCCGGGAGATGGGGTGAGTACAGATTAGTATAATTTTATGCAGAATAATTTCATGCTGCCAGTGAAAAGTTAGAGGGTTATTCATTATAGGTGCTACATATACTGATATACTGATGTCAGACTAACACTTAATGTCATTTGAGCTATTTATAATAATTACACCATGGTGCTACAGTATTTATTATTTCTGTGCACAAATGAAGATGATGGTGGACAGTCCATCTGTCTATCTATCTATCTATCTATCTATCTATCTATCTATCTATCTATCTATCTATCTATCTATCTATCTATCTATCTATCTATCTATCTATCTATCTATCTATCTATCTATCTATCTATCTATCTATCTATCTATCTATCTATCTATCTATCTATCTATCTACCTGCAGCATCACGCCTGCACCGGCTGACTTAGCATTAGCATTAGCACGATGCCATTTTCTCCACAGAGCCCCCGCTGAGCTCTGCCTCACGTGACATTACAGTAACACATTACATGTAACTAATGCTGTTGGCACAGAGATCATTTCATACAAACGTTGCCAACGTAACCAGATGTAAATATTTATATATTTTGGACCTGTCAAAATGTATAAAACAATTATTAATACACTGTAAAAAAAATCTATAAAATGAATAGACTACTTTTATTCTGCACCTAGACGTTCTGTGGATGTATTATTTTTGAAATATTAATTGTTTTGATGAAAAAGTTGTAGCTATAACCTTTAACTACTGGATACTAGTTGAGTAATTTTCCCAGAATGCTCTGGGGTCGTTAAAACTTGTGACCCCAAACATTACAGTAAAATTGCTCATAAATAGACCTAACAGTTAAGGCTTCTGCTCGTTGACTCAGACAGTGGGTGTAGGTCCTCCACTGTCTGTTACCATTTTCAAAACCCCCTTTCACTGCCAACGGAAATCAACTTTGTGACCCCACAGTCAACATGCTGTATATCTTTTTTGTCTTTTTTTTTTGGCGTGTTATTTTCCTATTACTGTAATAGCAGGGTGCCCACACCACTTCCTCAAACGACGATTAGTGATTCATTTAGATAAATGCAAACGAGCCAGAACATTTTCCCCTATAGCACAATGCTAATGGGTCCAACCAGGCCAATTTTTAACTCAACTTGAATATTTATTCCCTTTCCATAATAACCATTTGTGATTTTGTTGAATCTATGGCACTAATTGGTGTTGCAAACCATGTGAGGGGCATATTACTGAATTTATTACACTCTGTCTAGTATTTGCTGCTATTTGTCTGCTTATTAACTCTGTATAATGTCTGTGTCAAAAAATGTGTTTACAAGCATGTGTATTTTTACCTGCCATGACAGCAGGGCTGCTATTGTTTTCACCCTGCCTGTGTGAGTGAGAGCTACCTACTACTGCAGCAGGAACTATACCACGAGGTGATTTTCACTACTTTGGCAGGTGTTTGTCTGTGGACTGATTGTGCCACTGTGACAGTGTCACAACTCTGTAAGTCACAGCCACACAACTGTGCACATCTGGTGTTGATATTATAACAAAGGCTGATTTCAAGGATTATGGATAAGTTATATTTAGAAACTGACTGAACTGGTGTTATTCCGTTTTTCTGGGTTAAACCCAACACTGATATTGACACCAAATTTTTACTAAATAACCATTATAGACAGTAAAGGAAATTCTACAAAATATATACGAGGAGCAATTTTCGACTTTCCCTAAGGCTGCAGTCAACATTAACAGCTGTTTATTAATCATTCTTGAAGTAACATTGTGAGTTAAGCATCAAATTACATCCCTTAACTCAACAGATGGCTAACTGAAACAGTGGAGAGCAACTCCACAAGTAGGTTTTCTCAATCACTTTTCCTCTACTGCAGTAAACATGCTAATCAGGTGTTTTTTCACTATTGCACAGTGCTAATGCTACTCAATTGCAGTATATACAGTGTCATGCAAAAGTTGGGAACTGCTGTTAAAAAATCTGTTTGTATTATTTTTGGAAAATATGGAGAGGGTCCAGATGTGCGTTCAAAAAACAAAACAAAAAACTATAGCCTACAAGTCACTGATACTGGATCAGGTTGGATATTTTTGTTGTTGCCTTTTTGTGCTAATTCATTGGAAATAAAAAACAACATATAATTGAGAAAAAACAGGGGTACCGAAACTTTTGCATGCTGCTGCATACATGTATTTTCAATCTTAGAATGCAACAATAGAAGTCAGCAGCACCTGCTCACATTCAGATGCAGAGAAAATGTACACATTTTCCATTAAAAAGAAAAAGAAAAGAAAATACAATTTCCATTTCAATTTTCATGTATTATATTCTATGGTGATCTTGTGTTGTTATATTCCTGAGTAGAGCCAACCTTTTCCCCTGTAGTCAATAGAGCAGGGAGGTGGGTGGCAGAGAGTGGATGGAGCTGGACGACCTGATTAACAGGCTGGGATTCTTTGACACGTCCGGTGTGAAGGTGGCTGACTAACACCCACAGCTACAGCCTGGACCAGACATCACACACTACTACGATGTCTGGCTCTCTGCTAAATGTATTATCATAATCAATCAAGTGTTATTATTGATGGATTTAAATTTAGCACAGTACATCGACTAATGAAGTGTAAGGAATCTGTGAGGAGAATGTGTATGATGAGAAAGAACAGAAGTGGCTGGCGAGGATAAAGAACTCATTTTACTGGTCACCAGCTTCAGTAGGAGAGAAACTCTGGCCAAATGGATGCTCCTAATGAACCACATCCATAATGTCCATGAGCATGAAGAGCTGTTCCAGTCCTGCCTGCATGGACCTTCAGGGCCTGGCTGTGGCCAGGTTTGCACTGAATGGAAGGTCACTTCTGGAGTTTAATATTAAACACATGCTTTTATTTGAAAATATCTGCTTTATGCACATTTTTCTAGATTTTCTCCATTTTCCCCACTTTGTTTACAAAAATCTGAAGCTACCAAGCTTGGAAATGTCAAAGACATTTGAGAAAAACCTGGAATGTAATCCTGAAATTTGAAAGTATGTTTGTTTTCATACTTTAGGATGAAAAGACGTTAACGGTTATGAAGTCCAATAAACTGTCTTCTCTGAGTGGTGACAATATACACCTCAGGCATGCGTTAATGCCTGATGATTTGATATGATTTTGTCCCCCACTGGGAAGAAGCATGATTAAGTCCTGAATGAGTAATGTTACACTGATTAGTGGAGAGAGTGGTATTTATGATCTGAATAATCAGTATAATGTTTGATTCTCTCATTACTGGCTTAACCTAGTGATCCTACTTTGAGGAACACAGCTCCGGCGCTCTGATAACTCGCCACTGAAAACTCCAACTCATTTGGCAGATTTCCAGAGGCTTTAACACCATCAGGCCTTCTGATCTTTTTAAAGTCGTCATTACAGTTCTTATAGTGAGGTGTGATTCAGGAGCAGTTGCTGTTTCTCTTCAGTGGATGGTGTTTAACAAGGTTCACATTGGAAACAGTAGTTTAGCTACACCTGCCTCGAAGAGTTCCCATCATTTTCAGATGAACTTTGTGTTTGCTGACTTTAAAGCAGAGATCTCAAGATCCATGCTAACAATTAAAAATTTTAATTTATTACCTCAATGAAACAGCTTCGGAGTAATTCTAATGGTTAAATAACTTGTTCCAGGGAGAATGGAGGCTCTCTGCCTTTCACCTAGCGTCTCTTGGCTGAAAACCAACCTTACAAGATCAGAGCCTCTGACTCGGTGCCCCAGATCTGGTCTTGCCAGAAATATGGATATGGACTATGGATTAAAAAAAAAGTACAATATCTTGTTCATGACAGACAAGAATAAACAAATAACCACATCCATAACGTTACCCACTTCGGAAGACGCAACGGATTGGCTTCGTTGAAAACAAATGCCAGAGAAATAAAACATAGATCAAAACAGCAAAGAAGCAACCGGACTTGTAGTGCTTTAAGTGGGCCGGTACTGACCGGTACGGAGTACCGGCACTTCTAGATTTTAACCCCCTGCGTACCGGGACTTTTCACGGCGTACCGGGCAGTACCGGGAGTCTGGACGTACTCTGTCCTGTTCTCATTCTCTCTAACCGATTTGTGATAGTGATGCCTCTTTCACCCTGAGCACCACGGTTCTGTTGTCCTGCTCTGTTCTCCGCTGCTCCTCTGCCTCTCACTGAAGGGAGGGAGGGGCTGCCGCGCGCTGCGCGCTCTCTCACCCATGACTCTCTCACATGCACGTACGGAGCGCACGCCGCGGCCTCATAGCATCATAACTACATGTGCTGCGGACGAGACGTGAATGTGGAGCGACTAAAACCTTCGTGAGTTACAGTGTAAAGCCATTAACGTGACTTCCCAGTGGTAGCCTACCAACAAGTAGCCTTCCACTTACTGTATTCAACATGCTTAAATGTGAGTCATATTTCCCAAAATGTTTGGTTAAAGACAGTGGCGTCATTAGGCCTATTTTAGGGGGGCTGAAGCCCCCCTAAAATATTCTTAAGCCCCCCCAAATAATTTGGTGTTCTTTTATTATGTGACTTTTTTATATATATATGTGACATATATTCTCCTTTTAAGAGCCCCAGCTGTCACCGCATTTGTCTCTTGTTATTTCTGATTTGTTTAATTTAATTAGTTTGTTGAGTATGTGACCACCCCCTTCCCAGCTGTGAGTTGGTTGCGCCCATGTAGCGGCGGTTTGTTTGAAGCGCCGCTCGGAGCCTGCAGTGACGAGCTGCAGGAGCTGGAGCTCTGATGTCAACAGAGGGAGAGAGTCAGTCCACCTGTAGCTAAAAGAGGACCAGCAGGTATCAGACAGTAAGCTACTACATCTCTAAATAGCAGTGTTGTCAAAATGACAGCGATAAAATTTGAATTAATGTGAAATATTAATTGCATTGTAAACGGATCAGTTATAAAGCTAGAGCGAAGATACATATATTAAATGAAACCAGGAGACGCTGGGCTTCTGTTGGTACCAACCATGGCATGTTAGCTTGTCAGAAAACGGGCTAAATAATGTTCCAAAGTTCGGCTAGATTCTGGTGGGGAAAACTTTTAAACGTGGATCCTGAACACTCCTGTCATCATGTGTGTTCCTCTCTCTCTCTCTCTCTCTCTCTCTCTCTCTCTCATGTGTCGTGTGTGTGTGTGTGTGTGTGTGTGTGTGTGTGTGTGTGTGTGTGTGTGTGTGTGTGTGTGTGTGTGTGTGTGTGCTGTGTATGTGTGTAATGTGTTACTGTAACATTCATCTGGTACTTTATAGCTTGGCTGTGTTAAAGAAAATAACATTTAGCAGTAAAAACTGATTATTTAATGGATTAATTTAAAATACTATCTGATATCTGGTGACACTGCAGGCAGCTCAGACATACAGGGAGAGAAATGCTGTAGGGAGAGGCCAGACAGAGACATGCCTTGAAGATGCAGAAGATCAGGTAAGACAGGAATATATAAAAACAGCATGATAACAATATAGGCTAGGTATAAATAAATAAATAAATAAATATATATTTAAAGCTAGTCCAAATAAAACTACTAATAAAAGCAGAATATTCAAATTAAAATGATTCTCAGGGTCAGTCATTTGCACAACCCCCAATGTCTATTTCAGCTCAGAAAAAAAAAAATCTGAAATTTCTTGTGAAGGTCCTGGTTGTGTAGAAGATGAAGGGGTTACTAGGGTGAAATGTGCACTCTTTACCATAAATATCTGCTCTAGTTGGAGTCGCACTTCATTTCTGTTGTCTGGTCTTACTTGAATTGGAAAATGTGAGGAGGTCTGGGTGAAATCAAAATGAGCCAAAAACAGCTGTATTTGGATGGAGTGTATAACCATTATGACACAGGCTACTAGTGAAATATAATTAGTTTTCCAGTCCACCTGGACATATCCATGATAGTCAAACACCTGAAAAATTACTCAGGTTCACTTTTTTTAGCATCTACTTTTACACGGTAAAATTCAAAAGTAGTTGAATTCTTAGATTCAACTAGCCCATGATTCAATACTCTAAATTTACTCTAAATTCTAAATATTGTGTTTTTTCTGGGCCATTGTGAAAGTTCGTGCTTGTGCACTACATTCGCTCACATCCTGTGCATCTACTGGGGGCTAAGCCCCCCCTGTCCTTAAAACCTAGTGACGCCCCTGGTTAAAGATGAAAGCTCTGTGAAACTGTTGCTGTCGTTGTCAGCTTGTTAGAACAATGACAGCTGTCTGTGGAGGCTGTTTATCTGGCTACAAATCACAAAAACTTCTATCTGAGACCAACCAGGTCCAAACCTCTGTCTAACATTAGGCTACCTGCATGTCAATCTGGAGTTATCACTCATTCAGCTTGATTTTAGTGAAAAATTTAATTTGTTTCCTGATATTGAGTTTATTGACTTTACTGTTGTAAATCTTGCTGTTCCTACTGTAGAAACAGTTACAGTGGTGAACTCATGTTGGCAATAATTTAGGACAGCAATTAAGACAGGATGGAGACACTTTATGAAGTGCGTTAACTTCAAATAACAAACACTGATTCATTTGTCATCATACATTATTCACAGATGGATTTTTACAAGAAAATACTTCTAATCTGGAAAGTTCAATTGGATGTTTTTTTTGTTTGTTTGTTTGTTTTTTAAATCAGCATCATATTTGAATGTACAGTAACCTGTCACTTAATGATGTGCTGGTATCGACCGCCCACCGCCTAATTTACCAGCCAACAGCTGGAAAGGGGAGTACCGGCACTTATTTTTTCCCACTTAAAGCACTGATAGTTCCCCTGTGACTCTGGTCTTTAGATAGAACAACATTCTTTCATCTACTCATCCACCTGCTGATGAAGAATGTGGTGAAATCCGCTTCAAGGTTCCTGAAAAAGCCAGTCAGCTTACAATATGAGTTATCATTCTTTTTTGAATTGTTTTATTTTTGATATGGTGTGGAAAGAAAAATAGCTCCTTGATAATAAGCATGTTGAGGTTCTATCGAAAGTCAGTCCAGAGAAATACATATAATACTGCCTGTATTCAGAAACTGAACCATAAAACCAGCTGTGATGATGTCTGCAACTCTTCATTGTTTAAATTCTAATACTTCAGTTGTCAATAGTTTGTTTTCTCTCCTATGGAATTAATCTCAATTTCTTGTTCATCACCCTTTAGCAGCAATTGACTAATTATTTTAAATAAGTTTAAAAAGAACTTAAAACCTCAGGGTTGTGTGAAGTACTCAACAACCACCTCACACTGACTCAGTCATCTACATATCAGCACCAGGTTGCAGCTCCTCTGACTGACCCCGCTGACATTTATGACACAGCAGTCGTCATCTAAATTCGCTGTGTCACGGTCCAAGCAGAGCCACTGACTGATCCCCGTTGAGTCTCTGCTCGGCCCCTCGATGGCATCCTCTCTGTGTGGGAGCCAGTTAGAACCTTTCATCTATCCACCGGGATAAGCACTGTTTTGTTTCAGGTAACTGCCAGCTGTGCTGATGGCAGGATTCCTTAATGTGAAGAGGAGCGTTTTCAAAGGCCCGTGTGACCCAAAACCACTGGCAGCGGTGCAGAGATACCCCCCCTCTAATGTATCCTTCTAACCAGGGGCGTCACTAGGTTTTAAGGACAGGGGGGGCTTAGCCCCCAGTAGATGCACAGGATGTGAGCGAATGTAGTGCACAAGCACGAACTTTCACAATGGCCCAGAAAAAACACAATATTTAGAATTTAGAGTAAATTTAGAGTATTGAATCATGGGCTAGTTGAATCTAAGAATTCAACTACTTTTGAATTTTACCGTGTAAAAGTAGATGCTAAAAAAAGTGAACCTGAGTAATTTTTCAGGTGTTTGACTATCATGGATATGTCCAGGTGGACTGGAAAACTAATTATATTTCACTAGTAGCCTGTGTCATAATGGTTATACACTCCATCCAAATACAGCTGTTTTTGGCTCATTTTGATTTCACCCAGACCTCCTCACATTTTCCAATTCAAGTAAGACCAGACAACAGAAATGAAGTGCGACTCCAACTAGAGCAGATATTTATGGTAAAGAGTGCACATTTCACCCTAGTAACCCCTTCATCTTCTACACAACCAGGACCTTCACAAGAAATTTCAGATTTTTTTTTTTTTCTGAGCTGAAATAGACATTGGGGGGTTGTGCAAATGACTGACCCTGAGAATCATTTTAATTTGAATATTCTGCTTTTATTAGTAGTTTTATTTGGACTAGCTTTAAATATATATTTATTTATTTATTTATTTATACCTAGCCTATATTGTTATCATGCTGTTTTTATATATTCCTGTCTTACCTGATCTTCTGCATCTTCAAGGCATGTCTCTGTCTGGCCTCTCCCTACAGCATTTCTCTCCCTGTATGTCTGAGCTGCCTGCAGTGTCACCAGATATCAGATAGTATTTTAAATTAATCCATTAAATAATCAGTTTTTACTGCTAAATGTTATTTTCTTTAACACAGCCAAGCTATAAAGTACCAGATGAATGTTACAGTAACACATTACACACATACACAGCACACACACACACACACACACACACACACACACACACACACACACACACACACACACACGACACATGAGAGAGAGAGAGAGAGAGAGAGAGAGAGAGAGGAACACACATGATGACAGGAGTGTTCAGGATCCACGTTTAAAAGTTTTCCCCACCAGAATCTAGCCGAACTTTGGAACATTATTTAGCCCGTTTTCTGACAAGCTAACATGCCATGGTTGGTACCAACAGAAGCCCAGCGTCTCCTGGTTTCATTTAATATATGTATCTTCGCTCTAGCTTTATAACTGATCCGTTTACAATGCAATTAATATTTCACATTAATTCAAATTTTATCGCTGTCATTTTGACAACACTGCTATTTAGAGATGTAGTAGCTTACTGTCTGATACCTGCTGGTCCTCTTTTAGCTACAGGTGGACTGACTCTCTCCCTCTGTTGACATCAGAGCTCCAGCTCCTGCAGCTCGTCACTGCAGGCTCCGAGCGGCGCTTCAAACAAACCGCCGCTACATGGGCGCAACCAACTCACAGCTGGGAAGGGGGTGGTCACATACTCAACAAACTAATTAAATTAAACAAATCAGAAATAACAAGAGACAAATGCGGTGACAGCTGGGGCTCTTAAAAGGAGAATATATGTCACATATATATATAAAAAAGTCACATAATAAAAGAACACCAAATTATTTGGGGGGGCTTAAGAATATTTTAGGGGGGCTTCAGCCCCCCTAAAATAGGCCTAATGACGCCACTGCTTCTAACTAACCAGCAGACAAGGCCAAAGCCAGGGGTGGGAGCTGTCAATCAATATAAAAATGTTTTTCTGTGTATATCTTTTTCTTGTATGGTCTTTTAGCCGCATGGAGGAAACTAAATTGAGTTGCTTTTGAGGTAAATTCAACTTATTGGATTGTGTATTTGATGAGTTTGATGAGGGAAACCAAGAAATCCCATAAGCCTCCGCGTAGTTCTGAGCAGCTCACGGCTCTGCTCCACCGTTCTAAAAATATCTTGCACTGACTGCTACAGTATGACTATTGGGATTATGGCAATGGGTCAATTTGCCAAAATGTTGAACTATCCCTTTAAGGTTATCATTCTGTCAGGATCTACTGCCTAACTAACACTGACCCAGAAAAACATGGTTGTTCCATGGTTGTTCATTTCCCCAGGTAAACCCGGGTAAGATTGCTAAGCAATGAGAGAACAGCTTGTTCACACATGGCATTTATTTACAATTTTGGACTTCTTAGGACTGTTACCATGTGAACACAAACGACCCAAAAGAAAAAATGCAACAATTGTATCCTCTGAGCCCCTGAATCGAGAACAAAGCAAACGAGCCACATGTCTGAATACACCTTCACAGATGTTGCTGTAGCTCAGAGTCAGGTGAGCGTAGCAGCTCTGTTGTCTGTTGTCAACCCAGAGAAAATACTCTGCACAACACGACCTGTTTACATGAGCAGATAAAGGACGGAGCGGTGGACCCAGTCAAGAGAACCACTCACTTTTATTCTCCCTGCACAAAGAGAGGACTCATCACAGCCCGTCATTCTTCACAGACCTGGCAACTCTCATACAAACAGGAAGGACTTCCAAGACTGCTTCAAAACAGCAATTACAACCAGCCTTGGCCGGAGTACACTGTGCGACTGCAAGCTGTAGTAGTTGATCACATTGAGAGCCAATCACTTTGTATGGAGCTGCTTTCATTTCAGCTGTGGTCAGTGCCATCACCGCCCAGAAGACTTTGGAGAGGATAGTGATGGGGACCTCTAAGCACCATATCTGACATGTCCCTCATACTCTTTTTTTTCTCTCTTTGCCACTGGGATTAGAATCTATTGGTCTAAGGTCAAAGGGGAAAGACAGCGTGACCTTTCCAAAAAGTGTTTTTTGTCCATAACCTCGGCTCAATCCAGGGGGCGGGGTGAAGGCTGTCTTTAAAACTGCCGCTGCACGCAATAGGGTCGTGCTACAACTAATCAGAGCAAAGAGCAGGATGACGTAGATTCAACTTTTCCCAAAACACCAAGGTAATTAATGACTTCGCTGCAGTTTCTTGCTCAACTTTTAAAGAAAATTACAAGTTTAATTCTGTCTAAGTTGATGCCAACGCCGATTCAAACAATTCCTTTGCCAAAGCCATCTTGTCATGTTTTTCACCGTCGCAAGAATGTTGTCATCGCGTTAAGCTTCCCCAACGACTCTCTAAATAGATAGAGCGCTGTGATTGGTCAACACAAACGGTGTTCGAGACTCAAAAAGTTCCTATGGCTTGTTTCTAGACCGACCTGTGGAGCAAATATATTTGCTGCCGCTAGGGTGCGTCTAGATTTCTAGGCTACATTAAATCAAAATTTCTGATAATGTGAAAAGTTCAGCAAGTGGAAGATGTGGAGATGATGATCTCCAAAAGGCATAACGTTACAGATGACTCATTCCTTTTAAATGTAAAAGGAAGGTATATCTTGTACATTTTCAAAATGACAGAAAAGGAAAAGGGCCCCCAGCAAAGGTTTGGCCACCCTGCGCCCCCCTTTCACAGTGTGTAAACAGTAATTATCTTGTCTGACACCTTGGTCAAAGTCATCTGAGAGCTCAAGTCTCCTGGGTGTCCTACTCTTTTGCAGCCTGCTGCTTTGTTTCCCTTTTTAGCAAACAAAAATAAAATGCAGATATTGCTTAAAATATTGAAAAAGAGTGTTTCATGTTTCACTTGCTGAACTGATCACATTAACAGAAATTTTGACCAGCACCAATGCCCGAGCTTTTACATGATACTGTATGAACAAAATGGTCAAAGGTCAACTTCACTGTCACATCATAATGTTCTGCAACTCTTAAATTATTCAGCGCCACAGTTCAGGAAGTGGATACTGCCTGTCATTCGGCTGGGTACGTGGGCACACAACCACGATGCAGCCAGTTTGTGGAAAACAGTCCAGTAAAGACACACTTGTGCTCATCTATACAATTGGAAAAGAAGGGTGTCATGACCATCTGGTACCTAGCAACAAGCTCCAGATAACACCGCCTTATCCCACCTGTTTGGCACAAGCAAATCAACCATGTATATATTTGCATGTGGGAGGTTTGTCGTGCTTTAAGGTCTTTGCAAAGGCACTAAATGAGTTTGCCCATAGGGGGAGAGGATGTAGTGGAGCTAGAGGTGTGGTGGGATGATTGACAGCACGTACATCCCCATCACTGCTCTGTCTGCAGAATGCAAGGGACTGCTATAACAAGGAGGGAGCAAACCCTGTCAAACTGCAAGCTGTTACATGAACCCACCCCTAGTCCCTCTCTCTCTTTCTCTCTCACACACACACACATGCATTATGCAGGCCACTTCATGCGATTCTGTTATTTTGAAATATTAAATCAAAAATTAGGCCATAGAAACATGCCTCCCCTTTTTTCATCATGAGCTTCACCAGCATCAATGTTGGATGGGCTGGTAGTGTGAGCGCTGCCACACTCAGCCATCTTTTGATATAGCCGAGAGTGACAGGCCCCTTCCCACCGGTGAGCCGTGATTATGTATTGCATTCATCAAACGAGAGAGGAGTACGGCTGCACCCTCGCAGACCACGCCGTCATGCCCCGTCCTCCACAACACAAGCCATACCTCAGCTTAGTTTTATTATGGATAAGTGATCTGGGACCAGGGGGAGGCATGGGGTATGCTGCTGGGAGGTGACTGCCAGGCTGCGCTGTGAGATGTGCACTATGCTCAGCTAGTCACTTGATGTCGTCAGATAATTTATTTTTCATTGCCATATGCATCTGCTGCAGAAATGTCTAATTACGGTCGACAAGAGGGTGATGCATTATTTATTGCCATTTAGGGGACATGAGTTATCAGAGGTGAGCTGCTGGTCACATGCTCTTCCACTCTCTGCAGATCAGAGTAGATTAACTTCATTAGGGAGGCTGTAGAGACTTATTCCAGAGCGAAGGCCAGTATGTGTGCTGGTACACACAGTGCTTATTTAGTTTTTGGACTTTCTGAGCTGTACAATGTTCCAAGTATGTTTAATTTACTCATCTACTCTTCTACCTACCTACCTATATGGAAGGCTGAAGTGAAGTGGGCAGCATGATTTTGAGTTATCGTGGGGGCAGCAGTATTCATGTGCTCTCTGATCATAAAGCAGCTCTATATATCTAATACATAGCCTTTATTCAGACCCTGAGCCTTAAAGAGGTAGTTCAACATTTTGGCAAATTGGCCCATTGCCATAATCCCTATAGTTTTAGGAGTAGGTCCATTACCTTTATGTAATTGTCGGTGCAAGCTATTTTTAGAATGGCGGAGCAGAGCTGTGAGCTGCTCACATTCACCACGCTATGAGATAGTAACATAATGTTTCCAGTTTTTTGGCAAGCAGTCTCTGCATTTGCCTCAAAAACAACATAGTCTCATAACGTTCTCTTATTATCTCATAGCGTGGCGAATGTGCAGGTCACAACTTGTCCTTTAGAGCGTTTTGGAGTTTTGGGATTGTGTATTTGATGAGTTTGATGAGGGAAACCATCCCATTAGCCTCTGTAGCTCTGAGCAGCTCACAGCTCTGCTCTGCCATTCTAAAAATAGCTTGCACCGACAATTAAAGGTAACAAAACCTACTCCTAAAACTACAGGGATTATGGCAATTACCACAATGTTGAACTATCCCTTTAAAACCAGTCACAACTTTGTGAGGTCACAACACAGCAGTCACTACTCTCAGCCTCAAACAAATGAACGTGCAAAATATAGAAACTGTAATTTAAACAAATCTACGGTAATATGATGCAATAAAAAAAGACAACTGTTATGAAACAGCATACTGTATCAAGTAAATGCTTGATACGTTCACATAAAACCATCACAGAACATTCCTATAAACATACAGTGCTCAATGCCATTGCATAGAGTCAAATAATAATGATATAGTTCTGAACAAATGTCAGGATAAATAACAATATACACAAAGTAACAAGAACAGTAAATGGATTTGTCTCAGTTGACAGCATGTGATGTAATCTCAAAGCTGAACTCTTGTACGTGGGTTGATGGAAACTCATCTCTGCTCAAAGTCTCCAGTGTCAGATGTGGATGTTTTGCTTGATTTCTGTTTGGCTCCTGCTGATTTCTGCACTCTGACCTTTGGCCTTCTCCATGCGGACGCTGTGAGTGGTTGTGTTCTACCGGCATCAGTTATTATTAAGATAAGTCCATTGCCTGTGTCACAGAGTCCTTGGCGTGATGCACAGAATATCATATTAGGAATAGTTGGTATTTTTGTCTAAAGATCAAGGACTTGAAGGAGAACTTTATCAATTTTTACGCATTAAAGTCTGTTTACTGGTCTCGGGGTGAATAAAAAGCCTTCTGTGGCACCAGAGGGAGTTGCGGGAAATCGGATAATTTATCTCAAACAAAGTCACTTGAGCCAGTGTCAGCTGGGGCTGAATACTGAAAACATTTGAAAATGAAAACATGAAAAAAGAAAGAAAGGAAAGAAAGGGTGGGGCTTTGGAAATTAGTTATTAAAAAAAAAAGAAAAATACTAACTAACAAAACTATGTCAACACAACACTTTGTAGTGGTTGAGCCGGGTTATACCAAGTACAAGTCTCTTAAAGGATCCATCACCTGGTATTTATTTGTTTCAGGTGTTGAAGAGGTCTTAAATGCACATTTTTGAGAAATTAACATGCAACATTCACCTTAATTTATCCCCATTCGTGTACCCAATTTTGCTCTCATGAGAAAAATGCACGATCTGGTTTTACAGAGTTTCATTGAAAAAAAAATCCATGCATTTACCGCGACAACTGAAACCATGGGAACATAAATATAAAATTCCACCAGAAGAGCAAAACTGGCTTTCGTTTTTGTCGTTCAGTAAAAGGTTTATATATAAATAAATAAAATGCTATGCAGACTGATCGGTTCTTTGTAAAACATGTAAATGTGGTGATTTCTGTACGTAGGCTACAGAGCCCCCAGGCAGCTCCGCTTTTCATTCAAACAAACTGCCACAATTGTTAGATTTCATCAGTGAGACCAACATTTATATCCTGAACCAGCCAATGGTAAACCTCTCAAAGCCTGCGGATAAGTTTTAACCATCGGGTGACGACGTAGGGTGGCCGGCCAAGCACGTCAGCAGACCGGCTGGCTGCCTCTGTGATGTCTCGGTCGTTGCTCCACAGGTGGAGCTTCACTCTCTCAGAAAAACGTTGCAGCAAACATCTAAACAGCCGTCATTTGGATCTAAACAGTTACTTTCTCACATCAAAAAATATTAAAACGAGATGTAATAACAGCGATACAGCAGGAAATAAAACTGCTTTTTGCCTGTTTCTCAGCTACCACTACTGCTGCCAGCTGACGGATACGGCGTGCGGGCATCGGCTTCCTGATGACGTCAACGAGAAGCCCAAAACATGTCAGTGACAGAGAAGATAGAGTTATACTGTACATGCAATAACCTGAAAAGAGTGATTTTCAGGTGATGGATCCTTTGACCTGCCACAAGGAGGAAATACACATCACATTAATATTCAATGTCCCCCATTATATATTATTCACATAGTGAAAAATTCAACCAGAAATTCAAATACCCCTGAAACCTAACCCCAGAGTCAAAAACTCCAATATCTCTAAGTTCTATTTGCTCCGGTATGGTCTCTTGCTTTGTTAGAGTGAAGCTTCTTTGCATTGTTCCAGCCAGTTCTGGGAAAACCAACAATTACCTCCTGCTTTATGGCCCAGACAAGGTGACAAGCTCCTGGGAATAGTCAACCTGGGCGACGATTGTTGTCATAAAGTTGATGATGTGGAATCCAACCTGCAACTGGCCGGCAACTGCACGGACCTACAGTACTTCCATTGATTAGCAGGCTTGTGAGTATGCATTATAGGCCTGCATGATATCAGCAAAATTCATGTGAGATGTTACGTTATGTGTAGTGATGTAGCTCAGGTTATGAGGTGTATGTGTTGATCTGTTCTAAAGGTGGAGTTCACTCAAATCAGTTTACAACTGTATCACAGTTTTAACACCAGATTGAGGTTGTTCTTGTGATTTTATACTCATGTTTGTTCCAGCTGCTGATGCTGATGAAAACTCATAGACTGTAAAAAGAATGGACGTAGCATCCGTGACGTCACCCATTGGTTTTGTGCAGTCGTTTTTGTGCCTCAAATATGGCGGTTTGAACAGCGCCATGTTGGATTGGCCGGCCGAGAACCCGCCCACTGGCCTCGAAGCAGCCTGTCTCTGTGCCGCTCCGGACCTGTTGCTGAACGTTTCCGCGCCCTGATTGGCCAGAATCGTATCCAAATAACAGCAAAACGGTAGCGTTAAAAAAAAATTCACCCCCCTCAGAGTGTGTACGGGGGTAGAAACTATCGATTGAGACCAAAAAACGTTATGGTACCAGGCTGTAAATATGTTTTTGAAAGCTGTAAAGTCGGCGATTTTAACATGGGGGTCAATGGAGAGTTGCTTCCAGGAATCGGCGCTTTTTTGAACTGATGAACTTCTCAGACCGACAACTGCCCCCTTGTGAAAACTATGATAAGGTGAAGGGTTGAGATTACTCTCCAGCTGCGTTTTCCCCAAGTCAAGAATACCAGCTTCACAGCTGGCTCATGTGTTGTGTCTGAAATTAGCAACAACACTATTTTCTTGAGGAAGTCTCTGTGAAGTGAAGGAGTTCAGGTGTCTTTAGGCAAATGGAACTGAGCCAGAAGCCAAAGCTCTTCATCTGCTCTCACCTGTAGTCGTGTCCTCTGGGTTGTGACATCAGGAATATAGATCTGGCCATTTGAAATGAGTTCTCTTCGCAGGGTGTCTGGGGTCAGCCATAAAGATAGGGTGAGTAGCACCACTCTGATTAGGAGGCCCCCTGGGTGTCTTCTATTAGAGGTCTTGAGGCATGGTGGAAGGGCCTCGAAGTCGACTGAGAATATGATGGAAAGATCATATTTCTCATCTGGCCTGAGAACCCTAAGGCTGGGCCAGGAGGGGCTGGGAAGAGGGGACATTTGGTCTATTTTGCTTGACGTGTCACTGGAACATGACCCCAGATAGGTGACCGAAAGTGGATGGATGGATGAGTTCACTGATCTAATGCTGGAACATCAACACTGAAAATGATCAATCTGCCTTGGTTGGCTGATGACACATTTTTGAGTGGAATGGCTTCTTATTAGCTCAGACATACACATATGTGTGTATGTCATGTACACTGGCTGTATGGGAATGTGCTATTTACTGTAGTCTTGTAAAATGCACAAGCACATATTTCACACATCAAGACCATATGACCTCGTGCTGTCGGAGCACATCCCCATCACTGGGCCGTGCGCGCTCAGCGATCTGAGAGCATCTGATGGGTGCACTCAGCATAAGCAGCGTGGACGCAGATGTAAGACATGGGGGCTCTGGTTCTGGTCAAGCATGCGGAGGCGAGCCTTAACCAGATTGAACCAATGTCTGGCAGAGTGGTAACATTTTCTACCGATTACATGTACTCCCATGCTGCTGTTGAAACGAGGGTTCCGGATACATTGTGACAGTGTGTGGCTAATGAGATCACTAATGTGCCGTCAGGGCAGAATTAGGTTATCCCCATTTGAATACACACACACACACACACACGCACACACGCACACACGCACACACACACACACACACACACACACACACACACACACACACACACACACACACACACACACACACACACACACACACACACACACACACAGAAACAGTCAAGTCCAACTGTTACTGTGCACGAGACACTGAGCACAACGTGGCGTTCAGGGACCCCACCCAGAGGGGGAGTAACTGAGTTTCACTATGATTTCATTCATAACTGACGGTCGACTAATCAGTTGGAGATTTGTGGTGTAATCAGTCAACAACAACAACAACAACAACAACAACAACAACAACAACAACAACAACAACAACAACAACAACAACAACAGCAACAGCTAAAACTTCCAGTTTATTGTGAACATCAACGCTGTATTTCTTGCTTCTCCTCCAAACATGCTCTGAAGGATCTCCACTGTGTCTTGTTCTTCTCTAGTGAATCTGTCTGGTTGGACCACGATGATGAACACATGAGGACCAGCAGCAGCAAAGCGGCTTCAGCTTCCTCTCTCCTCACCTCCTCCATTCCCATCCTGGTGTGAAACAGACCTGGAGAATCAACAACAGCCTCTGTTTGACCATCGACATCTGTTTCCTTCTGACACTCTGCCGTCACTGAGGCTGGACACAATGTAGACACAATGTAGACACAATTTGTAGACACAATGTAGACACGATGTAGACACGATGTAGACACGATGTAGACACGATGTAGACACAATGTAGACACGATGTAGACACAATGTAGACACAATGTAGACACAAAGGCTCGTCTTCCTAAGATGCTGTTTCCACAGCCGCTCCTTCCAACTCCAGTTTTCCCAACGAGTGCAATCCTGAGATCTGTGGGAGAATATTGAAACTTATTATTGACCATTGACAGACTGTGCAATCTATAATTACAACAGTGTGAGGGAAACAACAACTGTCTGGAAGTCTTTGAACTGAACATAGGAGTGGGTCATGTATGTTAACTGTTTGTCTTGGATGTTATATGTGTAGCCTATGTATTAAATATGTATTTTTGTTTTTATGTATTAAGACTGTGTTGTGTGTTAATGATTATTACTAACTCTAGGCCACTGTAAGGGGTTTAAGGTCATTAAAGGTTGTTTTTGTTTCATAAATGTGTCTAACTGAAGATTTGCTCATCAAACAACAATAATATGATGAAGAGCTGAAAGACTTTTACAATAGTTTCATAATGTTTCTGTGGCACCAAAGACAGAATACATAACAAAAATAACAAACATCGGCAGCGGCCAAATTGTTATTTTTAACATCGGCATCAGCCCAGAATTTCACAATCGGTGCATCCCTATATAGTTGCAACCCTGAAGTGCTCACACAGTGATCTGATTAATGACAATAGAAACATTTTAATTATTATAAATTAAGTGACTGTTAATTAAACAAATCATAATCCTGTCAATATGTAAAAAACCTTAGCAAGCTGACGATGGTGGAGGGCGTGTTGAGTCTCTGCTGCTGTGTGTGTGCTTTTTAATCTCCCCTTTATGATCTACACTGTGGTCACACTAAATAAAATAAACAGGTCCTATAGGTTCTCAGCTACAGTTGGTGGATTCGCTGCAGCTTCTTATTCAAACAAGGGACTTTATCATCAGAGTGCCTCCACTGGTCTACAGCTGGACAACTGGTGAATTGTGTGATTTACCGATGACAGTGAATGCAGCATCCTGCTGCGCGACGTCACGGGAGGAAAAAAAAAGTCACGGCGCGTAATCAAAACAAGTGTATCCGTCTCAATCAAAAGGTGCGCGAGAAGGCGAGAACAGGTGGCTCGGTTTCCTGTAGAGTTTAGTCCCCACGTGTTTCCGGTTACCGGCGGTCATGGCGACGCTGCTCCAGGACCAGGACTCACTCAGAACCTGAACCCCGACCAGAGGAGAACCGGACCGCAGCTCAGAACCTGAACCCCGACCAGAGCAGAACCGGACTGCAGCTCAGGTGTGGAGCTGTGGCGGCGGAGGAGGCCTTGGCCGCATTTATTGATTTATTTAACCGTGGGACTGATGTTGTGGAGCCGCTTCAAGGGGGGAAACCTCCGCCGTGACGGAGGACGGAGAGCCGCCGTGTCAACCGGCTACAAGGAGGGAAAACCTCCGCCGTGAACCGGCTTCCTGGACGAAGAGCCGCCGTGTCAACCGGCTTCAAGGAGGGGAAACCTCCGCCGTGCACCGACCTCCTGGAGGGAGAACCTCCGTCGTGGACCAGCTTCATGGAGAGAGAACCGCCGCCGTGCACCGACCTCCTGGAGGGACAACCTCCATCTTGGACCGACCTCCTGGACGGAGACTCTCCCCGCTGCAAGGACGCGTCCACCGCACATCTCCTGACCCGTGTCCCGGTTCTACAGGTAAGTGCATGCATGGTTCTTTTATTCTTTTTTATTTTTAGTCTGCCCGTGAGCGACTCATGTGCTGTTGTTTGGCTTTGGTTTATGTGTTTGTGTGAGGGTTGATTGAACAACAGAGGCTGGTTTTCATAGCCTATTATTATTACTGTTTCAACAGTTTGGGCAGAAAGTGTAACTCTATGGAGCATTGAGTTATTAGACTGCTGTTGAATCTAGATAATGGACTGGAAACTGAGAGTATAGGCTGCAGTCACTAAATAGCCTGCTGTACCCTGTTGCTGGTTGATGGTTGTTGGGTCGTGTGTCCGTGTTAGCCTGCTGTAGGGTTAGGGTTAGCCTACATAGCCTGCTGTACCCTGTTGATGGTATGCTGGTGGTTGGTTGTTGCTGTTGGTTGTTAGTTGTTGCTGTTAGGTTGTTGTTGTTGTTTGGTTGTTGATTGTCTGGTTTCTGACCATATAGTTTTGTAAAGAAACATCACAGTTTAGGGTAACGGGGTAAGTTGCTGGTTGCTGGTTGTTGCTGCTAGGTTGTTGGTTATTGGTTGTTGATTGTCTGGTTTCTGACCGTATAGTTTTGTAAAGAAACATCACAGTTTAGGGTAACGGGGTAAGTTGCTGGTTGTTGGTTGTTGTTGCTAGGTTGTTGGTTATTGGTTATTGTTTATTGGCTGCTGTTTGTTGCTGTTAGGTTGTTGTTTGTTGCTTATTGGTTGCTGGTTGTTGCTGTTGGTGACCTCTCTGAGGTCAAAGTGTGCGAGTAGATGTTGTGCACCGACTTCCTGGACGGAGAACCTCCATCGTGGACCGGCCTCCTGGACGGAGACTCTCCCCGCTGCATGGACGCGTCCAGCGGACATCTCCTGACCTATGTCCCGGTTCTCCAGGTAAGCGCTGCATGTTTCTTTTTATTTTTAGTCTGCCCGTGAGCAACTCATGTGCTGTTGCTTGGCTTTGGTTTACCGTATTTCCTCTAATAGTAGCCGGGATTTAATTAATAGCCGGGTCTCATATAATGGCCGGGGGCGTTGTTAACACGAACAAATAAAGGCCGGCCGCAAATACAGGCCGGGTAAAAAAAAAAAAAAAAAAAAGATCAGAATGTGATCAGAATCAACCTGTTGACCATATGCGCGGCACGCGCACAGTACGGCCGACTCTGTGGGGGACTTCTCTCTCTCTCGTCAGTCATCAAGGCACAGGTGTAAACCCACCCCCGCTGCCGCCGCCGCCGCCGCCGCCGCAACCCCCCCCCCCCCCCCCCGTCCCGTCATCGCTGCCGCCGCCCCCTCCCCATCTGTCATTGGTGATAAGCAGTTGGGAGAAACGGTACTGCCGGTCCGTCATTTATAGCTAATCACCCACTGAAAAACCCGCGGACTTGGATCGGTTCCGGAGAATATTGCAACACTTTCTAAGCACAGCGGTGCCGTTCAATGAAGTCCTCCTCACGTAATGAGCGCTCATCTTAACGAGGAAGTCTGCTCTCCCGGTGTAAAACTAGTCAATATTTTCCGGTAGCTTTTCATTACAGTCTGCACCGTGCAGAGTTTGTTTGAGCTGCACCTCAGTTTCACGTGTTTTCATTTGATTTACCTATGATGTGTTAAAATAAACGGAGGAGTTAGAAATAGAGGCCCCCCTCAAATAAAAGCCTCCCCCCAATAGAGGCCGGCCTATCCAGGGCAGTTTTGTAAATAAAGGCCCCGGCTACTATTGGAGGAAATACGGTATGTGTTTGTGTGGGGGTTGATTGAACAGCTACAGAGGCTGGTTTTCATATTATTATCATTACTGTTCCAACAGTTTGGGCAGAAAGTGTAACTCTATGGAGCACTGAGTTATTAGACTGCTGTTGAATCTAGATAATGGACTGTAAACTGAGAGGATAGGCTGCAGTCACCAAATAGCCTGCTGTACCCTGTTGATGTTATGCTGGTTGTTGGTTGTTGTTTAGTTGTTGGTTATTGTTTGTTGCTGTTTAGTTTAGTTTTTTGATATTGGTTGTTGGCTGTTGCTTATTGGTTGCTGTTTGCGTGTTGATCGTTGCTTATTGGTTGCTGGTTGTTGCTTTTTAGTTTATTGGTTTTGCTGTTTAGTTTGTTGTTGGTTGTTTCTGTCTGTTTTTGGTTGTTGCTGTTTAGTTTTTGGTTATTCGTTGTTAGTTATTGCTGTTTAGTTGTTGGTTGTTGTTTGTTGTTTCAACAGTTTGGGCAGAAAGTGTAACCCTATGGAGCATTGAGTTATTAGACTGCTGTTGAATGTAGATAATGGACTGGAAACTGAGAGTATAGGCTGCAGTCACTAAATAGCCTGCTGTACCCTGTTGATGTTATGCTGGTTGTTGGTTGTTGTTGTTTGGTTGTTAGTTATTGGTTGTTGCTGTTGGTTGTTGTTGCTGTCTATCTATCTATCATGTGCGCCCCCCCCCCCCCCCCAGTCCCAGCTACCCCACCACCCAAGTGCTGCATATTTCTTTCTTTTTTTATTTTTGGACTGTCGCCCGTGAGCGACTTATCTATCTCTCTATCTATCTACCCCCCCCCCCCCCCCAGTCCCAGCTACAGTCAGAGACCCCACCATCAGTCCCAGCTACAGTCAGAGACCCCACCACCCAAGTGCTATGTTTCTTTCTTTTTTTATTTTGGAGTCTGCCCTCTATCTATCTCTCTCTCTATCTCTCTATCTATCTATCGCCCCCCCCCCAGGCCCAGCTACAGTCAGAGACCCCACCACCCAAGTGCTATGTTTCTTTTTTTATTTTGGAGTCTGCCCTCTATCTATCTCTCTCTCTATCTCTCTATCTATCTATCGCCCCCCCCCCAGTCCCAGCTACAGTCAGAGACCCCACCACCCAAGTGCTATGTTTTTATTATTTTGGAGTCTGCCCGTGAGCGACTCATCTATCTGTCTATCTATCTATGGTCTCGGTCTTTGTTTTTTGGGTCTCGGTCGTGGTCTTGAGCTGAACTGGTCTTGGTAGTGTCTTGGTCTTGGTAGTGTCTTGGTCTCGGATTAGGTGGTCTTGACTACAAGTCTACTGTTTCAACAGTTTGGGCAGAAAGTGTAACTCTATGGAGCATTGAGTTATTACACTGCTGTGGAATCTAGATAATGGACTGGAAACTGAGAGTATAGGCTGCAGTCACTAAATAGCCTCCTGTACCCTGTTGATGTTATGCTGGTTGTTGTTGTTTGGTTGTTAGTTATAGGTTGTTGCTGTTGGTTGTTGCTGTCTATCTATCTATCATGTGCGCCCCCCCCCCACAGTCAGAGACCCCACCACCCAAGTGCTGCATATTTCTTTCTTTTTTTATTTTTGGACTTTCGCCCGTGAGCGACTTATCTATCTCTCTATCTATCTATCGCCCCCCCCCCCAGTCCCTGCTACAGTCAGAGACCCCACCATCGTGCCCCCCCCCCCCCCCCCCCCCGTCCCAGCTACAGTCAGAGACCCCACCACCCAAGTGCTATGTTTCTTTCTTTTTTTATTTTTGGACTTTCGCCCGTGAGCGACTTATCTCTCTCTCTCTCTATCTATCGCCCCCCCCCCCCCCCTAGTCCCAGCTACAGTCAGAGACCCCACCACCCAAGTGCTATGTTTCTTTTTTTTATTTTGGAGTCTGCCCTCTATCTATCTCTCTCTCTATCTCTCTATCTATCTATCGCCCCCCCCCAGTCCCCGCTACAGTCAGAGACCCCACCACCCAAGTGCTATGTTTCTTTTTTTATTTTGGAGTCTGCCCGTGAGCGACTCATCTATCTGTCTATCTATCTATGGTCTCGGTCTTTGTTTTTTTGGTCTCGGTCGTGGTTTCGAGCTGAACTGGTCTTGGTAGTGTCTTGGTCTTGATACTCTGGTCTTGGTAGTGTCTTGGTCTTGATACTCTCTGGTCTTGGTAGTGTCTTGGTCTTGGTAGTGTCTTGGTCTTGGTAGTGTCTTGGTCTTGATACTCTCTGGTCTTGGTAGTGTCTTGGTCTTGATACTCTCTGGTCTTGGTTGTGTCTTGGTCTTGATACTCTCTGGTCTTGGTAGTGTCTTGGTCTTGATACTCTCTGGTCTTGGTTGTGTCTTGGTCTTGGTACTCTCTGGTCTTGGTAGTGTCTTGATCTCGGATTAGGTGGTCTTGACTACAAGTCTACTGTTTCAACAGTTTGGCAGTTTGACTGGAAACTGAGAATATAGGCTGCAGTCACTAAATAGCCTGCTGTACCCTGTTGATGGTATACTGGTTGTTGGTTGTTGTTTAGTTGTTGGTTATTGTTTGTTGCTGTTTAGTTTAGTTTAGTTATTTGATATTGGTTGTTGGCTGTTGCTTTATTGGTTGCTGTTTGCGTGTTGATTGTTGCTTATTGGTTGCTAGTTGTTGCTTTTTAGTTTATTGGTTTTGCTGTTTAGTTTGTTGTTATTGTTTCTGTCTGTTTTTGGTTGTTGCTGTTTAGTTTTTGGTTATTCGTTGTTGGTTATTGCTGTTTAGTTGTTGGTTGTTGTTTGTTGTTTCAACAGTTTGGGCAGAAAGTGTAACTATGCAGCATTGAGTTATTACACTGCTGTTGAATCTAGATAATGGACTGGAAACTGAGAATATAGGCTGCAGTCACTAAATAGCCTGCTGTACTCTGATGATGGTTGTTGGTTGTTACTGTTGGTTGTTAGTTGTTGCTATTAGGTTGTTGTTGTTTGGTTGTTGTTGTTGTTGTTTAGTTGTTGGTTGTTGTTGTTGATTGCCTGGTTTCTGACCATATAGTTTTGTAAAGAAACATCACAGTTTAGGGTAACGGGGTAACTCAACATGAAGAGGGTGAAACATATAATGGTTAATACACAAGAAGGCCTGATATGTTGGTGAAAAGGCAGGGTGTGGGGACATCACAAGTGGTTGAAACACAACGGCCATTACAGCCATCTCGTCCAACCAAGCTGTATATGGTCAGAGAGTATAGGGCCTGTGTGGAGCTGTGAATTTGTCAGTCAAAGAGGCCCCGCCCTCCGTCCTCCATACCTGTACAGAGTATAAACAGGTGAGGAAATCATCTGCACAGAACAAAACTCACACAAGTCTGATAGGATTTAAATTCAGAACATAAAAAAGTGATTTTCTGCAGAGCTGCACGGCTACGTTAACACCCTCGCGATTCAGTTAAAAATTTGACCTCATTCAAAGACTTCCTGCCATCAAGCAGTTGTTTAATTTCCTCAAAATCCAACATTTCAACCCTGATTTCATTTCCTCAAAACCCAACATTTCAACCCTGATTTCATTTCCTCAAAATCCAACATTTCAACCCTGAAGTTGTGTTTCTGCGAGTCATCTGAAGATGTGGAAGCAAAGTCTGTGTCTGCTGTCTGTTCTGTCTATGATCGTCACAGGTAAGAGTCTTGTAAGTGGTAAGTGTTTTTGCATGTTCTTGCGTTCACGGCATCACCGTCTCTCTTCTGGGGACGAGGCAGGTTTCATCGTTGTGTTGTCATGTGTATCAGCAAGTTCAGCCTTGGATAATGTCTCGTGTCTGTCTCCTGCACTCGGTCTCGTTCCTAACTTCACTGCTAAGCTAATGTTGGAGTTAACTAGCATCACTGCTAAGCTAATGTCGGAGTTAACTAGCATCACTGCTAAGCTAATGTTGGAGTTAACTAGCATCACTGCTAAGCTAATGTTGGAGTTAACTAGCATCACTGCTAAGCTAATGTTGGAGTTAACTAGCATCACTGCTAAGCTAATGGTGGCGCTAACTAGCATCACTGCTAAGCTAATAGCGGATTTGACTGGAGGGAGAACAAAATGTTTAGAGCCAGTAGATGTCGTGCACCGGCCTCCTGGACGGAGAACCTCCATCGTGGACCGGCCTCCTGGATGGAGAACCACCATCGTGGACCGGCCTCCTGGAGGGAGAACCTCCATCGTGGACCGGCCTCCTGGACGGAGAACCTCCATCGTGGACCGGCCTCCTGGACGGAGAACCTCCATCGTGGACCGGCCTCTCCCTGCTGCGTGTCCAGCGGACATCTCCTGACCTGTGTCCCGGTTCTCCAGGTAAGTGCTGCATTTTTACACACACACACACACACACACACACACACACACACACACACACACACACACACACACACACACACACACACACACACACACACACACACACATTGACGTCGTAGTCTATGCCCGCGCTGCAGTACGCTACACGCATACACTTTCATGAAAGTAAGAGTATAATTGATGAAATAACACTGGACGAGGATTGTCTGAATTCAGTTATTATTATTTTTTTGATAATGTTAAATGTAATGCCTCACCAACAGCGCCAGCAGGAGTGTTAAAGTTTGTAAACTCACAACTATCTGAACCACACATCTCATTGGGGAATCAAACATCTACAAACTTGGATTAATGGGTGTAAAAGCTGAATTATTGGGTGTAAAAGCTGAATTATTGGGAGGAAATGCTGAATGCCTCCTAAAACCGGAAGGCTACAGCTGATCCTCAGGTGCACTTTAATGAAGTCCTGAGGGCAAATTGTAAATTGTTGAATCATGATGTTGAAGCTGCAGATGTAATCATATCTTTTGATTATCCCAATTTTGACATTGACAAGAAAATGTTTTAAGTTTGGTTGGGAAGATCTTGGAATTACAAGACATCCCCAGTCACCTCTGGGCAAAAAGTAAACATGATGCTTTCCTGATTGAAAATTGTGAGCCTGTTGCTATGACAATTAAATTAAATTACAGGCCCTGTTGTAGCCAGTATCCTCTCAGACGGAGCAGTTGAAGGCGTTAAGCCTGTGTTTGATGCTTTGTTGAAAGCTGGTGTAAGTGCACCATGGGCTGGTTCTCCAGTGAAAACCCCCATTTTTCTGGTACGTATATTGGACCTGAGGGCGAGCCTGTGGAGATTGTGTAAGACCTGCAAGGTGTAGATGCTGCTGTGCAGGCCAGGGCGCCGACGGTATCGAATACACAAACTATTTTGTTTCGAAGTCCAACAACCAGTAAATGGTTTTCAATTGTGGATCGTTCCAACGTTTTTATGTAGAATGACAGTCAATTTTGGGTTTGCCTTTTGCTTTGGGTTTTTGTGATGAAAAGAAGTCTGCGTTCACTCGGTTGTGTCAGAGTTGGTGAGAATCTTAGTTGCTGTGAAACGATTTATTACTTTGCTCTGATGGACAGCCTGGAGTCTCTGGTGTTGCCAGAGGGAAGCGCTTGTTGCAGTATGTTGATGGTACCGAGACTGCAAGTGAGACCAGAGAAGGATGCGTTAAAGCTGCTCTGGCTCTTTGACCCATCTGGCTGGACAGGGGCACTAGGCCAGCCTGTCCAAACTGCAGTTTGTTGCCACAAAGGTCACATTTTGGGTCATGTTATTTCAGCGGAGGGAAGATCCCTCGCATTCAAAAGAAATGAAAAAAATAATTAAAGTAAGGTAATGTTTTTGGCCATGATAAGCTAGCAGACATTGGGTCGTTCATTGTGCAGTAATTTAGGCACCATTGGCAGCAATTGCTTATGGGAAAGGCCTAAGAGCTCAGACCCTGTCACTTAGATTTGACACTGACGACTGTGGAGACTGACAAAGTTTCCAAGTGACTTTAACCTCAGACACTTGGACTACCTGACTGCTCATGACCTTTGACCAGGACTGTTGACGAGAGGGGTGGGATTGCCATTATGACTCTGACTGAAATGTACTGTTTTTAACCCTGCTGCTCTTCTGCCAACAGCCCGTGTTGGAAAGCCACATGACTATGTGGCCGCCATAATATCTGTTTCCTCCCACAGGCCAAAGTTAAAGGGTACTCAAGTTAAAGGTGCATTACAGATGTTACTGGTTCAAAATTGCGGACTTCTCGCGTGATTCACGCGAGACGGCACAAGCCTCAGGCATTTTTTTCTTTGGCGAGACAAGAGACAAGCCGCAGTGTGCCAAAACAACCACCAGGTGGCATCTGTGAGAACGGAGGACGACAGGCGGATGAATCAGTGATCTGTGCAGTAATCCACTGCTTAAACTATAGGCCATTTAACTAGAACTACCCTGCCTAAATCACAGAAACTATTGTAATATGATAAAACTTAAGGCTTATTGGGGTTTTAAATATAACGTCACTGCAACATGCGTAGGCTACTTGTCGGTGTTGTGCTGTCTCTCGCTCCTGTTTCCCAGGTAAGAGGGGGACAATAGCCACCTAGGGCTGGGCGATAAAACGGTAGGCTATAAATTCTGAAATAACTTTTCTTACATATAAATATGAGACGTGGTCGTGTTTCATTCATCCATGTTTTGGCAGACAATACAAATAGCGCACTCACAATAAAACAGTGCGATTGGTTGAAAGCTGATAATTAGCCATGTGCTTACAAGCTGATTGGCCGAAACCAAGAACAAAGCCGTGTGAATGGCCAATCGCTATGTGTTAAGAGCCGACATGTAAATCAGCTGTTTCGATGGGCGTTAACAGCGCGGAGATGAATAGAGGTGTTAATCTCCGCTCATCCAGTACTTTGCAATGGGTGTTTGTGGACTTCACTCTTCAGACAAAAGTCCTGCCCCCTCCCCCCACAGCAGTTGAACAGAAAAACCGGTTCTTAACAGTAGCTCACACTTGAGTTCATAGGCTAAATGAAGAAATTTTGTTGTGTATCATGTAATAAATTTCGCATGTAGGCTAAGGGGAGCTGAACATAAAGCCTCCATTCAAAACTCCAAGACACATGTATTGAATGTTTACGTTTATTTACGTGGTCTATGGCAATTTTCATACACACATTGAACAATATAAAATGAAACACACACACACGCCTCCTTTGATGTCAACTGGCACAGAGCATGAAGCTTGATAACCAGCTTCGTACCGTGTTAACTCGGACCGGGGCTTGAGGTTTTAACCCGGACTCCTTCCTGTCCAGGCCGGCTGGCTGACGGTGTCACCGCTCTATTATCACTGGCTGTTTGTGTTGTCTGTCAAAACATGAATGAATGAAGCCAATCGACTTTGTATCGGCCGCGTCTTCTATCGAGGGAAAGTTATTCTATCCTATATCGCCCAGCCCCAAAGTGACAGACCCGACGCGTTCATTCACAAGAAATCATCCAGCTGCACTCTCATACAAGGTGCGGAGTGAGAAATCTGCGGCACTACTGTTGGCTCATTTTAAAAACACAGTTTGGAGCTAACGAGACAGAGGACCGAAAAAAGAGAGTGAGACGTATAGCCTACTGTAGCTGCCGTCGTTACAGTGTGTCATTGGAAAAACTATAGGCTACTGTATTATTTACTGTCTGCAGCTCGTTCTCCTTTCATCCTATTCTACCTGTATCATGAACAGCGCCGCCACTCCCCATCGCGGCTACATTGTGTGACGTGTCAGCATTGTCCCCAAAACGTCTGAGCAGTATTTAGTACGGTGCTGCCACCTAGAGGAAAACAGTGGTGGTGAAAATTCTCGCGTTCGCGAGATCCTGCAGTGCGAGACAAACCCCGCAATTTTGAACCAGTAACATCTGTACGTGGGTTTTGACTTTTGTAGAATGTTCATTTTCAGGATGTTGGACACGTTTGAGTGAATGGAGACGACTTCAACAGAATTTATATGATCAGCATCAGATGATGTATTTGGATGAAATGTTGATGCACATTGCTGTTTGAAAGTTCACATTAACAACATTGACCTTTTCTTTTAGGTGTTACCAGAACAGATGCAGCTGCACATGTAGCTTCAAGGCTACTTTTGTCTCATAAATTGTATGTCCGTTGTTTTTCTGTTACAAAAAAGGGGGAATAATTGATGATTGAATGATTGAAGTATGCATGGAGTCACTGGCCAGTGTGTGGATGAATGATATGGTATTGGGTGTTCTAGTTGTTGTTTGGTTGTTGGGTTTTCCTGTTTGTTTTTCGTAAAATTTTACCAACAGGTGGAGGTTTCCCTGCAGGAGCCAGCAGACAAAGCTGAGTGACCGCAGGTCAGACGACTGTATCGTGGTGAACGACCATGGCGTCCCTGTGAACAGCTCGGGTGCAGCCAAGGGGTGGCGACCACACTCCTCTTCCTCCATTCCCTCTCCTCCCCCTTTTTTGTTCTTTTTTTGGCCCCACTCCCACTGTTTAATTACCTTAAAACTGGCATTAACTCCATTAACACCATTTCTAAATCAATAAACATGACCTGGACTTGCATTGCTGCAACCCCATTCCACCTACACCCCCCCCCCCCTTTTTTCTCGTTTCTCTTGCCATATTCACAGCTCATTGTCCTATAGGATACCTTGCACTTTCAGACTCCAGCACTTTACTGCCAACACTAGCTCTGATTGTAATGTATTGTGAAATGTGACTGTGATTGTAATGTAAATATTGTATTTTTCCTAACCTGTTTGTCTTTATATTTTAGCTGAGGGGACTGCCAGTGGAAATTAGCTAGTAAGCTACATTTGGGTGCATTTACCCTTTGTTCTTAAATGTGTAATGTACATTGGGCCTCATTCACCAATATCTTCTTAAGAATCTTCTTAGATTTTTTCTTAAGTTGTTCTTAAGAAGTTCCTTAAGAAAACCCTACTCCAGATTCATCAACGCATTCGTCAGCCTCAGAATTGTTCGTAGCTGTGTTCTTAAGCCACCTCTTCGTACATTGAGGGCGTGTGCCAGGTAAATCTAATTGACATAGGTTCAGCATAGGTAACAACCCCATTCAATGCCCATAAAAGGGCATTGAAGGGGTTGTATTTAGTTTTCAAGGTTTTTGTGTAGTTTTATGGACGTTGTTGTGTCGGGAACAATGCATGCATGCATCGTGTGAACGTGAGAGTGCGCCCCAGGCAAATTCAATCCAGGACTATTTACAGTAGGCTGTAAAAATGTTCTTATTGACGTTGTGTCCGGTAAACTCTAGACTGTCTCCCTTCAGGACACTTGGATTGCAGTGGACGAGCAGTGTGGAGGAATATTAAAGGGTTGTTGTGTAGTTTTATGGATGTTTTTGGTGTTTGGTGTTTGATGTTTCCGGTCTCCTGTTTGGCTCGGCAGCGCCCTCTGCTGGTCAGAGTCAGGAACAGCACCGTGGTGTTCAATATTTCTCCACCAAGATGGGATGAATGGATGGAGAGATTTCTTTATTTCCATACCACAGTATAAAAGACAGGAGATACATAATTGATTAATACATTTTAAAACATAAACAAGGAAAGGTTACTGAACGCTCAGGTGCCAGCTCCAACAGCTCCTCTTGCTCGATATCCAGCGTTTTTCCGAACTTTTAACCCTCCAGCCATCCGTAGCGCTGCTCTCTTCATGCCACCATGCTCTGTGTGTGTGTGTCTCCGTGCGTCACCCTAACCTGCCCAGAGGAGGCGGGAACGAGCTGACTTTCTCCTGTCCAGAATGAGCGAATGAAATCGCTTCCTTCTCACAGAAACACTACTCAACTGGAAGCTGAGCTTTGGGATTACTCAAATGAAGCTGATGTTTCTACTTCTTCCCAGCTGATGTTTCTTCTTCTTCCCAGGTGATGTTTCTACTTCCTTCCCAGGTGATGTTTCTACTTCTTCCCAGCTGATGTTTCTACTTGAGTCCCAGCTGATGTTTTACTTCTTCCCAGCTGATGTTTCTACTTCTTTCCAGGTGAGGTTTCTACTTCCTTCCCAGCTGATGTTTCTACTTCTTCCCAGGTGAGGTTTCTACTTCCTTCCCAGCTGATGTTTCTACTTCTTCCCAGCTGATGTTTCTACTTCTTCCCAGCTGATGTTTCTACTTCTTCCCAGCTGATGTTTCTACTTCTTCCCAGGTGAGGTTTCTACTTCCTTCCCAGCTGATGTTTCTACTTCTTCCCAGCTGATGTTTCTACTTCTTCCCAGCTGATGTTTCTACTTCTTCCCAGGTGAGGTTTCTACTTCTTCCCAGGTGAGGTTTCTACTTCTTCCCAGCTGATGTTTCTACTTCCTTCCCAGCTGATGTTTCTACTTCTTCCCAGCTGAGGTTTCTACTTCTTCCCAGCTGAGGTTTCTACTTCTTCCCAGGTGAGGTTTCTACTTCTTCCCAGGTGAGGTTTCTACTTTCTTCCCAGGTGAGGTTTCTACTTCTTCCCAGCCGATGTTTCTACTTCTTCCCAGCTGAGGTTTCTACTTCTTCCCAGCTGAGGTTTCTACTTCTTCCCAGCTGAGGTTTCTACTTCTTCCCAGGTGAGGTTTCTACTTCTTCCCAGGTGAGGTTTCTACTTCTTCCCAGGTGAGGTTTCTACTTTCTTCCCAGCTGATGTTTCTACTTCTTCCCAGGTGAGGTTTCTACTTCTTCCCAGGTGAGGTTTCTACTTCCTTCCCAGCTGATGTTTCTACTTCTTCCCAGCCGATGTTTCTACTTCTTCCCAGCGGATGTTTCTACTTCTTCCCAGCGGATGTTTCTACTTCTTCCCAGTCGATGTTTCTACTTCTTCCCAGCTAAGATTTCTACTTCTTCCCAGCTGAGGTTTCTACTTCTTCCCAGGTGATGTTTCTACTTTCTTCCCAGCTGATGTTTCTACTTCTTCCCAGGTGAGGTTTCTACTTCTTCCCAGGTGAGGTTTCTACTTCCTTCCCAGCTGATGTTTCTACTTCTTCCCAGGTGAGGTTTCTACTTCCTTCCCAGCTGATGTTTCTACTTCTTCCCAGCTGATGTTTCTACTTCCTTCCCAGCTGATGTTTCTACTTCTTCCCAGGTGAGGTTTCTACTTCCCTCCCAGCTGATGTTTCTACTTCCTCCCAGCTGATGTTTCTACTTCTTCCCAGCTGATGTTTCTACTTCTTCCCAGCTGATGTTTCTACTTCCTTCCCAGCTGATGTTTCTACTTCCTCCCAGCTGATGTTTCTACTTCTTCCCAGCTGATGTTTCTACTTCTTCCCAGGTGAGGTTTCTACTTCTTCCCAGCTGATGTTTCTACTTCTTCCCAGGTGAGGTTTCTACTTCTTCCCAGCTGATGTTTCTACTTCTTCCCAGCTGATGTTTCTACTTCTTCCCAGCTGATGTTTCTACTTCTTCCCAGCTGATGTTTCTACTTCTTCCCAGCTGATGTTTCTACTTCTTCCCAGCTGATGTTTCTACTTCTTCCCAGCTGATGTTTCTACTTTCTTTCCAGGTGATGTTTCCGTTTCCTTTTCAGATGATGTTTCTACTTCCTTCCGAAGAAGAACAGCGATAACGTCTTTTCCTCCAAGAAACTCAACAAGCGCCGACTCTTGCTCTTGTTTAAGTTCTGTAATTGATGGTATTTCATTTAGAACTTCCCTTACTGCTGTTTTTACGCCGCTGTTTGACGCTCCGCCATGTTTGTTGTAGGTGAGTCCAGTCCATGTAGTGATGTTTTCAGGCCCTGATTGGCCAACGTTCTGTGTCAATCACAGCGGCGATGCTGATTGGCTCGGTAGACAGACGATTTCTGGTGAAACGGTTACAACGGGGATGAGGCCAGACTCCCCCTGTGAAATGAAATGAAATGCATTTCCGGGGGAGGATTTATAGATTTAAAGCAGTTGAGTCTGTATGCTGTTATTACTGTCACCATGACAACAGAGATCTTTGAATATACTGACTGTAACCCAAACCAGCATCACTGTAACCACGGCAACCAAGATCAATTTCCTATTCCAGAGGGTTGGATGATGGATGGATGGATGGATGAATGGATGGATGATTGGATGGGTGGATGGATGGATGGATGCATGGATGATTGGATGGATGGATAGGTGGATGGGTGGATGGATGGGTGGGTGGATGGATGGATGGATGTTTTTGTTTCTTGTTGGATGTAGTGAAGGACGGAGGAGGAGGAGGAGGAGGAGGAGGAGGAGGAGGAGGAGGAGGAGGAGGAGGAGGAGGCGCTGAGGCTCAGCTGGTTTACTCCAACATCACTCTGATCAGGAACACCTCCTGTGAGTCCACCTCTCTCGGCTCCATTGATCTGATCAGTTTTGTCTCTGATCATCTTCAGGTCTGATAATGTTGTTTCTGTCTCCACAGCGCCGCCTGCGGACCGGAGCAGCTCCCCGAGGAGGAGGCGGCAGCAGGAGCAGGAGGAGGAGGAGCCAGGTGAGTGTGACACACAGAGACTCTGAGCTGATGACATCAGTCAGACAGGGAACTGATCTCAGGTCAACACCTTGTGTGATGTCATCCCTCAGGGACAACTGTCCTCCGAGAACCGGCAAAGGAAGGCTGGATTTGGAGGAGGAGCCTTCGACAGGGACAGGCCTGGTCACAATGATGTGACATCAGCAGCAGCAGCTGAACTGCGACACAGCTGATGAAACAAGTGATGAAGATGTTCCTTTTACCACAGAAACCAAACAGACACCGTCATGAACCTTCATCAACATCATAGACTGTAAAAAGAATGGCCGTAGCATCCGTGACGTCACCCATTGGTTTTGGGGAGTCGTTTTTATGACTCAAATATGGCGGCCTGAACAGCGCCATGTTGGGATTGGCCGGCCAAAACCCCGCCCACTGGCCTCGAAGCAGCCTGTCTCCAGACCGCTCCGGACCTGTCACTCAACATTTCCGCGCCCTGATTCGCCAGAATCTTATCCTAATAACAGTAAAACTGTAAAAAAAAATCACCCCCCTCAGAGTGTGTACGGAGGTAGAAACTATCGATTGAGACCAAAAAACGTCCTGACACTCGTCTCACCGTTCTTAATGAGGCACTGACCATGTGGGGTTATTCCACTAGTGTTGATTCCTGAACTCTAAGTGTGTTGTGTTGTTTAGAAATTAATATGAACTTGTTTTCTTTTGCATTATTATTGTTCGAGGTCCAAAAACACTTAGTTATTTTGAGCAGGTGTCATTTTCAGCAAATCAATGCTCTAAACGACAATATTTTTATTTCAAATTTGGGAGAAATGTTGTCAGTGGAATAAACAGTGAAAAGTGTTCATTTTACCCAAACGCACACCTACAGTACATGTCTTTCATTCTCTGGTCCAAACCCACCGCTGCAGACGGTTTGACTGCTTTGAATTGGTGTCCTGAAGATGCAAGTCAAGTCAAGAGATCTTTATTGTCCCCGAAGGGCAATTTGTGGTGCAGCCCGCAGCATAAACACAATAAATAAAAACAACAACACAATAGAACACCATACAATAACATACATACACTAATGATGAAATCAGTAAAATACATAGCCAACAATTTGTGATAAAGTGCAACAATAATGCCCAGCGGGAGAACAGGAGTTAAAGTGCAGCAGTGCCACTGGATGAGACGGAGTAAAAGTGACCACAGAGCTAATTGTTAAGAAGGCCAACGGCCACTGGATCCCAGGAAGTTTTAAATCTATTAGTCCTGCATCTTGGCACATGAAATCTGCGTCTGGATGGGAGCAGCTTAAATTCAGGTGCCATGGGGCGACGAGGGTCGGCCAGGACAAGTCTGGCTTTATTCAGGGCCCTAGTTTATACACGAAGGAAATATCTCTTAGTGGAGCGCCAACAATCTTACTGCACACTCTGACGATGCCCTGAAGTCTGTTCCTCAGGTTAATTGACCCAAACCAACAAATAAAAGCAAAAGTCATGACGGATTCGATAAAACAAGAATAAAACATTTCCATAAATTTAGAGTCCATGTTTAAACGAAGAAAGTCCATGCGCTGGTTGGCCTTTTGGCAGAGACGAATATTAGAAAGAAAATTAGAAATGTTAGTGCCTTCAACAGTTATATATTTATATATATTTCCTTCTTTGTTCTGTTAAACCTGACCTCTGTAGTTCTGGTGTCTCTGTGTCTCTAACCCTCTACGGATGGAAAGTAGCTGCTAAATCTGCTACAAAGCATCTTCTCTCATCTATTTTGTATATTGTCCCTGATACAAATAAACGTATTAAATTAAACTAAACTCTCTTCCATGTGCATTTGTTTCCAACGAAGCCAGTGAGAAAACGTTGTTTATCATCTGCCATGTTGCCATGTCTGTGTAGTCTGACCTCTCTCCTCTCTGACCTCTCTCCTCCGTCGGACGCCGGAGCTCCGACGGAGGAGAGAGAGGAGCCGCTACTGCTCCAGAGGGGCGATCAAACAGCTGATTAATGCGCATCAATATACGTAATAAAAGCAATCGGGCCATATAGCAGTTGCAAGTCATTGTACGCCTTTACATAAAATGATGGAGGATTTTCTTTCTTTTCTTTTTTTTTTCCTTTGTGCACGTCGCGGGCCGTAAATTGCCCACGTCTGGGTTATGGTGATGGGACAGTTTGACTAAATGTTGAACTATCCCTTTAATAATGTATTGCAAATTACTGAAGAGCGGTTCTCTAGAAGGCTGTGTGGAGATCAGAGGAGTTTTATGTCTGGTATGACAGATACTGTATATACTGTATATGACAGAAACTAAAGAATTTATATCATCAACATTCATAATTGCAGGTTTTTGAAGGTGAGGGTCTGAGCTTACATGTGGTTCAGTGCAGTAACCAGTCTAACAAATGGCTTCGTAAAGTAACAAAGGTGTTTGAGGTTTGTTGTGTAAATGTTGTGTAAATGCTGCAACACAGAGACTGCAACAGGAAAGAAAAGGATCTGTTCAAGTAGAATAGAGTGATATACTGTAAGTTAGACACACTGCAAGAACTCTACATCTGTCCAAGAATATTTGTCTCATTTCTGTCAAAACTAAACTCTTTCCACTTTAAATCAGACTCATCACCTAAAAATCATCTTGTTTTCAGATCATTTTCACTTGTTTCAAACTCATTTTCACTGTAAATCAGTATAAAATCTTCCAGTGAAGCAGGTTTTCAGTGTTTGTAATAACAAAGAAAAACTTGCTCCACATCAGATTTTTCTACTGATTTCCAGTGAAAATCTGCTGAAAGACGTAAAAAGTGACAAAAGCTGCTTTGAATGTGATGTATAATGAGATGAGTTTAGTGTAGTGATAAGACAGGTGTTCTTCCTGCCGGGGGCGGAGCCGTGGCTCCTCCTGTCGGGGGCGGAGCCGCGGCTCCTCCTGCCGGGGGGCGGAGCCACTCTCAGGTCAACGGTCGCTTCACTACGACGCCGTTACACAACCAAACATCACGTTCACTTCTTCTTCTGCAGCTCTCGGCTTCAGTCCAACGACAGGCGCTCGCACAAACACTGAACAACTCCCACACACACACACACACACACTCTCCCTCTCTCCCTCACACACACACACACACACACACACACACACACACACACACACACACACACACACACACACACGCGCGCGCACACACACGCACGCACGCACGCACACACACACACACACACTATGGCGGAACAATCGTGTCAAAACAACTGTAAGGACGCGCAGATATGTGTGTGTGCACGCATGGTTAAATTGTTAGGCGTGCGTGCGTGCGTGCGTTGTTACGCGCAGGTTGTATTTCACACGTGACAACAAGCTGGGTACGTATGAACGTGTGTGTGCACGTCTGACAGTCACTGTTTGACAAATTATGTTACGCGTTCACACACACGTGCGGTCGCAGACTCTGTTGCTGCGCAGCAGGAAGTGGATTTGCAGCGCGTGCAACACTGCGCGTCACTTGACGTGTAATGTAGTTGGACTTTTCATTTTTTGGAAACTTCGCGGCCAGCTCCCCGGAGCCACACTCTCCTCCACGCCCCCCCCACCCCCGCTTGCGTCCGCTGAGCCGCTGTGGACCGTGGTCTATGCCATCACTCCACCAGAGTTCCCCGGGTCACGCTGCTGCTCCGCCCCGCCGAGGAGGCAGCTCACAGCGGCCAGCGGCCTGTCCAGATGGAGGCTGGAGGAGGAGGCAGGCAGCTCACAGCGGATCGCTCCGTCCCGCACCGGGGAGCGACGTCGGCTGTGAGTCCCACAACCCTGCCAGTTTCCCCGGACCTGGGCAGCCCTGACCCGGGTCCAGACCCCCAGCCCCAGGCTCTGGGGGGGTCCCGCAAACCTGCCAGTCTCCCCGGTCCTGGGCAGCCCTGACCCGGGTCCAGACCTCCAGGCTCTGGGGGGGTTGTGGCCTCTTTCTTTTTTTCTCTTTTTTTTTTTTTTACAGCTGCGATACCCTCTCTATAGCTGCGATACCCTCTCTCTTTTTTTTCTTTTCAGCATGCCTATCACCAGGGAGTGGTGTTCTTAATCTCAACAATTAAACTACTAAGTCACACACAAAACTGCCATGATAAACAAACAGAACTATGTTGCAGTTTGTTTGTCGAGTTACCTGTCACCTTCAGCACCACGGACAGCGCCGCGGATGAGCCGCGGAGCAGCAGCAGCTGTCTCTCTCTCGCACACACACACCGCTGTCCGTGGTGCTGTGACACTCGGTCCCTGGACCGTCGACTACATGACGATGGGACTCCCCCGGACCCAGGTCCGGGGAGACTGGCAGGATTGTGGGACTCACAGAGGCAGTAGCGGCTGCGGCGACGTCGCGATCCGTCGCCTGCTCCGGGCGCAGGCAGCTCATAGCGGCCTCCTCCAGCCTCCATCTGGACAGGCCGAGGAGGCCGCTGTGAGCGTCGCCGCAGCCGCTACTGCCGCTGTGAGTCCCACAATCCTGCCAGTCTCCCCGGATCTGGGCAGCCCTGACCCGGGTCCAGACCTCCAGGCTCTGGGGGGGTCCCGCAGCCCTGCCAGTCTCCCCGGTCCTGGGCAGCGCTGCTCCGGGTCCGCGCGTCGTATGTGCTGTTAATTAACGAGTGTTTATGGATAATGAAAACGTAAAGTCCCATCGTCATGTAGTCGACGGTCCAGGGACCGAATGTCACAGCACCACGGACAGCGGTGTGTGTGTGCGAGAGAGAGACAGCTGCTGCTGCTCCGCGGCTCATCCGCGGCGCTGTCCTTGGTGCTGAAGGTGACAGGTAACTTGACAAACAAACTGCAACATTGTTCTGTTTGTTTATCATGGCAGTTTTGTGTGTGACTTAGTAGTTTAATTGTTGAGATTAAGAACATCACTCCCTGGTGACAGGCATGCTGAAAAGAAAAAAAAGAGAGAGGGTATCGCAGCTGTAGAGAGGGTATCGCAGCTGTAAAAAAAAAAAAAAAAAAAAGAGAAAAAAAAAGAAAGAGGGTTGTGGGACTCACAGCGGCAGTAGTGGCTGCGGCGACGTCGCTCCCCGGTCCGGGACGGAGCTATCCGCTGTGAGCTGCCTGCTCCCCGGAGCAGGCAGCTCACAGCGGCCTCCTCCTCCAGCCTCCATCTGGACAGGCCGCTGGCCGCTGTGAGCTGCCTGCCTCCTCCTCCAGCCTCCATCTGGACAGGCCGCTGGCCGCTGTGAGCTGCCTCCTTGGCGGGGCGGAGCAGCAGCGTGACCCGGGGAACTCTGGTGGAGGGATGGCATAGACCACGGTCCACAGCGGCTCAGCGGACGCAAGCACAGGGTGTGGAGAGTGTGGCTCCGGGGAGCTGGCCGCGGTGGAGCGAAGTTTCCAACAAATGAAAAGTCCAACTACATTACACGTCAAGTGACGCGCAGTGTTGCACGCGCTGCAAATCCACTTCCTGCTGCGCAGCAACAGAGTCTGCGACCGCACGTGTGTGTGAACGCGTAACATAATTTGTCAAACAGTGACTGTCAGACGTGCACACGCCGCTTCATACGTGCACAGCTTCTTGTCACGTGTGACAGATGTTGCGCACGTCGTTTCCGCGTACGCGTGAACGCCTGACAAAAATACTCATAAATGTTTAATCAGCTTCATGCGAGCGTTAATGCGTGCGTTTGCTACAAAACGCATGAATGATTACGCGTGACCACTACGCGTAGTGTGATTACCGGCGTGCAGCAGTCATCACACGTGAACGTGCGCGTGAACGGGGGCCATTATAAGTCAATGAGGAAACTACATTACATGTCAGACGCTGGCTCCTGCACAGGCGTCAAAGCACGCGGGTGTGACACGTTCAGTTGACATATGCGCACGTAATATAACACGATTGTGCCGGCATACACACACACACACACACACACACACACACACACACACACACACACACACACACACACACACACACACACATGCACCATTCACTCTATCTCTCTTACACACACACTCTGCAGTTTTTTTTTATTTAGGTGCACTGTATGTAAATATGACGTGCCTTTGAATTCAAAGCTCAGCCTTACACTATTACGAACCGCCGGCTGATTCCGTCTTTTTAGAGATACACTTTTACCCCGATTTAAAGGTGTTAGCTACAGGTTTAATTCCTCCAGGCCAGGTGTAGCAGCACTCACATTTGCCCACTCTCGCTCTGCCTACTGGTTGCCAGGTACGCCCAAGGGGGTAGATCGGACTACAGGCAGGCGGAGCTCACAGTCGGCCATATTGAAACAGGCAACTTGCCTCTGACTCTGGCTGCAGTTATAGCAGTAGATGGTGATCCATCATCTTCACAAAAAAAACGATTCATAACTCTGTGAAAAATGAATCAGTATGGAGCTATTACTTCAACTATTTGCATAATGTCACTAGTATGTTACCTTTACAAAAAAAAAGTACATGATTAAAATTATCCGTGATTTTGAGTGTGCTGCATCATAACTGCATAGACGTTCATAAAAAATCAAACCGTTTTGAAATAGGACAAAAACTGAGCAAGTTCTGGTCATTATAGCAGAACATGCACCATAGGCTTATAATGCTCTGAGGGAGAGAGTTGCCTGTTCCAAGATGGCTGCCGTTCTGACTACGTTGTGTCATTGGGCAGCAGCGGTGGGTGAGTCATCTAGTTTTTATATATATATATCTATGGGTACGCCTATAAGGAGCGGCTAGTAGCTAAAGCTAAGCTAATGCTAACCATATTTAATGAGCAGCAGCTCCGGTGTTGACAGTTATATAACATAACAAAATTATTTATACATATTATTTTTTCAGTAAATTTATACTTTTATTCTGCACCCCTATAGATGTTTTGTGGATGTATTATTTTTGAAAAATTAATTGTTTTGATGAAAAAGTTGTAGCTATGACCTTTAAAACAACATGTCAGTGTACCTTTTGTTGGTGTCTTCTGGCTCTCCCTCTGGCTTTTTCCCCTCAGTTACTTCAATGCTTTGGGCCTGTTGTCTTTGGATATTATCTGTCCTCTGCACCAGACCCATGGTCGCTTTTCCTTCCTTTTCTCTCTCGTATCTGAGCAAAAACAACAACAACAAGCTAGCATAATGCACAGTGCTACAGTAGCCATGACTGGCAGTTTTTTGTTACAAATTTATGCCACTGTGAGTGTTTAATTCAACATGGTGACTGCATTGAAAGGAAAAAATATGTAGTTTGGGGGCACACACACACACACACACCGCCTCACAGCTGGCCGCAGCTGTCACAATAAACAATATCGCATTTGAACTGCAAACACGTCTCTATGCCACTAAAAGCATCAGTGAGCAGTGTCCATAGATCTGTTATAGAGACAGTCTGTGATGTAGTTTCTCAGGATCTGGAGAAACTTTTGCAGGATCTCTAGAAATCGTAATCATTTTTTCCCCCACCATGTCCCCTAAGGGGCTCCGTAATAGAGTGTAGCTAGTCATACTGGAAAAAGAAAAGCTGAAGCAGCAGCAGAGATAGACTTATTTTTACCCAGAGGGGAAAATATGTATGAGTTAGATATATTCTGTCCCCCCACACTAATGTGTAGATAATGCCCCCATTGTATACACTACTGTATGTTGTATTATTTGTCCGTTCTTATGAATATATAAATGAATGAGTAAATCAGTATTATGTCCTTATGAGTATTCTTGGCAATCTGCTTCTATATGTCATATACCTTGCCTGTCACCAATCACCAAATATATAGCCGTATAACTAAGTTGTATTACTTTCAATAGGTAGTAGTCCTATTAGCATAGTATAATCTGTTTCTAATTTCTGATTCTGATAACAATAGTTACACTTGCACATAAATGACTACATATTCCAAGAGTTCAGGAAGTTGCCATATAAAAAAATAAAACAACATATTGATGCAGTTAATTAGTTCATAAAAAAGATAAAAATTAAACTGCAGCCCTTACACAGCACTCTTCAGGTTTGACCAGGGCCGTTGCTAGGAATTCTGGGCCCCCTTTTCCACTTTTTTTTTTTTTAGACTACGTATGCATTATCATTTTCTTTGTTTTGATGCTAATGCAGCATGAGTATTAGTCAGAGTTTTATGCAGAATAATTCAGTCATACAAAGATTAGACTACTGGGGGTTTTTGAGGGCCCTACTGGGTGCTGGGCCCCTGGAATTGACCACTCCAAACACTTGACAAAAGGCCTACAGGCCAGGATTGAACCATAGCCTCCTAATGAGACTCTATAGCTGCAACATTTACTCACAAAAGTGACTTGAGCATAATTGATACAGATTGTACACCTGCAGAGGGATGTGCTTCCAGTGTAGCAGCTCCATTATATCACCCAGCTACATAATATATTATGTGAAAGCCCTGTCTGTATAATCGTAGTCAGGCCTAAACAATATAAAATGAACTCCAAAAAAAAAAAAAAAAAAAAAAATTGTCTGCCTCTCCCACCACAGGCTGCTGTCCTCCTCCTACATCCTCGCATCTTTCTCTTCATTAGCTGCAGCTATATAGCCGACAGCAGCTCTGGTTGCAGCCTGGAAACATACGAAGCAAATGAATTGGACAGCTAATCATTCAGTTCTGTCTGTTTCGGCTCTCCCCTGTGTGTTTTTCTACGTTTTTTAGATAGTCTATTTCGCCTGTATCTCTGGTCCAGGCTGTGGAGAAGCTCTTGTCTGAAGATATCTTCAATATTCATGTGGATTAAGGGAGCAAGCATTCAACATCACAAATAACATTAAAGTCAGCTATTGCACAAACAGTCAATACCGACTGTATATACAGTATAATATATTATATTTCACTATATTCCCTGAGGGGAAAAGCCAGGCCAGGATCCATCCTTGCTCCCCTGTGATCATGCTTTGATTTAGAGGGTGCAGGGGCCGTTCGTCAATGTGTTTGCGAGAGAGACGGCTTCTCTATTCAGACTTGACATAAACATCTGTCTCAGTGATCCGATCACAAGTGGGCGGCTCGGTCGGACGACACCTGGAACAAGAACGCGCTCTCAATATGTGTCTGGAGTGACCGCTCGAGATCAGATCTGAGCGCGGGAACTCCCTGCTCTACATGCAAATAAACACATTTACCTTATCTGTGCTGTGTTCAGCCGGTCTGACTATGACAGTCAAACCTGTTATCAACCTGTTTGTGTGTGTGTGAAAGAGATGGAGATACTGAGAGCGAGCGGGGGGAAAGGAGGGGCTGAGGGAATCACTGCACTGTGAACAGCTTTATGACGGAATAAAGGTTTTATCTATTATGAAATAGTAAAATATTGTCAGTTCATTATTGATATTATGGCTCCTAATATCTGAGTGATTAAATCTTCATAATAAAAGCCGACAATTTGTGATTGGATCACCTTGGAGTCAGGTCTGAACAGGACCATAGAAAGTGAAATGTGATTGGCTGGTGAAACATGTAGCCTACATTCATCACTATACGGTACTGTAGTCAATGTAGTTATTATCATCTATCAAAATTAGTCGTAATATTTACATCAAAATATTACAAAGAGTAGTAGGACTTAATTTACATTCACCTCAGAGCACCAGATAGCCATATTACAAAATCAGTTTCATAAAGGTATACTGTTAACTTGAACCTTGATTAATTATGATGTTAATAACAATAACCAAAATGACCTTATCAATACAAGTAAGATGAAGGATTTAGAAGTTCTACAGTGTAGACGTTGGCAGGATTGATTTTGTGCAACATTGAAGAGACAAGCAAAGATTCAAAGTGGAAAAACAAAACAAATCTAAGGTGTGTGTGTGTGTTTATGTCTATGTCTACAGTATGTGAAGTGTGACATCAGACCAGACAATGGATAAGGAACTGTGACCAAGGCTATGTTTCCATTCACTTGACGATCAAATTGCCGTAATTTTCAGACTATAGAAGCCGCACCAGCTAAATTGTGAAAGAAAATACATTTCGTACATGTATGCTGCACTTGAATATAAGCCACAGTTTTTCATGTTGTAACATGAGATATTTACACAGAAAGACAGTAGGGAACTATGCAAGTCTGCTCGCTTTTCTGCTGTTTTGGTTATACTCCTCTCACCCATGCATTTGTTTACAATGAAGCTGGCGAAAATCAATAAATGCAGCGGTGGATAACGTTATATAACAATGTTACGGCATGTGCGTTTGTGTTGCGGTGGTCAGAGATGAGAGCTAGGACACCGGGGTGGGTGAAAAAAGTAGCGGCTTACGGCATCTGAAGATAGCAAAAAAATATTAAAGTTACAGTTGGAAAGTTTACGAAATTCCAGGACAGTTGCAAATTTCAAAACGAAACGATGTTCAGGTCTGTTTTTTTCCTAAATTGCCAATGTCATGTCCTACTATCAGAACATAATGACAGCTCTAGCAAATTTGACGAAAAAACTGTTGCCAACTGTAGCTTTAGTGCGAATAAAGAAGCCGGTGAAAGTGCGTTTCCATTTTAGAGCTTTGAATTGAATGAAAATCAGAGCATAATGACTTCACGCTTACTGATACACTGAATCTCAAAACTGAAGTGTGGTGAGCCGCTGGAGTTGTTACGTTAAAAACAATGAACAATACAAATGCCAGTGAAGTTAAGTTAGCTTTTTAACAAACATGGATCACAACTAACATAATGGTAAATATTGCTTATTGTGACATACCAAGCTATCATCAGAGCACCATGTGTAATCACACAACAAAAAACGTCAAGCCACAAGTTGTATAATTCTGACTTTTGTCAAAAATGTCAAGCTGATGATGTTGGTGACAACACACAGAGACTCACTGACAGACAGTTTCCAGTCTTTGCAGTTTTGCTGCTCTTAATATTTCGGTTTTTTTCTTGGAAGACATTTCTAAACTGTAGTTAAATAACTGTCTTTGATGTGCATCATTTTATCAGAGTACACTTAAACCCACATTCATATGCTGTTGTTAGAGTTACAAGCTCAAACTGACTGTATTTTATGTTGTGTATTTTTCAGAATTTATAGTTGAACATGAAACATCTGAGACGCCTGCCTCCCTCGCATTACTGATGCAACGCTGTTTAATGTCATCGTACGTTAAGATTTGTTTGTTTTTTTCCTCAAAACAGGAATAAAGCGATAACGGCTTATTTGCCAAATTATTCATCAGACAATCTGGGGTCACAGTGTGAGCTGTACAAGATTCTGCAGTCAGTAGTTATATCTTTATTTACAACAAACAAACAAACAGCAACACAACAGGGCACACAATAATCTGTGTTCTTGCCACTTAACAACAACATGTGGCGAGAAAGCACCTCATCATTTCAGTCAGTTTTGTATCTTTGAGTTATATTCATGAGATACAACGAGACATCTTTGAATTATGTCATGGCAGATTTATCGCTAGTATCTGCAAGACTAAATCAGAGCCACACACACACACATAGAATACTACAGGAGTATCTAATAATATAAAACCAATTTAAAACATGAGAAAATTCATAAATCATATCATCATAATAGAATAAAAAACAAATAAATTCCCTCAATCAATCAATAGAATGAATTCTTAGCATAGATAAAAAACAAACAAACAAAAACTTAATAATCACGAGGTTACATCATACTCATATTACACTGCTAGATATTTACCCTATAGTCCAATCAGTTCACAGCATGAACATATCAGATCATTGTAGTGCTGTAGTTAAGTTCTTGACTGTGTTTAACTTTTCCCCCTCTTTGGGCCTCAGCTCTCCAGAGCCAGACTGACTCTCTGTTCTCTCCTCCAGCTTCAAGCCTGTGACCTCCAGTGCTGGACCCGGACCTGTTCCCCCTGCGCCATGCATCAGCCCTCTGCCATCTGTTTACAGCTTGTGCCTGGACCTTTCCAGTTCCCACTCCATCCATCTCTCCTCCACCAGAGTCAGCGCGCTCCTGCTCCCATTCCTCAAAGCCTCACCACCCTGACAATACACTCTCAATAATTCAGTCATCAAAACAAAAACAAACAAACAAGCAAACACAGATGGCTGTTCAATTAACTCTTTCTCTTCCCTTTCTATTATAGCCCAGTGATAGTGCGCTGCTTCCTGGTGGGTGAGCCCAGGCTACACATTTGAAATTTTAAAATGAAATACTTTTTCCAGACCCTAATTTCTAGACTTCTTGGTAAAAAAAAAAATCAAATAATTTGTGACATTTGAGTAATTAGATGTGTATGATGTAAATAAATTAAGCAATTAGTCATTTGTTTTCATTATTCTGAATCTGTATGCCAATATGTCCCCAACTAATTTCTAGGAGATGAATAGCTAACCCAAAACATCAAATAAGACCAAACCCAGAGAAGTAAGATATTTCCATATAATAGTTTCTGTTTCCATACTTGCGTAGGAACCCTGTGAGCCAACTTTGTTTTGATCCTCTCCCCTCACTTTGATGAGATATTGTCATATCAATTATATTATGAAGTTTTCAACATCAGTTTGCTATTATCTGAGAGACATCCACTCATGTACATCAGGATGTTTTATAACTCCAGTTATTGAAGAGTTAACCTCTGGATCTGGGTGTTATTGTTTGTTTGTTCTTGTTGGCTGTACTGGTATTTGTTTTGTTCTAATTGTGTGTCTGTTGTTTGTTATCCGGGTCTGGTTTGAAATAAACTGCGGAAAAAAAACCTCCACACTTTCCCCCTGACAACAATACCAATCCAGTTATTAGTGAAACATTCATGTCCCTCATTGCCCAAGTATGATCTCCTTCCTCATCCAGGCCACATGGGAGTGATGATGGTCTGTACTAGTCTGTGGAGAAGGCCGACGCCTGCGTGCTGTTCTAGTACAAGACCTCTTTTCAGTTATTTACTTAAGGCAAATTGATGAAATATGTTTTCATCCTGAGACTGCTTGGCCTTGCCTTGTTTTGTGAGCAGCATGTAAAATAACACATTTCTTTTACAGTGTTCACCCCCCCTCTTCACATTTATTGGGTTGAATTGACCAAACTCTAATAAAAGCAAGGGACCTGGAGGTGAAAACAAGTAAACATGGTAAAAATGAAAGAAGCAGCTCTTCTGTGTACGTCGAGTCTGTCCTCCTCCTACCTTGGCCGCGCCACTAGTCAGTGTGTCCCTTTGTCCATTGTCTCCTTTGTCTGCTGTCAATTGCAAAGCTGGGATGTGAGTACAGATTATATAGATAATATGGTATACGAAATATTTATTCCTTTAGGCTTGGAGTGTGTGTTTGTGTGTGTGTGTGTGTGTGGGGGGGGGGGGCTGTCAGTTTGAACGGAGGACTCACGTGTGGAGAGGAGGGAGGCTGGCGAGACGTGAACTTCCTATCATGTGTGTAATAAAAGTTAAAAATGCGGTTAAAGGCAAACTGCTGAGCTGCTGAAAGTGGGCAAGCACTGAGAGTCGGGCTGCTTGTTGCTGCTGGAGAAGCAGCTCCGTACGTGGAGCTGGTCCATGTGAATGGGCCCGCAAGTTGGAAGTGGATTTTTTTGTGATCGACACAAGGTTATTACCAACGCAGACTGTGCATTTTACCGTTATGTTCTTGTCCTTTTCGCTGGCGAATTGAAACACACACGCACACACAGGCAACGTAGGTCAGCAGGGCACAGGCGCATCACAGCGCTGCGCCTCGGCTGACACATCCGCAGGTTGCACAGTAATCTACTGTCTGACAAGTTACTGATTACTCAAATCATGAAACTGGACCACAATAACCTGTAGCACACTTAAAACTGTATAGAGCTGGGCAGGTAAAGGTAAGGTAAAGTAAATACAGTTGATGTTTCTTGTTTTCAGGTCTGCCCGTTGGCAGTTAAAAAAAACAAGACTGGAGAGGTAGCATGCACCAATTTATGTTCTGTAGAGACGGAACAGAACATAGAACTACACAGCAGGTTGCGCCTCCTGACCAGAAACTGCAGCCCCTTCTACTGAATCTCATGCCTCTGGTTATCTATTTCCAGTGATAAGATGAGCTCTCCTAGGCAATCAACAATCAGGGTGCAATAATGAACAAATTTTTGTCCCACAGGAGATGTTATAGTTCTATTTCTATAGTTATAGTATAGACCCCATCTGTTGCTTTAAAGCCCTACAAAGAACTTTTATCTATGCAAAAGCTATTTGTAAGTCCACCATCTGAGTTTGCAACTCAAACCCTAAAACACTGTTAAGAAACGATGTTGAGTGAAAGATACTACTAACAGTATGAACTTGTTGTTATAATAATAATAATAATAATAATAATAATAATAATAATAATAATAATAATTTGATCACAAAAACAAAGAAGAAACGATGTTGAATGACTAGCAGTGTGAGGAGTGGAGGACAGGACTTCATGACAAACACAGAGGAGAGTTCAGACAAATATTTTGTACCCGAAGGAAAATTGATTCAGAGTTTGTGTGCATGTGAAACCTCTAATATGTATGTGTCTGTGCGAGTGTGAAAAGACGGATGGTGGTGACTAATCAGCCTTGTTGGTAAACACTCGGAGACTGACAGCCAAACCTGAGAGAATATAAGTGACTGGACTTAAAGTCTCAGGCTTCAATCAGCAAACAATTTGCAGAGTGCAGCGGTGTAAATCACAGTTAAACCTCTTTGTACTGAGTGTAGGCCTGAACTTCAGAAAGTGTGCGTGCGCGCGCGTGTATTCAAATATAAACGAGAAGGTGACGGTCTTTGAAAATAGGAGGCCAATAAATATGGGCACCAACATGTGCAATCAGCCTGGTGGAGTCTGCCTGCTCTGTCAGTTATGATGTGACATGCAGCTTGAATATTTGCCAACAGACTTAGTGCTGAGAAAAGAGGCAGAGGCAAAACAAACTAAGAAGTATCTGAATAAAGTGGAGATTTAAAAATCCATTGCACTGGGAGATGAACAAGGGAAGTGCAAATTACTTTCCTGGTTTTATTTGTGTTACAGTTAATAAAGTTTGTTAAGACAAAGGCTATTTTTAAAGATATTTTTTTCTGAATTTTTGCCTTTAACTGACAGGACAGAGAAGAGAAAGACTGGGGGAATGACATTATAAATTGGCACAGTCGGGAATCGAACTGGTGATCGCTGCATTGGGCATTGCCAACATGGGACGTCCTCTTAACCACCGGACCCCAAAGCAAAAGGCTGCTTGCCAAACAACATGGCTAATTCTGTGGTCATATTGGGTTGAACGGTTTTGGCTTGTCCACTATAACCAGAGGGTCAGTGGTTCAATCGCTATCTCCCCCAGACCACAAGTCAAAGTGCCCATGGGCAATGTACTGAACCCAAGCATTGCCCCTGATATGATAGGCTGGGCAAATTTGTTTGTATAACAGAATTCATACACAAGAAGAAAGTGGAGCCAAAAACCCACAAAGAGTGATGGGCAACAAAAGGTAATCTACGGTTCTGTACACTGCTGGGAAAGATCCTGAAGAAGTAGCTGTGAAGCTGTCAATGGCAATGGAAAAAGTTACGCGATGGCTTCAGTACTCTCAACCATGTATTTTTCAAATAAACAACGTAATACTGTTTTCCCAAACATATATGTTAATGGAGAGACGATTAAAAATGTTAATGAGTTCAAATACTTAGGTGTGATTCTAGATTCCACTCTTACATTTAAGGGCCATGTAAAGAAAATGAGCCACACACTGAAATATAACTTGTCAAATTTTAGAAATATCAGGAACTCATTAACAGTTGAAGCCGCGAAGACTTATTTCAATGCATGATTATGTCACATTATAATTATTGTATGTCCTGTTGGTCTCAGGCAAGTCCGTCTGTCCTGAAACCCATCAGGTCATTACATAAACAAGCTCTGAAAACTCTAGACAGGAAGTCACGACAGTATCATCACTGTAAAATACTAAACAAATATAAAATGCTTAGTTTTGATAATTTAATCATGTATTCTGATGTTCGTTTAGTGTACAAAATAACTCATAATGTCGCTCCTCCTCCATTGAAAACCTTTGTTAAACTGTGCTCTGAGCACTCTACCAGAGCTCTAAGATCTGTCTCAAGTGGAGATTGTAATATTCCTAAACGCAGCTCTGCCTTTGCTCAATCTGCCTTTTCTTTTAAATCTGTAAAATCATGGAACAGTCTTCCAACTAATCTGAAGCTTTGCACAGACCTCAATGTTTTTTCCTGGGAGGTCAAGCAATGGATCATAAAAAATCAGACATGTCAGCATTAATTATAAGCCATAATTTCTTTTAACCTTGGTAAAGTGTGTAGTATTTTAGGTCTATGTCTTGAATGTTTGTGATGTGTTACATGGTGTATATATGTATAGAATGCTATGTAAACTGTTAATTCTTACCTTTTCTATTCTACTCTTTTATTGTTTTCTACCTGCCCAGGGACTACAGATGGAAAGTAGCTAGTAAGCTAAATCTGGTACAAAACATCTCTTCTCATTGTGAGACTAATGTTATTTTGTACGTTGTCCCTGTTACAAATAAACTTATTAAACTATTAAACTAAACTCTGAACAAAACAACAACAAAGACAAAAAGGTCAACAGGCATGACACTCACTAGTGAAATGGCGACAAAATCTTGCGTGAAGGTGTCCTGATATGCAGTGTGACGATTTTGTTGCGCATTTCTGTTGGTTCAGAATCCAAACCAATCAAATTCTCGAGGGATGTGAAGAAACTTCTGGTGCTATTTTTAGTGCTGGCATTTCCTGGTTGCTGTTTTTCACATTATGGAGTGTTCTTTTTAAATTTGATTTCTCTCATATTTTCCTCTCTCTAACTTGTTTGTCAAAGTGTACATTTCAACCAATGTGGACATACAGCATACTGTAGAAATACATTAAAATCAGAGACAATAAATATAAAAGACATAAATATGAAAGACATAACGCCGGTAAAAGAGGCGGAGCTAAGGGGGAAACACGATCGTGATTGCTCTGTGGAAATAGTATCGTGCTAATGCTAATGCTAACAGTGAGCTGGTACTGTAACGTTTCCGGTGCAGGCGCGATGCTGCAGGTTTGTCGGGTTGAGTTAGTTTGAATTGATTAAGATGTGTTTCCAGTCCACTGTCAACACTGGAGCTGCTGCTTGTTAAATACGGTTAGCATTAGTTTAGCTACCAGCCGGTACCAGTACAATTGAAGGTTGGGGTTGAAGTTGGTGCATAAATCACCAACACAGATTAACAATAAAAGTTGGGGAAATCACTAAAATTAGGTAAAAGCTATACAAAATAAAAAGTCAAGGAAGGTGTGTTGAAGGCCATTGAGGATCTTTAGAAGTGATTTAATAATTAAGAATGATTAAAGTTATTGAAATAATGTATTGTATTATGAAGTAAAAAGATGCAGCAGTGTTTTTCAACCCTGATTGAGCAGACCTCATAGATAATAGATAGAAATGCGCAGAAATGTAGATAGAAGCTCTGTGTGAATGAGTGAATGTGAATAGAAGTGTAAAGTGCTTTGAGTGGTTATAGAGGCTATAGAAAAGCTGTATACATATCTATTTACCATTGGACCGTCCCCATGAATAGAGTTTCTCATCGGATTGTGTTGTAAGCCAATATACCAAGTGTGGTGAGAACACATTATTTACCTTCTCTACTTTTGATGACGGTGAAACACTGTGTTGGTACTACCACCCTCTTACACAATTTACCACTCAGAGGTGACAGTAATAGCACCGTAACATACACTGACATGTCATTTGTGGTTGCTAATCTAAGTGAACCATATTCAGGAGCACATGCTTATCAAGTAGAGCTGTTTTCTCAGAGAGGTTTTGTTGCTCTCTTCAAACCTGGGTTTCTTGTCATACAGTTTTCACTTTGCTCATCTCAGCACAGATCATGGATGCGTTGACAGTAATTGATTTATCTAATGCTGGTGTTCTGCATCACATGGGACTAAACTAAACTACCTCAGATTCTCTCTCTAACCTGAAATGAATCTGTTCCTGTGACGTTAACTTTGTAGGACGGGTGAAATCTGCCTCCCCCTCAGCCTACGTTCTCCCCCTTTGGGACCAAGAGGACTGTAAATGGTAATAAATAAGCTTTAATTTAAACAGGATACTCAATGTGACAATTGGACCTTTTCATTAATGAGTCTTAACATCACATTGCTCTCATGTTAAAGCCATTGCAGTATATGCCACTTGGAGCAGGCAATGTGAATGGTTTATATGAGAGGACTACTAGAGTTGTATATAAAGTACAAAGTATTTGATATTTCAAAAACATAGACTGGAAGTAGTACTAGTAGGCACATGGGAATTATGGGCATGTTAAAGGTCCAATGTGTAATAACTGGCAAGGTTTATTGAATAATGTGAATATACTACCCATGAATAATATTTGTAGTGTATAATCACTATAACATAAAATTTGTTTGGTTTTCATAGTCTTATAATTATTCTTTTGTACATCAAAGCAATGTTCCTAATATCTATTGAGCAAAACACATTTCTTACATACAAATCAAAACACAATGGCTTCTGTTTGTCACGTAAACCTAAAAAAAAAAAAATGCTTCTGTTCCTCAGGAAAAAGTGCCTGCGGGCTGGTCAAGGGTGATGAGTCTACCACAAAAGGGGGCTGTTGACTCACAGGAGGGTCCGCTACTTCCTATTCATGCCCACACTGTGGAGCTCAACACATAGTACATGATATTTCAAGCCTGGTCTGGAGTCAACTCTGAGTTGAAATTGGACCTCAAGTCTAATCCAAATGTCGTCATCTCTGTGCTGACCTTAGTCTTGGTTTCGTGCAGGGCCCTCGCTGCATCAGAGTCAGGACAGGGGGTCATTAAAGAGGCTGTCTTCAAGCAGCAGTCCAAGGATTACTACTGGAGACAAAGAGGAATACAAGTGTAACAAAATGCTCTATATTGAAACGAATAAGAAATCTGCAATTGGGATGTCCTGCTTCTTTGATCCAGGTCTGGTTCTGGTCTGGTTCAGTGATGGTCACAAGTCATCTGCAAAAGCAGGCAACAGTATTTACACTTTCTTATAAGAAATAAAGTTAATGCAGAATCAATGTTAATTTAAAAGAAGACAGACTGCCCAACTGTGACACCTGTACTGTGTGAATATAACCATGAGCGCGATAAGAGAGTGACCTTTAATTAGCTGTAGGCTGCATTTTCTGCATACCATTCGTGTCCATGCAGACCATGAATAAACCAATAATAAAATACAACAAAGAGGCTCGAGGAGGTCTTAACTTATATTAAACTTGAAAAGATTAGATTCTCACTTGTGGCTTTCAGTAAAATCTTCAACAAAACCTGGCAGCCCTTCATAGAATATTTAGACAGGACTACCATCCACCCAGAAAGTAACTACTGTAGATGTCTCTGCCTCTCTTGTTTCTCCTTTTCTAAATTATTGGATATAGTTTTGCTATTTACTTTTTTTAAACTTTAAACTTTAAACTTTATTTATTTATATAGCACCTTTCATACATAAAAAATGCAACACAAAGTGCTTTAACAATGTTAAAAGAACCAATGTTAAAAGAACCCCCCCCTTCCGTCCAAAACACAACACACGGACACACACTTCTGTTTGTCACACGTACACACATACACACACACACACACAAAAAAAAGAGTATATGGATGTATGGCTTCTGACAATCCTGAGAAGACTTTGTTTGTGGAGCCATCCACACCGGGAAGTCAAAGACAGGGGGGCACAACCGCAGGTCTACCCAGCCGGGACAGACAGGAGGCCGCAGACCACAGCTGGGAAAATGGCCATGACCCCGCCCTCCACCCAGGCCAGGACAGTCCCCCAGGCGGCGCCCCCACAGGTGGATCACGCCCCCTGTGGAGGGCTCCATGTGAGGAAAACACTGGAGCTAAATAAAACATAATAAAATCAACATTAAAAAGGTTAAGAATGAAGAGTCTAAAAAGAAAAAAGAAAAACTTAAGATACAATAGATAAAACTATATCCTAAAGGAAAGACCTCAAGTCTAATCCAACTATATCTTAAACATTTCTAAGAAAAAAAAAAAAATAGTAATGAATAAATAAGTAAATAAATAAATGTTTTTCAGTAAGAGATGATTAAGAAGTATGTATGGTCTAAAATAAGGAAGAGTTAAGAGTAATCAGTTAAAAGCCAAGTTAAAAAGGGTGTCTTGAGCCTGCTTTTAAAAGCATCAATGTCTCTGCAGCCCTGAGGCTCTCCGATTACTATTCTGGAGACAAAGAGGCTTCACAAGGTTTTTGTCCGGACACTTGGGATGACAAAATTAGAGCTCAGGGTCCGCGAGGGTTGGTAGTGTAAAAGAAATCAGATAAATAAGAAGGAAGACCGTTAAGACACTTAAAAACTAATAAGAGAACCAAAATCGTCCTGAAGTTCTGGTCCAATGGTTTTAAAACAGGTGATGTGCTCCTGCAAGTCTGGTCTGCAAAAGCAGTGCTGCTGAATTTTGGAGTAGCTGAAGACTTTGCTTATAAGAAATTGCAGTAATCTATACGTTAATGCAGAATCACCTCCGTTTTGACCGAAGAGAAACGGGCAGATTCTGGCTAATTCTTAAGATGGTAAACCTATCTTTGTGGTATTTTTAATGTGGGGAATAAAATTGAGCTCAGAGTCAAAGATAACGCCCAGGTTCTTAACACATTGTGAAGGTTTAAAATCTTGTAGTTTTGCAAAAGTTTCTCTGGCTTCAGGGCCATAATTAAAACTTCTGTTTTGTCCTGGTGAGTTGCAGAAATTCAAACCATCCATGATTTTATATCTAAAATGCAATTCAAAGAATGTCAACTGGCCTTGTGTCCTCAGGAGACACGGCAATAAGAGCTGTGTGTCATCAAAACTTGAAAAGATTAGATTCTCCTGATGACTTGGGGCATTCCAGATTAAAAAGTATTGGGCCTAAAATTGAGCCTTGTGGCACCCCACAGTTTATTTTATAGGTATTTGAGGTACATGTATCCATATTTACAAAGAATTGTCTGTCATTCAGGTAGGAGTTGAACCAGTTTAAAACAGTGTCGGAGAGGCCCACCAGGTTTTTGAGTCTGTTTATCAAAGTATGGTGATCTACTGTATCGAAGGCTGCACTGAGATCCAGTAGCACCAGGACTGAGAGTTTCTGTGAGTCCATATTACACCTGATGTCGTTGACAATTTTCAAAGGAAAATTGGTGTTGTTTTAGTAGATGGGAAGGGATCATGGGTAGTTACGGTCCTACAGATGTTCTTCAAAGCTGCTCTGGCTTATGTTAAGCTTGTTGTCGATGTCAAAACCATCCTACTATGACTGAAACACCTGGATACACTGAATTTATACTGTACAGTATGTGAACTAAAAATCTCTCTCTCTATAGCAAAGTAGAATGAAATCTCATATTTAAGGGAAAATAATGTCATTAATGTGCAAATGAAACTGAAGAAGCAACACTTCCAATTCACTGCGATCCGTGGCACCACTCACTCTGTGAAAGGAGCTGCATTTAATATACCAGTATATGTAATAGGGTCTACATTATTTATAGATGAAGCAGTCACATGGGTTAATGTGTTCCTGCTATATCATAAAAACGCCCTTTATGGACTGCCTGGGCAACTGGCCATGGAACATGACAAAGGCATTCAGAAGCTCTGTCAAGAGCATGTGCCACCTCATGAATTTCCCTGCAGACTGGGCTTTGGCTGAGGATCTCTGTGTCACCCATAATATACATAAGAGTGCAGAAGACAATCTAACATAAGTAATGCACACAGCCTGTGGGGTAATAAATAAACAGAAACATTTGCATGTAACATAGTTGAAAACCTAGTCTTTTTCTAACAAACTCATCCGCATATAATTGTGGGATTGTTTTCATCCTAAATGAGTTTTTTTTTTTTTTTTTCAAATTAAACTAAAAATCATTCACAATGAAATCAGTCAGTGTGAATGTAATCATTGTTCTGCAGATGTCATCATGTGTTTTGACAGAAGTTCTAATTAAACATCCGAACCATTGATTATTGCAGGAACAGTTTTAACAAACTGCTGTAATGACTGTGGACGTGTTTTATCTTTAAAGGTTAGACCTCTGCAAATTAAACCTTTAAATGAGGGAACATCATTTTAACGTATTTAATATTGAGATAATTTATAATAGGTGAAAAATTGGGTCAGACATTAAATGCTGTTACATTTGAATTGTCTTTTTTTTCCTTCTGCCATTGTGCAGCTCAGCAGTGGCCTTTTCCCCACACACAGCTGCTGCTTTCTGCTGATGAAGAGTTCATGATGTTGGAGGTGTTGTTGTTTGGCTGCTGGATAATCAGACATTAGCAGTCATTACAGGGTGGCCGAGCACGAGACCGCTCGGTGCGCTGCGAGCAGGTGTGGCAGTCATGGCTGGCTGGACGCTCAGTAAATACCACCACCAAACACACACACAGACACACACAGACATGGAGGCAATGGCCTACAGGCTTGTTGGAAAGAGACTCCAGGCTCTTCATGGTGGACATGAGGTGGCAGGGCTCTCAGCTCTCTGTGCCTTCCTGGAGTTCCTCCAAGTCGCATGCTGGTGGTGAGGTCCCATTTAGCCTTTTCTCAGAGGAAAAATCCCTTATATATAGTAAATCGATATATGATAAATCCACCATACTTTTTTTGGATGGCGAGCCAGATATACAAATAAACACAACATGTTGCTCTTATGTTGAGTTGTCTGCTCTTGTGCTGCTTTGTTTTATATAGTTTATATCACTCTAATTTTTATATTACATTTTTTATTATTTTTTTTATTCTACATAGCACTTGAGCATTTGCACTAAATATCACTGTCTCACTATGTGCTATCCAATAAAGGCAAAAACAAAAAGTTTGGTAGTGCAACTGTGCAATAACAATGTTATTGATTGCTTTTTTTCACTTAGTGTAATGGAATAATGTTAATATAGATTTAAACAATCTCTGTAATTCTTGGTTTCCAAAAAGAGTGGTTTAGAGATTTATGAGGGTTACAAGTGTGAACAATTTCTTCTTTACTGTTGGTGGGATAAAGGAAAAAGAAAGAAATACACAATGTCTAAATTGTTTTAATTTACTTTTATGATGTATTGTGTTATGTGTGGTGATCATTAAAATACTTCAATTAGTATCTGGCAAAACAAAAAGAAAATGAAATGAAAGGGACAACAGGCAATAAGAAGTCAAAGTCACTCCTGTGGGGGATAGACTATAAAGACTATAAAGATGTTTCTTTAGAGCAGTATTGAGGGCAGTCAGAGTGAGCTGTTCCTTTATTGTCATCTTTAAAGTGACTGACTCCGCCTACTTTCTGGCTAACCCAAAAAACGGTCAGAGAGGAGGGATGAGTGGAGCTAAGACTTCTTTGCTGGCCAGCCCCTCCCTTCTGTCAGCCTCAAGTGGTCATTTTGAGAACCACATTTAAAATAATCAACTCCAGCATTCATTTGGCTTTTTTGATTAGCCTATATTCCCTGAAAGTTTTTAGTGCATTTGTCTATGCTGCATAACTGCACCTTGAACACTCACTGTCGACTGTACCTCATGCCTGTGCGAAGGACAAACAAGCACAGGTAATCCAACAATGAGGAAGGACACTGGGTAACACATGCACCCAAACTCTGTAGTGCAGTTGGACCACAACATTAAAGTTCATGTTGCTTTGTACATAGACTTCAACAAGCTTTTTGAGTCTAAAATGGGAGATTTTTTTTTTTTATCATTATGAAAAAGCGACTGCAACAAAAGGCTGTGGTGAAGTGAGGCCAAGAACAACAGATAAAAGAATCAATCTCCTTGGCAGTGCTAGTACCCAACTCTCCAAAATAAATGGGAGAAAACAGCTCACCCCACCACCCACAACCACAAGTACAAATTATGAATATCCTCTGCAGCCCTGAACAGGTAGCAGCATTGGTTGTCACACTCCTCACAAAATTTACAGATATTGTCATGGTCAGGCTGATACAAGAGCACAGCATCTGACAAGAACTCACAAACTAGTAATTTCCTGAAACTGTAGAGGCTGAGGACAGAGCTGGGTGCTGCTGACAAACTGTCACCACTAAAGTGGAGGGAACATGGGCGTTTTACCAACAGGATGTTGGGGGGTGGAACCACTCAGGAGCATGAACGCCTCAGGCCACAGCTCAGATAATCACACAAAAACCCATAGATTCACACCTAAAGACAAAAGTTACATTACAGCTACAGGCCACCACAACTACAGGTGATATCACACCTCCATAGCATGAAGCTGATGTGTTGTTGTTCCTAGTTTTACTTCCATACAGTATCAGTTTTTATTATCACAAAACCATAATGCTGTTCTGACAGTGAAATAAAATACTACATTATGTGATGTAAACTCTAAGGAGAAACAAGAAGAAGAAAATAGTCAAAGCAATTGATTAATTCATCTCATTAGCTAAAAACCGACAAAAAACAGCAGCACCACAAGTAGACAATTAGTCAAACTAAAATAATCAACAGTGTGATGCAATTAGCTACATGTGGGAACAGCTCTGGTTTGTTTTCAGCAGCACTTCACTTTTGCTGTAAAGGAATTTATATGTGGATTTAATTTGATTCATGTGTTTCAGAGCTGACAATGTGTGGGGAAAGATGATTAAAGCTGATTGGTTAAATTTAGATCTCAGCTCCTGGCGACTCTCTTTCTTTTTAACCTTTGAATAGATCGATGGAATTTGACTGGAGGAAGCAAAGACGAGTGGAGGTCTCATGACAATGTAGACTGTATCTTTACAGATTGTGATGGTGACAGCATCAGACAGGCTCTTTATCACAACTTATTACTTTATACGGCTGATTGTATGAGGATGTGAGGGATCTGGTGAAGCTGGAGTAAAACTATTTGAAAAATGAGGACAAACCTGAATAACTTTGTCATTTATCTTAAAGTGATTAAAGTTGGTATTAACAGTTTTGCAGATCTTACCACACATATGGCATTATTTCAAATGTTTCAGTATCTTATTTTTGGTAGGCTATTGATACTGTAAGGCTTATTTTCTATATTTTCTTCTTGTAAAATCTTTACATTTAACAATAGTGGTGAGTTCTGAAGTCTGACAAAATAATTCACTAATTATTAAAGGCGCATGTGACACTTTTCTGGTGTTTTGTTGGATGTTTTGAGAGGAGAAAAGAATTTCAAGAACCAAAACCTGTCTCAGTCTATGTCCAGGTAGTCTCTCAGTCATCCAGGTTCATGGTAGCCATTAAATGCTAAAGTTGAAGGCAACTGAGTCCCTTTTTCAAAATGCCTCTTTCCCTTGCCTCTCTTCTGAAAAGGCTGTGTTAGATTTAAAGCTGCTCTTTTCAGTTTTCTGAGTGCTTTAGGAAAATGTATCAGATTTCAGGTAAACATGTAGACAAACAAATGGATGGTGGGTCCAGTGGGTGGGGCTTAGGGCATAGCTGAGAGTGGAGACTGCTTATGGTTCATTTTAAGGCACAGTTTCTGAATACAGGCTGTGTGTATATTTTACTTTATCAAATATATATGATTATATTATATCCAGATGTTTTATTGATACTGTGTCTATGTTAAAATAAACTTATCATAAAAAAACATAGACTGTCCTTTTCTTTGAGGGGGAGCAAACCTACAAAATCAGATGGGGTTCAAATACAAATTTTCCACACTGTATATCAATCCTAGAACTGCTTGAAAATCAAAACAGGCATAGTTATAATATATGACCTTTAAAAAACAGTTTTTGTAAGTAAAATTGATCAAATGAGACATCCAGTATAATGTTGGTGATCTGATCCACAAGTAAACTCAGATTTGTTGGGTGTGAGTTGGGTGCAGGTTTTGGAATCGAAAGTTGCGTGTTACCAACAGGTGCTGGTGGTTGGAGCCTTTTCTAATTGGCCACTGAGGTTATATTATTGTGGATCAGGAATAAACATCTCAGCGGATTCTGTTTCCCCATGACTGGCTTAATTGATTTCTGCGAAAGCGCTTGTTGAGCGGGTTTGACGTATGGAGGTCATTTACTCCCACTGTGCTTCATTTGTGTGGGAGAGGATACCGGACATATAACACACCTGGCGCACCTATGACGCCGGCTACACTCCGTTGTAAAACGGATGCACGCTTTTACCAAACCGCCGCTGAGCTTCTGACAATCATAGCTCGACAACATACTAAGATCAGGTCCACGATAAATAAATGTTGTCTTAAGAATCAGATCTCAGGTGTGCAACATTAATTCAAACACCAGCTTTTCATCACACTTCAGAGATTATCCCGATGATTTATATCAGAAATAACAGGCTTTGGATAAAGGATGATATTTTCACGCCAGCGCAGGCAGAACCAATTACACAGCCCACACAAACAACAAGGTTTCATATTGCAGCCTGCGAGGAGTCCTGGGTATTGAAAATAGAATTTCAGGATTTGGTGTGCGAGCATGCGTGGCCCATTATAATTGAGCAGAAGAATACATGATGAAAATTAAATTCCCTGTGACAGGAGACAGCTGCGCTGGAATGCTGCTGTCCACTTGACCTTTGCCCTCTCTGAATATGACAGGCAGGCAGTGTGAGTGAGGCATCTGTTGAGATATTTTACCCTTGGTTGGATTCCAACAACAGTCCAGCCCGGGCCCGGTGTACAGGTGGACTCAGACACACAGACATGCTGCTTGTTTTTTTTTTGTTTTTTTTCCTCTACCGCCGCCCCTACCCTCCAACTGGCAGTGGTGGAAATAAAAAACAATTCTCTTTGACGTCTCCCCAGCCATTTGGGGCGGATATCACAGTTTCACCTCTGGAGTTATGAAAGACACAGATGCAGCTTGTGCAGCCTCATTAGGATTCAGACAGATGGAATTTTCTTACTTCTCACCCTTGTTTTTCTCTCCTCACTTTGTCATCTTTGTTTGTTTGAGGGAGCGGGGCACAAGGTGCTGTCTCCAGAACACGGGACAAAGAAAAGACCATATGCTTTTAGAATAAACCTTTTTCATGTAATTTCCATATTTGCAAAAAGGTCATTTGAAAGTAAGTACGGGCCGTTAAGTGGTTCTCTGTTATGTGAGGCTGGGATTACACTTCTTATGAGCATAGGCAAAACTGCACAGACATCTCTTTGATACATTTATATCTGCTCTATGATTTTCTATGTAATACATTTACATCTGTTTAGTGTTGAATAAACTCGTCGGCTCAAAATCACTACTCAGAGACAGGTGAGGCTTTGAACACGTTAAATATAATCTCATCTCCTCACCACTTCCCCTCGATGGAGAATTCATGAGGACCTAAGGAAAATACAGAGAGAATAGATTTTTTTCAACTAACTTTATTTATAATTCAAAGGACGAGACATAGAGACTTAATGCTTCGCAAGAGCCATTCATATAATAATTCATTATACGCCCTTGACTGAGTTAGGTCCATAGACATAAGTGGGTTATATAAAGTTTATTACACAAGTTTCCAGTCCTGTCACAAACATTACACAGGGGCTATGTTGTTTCTTAATCTATGTGGGTCTGCTGTGCTAAATCCATAATTGTACATTATTTAAATGTTGCTGCCACAAGGAATTGTGGGCCAGCATTTTCTCCTTCCTTTCCTACAAGAAGCATTAAGGCTCTTTTCCCTTTAATTTAGAGCACTGAGGGCGGAGGGCTTGAGCTGCTAGCCACCACGCACTCTGGTAAAACTAATAACATAATCTAATGTAAACACACAGCGCAAAGGTTGGAGCTACACGGACAAAGATGAAGTGGCACCTGGGGAAGAGAGAACACAGACTGAGTCCACAGGGAGAGGGAAGACAGTGGGACACAGGTGCAACACATACACCAACACAGCGATAATGAGAAGGTGTGTTAGAGATGAGCCTAAAGAGAAAAAAAAGGAGATGGGTTTTATGACACCAATCAGCTTAATGATCTACGCCACACACCCACTGTTGAAATTTAGGAGGAGGACATGTGTATTTTTGCTGTGGTTACCATTAACACCCTCTGCTTACATTTACCTGGACCTTAAAGGGATAGTGCAACATTGGCAAATTGGCCCATTGCCATAATCACTATAGTCATAGCAGTAGGTTCGTTACCTTTATTAGTCGGTGTAAGCTATTTTTAGAACGGTGGAGCAGAGCCGTGAGCTGCTCAGAACTATACTACGGAGGCTCATGGGATTTCTCGGTTTCCCTCATCAAATACACAATCCAACAACTCCAAAACGTTCTGGTGGACAAGTTGTGACCTACACATTCGTCACGCTTTGAGATAATAACAGAACGTTACCAGACAGAGTTGTTTTAGAGGTAAATTCATGCAAAACCGCTGATGTGCGTTGCCTTCAGGGACAGTTTTATAGCAAGCAGACTCTGTATTTACCCCGAAAACGGCTCAGTTTCGTAAAGTTCCATCATTGTCTCATACCTACAGCTATGACTATAGCAATTATGGCAATGGGCCAATTTGCCAAAATGTTGAACTATCCCTTTAAGATAATATCTTAAAGACTTTTTATGACACAAAGAAGAAGAAAAAAGTTTTGCGAATTTTTATTTCAGACTTGATGCAAACATCTTGCCACCAATCTCATTAATGATTATTTTTTAATCAAGTACAACTCAACATGCTCCTGTAGACTAAACAGGCTTCTCATAGGTTGTGTTTTACTAAAACAATGTGAGTCAATTTTATTAATTCAGCCTTCATAGTAAGACAAGCATTTTGTTTTATTTTCTTTAACTTTATAGAGCAGCATTAAAGCAATACTTACCGATCTTGCATTTCGCTCAGCACTTAGTTAAATTTGAACATGAACAACTCCCTCCTCCCTCCAAAGTCCCACCCTCTTCCTCCTGCCTGACGTCTACGCTCCACTCCTCCCCCCGCCCCCCTCTCCTCCTCCACTGACGCGTGCGGCAAGAAAGTAGCAGCGTAGGTGAAACGGGCGATGGAGTCTGATTCAGATGCACCGGCAGCCTACATGAGGTTCACACAGACATTCACGCACACGGGAGGTTTCCTGATAGCCGAGAGCAAAGACGGTAGCGCTCGTAGCCGGCTACAGCTGCTACAGCGGCTAACAACAGTAGCAACCATGTTTAAACGTGACCGCCTCCACAGCGCGTCATGTGACAGCGTCGCTATACTGCTCGGCGTCCGGAGCCACACACACACACACACAGATGGGACCGTTGTAAAGGCTGAAGTGTCCCGCTTTCATTAAAATAAATAGGCTACATCGCTCTCATTGTCCAGAAATAGACCTGAAAGTGTAGCTACAGCAATACGGATCTGTTTCTGACTTTTCTGACCGGACGGTCAAGATCCTGAAAAATCGTCATGTGTGTGGTGTGTTGTGTTTGGAATATCGCAGCACACCACACATAATACGATCAAAACTGTTCAATGACAGATTTTTTATCTTCATGTGTGGGGTCTCTCACAGATAAAAAAATCGGATAAGATTTAGAAAATCTTTATGTGTGTGGCAAGTTCTTCTCTGTTCCTTGCTCACAGACCACTCTGACTCTGCCGCTCTGCCGCGTGCGAAGCGGTGACAGGCAACTGGAAGGGACGCGGCGAAGGGACGCGGCGAGGGGTGACAGGCAGGAAGTTCTGCAAATCATTTTAATCGGACCGAATAAAATTATTGGTCAGACTTTTATCAGAAATATATGAGAATTAAATGTCAATGAGTTTCAACACCAGATGGATTTATTTTACATTTTAGTGTGCCATATGCTTATTAGGAGCATTTTAGGATTACAAAAGAAAAGTGTAAAAATGCCAGATCGGTAAGTATTGCTTTAAATTATACAGTGAGCTTCAAGCAGGCCTCAGCAAGGCTATCCCAAGCCACACAATGCATCATTTAGCCTTGAAATATGATGGACTGGAGTTTTGCTGTTGTTCTCTTACAGAATTAGAATTACATCCTCAGAAAAATAGAAATTGAGGATGGTTGTAACAGCATCCTTTTCACTAATAAGGGATTATATCAGAGTTATGTGATCAATTTCATGTGTTCCTGCTTCCTCACCATGGCTTTGTGAAGAAGTGTGCAGGTTTTAAAGCCAAAACACAGTTTATTTAGCTACAAATTTGATGGTTTTTTATACTTCGATTACCGTAGTACAGATAGCGTTGAATTTTGAATGAGGTAACTTGTATTAGATGAAAGAGCAGGTTCTCAGTTTTTTCTCAGTCATTTCATTGATGTGCTGGTACAGCTGGTCAAACAATGGCTGACAGAGATGGGGATGATTGCAACACTTTTTTTCCTTTTCTTTTTTGTTTCATCAAGTGAGAATTTTTTACATGGACTATGAGCGGCTTATCAGAATATCTGCTTTAAGAAAGCTCTTCTATGAGATCTACACCACTGACACTTCTTAATTGGCCGTCAGTGATTAGTTCTTTTTGGGAAGATGATTTAGTGTTGGCACATGCACAATCAGCTTATTTTGTAGCGTGGTTCCAGTTTTTAGTTATAATCACTATTACAATTCAGCCCAGACTGTGTCACAACCTTCCTTATAGGTTGTAACAATGGCACTCCTTGCATTTGACAGCAAATAATGAATCCTGCGATACAGTTTGAGAGGTTTAAGACATTGCTACTGCATGTGTCATAGACAAATGAGGGGATTTTGTATGTGAGAGCACCGTGAATGTTCTGCAAGTCATAGTAGCTGAAACAAAAAGTGTTAAAATCCTTTCCCGGTCTCCCTCCATAACGCTTTTCATTGATGTGTTAGTGTTTGAATAAAGTTATGTAATGTTGCTAACTGGCAACATGTTAAACACATTCCCATAGGGAAAAGCCACTATTACAATAGGGTTTTAATCTGATTCTTTATCTTGCTATAAAACAGGAATTTCCTTTGGAACTTCATTTTTATCGTTGCTCAACCTTCACCAATATGGCGTTCCCCTTAGCTCTGTCTGACTCAAACAGCTGATCTTGGGTGCAATACAGAACGCGCCATAGGTGAAGTTGTGAAGTGGGGGGAAAAAATAAAGAAAAATAGTGGCAACGTGGTAAAGAATATTCGGAATAAAGCAACACATCCACTGATGTTGTTTTTTTATCCTGTGGGCTACAACAGGTTTTTAGCAGATGGTCCCGTCCACAGCGGTACATCACTCAGCTGCTGCTCCTGGCTGCTTCTCCAAACTGACATGTGCTGATCTGAATCTACTGCAGGCAACAAACATTGTTACCAACTTTGCAACCGGCTCCTACACTGCCAGTCGTGTTGTTGTTGTTGTTGCTGCTGCATTTTTGAACATCTGAGTTGGAACCTGTCAGCGTCCTAATGATGTGGTACATTAGATAAAGATGAGGCAGAAGATTCTTCACCAGAGACCGGCGTGGTCTGATCTGGAGTCTGTGTTTGAAGTTTTCCAAGAGAAGAAAGAACTCTTTCATTTTAAATGGTTGTTGCGTTTCCCACGACCAAACTGACAATCAGTGAAAAGGAAAAAGAGAACTTATGAAGACAATGGCAGCTTTTATTTTTTTTTATTCAGTTGTGTTGTTTGTGGGAATTTCTGTATCGACTTTGGAACATTTCCTACAGACTTTGTATTCTACAGGTTCTCCAGTCAGCTAATTAAGTCATTAAGGTTTGTAAATGAAGAACAAGACAACAATATAGTGACATGAAAAAATACTTTTGAATGCATTTTCATTCATTTTTTATTTATTTGTTTTGTAAAGACACCATGTACAATATTAAGCAAATATATTTTACCATTGAATACATTGTACCAGAGTTAGCTTGGAGCTAAGTGACATAGCTACAGTCCCTTGGCAGATTGCATACAAAGCAAATAACACATAAAACTCAAATAACACAAAAGAGTGCGTCTGTCAGACTTCAAACACGAGCAACAAAGATGCATTACAGTATTACAGAGTCAGTGATGACAAGACTGAGAGTTCTTTAGAAACATCTTCAGTTTCATCTTAAAGCTGCAAATCAAACTGCATTTTTTTCCTGTCATCTGGTAGGGAGTTTGTAAGGAACTGAAGATGAAGATATTGAAGTGGGTTTTACGGAGTCTACTGAGCAGTGAAGGCAGAACCAAACATGTTTAGGATGTTATACAACAGGCACAAATTTAAATACAACCAAAAGTGCTCAGAACTCTGTAGATGTTTCTCCAGTATCTGTATGGGATCAAATAAGGGTCTTGCATTTGTACAATAATGTTCACATGTGTAATCAAGCGGAAATTGCTGCTCCTTGATTGGATAGTATGTGGGTGGGCAATGGGTTGATTGGCAAGTCAATAAGTAACGTGCTGATTGGCTGTCAAAATTCGTACTTGTGTCTTGAGTTTTTTAAATTTGCAACTTCAGTGTCACACTTAAAAGTGGAAATTATGTAACCATCAGTTTTTTTTTGCAGATGCACAAAATATTCAGTGTTTGTCATTATGTTTTTGCGTGCGTGAAATATTTTTTACATCTAGAAAACCATAGTACACGTGAACATCACTGTACAAGTGTAAAATCTTGTATACCATTTTTTGATCCCATATATCTGTGATTATATTGCATTGAGTTCTTTTTTATAAACATAGTATCAATTTGTTTTGATCTCACAGAGTTTGGGTGTAATGGAGATGGCAGTGGAGCTACAGCATTTGATTGGTTGTCATGATTCTTCTTCTCTTGAGATGCACTGAAGCACTGGGAAGTGCGGCTGTTTGTTAAAACTGCTATTTAAAATACATAATTTTGTTCTTATAAATTACTATTCACACCTCGTATCAATATTAGATATTGCAATCTTTATCCAGTATTCAATGTTGATAAAGGCAACAATATTTTTAGAGGACACATTCATATCTGTGATATTGACTTTGTCCCCACCATATAATTACAGTAACTCTGTGTCTTCAGGCTGGATGTTCACTGTGAAGAAAAATAAAATCAGGCCTGGATTTGTTTCTTGTGGATTCTCAATATAACAGGGCGAGGGAGCCTGGATGTATCACTGATGTCACAGGAGGGTTAGGACCATCACTCTGAACTGTCTCCGCTGTCAGACGACATTAAAATCATTCATCAGTTCCTGGAATGGAAAAAGGGAAACCTGCCGGCCATTCACCTGGTTTATCTGAAGTACTTGAAGTTTCCATTGGTCTCTACACTTCACACAATATCAAAGACAAGAGTCACATGCTCTGTGGCTTTACCATGTTTTTATGGAGGGCCTCTGGAGAACATGACCTGTGTCGCTGATACGCTATGACGACCCCCTACTGTATACATCATTAATGCAGACTCCTACACATTTACCATACATACATGTCATACATGCATAATTGCGGTAGCCCTGAGAGCTCAGTGCACTGCAGGTTGAGAAAACTCATGCAAATAGACAAATGTGCTGCAATCAGTGTGACGGCAAATCGACGCAACCCCATACGTGGCTGTCAGGATCATGACATTTTAGTTGATGATTAATTGCCGAACAAATAACAGTGATAAACAATTTAATTGGCTTTTTCTGCTTGTGAATCTTTTGCAGCATCTCTTTAAATGCTGGTTTTTCAAAGGCTGAATTTCTTTAGTTGTACTGCGTTACACTGTTAATGTGAGCCATACTGTCATGTTTATATTTAGACACTCATAAAAGCTTCAGAAATAGCAAATTGGATCGAACTGCAGGTGCATACGTTTCCAAGTTCAGAGAATTGGGTGGGAAATTGGATCCTTAGATTTTTTTTTTTTTTTTTTTAATTGTGGTATAAGTGCCTTTGACTGCCACCTTTTTGCTGCAAATCCAACAAATCAACAAAGTTGTTGGGCTCACATTTTTTGGGCCTAAAAACAAAATATGTCCAATGTGCTGTGGTGTTTGGCTTTGCAACTCAATCCATGATGCTCAGGGTTCGAGCCAAGCTTGGCTCTGGGATTTCCCCTGCCAATCAAAATCTGTAAATAAAATGTGATTGGTATAAAACTGTATTTGTGCTGGACCGTTTAAGTACCGCAGCTTTAACCAACTGTTAGCTACCGATGTCAGCAACAATGACAAACTGCTGAAGAAGCCCACTGGGCCTAAGTACTGGGCTATATACTAAGTGCTGCCCAAGAGGGTGCTTCTTGTTTAAACAGTTTGTGGGTGGTTTACAAATGTAAAACACATGTTTTATTGATATTTGTTGTTGTGTTATTAATTAGGCGCGATGAATCCTGTCGTGTGGATATGATGCTGTCTACCTACTGTATGCTCATCAGTGGTTGCTGAGCCAGTTTAGGGGACTGTCAAACCCTTCCCACCCCTGCCAATAACAGAGGGCTCCCCAGAAAGTCACTGTGTAATTCGAACACTGATGATGCTGATGTCAATAGATGCTCATCGTAATACAGTCCTTATTAGAAATAAGCACCTGGAGATAAACAGTTTGTGGCGCTCCACTTGTGTCATCAAATCGTAGCAGATGAAGGTTGTGCAATTACAGTTGATGATGATGATCATTTACCAAACCGGTCAAAATGGTAGAAAACAACGAGGAAATGATGATGGACATGACATTACTGTTAGTTTTATCCCGCTGTTTCTGTAAAGGTGAACGGAAATGATTTTAATGATCATGCAAAAATGATTGCGGTCGGCTCAAATGATTGCTAACAGGGAATTATGTAATAATTATGACAGGCAGAGCCCAAGAGACACTTGACGAATGTGGCTGGGACCTGATCAATGTCCAATTTCTGATTTTGTTAAAAGTAGTAGTCAAAAGCATCAGACCTAAAGAGCTGCTCTGTGGACCAATACAGTGTCAACAGTTTATAAAACGTAGTTCCAAAGATACTGAAAACATACTGTAGCATGCACTTAAAATGACAGTGCAGCTACTTACAGCTGCTTCTCTGAGGGCAGACAAGTAAACTACACCAATTCTCTCATTCACGCTGTCTAGGCTTTCTTAAAAAAAAAAAAAAAATCAATCCAGATACAATCTCTGTGTGCCAAAAGGATATTTGGGTCGACAGTGGATAAACTTTAATGGACCCCTGAAGGTTTACAAGCTGGTTAGGAACACACAACATGTGAATGAGACAACTTTTGAATTACAGATCACACCGCCTTGTGTTTCGGTGAAAGGGCTTAAAACCTCCCCTCCAGCAAACACGTTCCCAGACCAGCTTCTCCATTTGAAAATAAGCAGTTCAAACTCATATAAACCTCCCAGTAGCTCCCAGTAAAGACGGCGAACAAACCGAACCCCAAACATCAAAGTAACAAGGGGTTACTGGGATTAGTTACTGCAATTAATTATAGAATTACTAATTGTAATCCCTTAATGCCAAACACTGCTCCTTAAGGGAAAGAGATAAGTCTCAGTTGGGTTACAGAGAAGCTGCTGATCAGCGCTTTTTCTTTTTTCCCCCACTAATCTGCATCTTGAGAGGCCGACATCACTACATCTGTGACTGCACTTATATAAAACCCAGTGACGGGTATGAGGAGAGAAAAATCCCGGCAACTGCTTCAACTGTGTTATGTCTTGCAACGCGGCTATATACGTTGAACGATGAGAACTTAGTTGGGTCGATGTTAAACTTCCTCCATGTTTCATTCTGTCAAACACTTTGAGATGAGTGAGGGAAAAAGAGAAAAAAAGTTTACCCCTGAAGCTACGAGGAAGGAATCAGGCCATATCTGTTTCCCAACACATGCTAGCCTACTGTATTGCAACCAAATCATCACATGCATAGTGTGTGTGCGTGCCCTTGTGTGTGTGTGTGTATGCAGAAGCTCCACTCACTTCATCAGGATTCAGGGAAGGCTTCAAGGAGGAATACATTATCAAACTGTGATAGACTCTAAACCCCTATTCATACATAATGAATTATTCAGAGCTCTGTAAACTAAACTCAAAGTCAATGATAAATGGGATCCAGTCACCATAGCGCTCATCCACACTTCATTAGGCCGGCATGAGTGCGGTGGAAACTAAAATAACAAAAGAGAGAGGGATGAAGGGTTTTAAGCTCGGCGCTGGGAGCAGGGTGGGGCGGGCGAGGGGATCGGGGGAGCGGAGGTGGAGAGGGGGAAGAGAAAGAGAGTGCAGAGGTCTGAAGGAGTGGAAGAGGGACAAAGACAGACTTCTCTTTTAAACAATCCCTCTAATGAGAGCTGTGTGGTATGTGTGCATTTAAAAGCACCATGGCTTTTCTGGGGGGGATTGAATGCGACTGCAGTCTGGAGTGCAGCAGAATGTAAACACATTCAGCCCAACGTGTTTTACAACACACAAAGTCAACTTATAACAGCCTCTCACTCGGGGTGTTGAAGACCTAATGAAACTCATTGGCTAAGTACCTATAGGCAGTATGTGGCTCGAGGTGAACGCAGAGTAAGAATTCATTCGGCGCGGCCTCAGCTCTTTCACAAAGCTGAAGTTTATGGGATGCAGCTGCACGTCCCAATTGAACTAACAGTAGACATTTCTGTTGTCTTCTTCTAATTGTGAACCTCAATTCACCCTTTGTCAAGTCATGTCCTCCACAGTTACTGTTGCTAGGTTCGCTAAACAATGGTCATGAAACGGTTAACTCTCATTTGAATCCATTGAAAACTTGGGAGATTTAAATTGCTTACAGGAAAAATTGAATTAAAGGAATAGTTCACCCCAGAATGAAATTTCACTCATTGTTTACTCACTCTCACTAAGGACTCGGAGAAGTTTCAGAGTCCTCCGTGGCTTCTCAGAGGTCTCGGCGTAGCGGTGTAATGGTTGCAAATGGACACCGGCGGTCTTCGTCACAAAAAAACACACCAAAAAACATCCAAATACCTCCATGCTGCTTGTAATGTCCGTCTTGTATTGAAGCCCCGAAATGCGAAATTGTCCTGAAAAAAATTAAATAAGTCGATATTTCAAGCTTGTTTGCAGCAGAAAATCCTCTTCCCGAAGCTCCTCTGGACATGCACTGCTACGCCAAGACCCACTGTAACTCAGAGAAGCCACGGATAACTCTGAAACTGCTCCCAGCTCTTAGTCGACATGAGGGTGAGTAAATAATGAGTGAAATATCATTTTGGAGTGAACAAAATGGTGTCAGTGATAGAAGATAGACCTGGCTAAAGAGCGATCGAACGGGCATTACAATTTCTGAAAAGCGGTGAAAAATCATTGTTTTGGTCACTCACAGTAGCTAGATAGCTAACGAGTAACAATGTTAGCTAACATTAACGTTAGTGCTTTATCTCTTTATCTCCCATTTCTCCTTGTAAAACTTCACAAAGTTCAAAAGTCATTAGCAATGCACTTAACGTTACACCTTTTAACCATATTGAAAAATTTGAAGTACCCTTTTTCCCAAAAAATTGCTAGCTCATTTCATATGTGTCATCCCAGGGTTGTTCAACCTTAGAATGTTACGCAACTCGTGACATGGGGAGAAGCGCTCTGACCAATCAGAAGGCCAACAAAGGGTGAAAAAGGGTTTTTTGTTGTTGATGCTAGTAGTACAGATGTTTTGTGGTATAAGTTGTTTTATTCAGACCTGACACCAGTGAAAATTGGTTGGATTTGCGTCTGGTCAGGTTGTTTTCTGAAAATGTTAATTACAACGCACACAGACACACGTACACACAAGCCCTATTTATGCCAAACACATCACTGGGCAGAATAACGTCATTAATTGATGAATTACTCAGTCTAACTGTTGTGTCAGGTATTTGCTGTAACACACTACAGTCACTCATTGCACTTTATGAAGCACTTATGGCATGAATGTCCAGCAAAGTGTGTGTGACCAGTGTGTGGGCTTTATGGTCTGGCAAAGTATTTTTTTAAACTGCTCAAGCAGAATCACTTCTTGTCCTCTGAAGTTTGAACCAGTGCGCCAGTAATTAAAGTTGTTAAATCTCTGCTTATCTTTTCTAAGGTATCTAAATTGCTGACAATAAGCTTCCGGCGCTGCTTCACTGGCATTAAGTACCGCAGCTTTAACCAACTGTTAGCTACCGATGTCAGCAACAATGACAAACTGCTGAAGAAGCCCACTGGGCCTAAGTACTGGGCTATATACTAAGTGCTGCCCAAGAGGGTGCTTCTGGTTTAAACTTTGCCACTAGCTGCAGGTCAACAGATTAATTGAACCCACACACCTAAAAAAGCTAACACAGCTTTGAGGTGTGTTAAAGATTATGTCCAAGTTATTGCTGCTAATGTAATAGTGCTTGCCCCTGTCCGTAACACTGTGTGGTGTCACTGGGGTCTTTGCAGGATGGCATCTTGTTTCGTTGTGTGTCGGGAAAGTGTGAAAATTACAGTAAACCCGCCGAACCCATGACTTACTCCAGCTGCCGTCATATTTTCTTTTCATTTGACTTTATAGATAGGGGTATATTTACCAGTTGTTTTGTAATATACTTTATTATCCTCTTTCATTCTCTTAACAAACATTATTTGTCATCTCTTTGCATCTTTAGAGATTAGGCCTCATGAAGCTGAAGCTTTCCATTCAATTGGTTCTGAATAAAGATTAATTTCTCAAGGCTTCATGAGCACACAAACCCCCCTGCTGGTCAAAACCTTTATTGCTATTCAACTATTTGTGATTGCTTCTTGGCTGTCTTGCAACAGCATCATTATGGGAACTATCATTGGAAAGAATAGAAATAAAAACACCTAACCCTAACACCTTTTGTGTGGCTCATACATTAATTTATCTTTGATTAATGTGTGGGTAAGGGTAATAGCGCTTTATACATGTTCGAAAATCATCCGACCCACATAAAGAACCAGCGAGGCTTCAGACATAAAAAGTGTCGTCACTCCCCCTAAAAGAAACAAGCCTTGATATCTGCTTCATAAAAGACTCTCAACATGTTCCGAAGCCTCAGCACAGTACGCACAGGTGATAATACAGATCAGAGCAGAAATCATAAGGAGAAAGGAGCTACAGGGTTCTGACAGAAGGCTTTGATCTGAAGAGAGCTACAAAAACACTGCTACAACAGAGTTCCCAGGAGAACAGTGACCTCCATCATTCTCACATGTAAGACGTTTGGAACAACCAGGACTTCTAGTAGAGCCGGCCACTCAGTCAAACTGAGTAATCAGAGGAGAGCTGCCTTGGCAAGAGAAGTGACTAAGAACCTGATGGTCTGTCTGGCTGAGCTCCAGAGATGCTGTGTGGAGATGGAGGAAACTTCCAGAGGAAAGTAGCATAAAGCTGCACCATGAAAAAATGGGAAACAATCAAAGGGGTCTGAAAGTCTGTAAATGTCCTGTATCTTAATTTCGAGAGGCATCTGTGACCTGACGTCATGGCAACAAGCTCATTTACAAGTTTGGAGGCAGAATGCAGAGAGAGAGAGAGAGAGAGAGGTGGTTTGCTGTTTGCTTGAATTCCAGAACTTGCATATTTCAGCTTTATGCTAGTGAAGTAGTGACAGTCCAATGGATGGCTTACATACAGTAAAAGGCTTTCATTCAGTATAGTATCATCGGTAACACTTTACTTGAATGCGTATTCATAAGCGTGTCATAAGCTTGTCATAACAGTGTCATAACTCCGTCATGAATGTGTCATAAGCATTATGTCAAATGTCATAATGGTTTATGACTGTTGTCATTAAGTGTCGTTCGGTTTTTGTAATGACAACTTGACATTGTTTGGGTTGTCTTGATTATGACAACTTGACATTAATCAAAGTGACATTACCAGAAGTTGTCTTTGTCATGACAACTTGACATTAAATTTGTTTGGGATGTCCTTCTTATGACAACCTGACATTAATCAAAGTGACATTACCAGAAAATGTCTTTGTCATGACAACTTGACATTAACATAATATGCACATATTTTATATATATATGTATATATGTATGTGTGTGTGTGTGTATATATATATATATATATATATATATATATATATATATATATATATATGTATGTATGTATGTATGTATGTATGTATATATATATGTATAGGGGACATTCCATCTGCCTGATGAATAATCAATATGTTGCTATGTGCATCATTTTGTGCATGCACATATTGAAAAAAAACGTTTGGAGAAATCTGCGGGGCTTTATATTAGTTTAGTTTCTTTAATCACACTGCTGTCATGCATGCGCTTCTCTGTGTGTGCGCGACAAAGCCAGTACGGAGCAGCTATGCGGAGATGAACGCAACGACCGGCCGACGGGGGGAGGGGGGTCGTGGCGTTTCGTGGCGGACGCCACGAATAAATGAATGTGCGGGGGAAACACGCTGGCCTCCAAACAGGCTGGATGGTGCGTGTGGAGTGAACGAAGTCATCCAGGATCTTTGTTTCCCACAATGCATTTCGCGGCATCCGGCAGCGGTTCAGTAAAGCCACATCCATAGGTAAAGAGGCAGCTAAATGCTATTTTAATTCTCACTGCAACGCTGTTATTACGTTACTTTTTGAAGTTTTTATATTTTTTCCATGTGAGAAAGTCACAGTGAAGACCCACAGTCTGTGGTCAGTTTATCCAGATCCGCCTGTTAAAAGATTTCCTCCGAGGTGGAGAAGTGCAGAGCTAATGTGCTAACCGGTGCTAACGTTAGCAGCAGCCGTCTGCTGACCTCCAGTCAACCTCTTCATCATCCTGGGCCGGGAAAGAAAACCAGCGGAGTAATTTATCGGCAGGTTTATCGAGGTTTACCACCCTCTGGTTTAATTCTGTTTAGGAAATACATTTGATTAAATCTAACCACTGGCAGTCACATTAGTTTGTTTGAATGTAAAGTGGAGTTTCAGGTGTGTATTGGAAAGGAGAGCTTCACATTGTGTTTTGTTTGTTAGAGTATTTAAAAATGGTTAAGAAATACTCATGAAAAATAAAAGTGTGTTGCATTTGAAAGGGTGTACTTGAATTATTATGAAATATTACATTAATGGTTAATTTGGTTTCAAAATTGTTGACAATGTTATTGTTTATCTGCAATAATTTGTGGGACAATATCATCCAGCAAAAGTTGTTCTAGTCACAGGCCTACTAGTCAGTTCAGGATATGTTAGTGACAGCTCAGAAATGCTACCACTTTATTATCGTGTCATGACACTTAGTCAATATTCATGATATGTTAATGACAACTAAAAATTCTACCACTTTACTTGAATTCGCAGAATATCTTCATTACATAGTCATAATTATGTCATGACAGTTAGTTAATCTTCATGACATGTTAATAACAACTCAAAATTCTACCACTTTACTTGAATTCGCAGAATATCTTCATTACATAGTCATAATTGTGTCATGACAGTTAGTTAATCTTCATGACATGTTAATGACAACTCAAAATGCTGCCACTTTACTTGAATTCGCAGAATATCTTCATTACATAGTCATAATTATGTCATGACAGTTAGTTAATCTTCATGACATGTTAATGACAATTCAAAATGCTGCCACTTTACTTGAATTCGCAGAATATCTTCATTACACTGTCATAATGGTGTCATGACAGTCAGTTTTGGGTATCCTGTCAAACATCATGGTCTGTAACCTTGCACATCTAGTATCATTATGTCAAGTTGCCATAAAAAACAAAAATAGGTGCATATTCCGTTAATGTCAAGTTGTCATGACAAAGACATTTTCTGGTAATGTCACTTTGATTAATGTCAGGTTGTCATAAGAAGGACATCTCAAACAAATTTAATGTCAAGTTGTCATGACAAAGACAACTTCCGGTAATGTCACTTTGATTAATGTCAAGTTGTCATAATCAAGACAACCCAAACAATGTCAAGTTGTCATTACAAAAAACGAACGACACTTAATGACAACAGTCATAAACCATTATGACATTTGACATAATGCTTATGACACGTTCATGACAGAGTTATGACACTGTTATGACAAGCTTATGACATGCTTATGAATACGCATTCAAGTAAAGTGTTACCGTATCATCATACTCCTTGCTCTTTTATTCAGACTACTTATTAACCCAACATATTGCATTAAGAAGTGATGCCATTTAACACCAAAATACTGTGTACTACAGTATGTCTGTCTTGAACATAATTGATAGACAGACATGGTGCACAGTATTTGTATATAATTATTACAGTATGCAGATCTGTGTGTGAAGACCCATCATGTGAATAATCAACGATCTTTTCTACAATTGAAAAAAAAAAGTTTGGAGAAACTTTAATCTTTAATCACAGTTATCACGATGCATCAGTCTGTTCGATATTGTAACTCCATCCTAAAACCAAATAACCTTTTCACCATCACAGCACTCCTAAGGTTCACTAATGATGTGTTCTCTGCTTTTGATAAAGGCCAAGTCTCAGGTGCAGTTTCCATTGATCTTTCCGAGGCCTTTGATAAGGCTGATCGCTAGGTCCTCCTTGATAAGCTCCGCGCCGTTGGTTTAGCTCAGAGTGCTCTCTGATGGGTTAACGCCTGCCTCAATAATATATATGTCTTCATAACAAACATCAGTGTATTGTCTCTGACTCAGGATTTCATTGTTGAAAAGGGTGTTTCACAAGGCTCCATCCAAGGACCACTCAGTTTTTCATATTTTTTTATCAATAGTTCATGGAGCGACGTATTATTGTCCTATTTTAAACATTTTTTATTATAGGTTAGTCTTCATTATCAATAACACCATTCCAACATAATATGCAAAGTGTAGATCACCTCCTTAAGTCAGAATTTGTACTGTTGCCCTCAGGCCGTCTGTTGAAGATGCCTGCTCTTCTGACTAAGTGATTTAAGGTTTCCTTTTTCCCCACTGCCATTCAGTTGCTGAGAAGTAGATAATGTTATGATTGCCTGGTGTTATGTTTGTTCGTACAGATTGTTCAGGTTGTTGAAACCTGCTTTGCATCTTGCATTTGCACTTTGTGCTTCCATATTTATATACGATAGGTTCTTTTAATAATCTGCCCATGCCATGTTACATGTTATCTGTTGTTTTCCATCTGTGTATTGTGTTTGAATGTCTCTCAGTGCATCTTCCTGGCTGTAAACCCATTTATCATGTTTTGTGACAATAAAGACACTTTGACTTTGAGACATACAGCTCCATGGTATGCTTTTTTCTCAGATCATTTTTGATTTTCTTTGTTTTCACTTATTGAAACAATCTGATAATGCTTTTATTTTATTTTTTTTGCAAAACTCTGTCAGGTTCATTTGCTTTCTTATTCATTATCTCTAAGGAAAAAAAAAACAGGGACCAAAGTCTTAATTTTGATGGCTAGTTCATGCAGAACGTAAAACCAACATGTTTCGGCCTTTGTGGCCTCAATCAGGGTATGAGGCAGCAGCACTCACAGCTGGGTGCAGCTTAGCCTCCCTACTTCAGGTAAATGCCCAGTTCTCACACTCACAGCCATTTACCAGCTGAATATCATAACGTAAAGGGATAGATAGCAAGTTATATAATAGTTATTATATATAATAGTTATATAATAAGTATAATATCTGCAGTAGAAAGGTCTCACACAGGCAGTAAACTGTTGTGAAAGAGGCTGCACTTAACGGAGATTACAGGACTGAATTGCAGAACACAAATATGCGATTAGGAGGAGGAACCAAGACTACCCTATGGCAAACATTTTCAAGATCACCATGTCAAGACATTCATACAGACAGACATGTGAATCAGAAAGAAGCCAAATTGATCTTTATTTTAAGATCAACTAAACATCTAGGGATCAATGAGGATCTGGATTAAACCCATTTCCTGTAGTTTCTACAGGGAGGTCTTCTACTGACTGTGTGGAGTTTTGATGTCTGTAACATTTTCTGAATAGAGAGGCTTTTACTTGAGGTGGGCAAGTTTAGCTCCACCCAGCTCTGAGTTAGACAATCTCTGATGAAGGTCTCAGAGGCAGAAACATGTTGGTTTTTGTGGTCTACATGAACTAGCCGTCAAAATAAAGGCTTTTTAATGTTTCCCTGTTTTTTTCTTATTATTTTTCCTGCATCTCTTAACAAAAGACTACCTTCCTGGGTCCTATACTTCCCACATGAGCACTTCATTGGACTGTCTTCAATCATGGTGAACGAGCTGTTTGTATATTTACAGTGAATGTTATGTCACGGTGTTTTGTCTGCATGTGTTTTATAATTGCCTAAAGCCTGTTGCAACGCTCTGTCTCAAGGGGCTATCCTTTCAATAAATTCAATTATGAAATTTAATTAACCATTTCACACAGATGTATTGTATTTAGATAATAACGGTTCAAGTATAACAGCTTTCACTCCTATACTTTTACACATTCCTGTTATAATGCCTTCAGTTAAAAAGGTTAAAAAGTGCAGGCTGCTGGTGGAGCAAGATATCCACAAAATTAAATTGTAGCCCTAACAGCCTCAATTAAAAAAAGGTAATTGTTTGTCTTTGGGTCGCTGTTTCAGTAACAATGCATTTGTATTTGATTAACCTGTCATTAAGAATTCAACTGGATACCATTTCCTTATTCCTTACTTCCTTCAACCATCTTTTGCTGCATTATGTACATGGCTGCACTCAAATGTTACATAAAACAAAACAACAAAAAAAAAACCAAGGGATTTAAAATGAGAATGGTGCTTTTTACCCTCTTTATGTCTCTTCAATCTGAAACTGGTTTCTTTTCATTTCATTTTCAAGTTAATTGACTAAAAACTTATTAATTAGCACCTTTTGCGAGATGAGTATGTGGACATACCCAAGAAATTCAGTTAATGCAGCTAATATGAAACTAGAAGTTTTAATCAAAACAAAAATTACATTACATTCAGGAAATTAGTGCATAAGAAACACATGTATACTAAGAAGCATATAGGCAACACATTTTGTAATCAGGGTTAATTGGGAAGTTACACACAACATCACAAAGTTTCACAGTAACCTTGTTCCATCAGTTAAAATGTCTGTTTTTAGGTTTTTGGGTATTATTCTGGACGACAAGCTGACATGGAAAAACCATATAGCATATGTAAAAGCCAAGGTGGCGAAGAGTATATATATTTTGAATAAGGTTAAGTATATTTTGAATACTAACACACTAAGAACTCTGTATTGTACATTTATCTTGCCATATCTAAATGATTGTGTGGAAGTGTGGGGTAATACCTATGTAAGTAACATCGCTCCTCTGTTTGTGCTACAGAAAAGAGCAGTGAGAGTCATTCACAGGGTAGGCATCAGAGAACCATCAAACAGATTATTTATCTCGGCAGGTTTGTTGAAAATGGCAGATATAGTTGAACTTCAAACTTTAAAAATAATGTTTAAAGCAAAAAACAGATCGTTACCAGAACAGTTACAAAATTTGTTCAGATTGGAGGATGAGGACAACAGACTGATTTCAAACATACTTTTGCAAGGCTAAACATAAAACAAATGTGTATTTCTGTTACAGGTGTAAAATTATGGCATGGACAAAGCAAGGAACTGAAAAGTTGCACAAGTTTGTATCAGCTTAAGAAAATGTTTAAAAAAGAAAAGATAAGTGCCTATAAAAAGAAGAAGGAGAAAGAGAAAAAAATAGATAGAAGAGTGGTATTTTTGTTTGTTTTCTTGTTATAAATATGTGTATAGATAGATTGGTGTTCAGCAAGTCAACGTAATTGTATTAACAGAGAGGGGCAGGTATCATAAGTTTTCTTCTTCCTGCTCCTTTTCTTTCATGGTAATAATGTGTACTTGTGGAATTTTGTACAACATTATTAAGAATATACCATGAATGGAATAAATGAAATGAAATGAAAAATAGGCTAAAGTTGACAATTTCCATATATACATATTTATTTGGACTTTTGTTAACCATACAAAAATACTTGTATATATTTGTCATAATTAATAATAACAATGCAGTTATTAATATTAGACTATGACAGCTCTCCCTGGTGCTCTAGCATCAGGTTGGTGAGCCAGGCTCTGGGCCCCGCTTCTGATTGGCTGACTGTTATGATCAAAGAAAAAGTAAAACAATCATCAGGTGAACAATCAGAGAACAAGTCGTGCAAACTTGGGTGGTGGATCAAAGGGGGCGTGGTCTGGGGCACGGCTGAGAGCAGTGGTTTCTTTGTTGTCACATCACAAACTTACAAAAGTCCTGCTGGCTTGTTTTAAGTCTCTGAATACAGGCATTTCTCCGTGGACTGCAGGCTTTGATACTTTCACAGTAAGGCAGGGAAAAGACCGTTTACAGGGGACTGGTAATGGTGGGGGAGATGGGAGGCCGAAGGCTAACAGATAATGAATGAGCTGGCTGGCTGGCTGAGGAAGAGGTGTGGGGAGTCACAGAGATACATTTAGCAAGAGGGTACAGAGAAACCTGAACACAGTGGTGGAATAACCACTGGACCTAACCTTAGTATGACGGGGACATGAGCGGCAGAGAAGGTGACGGCCACACAGGCTGGCAGGACAGTATGCTGCTGAGAGGGTGAAGAGTCAGGCCCTTGTACTGCAGGGCTGATGAGGTGTTTGAGGACGGTGTGAGGGTGAGGCAGGAGCCAGGAGAGGGACAGTCACATATGACATTAACACACACAATATCTTTGCGGGCAGCTCTGGTCCCAAGTCCAAGTTTGAGACTACTGATCTAGAGTCAGTGTTACAGCCAGGAGCAGAGGAGCTGAGGGATGTTCTGGATCTGTACAGTAAAAGGGTGTTTTAGCCACTGTTCGGAGAAAAAACCCTAATCATCACAATAATACTGGATATTTCCTCAGTCTCTTTCCATTGGAGCTGAAGATCAACTGGCTGTGTTAGCCTGCACTCTTAAATGCCCAGTGTGTAATAATTGGCTGTAGGTTTATTGACAAAATCTGAAAATAAAATTCCTTTTAAATAAATACAATTTTCATAGCCTTATAATTGTTCTTTTATACATAAGGGTCTTGAGAGTCTTCATAAATAAACCAACAAAGAAGAGAGTGGAGGGAAAGAAGAAGGGGGAGGAAACAGCAGACATATCGTCAAACGGTTTAGACCGTCACCTCATCGATCCATGCTCCTGAAATACTCCCAATCGTCCCAGGCATGGTAAACACGTTTTTTTGTCCTCAGAGGCCACCGCCACTTTGTCAATGGGATATCACGGTTTTACGCCCATTTTTCACACTGGACCTTTAAAAGCAGGACACCTACCTGAAACTGGTTTATTATTTAATTTAGTTAGTTACATAAGTATCTTATTACCCTTAAATGCATTAAATTAAATGTAATGACATACCGGTAGTTTTTCTTTTTTGCTGATAGCATACGCACTTGACCTGGTCATTTTAAAATGAGGAAATTGTGTGTCACTGTGTTTTGTCTCTGTGTTGTACCCTGATTATTCGTCAGCTTTTGTGCGGTATTTTAGATTGCTGTGTATGTTGTGTTTTACATGTTGGGACTGCAGATGGAAATTAGCAGCTCTCTAAATCTGCATCATTGCACACTGTCCCACGGTAGCACATCATTTAGCCTCTACAAATATGACTGACTGACACACCATCTGTATAGTAAGACATTACACAACACCTTAAATAACCAGGCTGTCACTTTAATACCTAACCTCAAAACATAATAGTAACTAAAACCTTATTCTAACCCTTATCTGTAACCCAAACCCTTAAACACACCCTTGGACACACACTGACCCTGCAGGCATAATGGCTCCCAGTTTTCAGACCCTTAAGGTGTAGAGAAACAACAAAAAAAGAAACACAGGCCCAGACAGGGGAGGTGTCACAAGGGAGACAAGGTAAACATGGAAACACAAGGGAAATCTAGTGTCATGGCTGACGGCTGTTTTAGGGGCCGATCAGTCTGAGGGAAGTGATTTACGACAACTTTGTGTATAGTTAAGAGTTTCAGTTTCCTTGTTGTCTCTGACTTGGAAAAGTTTTATGAAAAAGCTTCACAGAGAATTTTAAGACAAGAATATTGTGTTCTTGCACAAGGTCCATCGGGTCTGGAAAGAGATGCTGTTTGTGTTCAGTTTTTTTTAATGTAATTTTTAAATGTTAAACACCTCAGTAAACTGCTTTGATTTTATTGTGTTAAATTGCACATCACAAGAGGCTGGTATCTCAAAATCTGGACGTAATAAAATGAAATTATCTACACGTCAAGATGTCGTTAGAGGTGAGTGTAGACTCAAACAAAACAAACAAGTGGCTTATACATTTTATGATTAATTCCAGACTGATGATGATTTTAAAGTTATGTAGCTTTTGTCATGGTGTATGTGCTTTGATGAGATCCTGTCTGTGATGTACGTAGATTAAATTGTAAATGTCCATCAATCTACATGCAGTAAATGGAAATAGCGAATAAAAAAAGTGAAACATCTTGTTGGCAGATGTTCTCAGACCCTTTGCTGTGGTGGAGTCACCACAGAAGGAGCTCATTTTCAGTGTGATGAATGAAATAAAAATGAAAAGGCTGATATGGTCATTGTAGATATGGTCATTGTAGAAAAAATATTCAAATTATAATTAAGGAAATACTTAAAGGTTATGGTCAAGGTTTGGTGGGCAATGCAGAAAGAATTGGTGAGGGTAGGTTGTGACATAAGTCCATGGTTTAAGTGCAATTTCTACCACAGACATACAGGTCAGTCACAGTGCCTGTCCCTTTAAATGCAAATGAGCCAATGCTCGCCCCCACCCCCTCTACAGGTACTGGTACTCACAGGTAGGGGTTGGTATTATGCTAACTCGAGAACTAATGGCGTTATTGGATGACAACCGAGGGAACAGCTCGTAAAACCACATGGATTTCAACCTTGGGAGCCTGAAAGCTATATTTCTTTTGTCAATTCTCACATTGTGGAGGCCAGAAACCAAGAAAAACACAAAGCCTTCACAAAGTGATATTTCCATAATATGCCCCCTTTAAAGTTCAATGTGGGCTGTTTTAATGCATCCATTTCATCGGCAGGACTGCTGAACTCCTGGCTAATCCAAAGTGGGCGAAGAGGAGGATCATGTGTGAGCTAAAGACTTTGGTAGATGGTGACAGTCACATGCTAAACTACTGAAGCCCCCTGTCACCTAAAGTGAAACATCCTCATTTTAAGCCTTAAAAAAGTGCAATGTCGTATAAAAAGTGTAGTAGTATTACAATAGTATAGTATAATTCATCACCTCAGAAGGAGGATAGCTGTAGCTGTTTTCTACCAGGCTTATCTTTGCTGTTAAGTTGGACTGGTGAACGGCTTGGCCCTGACAGAGTCAGCAGTCTATGGGCACCTCATGACTCTGTTTTCATCCAACCTATTGCATTTTTACCACTTCCATTGTGGCTTCATATTCAGCCTCGGTTGTAGTTAATCACTATGGTTACTACAATACCAACCATGACTTTGTTAGCTTTGGAATTGGATATTGAACACCACTCTCCTGTGTCTCACTCATGTGTTTTGTTGACTTCTCCATCCACTACAACCTCTTTCTGATGTGAGCTAACAGAAAGTGCCAGTGGGTCATTTTAACAGAACAGCCTCATTTCTGAATACAGACTGTGGACATTTTCCTGTGGACTGAGACTTGATGCTTGCTTGCTTTATACTGTAATCAACATGGGGCCTTCAAAGATATTTAACATTCATGTTTTTTTTTTTTTTTTACCATTCTCTATTATTAAGTTGAGAACCTTAAAATGCTCATGAAACCAACCTTCAGTCATCTTTTCACCACTTTTACTTTTCTAGTACTGTTCATAATTACTACCAAGTAACATTATTAAGATTTTTTGTCATTCCAGCGCTGGGTTGAAATGTACTGCATAATATAATTCTAAGGACACAACACAACACTGGTTTTCAAATCATACCAAGCCGCTGTAGGCGCTTATTCTACTACAGCTGCATCACAGCTGGATTATTGCGGGTGACTGCTCAGGCAAAATGCATACATTTCTTTCAATATATTATTATATATATTATATTATTCCATTGAAAAGATTCAATTGTCAAAATCTAAGTGACTTTTCAAAGTGAATATTCATCAATGGGGTTCACAATGACCACTGTCATTCATTAAAACTGCACCACTTGCCTATTTGTTCATTTTGTTTATCGTCAGGGGATCGTTTGTGAGCATGTCAGGGAATAATCGGCGTATCTAAAGCAGCCGCACTAAGCAGTGTGATGCAGGTGACAGGCTACAACACCTCCAGCTCCTTATTGAGCTAATAAGGAAAACTGTGGGTGGATGAAAACACATCATGTTTGCAAATAGTATTGATTGACTTTGCTGTTTAGACAATGTGTGTTTGATCGTCTGCACTGTAAATGAATACATCACCGTTGAATTGTTAACAAGTCAAGTAACTGCTCAATTAGAATCTATCTGCGCATGTTACCATAGTAACCAGCTGTTATTTTGACGCCTTTAGGGACTTTTTTTTCTTTTCTTACAGAAAATCTTCGAGTGACAAATCCAGTGATGTTTTGGACAGCCCCAGGCTTTGACTCGGCTCACACACCTCTCTGTGCCTCCAGGTCAATTGACTTCACAGCAGATGAAGTGACTGAGCCTCTAAATGTTCCCTCTGAGTGATAGTACAGTACCCGAATTGCTGCCTTTGTCCTCAACTGATTTTTGTGGTTCTGCAATTGGGATTTTAGAAGCAGCTTGGAAATGACTGCTGGTCGTCGTGCAAATGGACCACGCTTCACTCTCTGTCTCATCATTTTTCTACTGTCTGACAACACAACATAATGTTGCTGTTTAAAGCAGTGTAGGAGAGGAGTGAACATAGACAGATAGATAGATATCAATGCAACGCAATATCATTTTTACCTTTAAAAATGGAGAAGTACCAAAGCATGCTTCCAGTCTGATCTTAGTTTACTTGTATCTATTGTATCTATGTAACAATGTTATGATACGCTAGTGCTATTCCCCTCTGAGTCCGGGGTGACCTGTTATCAACATCTTGGGTCTGAAGGTTGACCTACTAACCTCTGACCTGGATGATGTCATCTCTGAGCGCCGCGTGGCACGGCTTGTTTACCTGAAAGTTGCCACTGCCAATACAACAAAGTTCCTTCCTCTCTGCAACCTGGACTTACTAAAGCTCCAGCTAGTTGCGCTAAAAATGGACCCGATTGCCGAAGTGGAATCATTATTATCAGAATAAGCTGGGAAGCAGTCGGAGATGACATCATGCAGGTCAGAGGTCAGTAGGTCAACCTACAGACCCTGGATGTTGATAACAGGCCAGCCCGGACTCAGAGGGGATAGCACTAGCGTATCGTAACAAAATATTGGTGAAATGACAGAGTTTCGTGGCGGATAAGGTGCTATTTAGAGGCTGCATTTTGCTGCCCCGTATACTCGTATTATTATGGATATACGTGGCTCAAGGCTGAAAATTAATGTATTTTATGCTAGAAATAAGGTCCAGGTTGGAAATTTCCCTTTAAAGTCTGCTGTCCAAAAGGGAGTTTTTGAATATATCCATTTTAGGTGTAGATGATGGGCCCAAACACATAGAAAACTATCCTGTTTTGGCCATTTGTATTTACATTTGGACATAACCTTATGTTTGATCTCTCATGCGATAGTACACAACTCATGTCTAGGTAGAACATCTTCTGTGTATTCCCACTTTTATTTCTTCCAGTGTCGTCCTAAATTTGACAAGGCCATGCGCAGGGTTTCAAGTCCTCTCTCCCTGACAGTTATGTGGCTTAAAAAGCAATAACATACATAAAGGCTTGCTCAGCAACAATAAGCAATAAGCAAACAATCCCCCCCGGGGCACTAAAAAACAAAGGCCTCATAAAATCCCATGTCCCTGCTGCACTGTTTCCTCCAGTCTATGTTGCAGTTCTGTTCTACCATAGAAACCCACATGAAACATCACCACCCTGCTCTGCATTATCTAATATGCTACACATTCTGTGTCCCTTGGAGTCGATGAACTTTCAAAGAGACTCGGCGCACACATGCTATATCCAGAGACCATTAGGTCTGTCCATTAACATGCTTCTTATTGGCTTGGTTCCCTAATGACTGTTGCTTGATAGCTTTTATTTCCTCATTCTCACTCCCAGAAATGGCTTTACAACACGGCCAAGGTCAACATGGCGGGCTGATGATAAATGAAACTCATTCCGCCTCGCTCCCGCTCTCTCTCCATCGGCGCTGGAAGTTTCTCATAGTGTGTGAATGCCTCGTAGGCATGCTTGATTAAATCCATTCATATAGAACACTGCAACGTGAAATTTCCATTCAAATTGTTTTAATGCTAATATGAGGCTGAGTGGGAATAGTTCAGTGTCGGCTGTAATACCCGCTATTTAAAAAGTGGAGGAATATTTGGCAGTGAATCCTGACAATAACAATTGAGAGCGAGTCAGATGGATGATGACGCAGAGTCACTTCTATTGGCACATTTTGGATTAAGTGCAATTTCAACTGGTAAAAGATCAATGACACATTGACCAGAATGGCTTAACAAAAATAAAGGGGTGAGTTACAAGTCATTCAGTGTGAGTTCAGAATAGTGGTTTAAATGCAGGGGTTGTAACTTCAGCCACTAGGGGTCTCTCATTTAAAACAATAACAAAAGATGGAATTTGGGGAGGTACTGTGGCATCATGGGAGTCGTCCCCTCCACCGTTGCCATCACATCACATTCTCCTGGTTCAGGAGGTTTTTTATTTGCAGCTGAATTATCCACAGTGACAATTTTACTTGGTCTTGTTCCTCAGAACCAGTTTCACCTGGATAAAAGGCCTCTGCTGCCGCAGGGATGCCACAACAATTGCAGGGGGAAAGGTTTTTGTTCTTTCTGAGTGTTCTAACAAGAAGATGAAACAGTCAAGGTGGAGGACCTGTAACTGATGCTTGTAAAAAGAGCGAGCAGCTAGAATACTGCAGCCTGGAGTTGGTTGTTACTTTTAGCCAACATTAATACAACGGATCTGTGTTATCCCCATTTGTATTCATTGTAGGGGGGTTGTTACTGTCTGTAAACAAATACAGTATTTATGTAATGCAAAAGCCTGCAACAAGATATGTTGTGCAAGTTGGAATAACTCACTGAATGCATCCTGTTTAGCTAAGTGTTCATCTGAAATACTGTCAGTTTTTGAATGCATTGGGTGAAAATTGAATCTGCGCTGCAGTCCAACAGTATGATGATGTGATTTACAAGCAATGCTATCAGAGATAGGTGAGCAGCTATATTGCAAACAAATGACCTAAAATAACATTATAGGTGAAGTGTTGTTTTTGTGGTTTGCTCATGGCAGAATTACCTGCTGTAAAACCAAGAAATGTTGACACAGTGTTTATAAAGGCTGTAGATGATTTTACACTGCAACAAGAGGAGTCAACAGGTTGTTTAAGTGATATATTTTATGTATGTCCATGTCTTTTTATATTAAAGCAGGTCTGAGGTCGAAATGCACGAAAAACTGAGCCTGAAGTCCAACTGGCACGACTTTGTGATGTCACAACGAAGCAGTCAATCTGAAACCACTATCAAACCTTGCAGGATTGGGGTTTGACTGAACTCTGCTACATCCTCACCATCATCAGGGCTGAGTAATCAGTGAGCCAATCAGAAAAGTGGCTCAGGCCCTCCTTTTCTCTGATTGGCTCACTGACTTGTTGTTACTTGAGCTTCAGAAAGAAGCCTAGAAGAGATAGGAACCCAAAATTGTTTTGGCTCTTAAAAGAACACCTAAATTTTTTTTTGAAATTGAAACAGAAACAGTTTTAAAATATGGCGGAATAGCAGACGTAAGCGCTGCGTGGAGAACGTATCATATTGTTCTGTTTAGAGAAAGGGAACAAAACAGGTGTACAGAGTTAATTAAGAGCACTGATTAAAGCAGTTTTTCATTAGTGAGGAGCTGCCTGTTTACACTGCAGTCATCTCAGATGTGAAGTTTGCTTTACTGTAGCACAATCTGACATGTATTCAGTGCCTGGTATAGTTGGAGCCCAACAGCAGGAATCTCATGCATGCTAATCTCATGAATCTAATAACCACAATGAGCACTCTTAAAATCTACAGTAGGAAGAAAAACAACATGACAACTTTGTTTTTTTCATGGTAATTCAGTGCTTTTAAGTTCGACCGAAGCTGTCATTTACTGAGTGTTTTATTTTTTTCATTTTTTTGGACACATGCAGGTCAGTTCTCTCTACCTGTGGAGCTGTGGTTTTGTGTGTCGCCTCATTTACCACGACCACTGCTTTGAGCTGCCATTTCGCAATTGGAATATGTATAGTGGTGCCTGACAGGGTTGTCTATCAAAGATGGCCTGTGGTTAAAAAAAGGTATGCAATGCAAGGATGTGGGTTGCATATGAATTCACCTCTGAACACTAATTACATGGGTTTCCAGGTAACCACTTTAATGCTACAGAGTGAGAGTATCCATATATAAGCTGTTGTGACAATGTGGAGATGTGTTTTCTATCCCGGTGCCGCAGGTGCATCCTCGCATGTTTGTAAATGGAAAAAAACCTGTCTATACGGTTGAATGACTGTAGGACCTGAAACTGTCAGCGAGGCTTTTTCCTGTCGATGTGCGTCTGTCATGTGATCAACTCGCTGAACAGATTCTCTCATGTGCTGTAGTGAGATCCAACAGCATCACGCTCAGCAGGTAAGAACTGTTAGTACTAACACCACAGAAAAACCCAGTTTGATACATCACAGCTTCTGATCATGTGCTGACAAGAGTTGTGCAGGTTTTTTTCTTTCTTTTCTTTTCTATGCGATAGTTTAAAACCGTTCTTTCCTTCTGCCTTCTTTTTCGCTGGTTTATTTATGAATGTGAAACTCAAAACTGCTATATGTATATTAAAGAATAATTATAAGGCTATGAAAACCAATCAAATGTTATTTTATAGCGATTATACACTCTTCATTCATGGGTAGATTGTTTTGATTGAATCTTGCCAGTTATTATTACACTTCTGGATATTTAAATCATGTAAAAACAAACAAACAAACAAACAAACAAACAAACAAACAAACAAACAAACAAACAAACAAACAAACAAACAAACAAAAAAACACTGCTGTTTAACATAGAATTCATACTCTTACTTGTTCATTGAGAAATTCTGTCTCATTCTGTCTTCTTATGCCCCGCCCACCACCACTGATCCCTCCAGTTTGAAAGGAGAGTGTATGGAGGCAGTTAGGAGGAAACACCAGAGGCTCAGGGGTCTCGAGCAGGTTAGAGGAGCTTACTTGCTGCAATTCACACCCAACACACATTGATGGACACTCCATGTTCACCACGCACATCCCCCTGTACTAATACCCAGCAGAATCTGACTTTGTCAAAAGATTCAATTGATCTCAAACTCATTGGTTCACTACATTACCAGATGCAAACACTCAGTCATGGTGTGTTATATAAAAGAGGATAAAACTTGATTTTCATTGGAGAGGCGTTAAAGTATATCACAACAATTTTAAGATCAGCTAAGTCTTGGTGTTTGGCTGTCACGGTCAGACTACAGGCAAAACCTGAAAGAAGCCATTTAAAATAAACTGGAGGACAACAGCAAAATGTTAGCCGAAAAGATGGGAGACCTCACTTCATGATGAAGACAGAGGTGCATGTAGGGATACAGATGTTCCACATGTTGACTCTGAAGGGCTAACATGTATAAGGCTACCCCTGTTTAACACAACATATTAGTGCAGTCCCCCTCGCCCTCCACCCCGCTGGCAAACATTAGCTCTATAGAAACTGGAACATGTAGTTCCAGTATGACTGTGTTACATTGTAAGGACTCTGACAAACACTGCACACTGAGACTAAAAAATAAATCACTGTGTTCTTTTCTTTATTTACAAAGATGCATTACCACAGCAACACGACAATGGATCAGAACTTTATAACAAAAATATACCAAAAAAAGAAACTAGACTTTTACACACTCAAGTGCTTTGGTACTGTAAACAGACAGAGAGGAAGAGGAAGAAGGACGCCTCTTCCAATGGCTTACCAAAGCTAATTTAACAGTCAGTGGTAATCTTATTTAGCACTCTGGGGATATAAACACAAGAACTTCCTATAGTACATAGATGAAAGTAATAAGAACAACAAACAACAATGGCTTCTGGAAAGTAGAATTTAGTCATTTTAAATGCATGTTGACATAATACATGGTTCCAAACAATCATAATTAGAAGCTTTAGTCAGATCAATTAGATAACTTTTATATAGGACCAGGCTAACTGGGAATAAAAACAGTGTTAAATAAGGCAATGCAAATATACACAAATAAAATATAGCTCATATTAAATAATAATAATAAACCATATTATATTATAGCAACAATGGTTCTGATTGGTATTCATGTGTCTCTCTCTCTCTCTGTTATAGGTTTGGTTCTTGGTGAACCTTGATATCGTGTATCCATCCAACTTTTAATCATCCAGGTGTGAGGGACTGGAACGGGTCCTTCTTCCCTCCTTACTCAACACTGTCTTCACAATCTTCCTCTCCTCAGTAGAGCAGCCAGATGATTATATCAAATAGGTGAATCTCTCAGACTCTCCTCAAGCTCAGTGTCCTCTGTCTGACTGACTCTAACTGCTCTGTTCTTATCATACAGAAATCATCCTTGTGCGCCCGTTAACTGTGGTCATAATCCTGCATTCCAGCACATTTCCACACTCGAATATAATGCCTGGACAAAAATGGCCCATCTGCACCATACCGCCCTGCAGCAACGGACAACAACAACATCATCAAAAATACATTTTAATATACTGTATAAACAAAAACAATGCACAGTGTGAGGCTGAGAGATCCAAAAATGTAGCTGCTGAGTGAAGGCTGGGCTGCAGCCTGAGGGTACCACCACCACGCCATACATGGCCGACACTGTGTTGTATTATTTTCACTATCAAACGTGACTGCCATCCACAACCTTAACTGGTCATTTCTGAGCAGAACTGAGCCCAAGGACCAAACAAAGATGGTCTCTGGAGTCAGATGTGGATGCTCGCCTTGATGTTTAGATCCACTGACTCCTGGCTGATGACCTTTGACCTCCTCCCCAGGGTATACACACACAGTGGATTCTGTGTCACCAGCCCAGGCAACAGGCAGGACTTAAAAGCACAGGTATAATTAAACAGTTCACCTTTACGTGGATTCTCCAGAGGGTGAGGTGCAAAGTCCAGAGGCTGTACGTTATTTCTCCATGCACCCTGGCTTTGATACTTCCACAGCATCAAGAAGGAGACAGAAGACATGGGATCTGCCTTTGTGCAGTAGTTCCTTGGTTTTAGATTACATTTCAGTCCAGAAATTGTCATTACACTAAGAAATAAAATCAGTAAAAGCATTGCTTTGGCCTGATTTTGAACCATGAAGGAGATATTGTAGCTCAACAGGTCCAACAAAACCTCACAACTCATATATCAGATTTTTTTTCTGCTTCTATTTCCCCTTCTTCCACTGTTGACATCATGAAACCATAGAACACAGTCAGTAGGTTTACATGCAGAGCTTAATCGAGCTATGGCCAAAATTCGATTTTGGCGTCTAATCAGACTTCTGTCCTTGTCCACAGTTTACATGCAACTGAGAAAATGGAATAACTGAGGGGAACGTGTCCTCCTCCACAACACCAGGTGGCGATATGCTTCGTTTCAGCGGGTTAATGCGGCCCTCGTTCTGGTTGACCTATTGCGTCACATAATGAACAACTAGAGTCAGGCGGATGGCTGGCATCTTCAAACAGCAAGATGGATAATCGTACAGCTTTCTTCATCTTGTATGTAATGTGTTACTTATTGTGCAGATAAGGTGCATGCTATCCCTTGTGGTCATGGTGACCTCGAGAGGTTGCGGGTCATACGCCAGTGGGGGGTTGTGTGGCGCATTCGCACATGCATTGTCCAGTTTCAGTCCGATCAAGGTGTATACATGCCGAAGAAAATCGTTTTCCAGTCGTATTATCTGGATGTCTTAATCTGAGTAGCAGAACTCCGATATTAGTCGGACTAACGCCTTTACATGCACTTAAGTTGTCCAGTTATAGTCGGATCAAGGCAATAATTAAGTTTTCTGTAGGCTGAATGTCAAAAGTAGGAAACACAAAAGTCCATTTTGACTCCATTTGTTAATGAGGCTTGTTACAACCAAAAACGTAATAACGGCCAATAACGTAATAACTGCCAATAATGTAATAATTTTGGCCATTTCAAATGTAATAAAGCCAATAGTGTAATAATGTGCCAATAATGTAATAAAACTTTTGAGCCAATAACGTAATAACTTTTTGCCAATAATGTAATAAGGCATTACATTATTGGCTGGTTATTACGTTATTGGCCTGGTATTAAAAAAAACCTTTCAAAATGTAATAACTGGTGCCGATAATGTAATGCCTTATTACATTATAGGCAAAAAGTTATTACGTTATTGGCTCAAAAGTTTTATTACATTATTGGCACATTATTACACTATTGGCTTTATTACATTTGAAATGGCCAAAATTATTACGTTATTGGCCGTTATTACGTTTATGGTTGTAACAAGGCTCATGCTAACACAATGTAAATACATATATTATACAGTAAGGCATAATGGTCTGTAGAACTGATGCGGTTCCTTGGGTTTGTCAGCTATTACTGCAGTTTTTATACACCACATGCATCTCACTGTCATGCTGCACTTGAATGTGTGAAGAATCTGATCCGCTCTGCCCCTGTGCTCTCAGGTCCAGTCTTCCATAAACATTTGAAAATCCAGGTGGATGCAAGTGAAGTTGGTGCTGGGGCAGGGCTCCTGCAGGAAGGGGAGGTGGGAGTTGATCCTGTCTGTTGAAATGTTTTGAGGTGTATGTTGGGCCATCATCACTGACCACTACCATTTTTTGCTGTGTCTCAATTATGTATTTTGAGCAAGTGTGTCTCAATTCATTTCGGTGAACTTAAAACGGTCCAAAAGTTGAGTGTGGAACGAGGCATACTCAATGATCACTGTTGTGGCTACGTAGTGGAATATAAATTACCGGTAAACCAATGTTTTTCGCCAGAAGCGGCAACAGAGTTAAACAGGTGGCAATCAAACAAGAAGAAAAAAAAGGAATAAAGGAGGCCACCGTCACTTGGCCAACGGGAGGGGTGACAACGTACATGGCATAACAAACAACCAAAATTAATTGCAAATGAAACCGACCACAATTACTGTGACTATTGAGCACGGTTTAGAAAATACTTTATCTCTGTTTTTGTAATAACCTTATGATGACCGGGTGGTGTATACTGTATGGACTCCAGGCTCTGGTTTAACCTGTTAGCTTTATGGTGTTCAGGTCAGCTTTGACCCGTGTTTTAAATCAGGTGTAAAATACACTAAAAACATATTTTTTTCATCCAATCTGTTTTTCTTCTCTAGGTTACATTGTTAGGCTTCGTTATCCATGAAAATATTGTTTTAAATATTTTTTGGTGTGGGTCCCTGGGTCTTTTTTTTGTCAGCATACCCCTTGGCTTCAATTGAACCTTCCTCTTGTCAGCTTTCTGCTACCATCTATGATGTTAGGGTCAGTTTTGACCCAAGTCTTACAGTAAATCAGCTCTAAAATTTATCATCCCATTTGTTTCTCATCTCTTGGTTACATTGTTAGACTTCCTCATTCATGAAAAGGTTGGCTTTGCACTTATGATTTCAGTTCTCATTATTGTTCTTATTATAACCGAGTCAAAATTGACCCTAACACCATAATTTTAACCATTTTAACCATTTTTTTCATTTTTTCATCACACAATACTGTAAGTACGCGGCACTATATACTACACTTTTCTAATTGTTTTATGTTGTTTTTCATATTACTGTAAATATTTTTTTATGTTGAATATCTATCTTTAGGAGGATCAGTTGACAAGCCCTTGTATGTTTTGTTGTTGTTGTTGTTTTTGCTCTACTTTGTAATATGCTGTTTTATATATTTTTAATTTGCTAATAAATAAAAATAAATAGATAATTGTACCATGACTTCTGCTTCTGACTGCTATTCTGCTTCTGACCAACAATCCAATAGGTCAACCTCAAACAGACCCCAGTCATGTCAACACCTTAAAAATAAAATTACCTCAGATCAAGGTATCAAGTGACAACTAAAATCTATGTAGTGACATGTTTTTATATAAATTGTTTATGAATGTAAACTCTTTTAATATCTTATTTATTCCGTTCTATTTATTCCTTTTTAATTATCTTATAAATTGCCAAATAAACTTAAAACAATTTGCACTTCATGGCAGAGGCAACATAAATATGCATTAAACAATGAACTCTGTCTCACAGTTACAGATTTTTACCCTCTTGCATCCAAAGTAGCGGAATGTTGAAAGGACACGCTGCTGTAATGAGCCTGTGTATGTAGCTACAACATCTAAGAAAGCAGCCATTAACACAAACCCTCTGTTCTCTGTCAATCAACGGCTCCACAACACATAACACAGGCTGGTTGCAGATTGAAATCACAGGGGAAGCTTTCAATTAAGCTATGCGGCCGCATTGTGTTGAAGACTCTCCAAACAATAGCCTGGCATGGGCTTGCAGCCTTTCTAAGTGTTTAAAGAGGTTATTAAGAATAAAAGCTTTGCGTCCTCCACACATCTTGCTGTCTGAGTGAATCGCAACGGATCAAGAATTTCCATTAGCAGTTGTCAGAACAAGGTTTTTCATGATTCTCTCAAAGGTTTTTCGTTATTAATGATGGAAACACAACTGGTGGGAAGATAAGGAAAGGGCTGGTGTTAAAAAAGTTGGATGGTAAACTGCCAAGCTGCTTAGCACATTACTGTGAATATCATGCACATAGGGCTAAATGATCTGGATCTGGAAGAGAAAAGCTTCCACATCAGAGTCGGAAGAACGGGACAGTGAGGAGTGAGGCGGTATCATCAAGTGACACGTTGACTAGAATAAAAGTCAGTCAAAAATATTTTAGACAGCCACAAAATTTTAGCTTCAGTTTTAATAAGTTTCCTGTCACAGTGATTGATGATATGGATTTAATGTCTCTGTTGGCCACTGCAAAATGTGCCGGTCTTCCCATTTATCACCACATACCACACACAGTTATTTAGTAACAGTGCTTTTTTTATTTTTTATTATCAGGGAAGACTGGGATGGTGTTCGCGTCTACAAAAAATGATCTTCAGTAATGTACACTATACACTGTTCATGTTCAGTGGGAGCCATGCCAGCCTGGCCAATCAGTTTCTGCTTTAATAGTCACAGATTTACAGGAGATGCACTTTATTGTGGTTGGATACTCCAAGCTGAGGAACAGGTAGAGACGTAGAAGGGTCAGGGTCTTAAATTAAGAAGTAGTTTGTCATAGAGTCATTCGGACAGAAACATACCATCCCCATGTTTCTGATTCATTCATTCATTTCCTATATCTCGCACAAGACTAAGAAACTAATGAAAATGAAACAACAATGCAGGGGGAAAACTTTAACTTTTGTTTTTTTTAACACCATACTTGAGAAGTATGTAAATATTTATTCACAGCATACACCTTCTAATTTGATGAAGACTACAGTATGTGTTTGTTTTTAGAAGCACCTATTGGATATCTGAAGTTTTGTTGTATTACAATGACAATAAGGATTCTATTCTATGAAAGCTGTTGGAAAATGAAAAGAAAATGAAGCAAATTCATTTCTATCCCTAAATATCTTAAAAAGAAAAAAGGAAATAAGTTGTAAAATAAATAACTAAAAATAATAAGTTGTAAAATTCCCTAGAAATTGATTTCAGAGACATTTTTGTTTGGATGTAAAACAAGGGCAGAGAAGAGTGCAGAAACTCCCTCGGCAGGTGGAAGTGGGATGGACATCAGCTTGAGGTGTAGACGATACACTTTCTCCTGGACTGCAGCAACGCTACCGTACCTCTCGTGAATATAAACACACACGCTGCCTCCAGTTGTTTGGCTTGGAGTGTGTTTGTCATGAACGTCCACACACATGGTCTCACAGCCACATCTTGTAGAAGTTGGTGAGTGTGTCTTTCTGGAGTTCTGCTTACAAAACTCAAGTTCTCACTCCTCTCCCTTCACCGCTGGTGATTCTTGGACAATATTTTTGGTTTTGTGTAAAATGAGCATTCTAGCATTCTGATTCCATTATTTATCTCTATGAACTCTTGAAACGTGCTCTCTGGTTGGCTGGATTTTACATTCCCCAGCGCAAGATGGCGACACTCTCTAAGCAAGACCCTTGCTATATGTATAAAAGAATTATAAGGCTATGAAAATCAAACATGTTTTATTTTATAGCAATTATACAAATCTATACAATGGTCTGGGTGAATCCTCGATTCTGATTGGCTGTGGGGTGTCAATTAAAAAGTGACACCCATAAAGCTGGGTCCCTCTTTTTTTTTCTTCTTTTATCGCCAACGAGAGTTATTAAATAGTCCTTTCAGCTGCTCATTTTGAAAGACGTAGGCTATGATTTTAAAGGTAAAAACAACATTAAATTATAAGTGAATGATTTAATATGTATTTTTCTCATAAGTGACCGCCTCCGTGTCCTCCATTAATTTCTGATAATGGACACCTCGTTGGGCATTATCCCCTACATATCCATTAGTAATATATTCAGATTTTGCCAATAAACCTTGACAAATATTAATACAGACTGTCCCTTTAAGGCAAACCTGGTGAAATTAAAATCTAACATAATTTATTTTGAAAGTGCTAAAGCTCAGAGCCTGAAGAAGAAGAAGAAGAAGAAGAAGAAGAAGAAGAAGAAGAAGAAGAAGAAGAAGAAGAAGAAGAAGAAGAAGAAGAAGAAGAAGAAGAAGAAGAAGAAGAAGAAGAAGAAGAAGAAGAAGAAGAAGAAGAAGAAGAAGAAGAAGAAGAAGAAAGTGTAACCATCCAAATACTGTAATTCTTGTGCATGGACAGAAACAACTGGAGGGAAGTCAGAGGATGATTTGTATTTTGCGTGACTGACCCTTAAAGGACGAACTCCATTTACTCCAACATGTTGTTTTCACACGCAGAAACATTCAGACAGTCATAAACAATCTGATAAAAGATCCAGTATCTACTGGTGTGGTAATGTGTCAAGTGGGACGGAGGAGTGTGTGCGTGCATGTGTGTGTGTGTATGAGTGCTTTATTTTCCCAGTATGACAGTGCGACCCTGATGAATACATAAAGGGGCCGAGCTGCAGCAGGCAGGGAGGGAGGGAAGGAGGGAGGGCGGAGGTGTGAGAGTGGTTGCTTTTCACCTCTGTGTCCATCCATCCATCTCTCCCTCCTCTCTCCTGAGGGAAGCCACACTCCATTGGCTTTAAACTTTCTTTCATTTCTATTCCCCCTCTCTCTGACCTTTCCCAGATAGCTCTCTCTCATTTTCATTCCCCATCTCGCTGACCTCTCCAAGACAAGCCAGCCAATTATTTCCACTTTACACCCATAAAGAGCAGCGGGGTGCAGCCGCGGTCACACAAGGGCACAGAGGACATATGGTGCAGAGCCTCCGGTGTGTGTGTGTATGTGTGTGTGTGCGAGCTGCTTACGCTGAATGCAAGAATAAAGCCCGTTTTCACATATGAACTCTGCACATTTGTGTTCACACATACAGCTCCTCTGGGTAGCATCTAGAAAAGTTCAGGGCTGCAGAGCGTCGTGTGAAAACAGCTTAAGTGTCCTATCATCTGCTCCGGGGACTGCAGCTGTTTCAAGGTAAAGAATCACGTTGCATTATCCGCCCGCCTCTGCCCCGCTGTCAGCCGCGTCGGCACTTGTTGAAACAGATTACAGTGGATCTCCAAGCATTAAGTCATTATGGATGATTTCTACAGGACGACTGCTCCATCTTTGCTCTGGTGAACGAAACAAACTGCTGCGGCCTCTGAGTCTTTAAACCTTTTACTTTGGACATGCAATTGTGTTGTAGGTTCATGTTTGAACGGATAAAAATGTAATTTCTGGCTGTGAACCTACACTCAATAGCCCGTAATGATAAAGTAAAAAGAAAAAAAATTCAAGCTTCACAGACGGATCAAGGTTCTGCCAGGATTCAGATTCTGAGCCATGAAATGAGACGTTAGAACTTCCATAACATCAGTCACTAGGTGTGATGACCACTTACTCAGCTCAATGTCCAGAAAACCAAGGACACGTCCCTTGATCACAGGACGATCCCTCTGCCTCCCCATCCAAGGATCAGTTGTGGAGACGGTGGAGTCTTATACGTAGGTATCTGAGGACAGTGATTGATAAGGACTTCACCCACAACCTGAACACTAATATAATTAGTAAAAAAAAAAAGGTCTGCAGAGACTTTTCTACAAAAACTAAACTCTTACTAGACCAGACCCTGTTGGTTTTATTTTATAGATCTTTTATTGAGTCTATTTTAACCTTTTGCCTGATCTCCTTTTATTCTGGGTAATAACTGCTTGTTAAAGACTGTTAAAGAAGACAGTAAAATAATCGATGTCCAGCATCACTAAAATGTAAAATGAAGGGATTCTGTGGGAGGCTAAGGCAGTCCTGTCCAGTCCTGATCATCCTCTACACACTGAGTTTATTCCTCTACCGTCAGGGCGAGGATACAGGGCCCCTAAGGCCAGAACAAACAGGTACAAATGCTCCTTCATCTCAAGTGCAATCTGTGCAATCAATTTGTCATCCCCCTAGATCTGCACTTTACTTATGTGATGCATGTTAGGCTTCTCCTTTTTTTTTTGGTTCTTAACCCGTCTTTTTGTGCTATCTATGTTTTGTTGTTACAGTCCTTGTGATTTTTGCTACCTTTGCAAAACAAGTTTCCCTGCGTGGGATTATAAAGCTGAATTTAACTGCAGGAACCTCTGTCCCACATGGACATCTATGTTGGTCACACCAGTGCAGGCAGGTTGTGCTCCTTCAGCCTGCAGCCTTTAATGAAGCCTCCGATAAGTGGATCCTTTGTGTTCAAAGATTCACTGCATGGTGGTAATGAAAATAATAACAGTAAACAACGAGAGCCTGATGACTATAAATGTAAATACTGGTTTTGATTATTTTTGTCTTGGTTGCTACAGGAGCCACCATTTTCAATACATTTTAAGGGCAAAAATACAGGGATCCCTATTATTCCGCTTATACCATGGTCATTTACCAAATGAATAAACATTAAATACATTTTCCATACTTTAAAGAGGAACTATGCAAGTCTGGTCGCTTTTCCGCTGATTTGATAACCCTCCTCCTGGCCATGTGCATTTGTTTACAACAAAGCAATCAATACAGCGATAGAAAACAGAATGTTACGATGTGTATATTTCTGTAGTTTAATCCATCATAAATAAGAGATCACAGATTACGGGATGCAGACGAGAGCTGGGACACCGCAAGGCTGCTTTTCAGCCAAGAGATGCAATAAGTGACACGAACATGGAAGGCAGAGAGCCTCCATTCTCCTTCGTAACAAGCCATCTACCATAGCCGATATCAGATGTTGTGGTGAACACCGGGGCGTTGAATACAGTAGCTCAGCGGTTGTTATGTGACAGCGTTGAGACTTTTTACCCCTAGTGGTGACATTTAGCAAAGATGGTGACACCGTGCATGGCTAATTATCACGATCATCAATCAAGTATTCACCCAGACAGTGATGTAAAGCTAGTGATGCTACTGTAAGTGAAAATTCTTAGTAAGCAGCTTGTGTATAACAGATACAAAGGGCCACACCTTTGTAGACCATCCATAGAATAGAACAAGTTAACTGGAGCTTGAGGGAAAGGCCTGGAAGAGGAGACGTGAAACAACACCGACATGATTTTCGGTTCTTGCAATCACAAGTACACCCGATGAACACCTCAGTTGGAACACATGAGAAGTGTAAAATATGGGACCTTTCCTATACAGGAGCATCTGCAGAAGGTGTGAAGGTGACAAACCCAATATCCAACAAGTTTTCCGTGAAACGTTAAACAGAGACTTTGACTAGTTGTAATGAAGTCTGAGATTCAGTGAGAAAAAACCTGTAAAATATATTCAACTATTGAGCTTTCACAATACCTGCAATGGGTTTTTTTTTGCAAGTATAATGAAATATCTACATCTAGCTATGTAGTGCAATAATGTTCATCTAAGAAGCCAATCACTGTTACACAGCACTGACAAGTGTTCACACATCCAACTCTCTCTGTGCTCCTTGTCTGTGAGCTGCTTTAAAGCCTGATAGTCCTTATTGTAAAAAATCTCAGTGTTGTAACAGTAATTAGCCTTGATTCATGTCTCAAACTTTGCTGTGAGAGTTTGAGTGAAATAGGACTTGAAAAGTTTGGGTAAAAATGTTTCTAAAGTTGAAAAATGTTTATCCACAGGAATATTCTATAACCCTGGATGGTTAAATTCCTTGTGATCTTTGAACCTGTCAGCTGAGTTGTACATTTAATCTGAGTTAAAAAAAAAAAAAAAAGAAGAAAAAAAAGGCCCTCGTATAAATTGCTCAGAACCATGTGTTTTTCAATCCACTCTTGATTTTGGAAATCCTCACCTCACATTTTTTCTCTCTCTTTTGATTAGCATAGGTCAAAAACAAGCTGCTATTCATGCACGTTTGGTTTCTTCAAACACCTTTGTTTTAGTGCCAATGTGAGAAATCTAATCCAAGGAGGTTCTGCATTCTAGACATCACTCATGTAAGAAAAGTTTGACAACTTTCTCTGAGGTGAGCTGACCGATGTTTAGTTGATGAATAATCCATCAAATTTTGCCTTTAATAATGATTGTAAACAGTAAACGCAAACCTCATTGAGAAATCTAGAACAGATCTTTAAGGTACAATCCCAGGAGGCTCATTTTTTGGCAAAATTAAAAAAAACAAAATCTAAATATATCGAGGGCTTCGATGAGAGTGAGGTTGGGATAACGGGTAAGGCAAACATCTTTTTCCACAAATAAAGACACTCACATTTAGTAACTTATATTCAAACCAAGATGAATAGTGTGCACAGATCATAACATAAACAAATACGTTGTTTGTTTTTATGTTTGCAATTAACTTGTCTTACCCTATTGAATTATGATCATTTTGGCGCATAACTCCGGATTACATGTTCACAAAGTTTTAAAAGCTGCTTTGTGATAGAAAACATCTTCATTCAGACTGTTTTCCTTGTTTAAGCCCAGATCTCTCTCTATAGAACGTAACTCCCACTGTGTTTGTTTAGAGATCCTATTCCTGACACATGTTTCCACCCAGTCCACAGTTTTGTCTTACAGGGCATAATTTTGTCTGGAAAAGACACACATCTGTATTTATAGCGGATACATAACATCAAAACACACATGTGGATTTTTACTAATTATAGATTCTAGTAGACAAGCCTCACATTATCAGCACTCACATGTTGTCTGTTTAACATCAAAACACGCAGATCAATATGAGAAGCTCGGAAAACAAACTGCGCGACCCTTGTGGAATTCATTATCCTTTCAAAGGAAAGCAATTTACAACATTGACAAGAAGTAGATTTTAACATCTGTGTATTTATTAGCAACCGTTTGCACCGCGGCGCACAAATCCTCAGCCGACTGTTGAGCGAGCTTGTCTGCCGTTGGAAATCTGGGACGCCGTGTTCCGTGGGCTCCGTGTATCACATCAGCAGCAGCGTCGCACAGCTGAGCTCTGGCGTTATACATAACATATTGAGTTTCGACATAATTTATCAGATTGCATATGTTTCCCACGATTCCACTGTGCTTCTCCCCACTCCAAATGTTCAGAGGTTCCTGCTCTGCACAGTTCAGTCTTGTGAAACAGCTTCTGCAACATCTTGCATGTTGTTTGCAGAGGATGATGTGACAGTCAGAGCAGCCTGGTACATATGTTGCCACACTCGTAGTTTCATTAGGAATCTCTTGCTTAATTTCTCCCATATGTCCTTTAAAACTATTCAAATGGAGTGTGTCAATACAGTGACACCGACGTCCAGAAAAATTCAATATTCACATGAGATTTTGAGTTCTTTGCTCAACTCAACTGTAGATAAAACTTGTTGTCACTGCATGTGAAAGTATCTGAAAATAATACACATGTGTATTAAAATCAAATAACTTGTTTGCAGCCACACTTATAATGCTGCACTTCCTTAATTATTTACACTAACTATATAAACAGGAGGCGTCAGTATTGGAGCGCAAATATCTGAGGAGTCCCAGGCCATGATGCTGAGCTCCTACAAACAACACAGTCAACTATCATTTTGCAGTGCTACTAAAATGTTTTAAGTTAAGAGGAATTTACAGTTGAGGTTATAAATGAAGTGTTACTAAAGCCTACCACACACATAAAGATAATCTGGTTGATTTTGCCCCAATTTCCCCTTTACGACCAGGGACAAAAATTGCCAGATTTTCTTAAGATTATCTCATGAGATTCTCCTGTTGTGTGTGGTTTAAGACCCAAATTCTCCCGACAATTGTCTCGTAAAATGGTTGCCGCTGATGATCGTAAATATTAAACATGTTCAATATGTCGGCCATCATCATTATTGGACCAACTGATTAATCCAGGTGTGTCTGACCATTGTTGTGAGGCCAGACACACCTGGATTAATCAGTTGGTCCAATAATGTAAGGCAGGAAATAAAGGAGCTGGATTATTTCAGGAAGTAGTGGAGTTGTGCATGAAGCCCATTCAACAGATTGACCAACTCACAGACATGTACCCAAATCCAAACCCACTGTTTTATATAGCACGTTTTCAAAACAGCCCCATTGTGGAACTTCATGTCGTTTAGTAACAAAAATCTATTTTTTTTTTCCATTCATAAGTATGGGTTTTATTAATTAGTAATTGCCCACATTAACTAATTTAAGTATTCTGGTAAGCTTTGAGTTCGCCATTCATAAAGCTGGGTGAGGCCAATGCTGGCTGCCATGTTGTGCCACCATCTTTTACGTTCAATGGCAGCAGGGTCGTAAGGTAACCATGGAAACACTGACTCACTTGAGACTGGGAGAAACGATGGAGGTGGCGTCTGTTTGAAAACCATCACTGTGGTGTAGTGTAGTGTGAGAAAGGATGGAGGGTCACACTGGTGCTGCATTCAGGTGGAGTCAGACAGACGGCAGTCGGCAAACAAACCGGATGTCATTTCAGTCAGTGAGAGAAACGTGGGTGGAGTTAACAATACAACATCGCCACGACTTGTTTGTTTATCCTATTCCGTGCGGTGGGTGTTGTCTGACTGATTTTACCTGATTCCATAAAGAATACCTACTCAATTGGAACCTCAACCTCTAAAAGTTTTACAGATTGACATTAATGTTCACCAAAGTGCTGCACAGTGACAGTGATTGACTTGAACTTACTTTTATTCTAATTTATGTTAATCCAATGTGTTCTCAGTGTGGCTTTAGTTGTAGTTTTTAGTGTAATTTGTGCTGTTTGATCTTCTGTGTTAGTGAGCCAAAGAACAATAAAGATTCTATTCTATTCTAAAAATGGAGACTGGGCAGAAAATGCAATGCTCCACATCCTCATCATCGTCATGTCGTACACGCACTAGTGAGTTTGCAATTCATTCATGTGGAGTGGGTGGCTTCCCACCCCATGGAGAACATGGAGTCTTCTCTTCCACTGTTCAATTCCCCTTTCAAATTAATTGCCCCCCACCAGGTCCACAGCACCGGTTCTCATCTCTCTACTAAGATAACAAATTTTCTTCTCCTGCTTTATTATAACTAACACTGGGTTGACTTTAAATATGCTTAAATGTTAATGTCATGTCCGTTCTCTGACAATGAAGCTAAAAAGACAAAACATAATGGGGTTTATTTTTAAAATGAAAAAAACAAAACAAACAAGGGAAAACCACTGAGAATAAACAGTAATTCAAAATAAGTTCCACTGGAAGTTTCAATCCAGCTGTCAGTGAACTGAGACAGACACCAAACAACAAACACATACACATTTCATTTGATTGAAATTACTTCAGTTTATAAAAAAAACAAAACAAAAAAACTCTTGGCTCCATGAAAATGAAGCGCAAGCTCCATAAAGTAATCCACCATGTCACCAATGGGATGTGAACAGACTGAAGTGTGTAAAGACACAGCACAACAACCACAAACGCCTGCAGAGCTGAACCAGTTGAATTCCCATTACTAATCAAAACCTGAACAGGATCAATTAAATATTGGCTGTCACCGAGACACACTGATTCCAGGCCTTCCCACTGCGAAGCTCCGCGGCGCCAAGAGAAGAGGAGGAGACGTCTCACTCAGCCGCTCCTCAGTCATGTCATCTGCAGTTATTAGATATTCTGATGTGACTGTTCATTATGGGATGTGCTCAGGGGTATGAGTACAGGGACCTGACCGGTCATTTGTCATGACGGTGGTGTAGAGAAAATGACCTGCAACTGCCTGAATGTTGGTGCTGATGATGGAGGTGAAGAGGCGCACAGAGACATGATGCCATGGCACTTTATGGTGCATTAGAGCACTATTTCAGCTGTACACTCCAGTGGATTTTAATTAATTAATTTGTTTACCTTTATTTAAACTGGAAATCCAATTGAGATCTGAGATTGATCTGAGATCACTTTTACAGGAGAGACCAGAGCCAGGGAAGCAGCCATGCAAAATCAGTAACAAAACTCAGATACTCACGAGAAAAACAATGACACCCTTCCCTCACTACATTCTTTATAATATACTTGAAGTCACTCATACTGTAGGTACAAATGATTTTAAGTCAAGAACTTTTTGTAAATTATTTGGTGCATGGTTGGAGAGTGATGTTTTTCCAAGTACTGTCCTGGCCCGAGGTACATCCAAATGCAACCACCAAGTTTTGCGAGTGAGCTCCTAATAACATCAATTAATGATACATTTTTAATTTATTATACCTATTATTTAACGTAGATTTTTATTGTGAGACTGTTGAATTTCCAGTCCAGTCCAGTCCAGCACTGGGTTGTCCAGTCAGTCTGCATCAGTTGGGCAAACATTGAACCTGCAACTGGTCAACAAGCTAAGGCTGTGTATAGTGGAAGGATCTGAGTTGGCAAATCAAAAACCATGATTAGGAAAGGAAGAGAGGACGCAAGGGTAGACCACAGAGCTATGAGCAAGAGCCAGGAAGGGAGAGGAAAGGGAGCAGGCTGGGCAAGGTTAACAGAACTGGTGGCAATGGCAGGGCTGTACACACAGGGAGAAAACAACAGGTAACCAAAAAAAAAATAAAAATACAAGAGCAAACACAAGCCAGAACAAATACAAGGAAAAGGAGCTGAGCTGTTACCAGGAGTGGATTAACAACAAAGTGACAGAGAGCGCTCGTTAAGCTGCAGGTGGTGGGAGTGGTAATCAGTGGAGACGAGCTGCAGGTGTGTCAGGAGATCAGGTGGAGCATGAGGAGGGAGACAGCCACACCCAGCCTGCAGGTAGGGAAAGACTGAGAGAATAAGATAAGATAAGAAGGACTTTGCTGTCCACCATAGTGAAAATTTGTCTCCGGCCTCTCCAAGATAACAAGATCAAAAACAGATCAAGACACTCCACAACATACAGATAAAAACATAAAACAAGAACAACCAGAATAATGCAAAATAGGCATAGACAACATAGCGACAGGTATTACAGCCCACGTGCATTCCTAACAATCTTCAGAGCTTGTATGGCCTGTGGAATAAAGATTTCTTAAAAAATGTCTCTACTCATCTTGGGAACTCTGAATCTTCGCCCAGATGGAAGCATTTCAAACTCTGAAATGGACAGAGGGGAGATAAACAGCAGTGTGTTGTTATGACCACGCTCCTCTTCACTGTGGATGCCAGCAGGTACACATATTTATTCCTATGCATCCACTCTTGTCTTTTTTTTATTATTATTTTAGTCTCTATCTCACTGTATTTTGTTGTATTTTAACTCAACTGCTGTAGTTTAGTTTCCCACAGGGCATTAATGAAGTCGTCTATCTGTCTGTTGCTTTGTTCAGTCCAGTTCAAACAGTCACACACAGATGACTGTGAGCAACTGTTAAACACATGTTAACAAGGTGCAGACTGAGTGGACACAGATACAGAAACAGGTCATTAGCTGTTTCATCCATCTCCAACTCCATCCATCCATCCATCCATACGGCCACCAACTGCCTCATTCTGGAGGATAGTTATTGTATTGGGGTTTCACCTGCTGCAACATGGACTTCCCACAACATCAAAGAAAATGCAACTGTTAACTTATTGGTGGGTGAAATAAGTATTTTTATTGAAGGGGCATTACATAATTGTACACTCACACACTGATATACTCTTTATAGCACACAGGGTTTTAAACATGGGTAAACTGCTAAAGTAGTGATTGGCTGATTTTCCGCTGCAATCAGCAATGAACTACTACAGGGTGCAAATGCAATGCAAATCATCAAATGCAGTCACAGAACAGACACACATTCACACCAAACTTGTCTTTGCACCGTATGAGGAAACTTGAGAACCCATAGAGAATTCCACACCGAAAGGCTCTGGGCCTGGGGATCAAACCAAGAACCATCTTTACTGTGAGAACATTTCTGACTGATGTGAGCAGGTCATGGTGAGGTTTTGACCAATGAAAAATGGGGCTGGACCTTCAACTAACAGAAGGAAGATAAAAAAAAAAAACTGAAAGCAAAAAAAAAAAAAGAAAAAAAAAAGGTTGCATTTCAGACAGTTTTGATATTTTGACTCTTATTAAAAAAACACAGGATCCCACCTGTCACACAAAGTGACAGTCACATTTATTACATCCTCCTTGCCACTGTCCCTCACCTTCAGCTGCAGCTGTAATACTTTGTTTTGCGGTCTCTCAGATCAAGCTGAGATAACTGTCATGACAGTGGATGACATTACTAGAAACTCACCATTTTCTCAGACTTTATAAAACTCCTTGAGAGCCACTGACAGAGGCCATCAAACAGTTAAGCTGGAGCAGTGCTTTCCTGAAGTGTGCCCTTAACCTGAAGTGTAAAATCTGTGCAATGTTCATTGAAAAAATAATAAATAAACAGAAACTCATTCAAAGTCTTAATGCAATGGAGAGCTCTTCTTTTGAAATACCATCTGTCAATCAGAATCAAATATTTTATTTCATGTGTTAGCTTCTATATTTTAAATGCTCCTCAGTCCAAAGGAAGTCAGAGATGTTACGGATGATGCGCAAATTCATTCATTCGACCTCCCTGGCAGACACATTGAAGAGCACACACATACTCAAGGATACTTATGTGAATTGAAAATGTTCATAGATGCAAACTGCATGATTCTTGATTACTTGGCCAGATGACCCAGGTCCACACACCACTGGAGGGCCCTGAATGAGAGTTGACCAAGAACTGCTGTTTGAAAATAATCCTCCTCCTCTGGACACCAAGCGCTCAGTGTCAAAGATTAAGATCCCTCGGAGCGAAGGCTGGTGACCCCGTCAGGCCCAATCTTCCACTTTACTACAACAAGTAAAACATCACATTTCATTCAGGTGAAGCCTCGAAAAGGACACTTTGGGGATCTTCTCATGTTGTAATGGTCAATGGAGCGTTTATGGAGACTTGCTGAACCAAAGTAGTTTCTTTCTCTCTCTCCTGTGGGCTTCTTGTTGGACAGATCAGGTCTCTCCACACATTCTCTACAAATAAATGTTTTCTTAGGTTTAGGTTTTTGTACGTGGATTTCATAAAATTTCTCTAAGGTGCTGTTCAGTTATGATTAGGGCCATAATGAAATATCGATTTAGGATATCAAGACACACTTACTGTCCTTCAACCTGGTGCAAACACTCACCAGGAGCCATCAACGGTTCATATTTCTTGACCCTGGATAAAAATGGAGGGTGACACGGTGGTGCAGTGCTTCTGCGTTCAGTTTCTAGACCTTATGCAATTCTGGGTGAAGTTTGCATGTTCTCCCCATGTCTGTCTCCAGTTTCCACCCACAGTCCAAAGACATGCACACTAGGTTAATTGGAGATAGATGGGTGACCTGTCCAGGGTTTACCCCATCTTCACCCTACAGTATGTCAGTTGGAATTGGCTCCATACCCCTAAAGCCCTACACAGATAATGAGTAGATGGATGGATAGGAACGGATTAAATGGAACTAGGCCAAGTGGCACAGGCCAACAACTGAAATAGTTCTAGTCAGTGATGGATAAATTATTTTACTAATGGCACTACTTTTTTCAGTAATTAGTAGAATAAAGACAAAAAAACGTGCCATTTTTGACTCAAGAAGTCCTGTCACAAAATAATATACACCTGCCTAAGTGTACATAAACACCCAGCCAGGGGACATATAACATTTTTCGCAGGGGTAAGAGAGTGTGGGGAACATAAAACCCAGAAAACATAGATATGCTCTCCACTTTGTTGCAGTTTTCTATGAAAGACTGCAAAAGCAGATAACACACTATGAATGGGAGAAACAGTCTTTTCTGTAATAACAGGTAAGTGTTCTCTTACAAAGCATTATCAGACTTGAGCGGTTGACTCAAGAAGTTTTGAGTGGATGTCTATTTCGATGGATGTCTTTGTTGCAGTTGTGGATTGCAACACGTTTCAGACATGGCCTGAAATGACTAATACATTGAATGCGTGGTACAATTCACAAGATTCTTTGCCTATTGATCTGCCACAATAAAGATGGAGTCTTCCTCTGTCAAGGAAGTGCTACATCAAAAGGGCCGGCTCTGCTGCATGGCTGTTGTGTCACAGTCAATGAAAGAACCCTGAATGTGTATTTTCTGAGCCTTTGGAAGAAGTATATGATCCTCTCCCCTTGGTTTGAAGAGCCTGTCCTATTCAATCACATGTACCACTGCCTATAAGAGATTTGAGATGGGCTCAGAGTTCTGCTTTTGTGAAGAAAAAAGGTCACTGTTCCTCAATCACACTGTTGATACCAGGAGGAGGGCAGGTGTTTGTGATGTGCAGCTCTGAGGCCAGTCGATTGAAATATAGCTGTCATATCTTTTCTGCTGTCCTCTAAAGAAACGGCTGCCAATGTACTTTTGTAGAGCTACAACACAGGTTTCTGTCAGTATCCTTGGTCTCCATATTCTGTTGCTTGTATTTCTTCAGTTGACCTGTTCAACTCTTGTTTTCAGTTAATTAATAAGTAAATAGGAAATTGTTTGCAGCTCTCCAACTTCCTCTGGAGTGTCTTTTGACACAATCAGCAGACTTTTGTTATTTCTATGCAGGCATTTTGTCTGTAGGCAGAGGTGTTGCAACAGGGCAGGCAAACCTGGCAATTTGCCATAGGCCCTGAGCTGGAAGGGGGTGGCTGACATTGGTCCATATCAATGACAACCAGATGTTGCCAACGGCTGTGTACATAGAATACTGTGCATAGTATGCAAAATCAAATCTTAATTGGTTTTAGATTTTTGGATTAATTAACAGTTAATGTTTGTGGATGTGGTTGGGGGTTGGGGGGCCTGGGGCTCCCAGTGTGTCTAGACACACACCTGTCTGTGCAGTCAGATAGTTCAAAATTTTGGCAAATTGGCCCATTACCATTCCTATAGTCTTAGGAGTAGGTTTGTTACCTTTAATTGTTGGTGCAAGCTATTTTTAGAATGGCGGAGCAGAGCCGTGAGCTGCTCAGAGCTACGCTGCAGGGACTAATGGAATTGTAACGTTCCATTATTATCTCATTGCATGGTGAGGATTTTGTAGTTGTTGGATTGTGAATTAGATGATGGAAACTAAGAAATCTCAATAGCCTCCAGCTTAGTTCTGAGCAGCTCGCGGCTCTGTTCCGCCATTCTAAAAATAGCTTGCACCGATAATTAAAGGTAACAAACCTACTCCTAAAACTATAGGGATTATGGCAATTGGCCAATTTACTAAAATGTTGAACTATTCCTTAAAACTACTGGTGATCTACGACTTTGGTTCAGGTTGAGATTTGATTTGATTTGCAAGGCAATCATATTACACACAAGACATTGAGACAAAGAGAACGGCTAAAAACAGACAAGATGAGCACATGTGCAGGTACTCACAAGGGTTTCTATTCAGGACAAGGGACTATAAAAATGACAAACCAAGTCAGACTTCCAATAAAAAATAGGCCTCAGTGGAAAGTGCAACTAAAATCCTAAGACTTTTTTAAAAGAGCAATTGAAGCAGGAATAAAGCTGTTCCTATAGCTCTTAGTCTCAGTCCTCAAGACTTTAAATCTCCGAGCAGATGGAAGGTGCTGAAATTCACAGAGCAAAGTGTGGAAGCCATCATTGCAGATGGAGATGGCTAGTCACTGCAACTGTCTGATATACAGTGACTCTGGACTCAGCTGTGACTCCCAGATCAGCTGACTGGACCATTTGATGGTCTGATTCAGTGAGTTTCTTTCTTTAAAAGGCAGGGTTCCAAACCATGACACGAGAGAAAGGGATAAAACTGATTCAATAAAAGCATGATAAAAGAGTGTCATCATGGTTTTTATCGATGTGCAGACTGGACAAATTCCTGCACACAACTTCACAATTTTCTTTGAAATTCAGTGTGGAGTCAGTGATAGAGATATTTATAGGTTGTCATATGTTTAATAGAAGTGAGGTTTTATATTTGGAGTTTAGGTCTTCATGCCCTCCTATGAGCCAGTTTGGCGACTTTCTAGTCTGAAAAAGTTTCAGATATTATTTCTGAATATCAGTTTGTGCAGTCATTCTGAAAATGATTTGCTTTAATCATACAAAAACATCAGAGAAATGTGTCTCTAGAGTTTTACCCAAAGAGACGCCTCAGTACCCTCAACACTTTGCATTACTTTAAATGTATTTTCTTTCACCTCTCTGTGAAGGCCTGGGTGACTTTACAGCTCTGCATTGGTATTAAATGAACCAGGAAGTCGTCCTTCTCCACAAAGGCAAGGTCTTCTTTCTTTGTGACTGATGACAGGTGCTCAGCAACGACCATCAATCTCTCGTAGTCCAGTTCAGGTTGCACTTTCTGCAGTTTCCTGAACACATTCGACTTCTATACCTACAACAAAGAGTGATGCAAGCAAAAAGCAGAGAGATCTGGGATTGCATTTTTTACTTTTATTTTTTTACTAGCTGGGAGCTCAACTTTAGAAATCACATGCAAAACTTATCAAGCAAGTACTCAAGGAATAGAGCTGTGTGATGAACCAAAAAAAGACTCATCTGTTTAACACTAGAACCGCCAGCATTCTCATCCCTCCTAGAATGGCAACAGTGGCCATATTTAACCGTCATATATCATTACATTGTTTCGAGTTGTTAACATTTCTGTAAGTGGTAGAAATAATAATAAATTGTTAGTAGTGTACTGATGTGACAGCTGTCACACCAGCACATACAGCACATGGCGTTTGTAGCCTACAGTTGACGCATCTGATGCATGTCAAGAGTCAATGTCGCTGTTCACTGGATTTTTATTTTTTGCTAGATCAGTTTGTTATCAACTCCAGATGTTTTATAGTCGTTCTACCAGGAAATCAGGTAGTTTATACACAAAATGAGACCTGTTATTATAGAGATGTATTAGGCTACGTTACAAGTCAATCATCAATAAGAGTGAGTATATGGTGCCTTATATCCAACACATCCATGATCTAGTCAGTCTTTGGCCTGCAAAATAAAGTTTGTGAAGTGTCTGCATGAAGCACACTTGCTGACAGATACTGTATTGTATTCTGTGATTTTCTTTTTTTCATTTCAAACCGGCCAGTTTCAGTTTTTGCCGGTACATGCCCGGTGTCTCCCCTCTTTTTCCCTTTCTCTCACTCCTAATTCACATAATACCGGTACAAATAAATGTGATAGTATGAAAACATTACAAGTGAGAAAAAAATAAACGAGCAAAATATGAAATGGAAACATTGTAATATTTGATGGACTGACAGGCCAATATAAACAAAGTTATTTACAAAAGAAAAACCCAAACCGTCTTGGTCTGATGTTAATAAAGTTTGATATCAGTCCAATAAAACGTGGCCATATTTACATCTGTGAATTGTTGGGATGACTGCATCCACCGCCACACACAGAGGCATTGAGTGATGGCCTTCGATCTTAGGAGATATTTGGAGATGATAATGTATTGTTTTTGGATGTCATGAGACTTCTAATGCTGTTATGTAACTTAAATGCAGAAACAATTTGACATGTTGCCATGCACTGACTCAAAATTTGAATTATTAGCGTATGTGAAAATAAAATGAATCAAATGTCAATTAGTCATTGAGTCTTACTTTTAACTTTAATGTGAATCCCTCACTTGAAGCACCCGATCCGGTAACGACATGATATGATCATTATACAACTGAACTGCACTAAAGTTAAAAGCAGAAAGTGTGGGCTCACTTTGACACAGCTGACTTTCCGTGTAAAGACAGAGTTCACTGAATGTTCAGTCATGAAAATTGGTCCATTTCTCAAATCATGTTTGAACACTGAGGAGGAAATACCCTGCAGCCTGCCGCTCCCTCTCCGAGCGCAGAGTTACAGTCTAATTGAATCTCTCTTGGACAACAGGTTCAAGTTATAAATTGAAATACTTTCTTTCCAATTTCTGCAGAGAGCGGTTAATGTGATAAGAGTGATATCAGCTTATGGTGATTTATGGTTGGATTTGTTCAGTTACCTTCTCGGGGCTCTCGCTTCACATCATTGAGCTTCACCTCAAGCAGTTCACCTCACTTACATAACCTAGAGTGTCTCTGTGTGTGTGTGTGTTGTTGAGATTTATTTCATCTGTCCAAACACTTTTTCAGACTGACTGTTGTGGAAATGACATCAGTGGCAGAATGATCACTTAGATCACCATTAGCCATTTTTGAGCCTCCTTTCAATGGACTGCTTCTGAGCCATAATGTCCTGCACTACACTGGCTGACTGTTATGGAGAACATCAGTCTGCTCTCTGCACTTCACTTCACTTCCCTCTCTCTCTCATTTCCCCTCCACCACCAACTTTTCATTTAGAAGTTCTGTGCTACCATTCAGCAGGCCCCCTGACAAATAACACACCATTTTCCCACTTAATATCACCGCCAGCTTACCTGTTATGGCTGTAATGGGAATTCACTACTCGTATTAGCATTATGTAATTACACATGCGTAAAAAGATTTATATTTAGGTCCATACCACACGTAGACAGTTGATATTCATGAACACAAAACACAAAGTTACAAAGTTCACCCTGGGCCATGCTGTTGCCCCAGACCAGTTAACCTTTTCTAACATAGACCACTTGGAAATCTCCCATATTGTTGGTCAGAACAACACTAGGGCTGCATGGTGCCTACACGGAGCACTTTTTATTTTAATTATCTCAACAGAACATTCAGGAATAAACTGAAAGCTCAGTTCTTTGTAGTTTTCGGGGGGTATCATTGTTAAATCACCATCTGTTTCTTGACTCTCTTCTCTGATAAGATTTCCCGATGCATAATAGCCATCCATTCTGATAATAGGATACATTTTCAGTTTTCTTTTCTTTTTCTTTTTAACTTTTAAGAGTAGAAGACATTTGTTTTGTTTTTTTGTTTTTTTTTAATTATCTCACTTTGAACAAATCTGTCATTCTAACAACCCTCCCCAGATGGCAATTTGAAACAGACCGAGTCTTTGGTCCAAGTCTGGCCATATACAACATTTTCTCTGTGTGCTGGAATTGGTCCAGATGTTACATTGGCCTTTGGCAATCATACTGTTCATGGTTCAGATTAGCCAGGGGTTCAACAGGTCAGGTACTGCAATGATGGCATGTTGGAACAGACCAATTTGGGATTTAACATTGCCCCTCAGTAACCTTTGAATAATGTTATGGAGCCTTTGACTGGTCACTGTCACCTATCTCATATCATATCAACTGTTTCCCAAAAGCAATACACATGTAACCTCATATAATTGGCATAATTACCATTTTATTTCTCAGTAAGTTTAACAGATTACAAATACATTTATAAATTCTTCCCACCAATGTTAGGGAACCAATGAGACATTTAAAAATGATCACATAGGCCAACAATGCAACAAAGGTCAGTGGGTGTTTTTCCAATATTACATTATCTTTACCAGCTCCTAAGAAAACTACTAGAAAATGCTTTCATGGATTCAGCAGCTAGTTTCCCACTTTACCCGCTGCCAACTATTTTGTTTTCTCAAGTAGCTGACCTGAAAGCTGAGAGGAAAACTGTTGATTATCCTCTTGGTTCATCACGAGTAACATGTTTCAGGATAAACACAGAGTTCCTTCAGTCCCTTACATTTGCATTAACAGCAGTTTAGGAGAGACGTTGTGAGGTTGGCATCACACCAACGGCTGCCTCCAGTTGTGCAAAACAACACCAGTACAGCACTTGTTTCCAGTCAGGCCGGTTCCAGTTCATTTCTTTACTTTTGTTAAATGTTAAATTTTGTTTGATGGCAACTATCTATAACTCCTTGGCTGAAGCTTTATTGTGTTCTGAGATTCACAAGATATTTGTGAACATACTGTACTGCAATGCTGTGAACATGACATGTTTCAGCAAAGGCTTTTAGTTGTCTCTTATGGTCTGCATGTACTTCTACACACATCACACATTCTACATGAATTCATTGTCTATAGCAGCTGCTCTCAATCTGGGGGTCCTGACTCCCCAATGGCAATATTAAAAATTAACTGACATATTTTAAAATGGGGAATGATTCTCCTTTCGAGGGCATTGCCTGTACAAATTTTAATGAGTGTGTTTTTGAGGGTCCGAGTGTGCATGCAGATGAGATTTTCACTGGACACAACCTGCGACGCAAAACAAGTTTTGTCATTTAGGTGCCTTGCACAGTATCATGCTGAACCAAGCAGCTATGGACAGTTTTACTAGCTTACATGTGGAGAAAATATGGTGCAATGGCTTCTCAGAGACAAAATAGCACAGGTCAGCAGGAGCGCTCTCAAAAACACAAGGCAATAATGTCAGTTCACAGAGAGTCCTCGGCTCCTTATAAGATTAAGACATTTTACTGCATGTGCACCAGTCATTGAACTGAAATATGTCTCATACTGTATTTTGTCGGTATATTGTTTGTGCAAGCTATTTTTAGAACGGCGGAGCAGAGCCGCAAGCTGCTTAGAGCTCTGCCACGGAGGCTAATGGGATTTCTTGGTTTCCCTCATCAAATATACAATCCAACCGCTGATGTGTGTTCCCGTCGGAAAGGAGTCTCTGCATTTGCCTCCAAAAGACCTCTGTCTCATCTTGTATTATCTCATAGCATGGTGAATGTGCAGGTCACGACTTTTCCACCAAAGCATTTTAGAGTTTTTGGATTGTGTATTTGATGAGTTTGATGAGGGAAACCAAGAAATCCCATTAGTTCTGAGCAGCTCGCGGCTCTACTCCGCTGTTCTAAGAATAGCTTGCACAGACAATTAAAGGTAACAAACCTACTCCCAAAACTAGAGAGATTATGGCAATGGGTCACTTTGTCAAAATCTTGAACTATCCCTTTAAACATGACTGACAGTGGATTTCTGTATTGTTACGCTTGCAATAAAAGTCTGATCAAACATTGAAGAGAGTGTCAGCCCTTTTTCCGTACAATGAAGACAATGGCTGGAATAGCAGGGAATAAAGCTCACAGTGTTGGATCCTGAAGCCAGATTTCGTAATAAAACGCAAAGCACTGTGATACTGTGTCTGGGCAGTGAACTGATTCATCAAACCACATCAAAAAAATTACATATTTACAGTTTTTGTCTGAAATAATTTCACTCCTTTAGGTTGGGAAAAAGGTTATTTTTAAATACCAGATCATTCATGACAGTAAAAATTCCTTCTCGCCATTTCCCTCCACTCGTCTGGGTGTTGAATGTGTTTTCTGTGACGGCAGCTTTGTTGAAATGCGCTTCTCTCTCTTTGCATCCTAACTGCTATTTTGAAGAGCACACATGTAATTTTGGAGGCTTTATGCCCTGGTGGGCTCATTCTCTCTTTTCTCCCACAGCTCAAAGCAGAAAACACACAAGAAGCGCTGACTCCCACAGAGTCAAATAAAAGGCAATACTTTTATCCCAGCTTTTCACATCTCTCTGTCTCTCTCTGGTCTGTTTGTATTTTCTGTGTGTGTGTGTGTGTGTGTGTGTGTTCTGTGCTGCAGGAGACACGAGTGGAGATGCCTGACAAGTCAAGAAAGGATTCTGAGATGTGAGGTGGAACAGAAAGAGAAAGAGAGGAAATGAGATGAAGGAATGAGTGGTGGGGATCAAAGGAGGAGGAGTGGGGGGGAAAGGATCGAGGGAAGAAAAGAGACGGCAGGCTGGTGTGAGGAGGTGTGGGGGGCGGGGGGGGGGTGTTTGGGTGGGGGAGGGGAGGGGTTTGAAGTGATGGGGCAGGGAGAGCAGGCTGTGGATGTTTGTGTCCAGATGGCCTCAGAGGCAGGCAGCGCATGTCACACGCCAACTGGCCTATACGGCCGCATCAGCCAGACCAGACCCTGCAGAGACCGGACACGACGCTGGCAGGGTCAGTGGCTGCACACGGACCTGGACATGGCCCGACCATGTCTGCTGATGATCAGGGCCTGAGGAAGGAGGGGAGGGAGGGGAGGGGAGGGAGCCTGCTCCAAGCACAGTCGGCCTGGTTACAGCTCATCTGGCTGCAGATTAAAAGGACACGTGGACCTGATCTGGTTTGACATCACCGCATTTGGAGATAAAAAAAGAAAAGAAAAAGAGAACCTGTGAGAATTTATGGACACACACCGACACACGCACACACACTATGGTGGGATGAAAAGAGTCTGCAAAATACCACACTTCTCTACACTCAAACACAACACAGGTGAGCAGATGTGTGAGTAGATTCATGGTCAGTTTTGTGCTCTGGTTTTCTGTCTGTCTCAGTGATATCTTGAGGGAAATTATTCTTATTCCAACTTGGTGCAAGCATTCCTTAGGAGTCATACATTTATAGATTTGGTGGCCTAAGGTCAAAGGTCAAGGTCACTGTGACCTCAAAACACATTTTAGTTATGGCCAAAATGCAGAGAACAGGGATCACTGATATATTTGCAGTGTAAGAAAACGGCTTGTACTACCATTATTGATGTGAGGACATAGATTTCTGAGTCTATTGTTGTTGATAGACAGTTACACAAACAAATCCACTAAACTTACACTGGTATGACATGATGACCGCCTAGTTAATGTCTTGTCTTGGTCCCTTTTGCTGCCAGATACACAGCAAACTGCTCTGCACTGTGTGTCCTCACAGCTTTCAATCAGAACCAGCATGAACTTGAACTCTGACAGGTTGATGTAAACAGTATGGAACAAAATGGACAGTGATCATTAATGATTATTGGTGATTGTAGGTCATTGTGGCCACTTTACCACTGTACGTTCCTTGGACAAACCTTTGATATCCCGACCACTGCAGACCGGGAACAGCCCATAAGAGCTGCAGTTCGAGCCATCACAGTTTGGTCCTTGTCAAACTTGCCCAGATCCTTATGTTTGATGCCTAATATATCCCACCCACTAACAGGTGCCATGATGAAGTGTTATTCAGTGTTTTTCAGTGCATCTTTCATTGGTCACAACTGTTGTGACAACTTCAATGTCACAACTGACCACAGAAGGTTTCCTAAAAAAGAAGATGAGGATTCTGTTCACTCCATTTGTCCGATTATGTAAATGTTATTATGATGTAAATGTGTATTTTTCTGCCTCACTTAAAAGACAAATGTACAGAATTGAAGATTGTTGATGTCAGAAAGAAAGAAAGATCGGCATGTTGAAATTGTTTATTAGGCAAAGTTATTTGAGATTGTTGTTCTGCTGTCGGACTAAACCAAAAGAAAGGAACATGTTAATAAAACTCAAAGTGTCTTTAATTGGTTTTTGTTAATTTGTTAATGCACAAAGCAAGTTCAACATATCCAGGATATGTTTTCATTTTCTGTCTTGATTAAACCCAACAATCATGGTCTAGGAAAGTGGTCACATGACAGTGGTTCGCAACATAACAGGGGCGGAGTTTGCTGCAGATGATGGGCTGTTGCCACATGCAGAAATACGGAGGAGTCTATTGGCAGCAGGGAATCATTTTTTCCCCCCACAAAACGCCAATTATGCTTTTATAAAGTGACAGTTGCAGCTGCCAGGGAGGACAGCTGGAAAAAATACCAACTATGTGACTGTACAAGTTAATATTGCTTATTATAATGACTATAATATAACTGTTGTATATCACTATTAATAATGTGTTGCTTCGGGCGGTGCGTGGCGCAGTGGTTAAGGCAGCCGCCCCATGTATATGCAGACGCAGGCATCCCCGGTTCGCGTCCCGCATCGGGCAGACCTTTCCTGCATGTCATTCCCCTCTCTCTGCCTCCCCCTTTCCTGTCTATCTCTACTAATCTATCAAATAAAGGCATAAAAACGCCAAAAAAATATACTTTAAAAAAAATAAATAATGTGTTGCTTAGATGTCTCATCATGTCAGTGAGTCAATGTTAGACTGCTGGGCTGCTAATAAAACACAATTATACTGTTTATTACATGTATCATTATGGGAATAAGCAACATGTGTTTACTTAACCACCCACTGAGATATTGAAACCATCTTGTCATATCAATAGCACATCTTCTATGCTTACTGATCATAGATTTAAGAAGTTTACAGAGTCATTGTCTGTTTGCTCAGGGTTGGTCTTTGGTTTGTGCCTATTGTAGCAGATTTCATTCAGGTTTCAATATCCCCTTCTCAACACAGATGGTGAGTGAGGACACTTGGCTGTAATTGATTTATCTTTAATTACTTCCTAATGGTGGTGATCGGACTAATAACAGCTCAGAGTGCACTTTGTCCTGAAATGAACCACTTACCATGATGTCAATTTTGCAGCCTGCGGCCTCCATGTCAGGCCAAGAGGGTCACAAGTGGTAATGAATTAACCTTAATTCCAACAGGGTATTCAGTGTGACATTTGGACCTCTCTACAAGTAAGGACATGCCCCAAAAATCAAAGCTGTATTATATGTCTTTTTCTTTTAAGGTTGAAGTGGAAAAGTACAAAAGCTGGACAATGAAAGGACAAAAATTATACCGAATGTAAAAAAAAAAAAAAACATTGATTGAAAAAACCCAAGGTTGAGAGAAAGGTTATTCAGTGGTTTAAAAAATCTGAAAAAATACTTATTAACATGAACAGCAGAGGGAAACGTCTTTTTCATGTAAAAATAAAAAGAAATAGACCCTAAATTAAAGAAATATTAAATAAATAAAATAAAATTGTGACAGCTCATTCTTGTAGCTCGACCAGCAGTGTGGTCTGGGGTGATGGGGTCGACTCGCAGGAGGAGGCCTCTCCTTCCTGACTCCTACCGGAGCGACTCTGAACTCAGACATGTTTGTGAATTCAGTCTAGTCCAAATGTCAATACTGTCCTGACCCTGGTCTTGGTTTCATGCAGGGCCCTCGCTGCATCATAGGGCAGGGTCCAGGGGCAATGAAAAGGACGACACCTGTCAAAACCGAACAGCACTGAAGAGTAAAAGGAATATGACCAAGATCAGCCTAGATAACTTAAAATAATATGCAGTTGTAAAGTTGCCGCATCAATGACTTCATGCAGCGGTGGTCACAAAGTCATCTGTAAAAGTACGTGAGGTTTACGATACTTACACTATCACACCAAGCATTAAAGTCAATGTAGCATAAATGTACATTTGTATAACTGTGAGGCCTGCGCTGTGTGAATATTAACATAACGTGTCATAAGAGAGTGACCTTTAATTAGAGAGGCCACATTTTCTGCAAGCCATTAGTAGTGTCCGTGCAGGCCATGTAATGAAATGACCAAGGAATGAGTGTTCTTATCCATCTGATAGATAGTGCACTTTATTAAAAAAGGGGGGTTTTATGTTACAACAGCTATCACATATTTGATTAAATTACTAAAGACACACAGAGCTCACAAAAACGCATACAATAAGGTGTGTTAGCTACATTATATAGGCTATGTAGAGAGAGTGAGTGAGGATGTGGAAAGACTTCCAATTCACGTAATCAGCTTCATTCTGACCCAGAAGTGCAGAGATGAATGTGGTTGCAATCTGTGGCACCAATCACTGTGTGAAAGGAACTGCATTTAATATACCTCAGTATACGTAATAGGGTCTACATTATTTATAGATGAAGCAGTCACATGGGTTAATGTGTCCCTGCTATATGATAAAAACCCTCTTTATGGACTGCCTGGGCAACTGGCCATGGAACATGACAAAGGCAGTCAGCAGCTTTGTTTTTGCTGAGGTGTTCCGTAGCGCCACGGGTTACATGAAAGAAGCACAAGCAAAATTACATCAGTATGGGGAAGTAGCCAAAACACGTTTCTATTACTATTTGTTGCCCTTGCAGTGCATGCCATGTTCGCAGAGAACTGTAGTTATCTCTTGGACTACTAATGGGAATGTTATGAGACGGAATTGATTTTGAGGCAAATGCTGAGACTGCTTGCCAAAAAAATGCTCCTGACAGGAATGTGCATCAGCGGTTTTGCATGTATTTACCTGAAAAACAACTATGTCTCGTAACGTTCCCTTATTATCTCATAGCGTGGTGAATGTGCACATGACTGTCCACAGAAGCATTTTAGAGTTGTTGGATTGTGTATTTGATGAGTTTGATGAGGGAAACCAAGAAATAGCTATAGCCTCCGGAACGTAGCTCTCAGCAGCTTGCAGCTCTGCTCTGCCAGTCTAAAAATAACTTGCGCCAAGTACTGTAACAAACCTACTCCTAAGACTTGATTCAATTTGCCAAAATGTTAAACTATCCCTATAATCTGCTCCAGAGCAGTATAAAAGTTTAGGATCGGTTTACTTTGGTGATTTAACCTAGTAACCAGTCAGTTTACCTCAATTACCAAAAATTCTGTAATGCTAACGCGCATCTAGCTCAAGAGGCACTGTTGCTAGTTACTCTCAGCAGAGGCATGTTTTGAGAATTAATGAACTTAACAAACACCTCTTTTCCCGCTCTGCCTCTCCTTTGTTTTGTTTTGTGTCAGAATTCAATTTCATTTAGCATGGTGATACATTACATTTACTCTATGTCTGCCCTCACTTGACCTTTCCACTCTCACTGCATACATACATCACTTACACATTCACATGCATCAATGAAATGACGACCCATTCTGAGTGCCCCAGGCGAGCCAGCTCTTTTGGCATTTGCCCAATTCCCTGGCAGTCACTGCTGTGCTCTCAGCCTAGTCTTCATCATTCTATTAAACAAACGTCATCACATAATCCTGCCTGTGATTCTGTGCAAGTGTCCCCCCTGTATGCGGGCCCTCCACCATCCATTGTCAGTAGATCTTGCCGTTGTGGACCCAGTTGATGAGCTACCAATCATCAAGGACATTTCAATCTTTGCAAGTTCTTATTAATCTTACTGACCAACTTTTGGGGAGTGGGATGCTAAGATGTTCTTCTCTAGCCCATATCCTGTTTCTCCACAGGCCACCACTTCTACACCCATGTCAGTTCCTGTCAACCTCCTGTGTGATCCTGCCCTTGAAGACCTTCACCAGTCACCTTTCCTGGGCATTCACCTTATAACTTGGAGGAGAAATCTCAGTATCAGAGCCCTTAGAAGAGGATTTAAAGGGATAGTTCACCCAAAATTGAAATTTCACTCATTATCTATTCACCCTCATGTCGACTAAGGGCTTATCCGTGGCTTCTCTGAGTTACAGGGGGTGTCAGCTTAGCAGTGCATGTCCATATAACGATTGCAAATGGACACCAATTGTCTTCATAACAAAAAGACACACCAAAAAACTTCCAAATACCTCGTGCTACTCGTATGTAATGTAATGTTTTGTAGCGGAAGCTTCTTGAAGCTCCTCTTCCCGGTTCGTCAAATTTGGACGAAGTGGGAAGAGGACAGACCCTGGTTCGTCCAAATTTGATGAACCGGGAAGAGGAGCTTCTGTTACAAACAAGCTTGAAATACAGACTTCTTTCATTTCAAGACAGACATTACATACGAGCAGCATGGAGTTTTTGGTGTGTCAGGTCCTTGGCCCATTTGCAACCGTTATATGGACATGCCCTGCTACGCCGAGACCCCCTGTAACTCAGAGAAGCCATGGAGGACACTGAAACTTCTCCCAGCCCTTAAGCCTTATGCTTCTGTGTCGCGGTGACGGCGGACCTATGGCGTAGCTACGGCGTCGACCCTATGCCGTCCTTGAGCATTCGAAGTTCTGCGTCGAAGGAACGCATCCGCCGTAGCTACGCCGTCACCGCGACGCAGAAGCATAAATCAGGCTTTAGTCGACATGAGTGTGAGTAGATAATGAGTGAAATTTCAATTTTGGGTGAACTGTCCCTTTAAGCCCTGAAAATGTTCCTCAGGTCCTTGGCCTCTGACTTGCATCACGGCCCAGAACCTCTGCTGCCCACACCAGCACCCAGTTAGCTCACCCTGCAGAGTTGGGGTTTCACCATTACCCTTTTGGTTGCCCTCTATCCCATCTGCATATACTGTAGAAGGCCTGTTTTATTAACCTTTTTAAAATCGTAAATACGATTAATTTGTTAGGATGATGTTACAAATGTGAAATCATAGATAGATAGATAGATAGATAGACAGACAGACAGACTTTGCAGTTGTTGACAACGCTTAAGTAGCTGCAGGAAAGTATATAAAGTGTTAGGGAGTAATAAGCAGCAACACCACCAGCAGATGAGACCACAACAAACTGAATCCTGGTGGCCGAGTCCAATCGATTTGTCACTGCAGGTATCCAGTCACCAGTTTGCATCCTGCATTGGGGTTAGCCAATACAGAATGGGGTTAGCCATGACGTCTTGCATCGCTTCTCGTGGCATCTGTTCATTTATGTCACTGTAGGTGGGTCGCACTGACAGTCCATATGGTGTCTGCCGTCTCCTTCTGGTGCTGACACTTAATTGGCTTAGCATTTGACTGCTGCATTCCAATACCTCATGGGGAACTGGCATCTGTTGGCTAAAACGTAATTACAAATCAATGTCCTGTCAAAGAATCCAGTCAGACTAGAATAATTCATACAAAACAAAGTTAACAATTAGTTTACAGAAAGTACACACAAAATACACATGTTTTTCCTCAAACACATTGAACATGTAGTCTTTATAGTGTACACACTTACATGTTTCAGGCCAGTGTCCATGAAGTTGTCTAAGGACCATTGAAGACATTGACCTCAGACATTTTTGGTTTTTACACTTCATGGGATGTGTAGTTTTGTTTCGGCCAAAGCAACAACATTTTTTTTTTGATGACAATGACTACTGTATGTATTTTTCTTGTCCACACTGAACTCATAGTTCAAACAGTCTCAAAGTGGGTTGTAAGAAGTACTACAGTAATGATGACAGCAAATGTTAATTGGAGTCAGGACATCCATCAATCAATCAGTCAGTACATCAAAATGAAGAGAAGTTTGCAGAGCTGGAACTACTGGAACTCCTAAAAAACACTTACCTATTCAACAGAAGCATTAGAAAGAGATCTCAGAGGAATGTTGATTTGATTAAAGCCGGGAAGTGTTACAAAGTCATCTCAAAGAGTTTAGATATTCATCAGGCCTCATTCAACAGTGTGTAAATGGAGATGATTCACTTGTGTGGCTGCTCTCCTCAGCTGAGATGACTCCAACAGTACAGTGCAGAATGATCAATGAGGTAAAAAAAAAAAGAATCCCAGAGTAACAGATAAAAGCTTAAAAGTTCAGTGGGCCCTCTGAACAGAGACAAAGGGGTAGGCGAGTTGTAGGTTATAAGATAATTTATTGAAGATGATGTTGGAGATTACGGTGCTGAGAGTGGGGATGGGTGGAGATGGCTCATGAGATTTAGAGCCCCGAGTTAAAGAGCAGGGGGAAGGAAGCATAAGGATGATAAGGGGAGTCAGAGACGCATTTAAGTTAAATTAACAGTCAATAGACTGGGATAAAAATTGAGGCTGGAAATTTGACTCCATTATTGTCAGGTTTCTCTCAGACCAGTTACCAGACCTCTGATTTTGCAGGCTAATGTCTTGATACAATTCTTAAAGGGATAGTTCAACATTTTGGCAAACTGGCCCATTGCCATAATCCCTATAGTTTTAGGAGTAGGTTCATTACCTGTAATTGTCAGTGTGAGCTATTTTCAGAATGGCGGAGCTCAGAGCTAGACTACAGAGTTAATGGGATTCCTTGGTTTCCCTCATCAAACTCATCAAATACACAATCCAACAACTCAAAAAGCCCTCGTGGACAAGTTGTGATCTGCACATTCACCATGCTATGAAATAATAACGGAACCAGGGAAAGCAAGAAATTCCATTAGCCTTCCTAGGGTAGCTCATAACAGCTCACGACTCAGCTCCGCCGTTCTAAAGATAGCTTGCACCAACAGATAATTGAATGAACCAACTCCTAAGACTATAGGGATTGGGCTATGGTTCAATTGCCCAAAATGTTGAACTATCCATTGGTCACATCATTGTGTTAGTGCTGGTGTAGCCCAGTTTTTCTACTGTTGCCAGCAAGTAATAGCATTCTTGACCTGTCCCTGCTGGCAAACACCTTGCTTATTTTGCAGTATTTACCTGCATCCATGCAAAGGGCTTTTCATTTTCTCTACCGCTCCCTCTCAGTTCCACCTTTCTTTTTTTTCTGACCTCCCATTTGCAACTTGCATGTGAACACACTTATGTAGATGTTAAGACAATTGAGCTGTAATATTCTTGCTGGATTGGATAGGTCCGTGAATTCTTTCTTCTCTACTATATTTACTGGTGAAGTTTTTTTTTGTGAACAACTGTTTTTATTGACACAATTTTCATATATCAAGGACAGATATCAACAGTACAAACATTTTAATTGCTGGTGAAGTTGACTAGGCAGAGCAATACCACGCCACATTCACTCACATGACATCGTAGCTGCCTCTCTTCACAACTTGGCCTTCATCATGTTGTGCAATCAGTCAGTGTGGAAATTCATAGTAGACGACTAGTGCAGATGCCGATTCATTTTGCAGAAATTGGTGCAGAAACAAGGAATTTTGGAGCTAGTAATCATGGTGACATGCATCGCCACTGGTGGGCTTAATTGCAACAGCATAATCAAGATCATCATCGTGTTGTGACAAATTCGTCCACAATGGGACCATGGGAGTCATGGAGTCTACACTGGATAGGAAGGAATTTGGAAAATTTTCCACACTGGCGAACAGAAACCGATTCAAAACCATCGTCAGCTACGGTTCCACACAAACCAAAGAAGCAACGGTAGATATCACTTTGGAGACAACATGCTCAGAAGTGTGGATGACATTATCCGGGTCAGACACTTTGTCCTCCAGCACATCAATATCTGAAAACTAAAGGCAGTGAGAGCTGAGTCAGACAAGGGCATCAAAACCAAACTGCTTTCCTCTCAGTTTCAATGCTCCTGTAAGGAGAGGGCTAATGAGGTCACATGATGCAAACACTCCAGACACTGTGAAACAAGTGCAATATGTTACCCTAGAGAAGGCAACTGGACTTTAATATAGATACTTGAAGGTATTCCATTTCTGAGTTGCGATATTTCTTTAGTTCTCACTTACTGATGAGGAAAACATTTTTTTAGCTGCTGTGCAGGTCATTATCAAGGCCATTGATGTCACTGTGATTATACAATTTACTGGGGGTTGTGAGGGATTAATGAATGGCATTGTAGATGTGGAGACAGGATAAGTGCTTCACAGAAAGAAAACTGAAAATACAAAAAAAACCCAATGAAAATAGAACAAAACATACAACAATAGTAAGTTAAGGAAGAAAGAAACAATGAAGTATCTCATGTACAATGAAGTACCTTGTGCGATCTTGACAGGTGTGTTACAACCAAAAACGTAATAACGGCCAATAACGTAATAACTGCCAATAATGTAATAATTTTGGCCATTTCAAATGTAATAAAGCCAATAGTGTAATAATGTGCCAATAATGTAATAAAACTTTTGAGCCAATAACGTAATAACTTTTTAACCAGTTATTACATTTTGAAAGGTTTTTTTTAATACCAGGCCAATAACGTAATAACCAGCCAATAATGTAATGCCTTATTACATTATCGGCAAAAAGTTATTACGTTATTGGCTCAAAAGTTTTATTACATTATTGGCACATTATTACACTATTGGCTTTATTACATTTGAAATGGCCAAAATTATTACGTTATTGGCAGTTATTACGTTATTGGCCGTTATTACGTTTTTGGTTGTAACAAGGTGGATTCTTCAAAGTCCCAGTCAGTTTTCATTCACCAGCCAAGACCTGGAAATGACCAGCAGACTTCTCTTAACCAACAGGTTTAATGGAGAAAAAAGGAAATCATACAATATAAGAACGAGTGTTGGATTGATGTGTTCATATGACTTGGTGCAGCTGGAATCAGCAGCAGTGCTCTGTATTAGTTGTCAATGACATACATTGTATTGGGACTAATGGTGGTGATCTGTTTGAGTTGAAAAAGCACAACTGGATGATATTTCTCATTTGTACATAAAAATAAAATAAAATAACTCAACAGAGTATACTCCTACTTGAAGTGGGACATACAGTTGTACAACTATTTTATCTGAGTAAGCTCAAGTGGGATAAACCATTGAGAGGAAGAATGTATTTTGACAATAACAGAGGGTCAAGGATAGGACCCTGAGGAACACCACAGTTAAAATAGGCAACAAAGAGGCTTCCACATGGTAGCTTTAGAGTGCCTCACTTTTTCTATTTGTGTTTCTAGATGGTGCAGGAGAATGGCATGATCAATCTTTTGAAAAATTTAAAAGAACTGAGTTTCACCTCTATCAACCGTAAAGAGGATCCTCTATGTAGCGAAGGCTGCCTCTGTTCCATGGCCACCTAACACTACACGTACCATTAGTGTTCATAAAATATATTAGTCAGGTTGAAATTACTTTCTTCAGCGCCTTAGATGAAATTGGTCTGTTTTAATGGAAATGAGTAGCAAATCATCTTCAGGTGCAAGATCATTACCAGATGGACCATTGAGGACAAAAGTGATGTTAAATGGGGTTGTGATGTTTTTATATTGGATGTCATATATGCTGATTTTTAATTTGTTACAGCATTCTGGTAGGTTTTGTAGACCTCCTCTGTTTTTTCAACGGCTCTCACTTAACTATACAACTGAAGAACTGCTGCAAAGATGCAGATAGGAAGATGTGAAAACAAACAGAAGGACAGATGTTGTCCCCTAACAAAAGCAAGGCTCACAACTTGATGAGCTACTCCAGGGTCAAAGGGCAACAAGGAAGTACAAAGCAAATTTAAATTTCAGTCCAACATGAGGACTGAAACCAGGAAGGAGGCACTAGGATTAAATATGCAGGTAAAACAAGGAGTGAGTTTCTAAAATATAGAGTGACTGAACACAATGTTGTGGAAACTCACAATGTGTAGGTCAAAGCTCTACTAGTTAAGACACTAATGGAGCACACGCACACAAACACAGGAGGCTATACCACAAAAAATAAAATAAAATAAAAAGAATTGAGGGTTGGGGCAGATCATGACACACATTACTTTATTACTCCATTTTTGGAATCTCAGTTCATCTACTGTATAATATAATTTGTTTTTTTTTATGTTTCTGTAATGACAACTTAACTGGGTGGGTGGGTGGGTGGGACAAACAAACAGACAACCATGCTGGCTCTCTACCAGCGAACCAACATCGCTATGGCAACTAACATACTTCCTTGGATAGGAACTTCTAAGTTACTATGCATACAGTCTATCATGGCCTTGGATTCCACGCACAATTGAGTTCAGAGTTCTATTGAAGAAAAGTGAACAAAGACAACAATATTATTTTGACCTTTCAAATTCCCATTCTTCAACCTGAAAGAGGAAATTGATAGAGAACAACCAGATACAGTATGCATCTTACAGTATATCCGAACATCGCTTTCCTCAGGCAAATACTTTATCACTCTGGAAATACAGTACACATTTCTGAGAGATCACAAAGTGAGTTGAGTAAAAACTGTTTGTCTTTTTCCATAATTTTCTCTTTGACCTCTCTGCAGTTTTCAGAATTGGGAGACTGTTCTGTATTATGATTTTCCTATAGCAGCTCCATTGGTGATGCTCCATTGTATGTGTTCATTTGGTTGAGGGACCTTCAAGGACAAAAACAAGATTTTCAAAATGCATGCCCTCTAGTAGTGGCTTTGTGTGTATTGTTTCTCTTGTATGGAGGAAAAAGAGACATTGACATGTCAGCTGACACAATGTGGAACATTTAATTCATAGGAGCTGGATAAAAAAGAAGTAAAATCCACATGCAGAACAAACGTGACATACAAAAAAAGTAAAGAGGGCTCTTTTCATATTGGCCCTGGAGCTGCAATCACTGGCTCTAGATCTGCGGTTTGGGGCCATGGACAGAAAATAAATTGCTTCTCCACTTATTCAGTTTAAAGATAAAAGCAGGACTTAACTGAAAGAGGGCTGAAGTGTACGTTCACCCGTCCATGTTCCCGCTGAGTGCCTCTCCCTCTTGACCGCAGCAGTTTGCCTTTGCAGCAGGCGGTGTGTGTGTATGTGTGTGTCTCTTCCCTCTATTTCCTTGTTGTGGGTCCAGCAGGGTGCTGTCTCATCCGCCTCCTGTTACTCTGAACTCTTCACTGGTGCTGTTCCAAGCCGTTGGCTGGCATCTCCTATTGTGCTCTTGATGCTCCGTTCTGTTCCCTGTTGCTCCCTCTGCACACTCTCCTCTCTTTTCCACCCACTCTGCACCTGTTGATCAGAGGAAAGGACTAATTTTGATTAATTAACTGCATTTGACTTACACAGATACGGCCATGTCATCTGTTTTTTAACCTGATAAACTTGTCAGACCTTTTAAATTATTATCCACATTGTGGGCAGTGCATGGCTGAAGTGCTGTGAGCAGAATCGGCTCAGCGGACGTAATTAAGATGTTGTAAAAGTTTTTAAATCATCTACATTGATCAGTTCTATCGACGGGCCTGATAACTGTGGTGTACGGGCCACAAATAGCGGGCTGCTAATGTCGGCTACAGAGGAAGGTATTGATTTGAGTGATGCTGCTCTGATGTAAGTGGCATATGAAAATGACCTTTAGCCCCGTGGTCCGTGTCAATCGTCTCCTGAGGAACGTTGTCACTGTGCAGTTAACTCGGCAATAACTTACAAAATCCATCTGCTGTCATCCCTGCTCGCTCACTACCCAAACCTCTGCAGCCGTGTGCACAATAATAATAACTTTATTCATATAGCACCTTTACACACAAGTTTACAAAGCGCTTCACAAAACAATATAGAAGAGACAGGTCACAGATGCCATGAAACAATAAAAGGTGGACTGCCCAAGTGATACAGCATATGGGCAACACAAGAACCCAACAACAAATTGAGACCAGGAGGACTCAACTTTATGTGTTTTGCACTTTCTTAACATAGCTACAGTGCAAACACAGGCATAAAAATACAGTAACAACAAGAGCAAAAGCACAACATTAAAAACAACAACAACAAGATGAGTCAATAAATACAAAAGGAGAAATAAGAGCACAGATGTATTAGTATTAACACCGACAATAAAAAAACTGACATTCAACAAATTGGGCAGAAGTCAAACCTACAGCGTTTATATTACAAGCTGGATCAAACAGCTTTCCAATTTGAAAAAAATATGTTTTGTGGGACTGAAACATTCTATTAGTTATTTACAACCAAACACCAGATTCCACTGCTCCTTTGATATCGCCAGGCATCTCATGCACAGCGAGGGAGGTGAGCCATCTGCAGAAGTAAATACGTTCGTAATTGTTCATCTGCAAATGTGTTTTCCCCCGTGGCTCCAGCCGTAATAATCTTCTTTCAGCAACATGGTCCAAGTCTGTGGATCGGGAAGTAAAGCAGGTTGTCCACTAACCTTAAGGTCCATGGTCCCATCGCCAGGTCCTCCGGTCCACAGGCCAGAATGTTCTTGGAGCCCTATGAATGAGTAAATATGAGTGGGTGAACAATAAGACCAGAATAGTGCTATGTAGGTGTAATCCATTTATATATTACATATATGCAGAACAGATAAACATTGTTATATTCATTTGTAAAAGATTCTGTCTCACAAAATATATCTTTTTTTTTCTTCTCAGAATGAAATCAAATATAATTGTACTGTCAAACTATATTATTCCATCTTTCCATACCAGTGTCAGACAGTAATAGATAAATATTTCCACCACTTGTTTAACTGAATTGAACCTTGTTTCTTCAGAAATCCATCTGGTTGAAGGGATACTGTGTATTTCTCCATAATAAAACCTGTTCTGTGGCTGCTGGGTTCTTGCCGTTGGTTAATAATGAAACACAGAATCCAAACCATATGCATTTCTGCGACTCAGTGCAGATAACTCTAGATTTCTAGTGATGAGAATAACAGTGGGAACAGATGATTATTTTTTAACAGTGCAGTCATTCATATTTTACAGATTATCGGAGGGGGGGTGTGGGGGATTCTGAGGATTACACCACAGACCCAGAAACTGATGAAACCAGTGTAAGATGTTTTGTTTACATGCATCTCCTTGAAAATGACTGACTCAAGTTAAAAGCCCTGAAACTGAGTGTTGCTACACTGTGACAGAAAAATAAAAATACAGAGGGAATGGTTTCACATTGATCAGGATGAAAGGAAATCATACACTGTACATATAAATGAAGCAAATGGTCCTAGAGGACAGCAAGCAACTTCAGGTGTAGCATGGAAGGCGACAGACCACAAAAACACATCCTTCACACGTCTGAGAAGGACACAAACACACAGCGGGAGAGAGAGAGAGAAAGAGGGGGAGGCTGGGACTCCTGGAAGAAGATCCAAAACATCTGGAGTGAGACACCAACAGCCAGGGGAGAGAGATATGGGTCCCAGGCCGGCTGATGGTCCAGCACAGACAGCCTGAGGTAGGCACACTGCCTGGATGCTCATGTGCTTGAGGGAGCAAACAAACAGAGGGTTGGAGAGATGAAGCGGGTTTCAGAAAGTTAACAATAAAGACTGTACTGTGTGTAGTAGGTTTTAATGGATGGACACTGAGTCAACTCAATCCATAGGGGAATGTTACAAAGCTTTAACTTGTAGAAAAGGTCACTAACTAAAAGTTACGGCGTAAAGATGAGTTTGGATATCAAATCAAACCTGAATCAGACAGTCTGATGTCAGCAGGTGGGTTTGTTCCAGAGGAGGGGGCGTGATAGAAAAAGGCCCTGAAGCCTGCTGACTTCTTTTTAACTCTGACACCCAACAGGAGCCCCTTTATTCTGAGAAGGAAGAGCACAGGGTGGGATATACACTTTAAAGAGATCAGAAAGGCACAAAGGGCCCGGTCTTCTCTATGTCATTAAAATAACCTTAAACATGCATGCATGACCTGCACAAGGAACCATGTAAAGCTGATGCAACACGCTCAGATGGTCTGGATGTGGTTAAACTTCTAAAATAAAGTCTTTGGGAAAAGTTAAGAGATCATAGATAGCCAAACTTTACTGAGGTCAAGTGGAAGGAGCAGAGAGGTGGAATCTGAAGAAGTGGCTTTTCAAATAGACCCAGCGGGTCACTGGCCAGGCAGCAGTTGTCAAGGCAGATTTCAAATGAAGAAGTATTGTTATCTAAACAAAAATCTGATAATACATAAATTTAATCTTGAGAGCATGGAAATGTTGGTGATTTGTTTTTAGCGATAAGTGTTTTGCTTCATGAAAGAAAGTTGTTTAAAATGCTACTCTTGACTGCAGAGAGAGCAGAATTCAAAATGTTCTTGAAAATTCAGTTTTTGAGATAAAATTCTGATATGTACCCAAACTTCATCAAACACAACTCACCAGAAATGTATTTAGCATGAAATGGATGGTATATGTTTGCTGTCAAATGTTTTAATGCATTGTAGACTCAATTTCTTATAAATTAAAAATCTGTGTGGATCGTTTATGGAGGACAGTCTGAAGATGCTCTCCAGCAATTCAGCAAAAACAGTTTTTGAAAAAAAAAACAAAAACTGAGTGACTGACTTCATAATTTCTAATGAGTTTAATTGGATAACAAACTGTAGCATTTTCCATTTGTTTGGTAGGAATTTTCAAAGCATTTAAATGCTTGAGGAATATTGACATGTCCTTGAAGTTGAGTAAAGCTGGCGCGAGCCCAGAAGAAATAGAAGAACATTGAGGAAAACAAAAGGGTCCTGGCTGGCAGCTTAGGCTGGCCAGCCTCTAATGACAAGCAATTTATTTGGTAGTTGCTACTTATACTGCTTAGAGGCGTGGTAAAATGGACAGATTATTTGAGATGAACGTTGCAAACGTCCCATATTCCAATGGCTGATGTTCCTACTGGTTTGTCTGTATGGTTGACACAGTTCCAACAGAGTACACATTTTCCTTTTGTCCATGATGTATCATTTACAAGGCTATACCCTCGTGATACCCTTAGAGTTATAATAGATCTTATGGATGGATATATTAAACAAATACAACACTTATCAATTTTATATAATCCCTAATCCCCATAAAAACCTTCATTTGGACCAATAGGCAGTATCTTTATTTAGCAAAGGAATAGAATAACACCATGTAAATGGGTTGAGGAGTTAGTCAGTCAGTTATTCATGGCATTACAACTGGAGTATTTGATTCTTCTTGTTGCCTTTATCTCCGTGGCCTGTGGACAGATCAGAGAGAAGAGATGTGTGATCAAACAGTTTACTTTCTGTATGTTTAGATCTTTGTGGGGGAAAGACGGGACATTAGTATTTGAAATATTCCTCATTAAAAGTAGCTTTTGGCCTTCACCAGATGGGGTCTTGCTTGTTTTCTTTTTTTTGTTTTGTTTTATAAATGCTTTATATTCAGCCCTTTCCAGCTTCCAGTAACAGTGAGGAAGCAGCAGCAGTTATAACCTGACCAGAGCTGACTAATATTATCTGCCATCAATAATATTATTCTATCAAGTCTTACAACCACCTCTTGCAAACCTATGGATAGTGTAAGACTATTAAATGTAAAATGTTTGCTGAACACCGCTGTGGTGCCGTGATGCAACAACACAGTTGTGACAACAGTCTGATTACCGAAACCCTTCTCGGTTGAGCCTCACTTCATTGGGTCCTGTTGAGAGGACATGACATGTATGTCGGCTGTGGTCATTTACTCAGAGGAGGTGTCAGTGTTTATTTATAAAACTGCATCCACTGAAGACTAAAGGTACAGACACACCAATAACAGGAAAATAAGTCAAAAATCAGGGAGATGAAGGGAAGAAAACATATAGCCCATCATACTCTGTGGGTAGTCATCACAAAATAGAGCATGTAATAGAATAGCGGTAGCTCAGGTGGAGTATTTGTATAGAGGAAATGGATACAGTCTAATACAACCTCAATTCAGTCTTCATCACTGTACACAGTGAGGGATGTACAGATGAGTGACATGAATCTATGTAGATCAGTTATATCTTAAAAATGCTATGCAGACCTATCATATAAGAAAAAAAAGTAATAATGCCAGGTCTTTGAAGCTGACAGTGGAGGATATTCAGAAAAATAATAGCAGAAACACAGCTGCCCTCCTGCAGCTCTCCACATATCTCATTATATAGTCATGATGAACGCAATTACAACCCAACATTCATTAACTTATTTGAATTGAAATATGAATTTGGTTAACTGTGCAATACAACATACTTCACGCAGTTTTGCACATACTCGTAAGTATGCATGATGTGATGTGATGTGATGTTGTTGAGCTTTTAATCTCGTTGTTCATGGTATAATGACATTAAATAAATCTGATTCTGATACTTTCAACAGATACACACAACACACAGTTGTAGCAAGGAACCTTTGGCTACAGTTAGCTACAAAAACTGGAACCGGAAGTGGGCATACAAGAGACTTCTGCCGAGCTAGCCGGCTAACTTATGCTTTAGATCTCGGCTAACTAGAACAGGAATAAAACAAGCGCATCTCTTCTAGACTTTCCAAACATAATTGGACTGAATGGATCAAATTCTAGCAGTGAAACGAGTCGTTTTATGGGGCTGTGACACTCAAAAAATGTTTCCACCGTTTTATAGTCGCTCCTTTTCCCGTTAAGGTGCAGTAGCGCCACCTACTGTGTTGGAGGATGAACCAGAGTCACCAACATGTGCTGTTGCTCCTCTGTGATAACGTAAGGGACTCTTCACCAAAACCAAACTGTGGCAGTGTCTCATGCATGGATGTGATTGGCTCAAAACACGAACCAACATGTTTTTTTTTCTTAATCCATTTTGTTTTAAATGTCTTGTAGTTGCCTCAAAATCATGCTGAAAACACACATCCAAACGTTTCTTTGAACGTTTCAGAGAAACTTCAGAAAGAAAAAAACTATCCGGGATCAAAGCATTATTTGTGCACTTCCAAAGTGCCGTCCTCTAAAATATGCATAACTATTACAAAGCTAATGAAGTGCACGTCGATCAGCCACTCTCAGCTGAAAGGCAGGGAACAGCCTGGACAGGCTGACATACAGACAGACCACCATTCACACTCTCATTCAACAGGCAATTTAGACTCGCCAATTAACCTAACCTGCATGTCTCCACACAGAAGGGCCCCATCAATATGTAGCGCTTTCAGCTCTATTTTGCTCGCCGCTCCTTCAGATACACACTGCTCACTGTGTCCCTCCTTGGCTTCCCTGTCCTGCTCCTGGTTTCCATGGCCACACTCTCCTCCTACCTGTTGTTGCTGCACAATGACGGCTGTAGCTGTAACCACCTTTCTTTCTTTCTTTCTTTCTTTCTTTCTTTCCTCCCCCCCTACAGCTGCCAAATAATGACCGTCCACTCCGGCTTTAAAAGTATAATAATGATGGTGCAACATCTGGCCAGTCTCCAAATAGCATTTTCAGACTTGCTACACAAAGAGAAGATGCTCTAGTGGGGTGTAACTATATAAAATAGATTTTCCCAGTAGTCCTCCACACTATATGTTCCCACTGTGTTTATGTCGAAACTACATGCGCCTGCTGCTCCTTTGACCAGGAGGCTCATGGGCGCTGAGCCCTGCCTGGCCGCCGGCTGATAGGAGTCTACTGATGAGTGCCATCACGTACATACCGCTCCCTCATATTCCCTTTCATGCCTCATGAGGGAACATAATGCCTCTAGCCGAGGGAGGCAATGACAGACTTAGTGGGAGCTCCTGTGTATTTGTGTGTGTTTTTTGACATGTCTGCCTGTGTCTCATCCTCTTTACACTGGCTGACATTCTCCTGTATTCTCCGTCTTATCAAAGCACAGCCTGAGCCTTGCACACAGCCCTCTCCCTGCACAAAGAGAACAGATTAGTGACTTCTAATGGGAATTTATGAAAGGGTTAATCTGTCTGCACTGCCTCCCTTTTTTTTCAGGAAGAGAAAGACAGATGCTATCTTAGCGTTCTAAACCGTTTTCCATTTTAACAACTGCAATTATTTCAGCCTATTTGAAATGGGAGAGAAAGGGAAATGTATCTCTCTCTCTCTCTCTTTTTTTTTTTTTTTAGCTCAGCCTGTCTATCATTGTTTAATTGTGTCAGCAAAGTGGAACAGTGTGCCAATGTGACCTTGCTGCAAATCTTTCAAAATGAGCCTGGATTCATAGACGGGGAGGTGCACGCAGCAAAACTTTTTTTTAGCACCTATTAAGATAGTGAGATGTATCTAGAACAGTATCTCTGGATTTCTAAAACTAGTTTCCACCCTCCGAAGTCGGCCCGTCTTCTGTCTGCTGATGAAGGAAGGTGCAGGGAAAAACATCAACATCTGAGTGATGAATGAGCCCATGGCTAGTCAGCAGACATGTGATGAGACAGGGTTAGATTTTGATGTGAACAATGGGAGTCTGATCACAAATGACCAGGTGCTACTGCATTGTGGTCTTGGGCAGAGGTGCACCAAGATGTGTTTGGGCCCCTCCCAAAGGGAAGACAGGCCCCTGGGGCACCCTGAAATAACATTGCAGTAACACTTTTATCAAAGAGCATCAGTAGCTTCAGATGAAGCAGTAGGAGAGATGGAATATGATGTCAGAAATATGATTTATTTTATTGACATGTCAGATTTGTCTCCATTGACCCTATTATTCAGTTTATTTCAAAACATGTGGAGATGTGCTCAGAAATGTGTACTGTGTCATCTATAATTCAACCTAATCCATGAAAATAAAAGATAACAGGCCCACAGAGGTCTGCTGTTTCATGCCTCTCACTGCATGCATTCATTTGTAATTAGATTGGGTCTGTTCTCATCTAGAAACCAGACACACTTTAAGTTTAAATCTGAATACAGATACTGACACAGACTGTGCAGTTGATAAGTATCAGAGTGAGTTTTGGGGGCTGCTGCATTCTGGACTGGAACGGAGTTGAGATATAAAAGTTGGGTGGTATTACAGAGCGCCATCGATACACTGATGCAGTATGATTATAGTAGGAGAGCTGCTCATCAAACATGGCATCCTTTTGTCTACTAAGGGCACTTTTACATCGGCCATGTATAGTTCACTTGAAACTAAATCAGATTTGTTTCCCCACTTGGTGCAGACACAGCAATCAAAATCAGGTGTGGACCAAACAAACAGACAGAGACCCAGCTGAAGAGGTGGTCTAGGTGCAGCTCCAAACGGACCCAGGTACAGATTGTTGAGAACTGCTTGACAACTGCTTGACAAATTGGTTAACATGTGTTTTCTGGGTGAGTGAGTTTGTCACTTCTCCTTACTGGTACCTCGTGACTGTGGCACACCCGCAGACCTCCGTTATATATATTTAAAAAATAATTACTAGTTGAATGTTTAATTATTATCCCTATGTTAAATCATATTAATAGTCACCTCATAGGTTACCAGGCTGCTATTTTTTTCTAACACGCTGTCTCTGATAATGTACCTTTAGGGGGTGTACCTTAGGAGTACCTATATGTACCTTTTGCCATTCTGGAACATTTGTGTGCCTTTTCTACCCCCAAAAGGTACACATAGGTACTCTACAGTACAATAATTGGCCCTATAGGCTACAGTAGGACAGAACTGTACCTTTAAGCACAGAAATGTCCCACTTCTGTACCCCTATTTTTCTGTGTGTGTGTGTGTGTGTGTGTGTGTGAAGTTCTCTCATTGAAGTCTTCTTCATCGTTGTCTTTCATGATTTTCTATCACTTCTAACATGTTGATGTTTAAATATGGAATGCTGATGGGCACCGTAGGAGTAACATCTCCAATTTTGCTGTACCGGCACAATGACAAAAAGACTTCTTCTTCTTCTTCTTCTTCTTCTTCTTCTTCTTCTTCTTCGTCTTCAAGCATACTCTGGTACGCATGAGAAGACCCTTTCTCCTTTGCAGCTGTCTTGTAGCAGGTCTTCTTCGTTGTAAGATCATAAGAACAGCATCATAAAACTGACGTTGTATTAAATGCTCTTAATGCTCAACAATTTATGTGAATGTCTGAAGGTGAACCAGCCAGATCAGTGTGCAAGCTCTCCATGATTGTTTACTATCGCTTAGCGTTCGCCGCTCCCTGCGTTTCCCTGCCTCAGATGTTTCTGACCAATGATTGGACAACCATGTGGCTTTGTTTACAAAGTCTGGTCCATGTGAAAAAAAGTGCAATATGAAAGCAGACCACAAATAAACACTGCATTTGGTCTGGACCGAAGCAAGTGAACAAACTGGTGTGAAAGCAGCCTAAATTTCCCAGGACACCACTACCGCCTCAAATCCCCCTTTCAGTTTGGCCTCTGATGATGTATGAGGTAGCATTATGCTACATTAATGTATGTACATTATGCTGCTATCATAATGCATATACGGTGTTTATAAGATATCTAAAAAATTGTATCATGCACCTGTATATGCTATTTAAAGAGGATCAGCAAATTGTCTGCATCTGATTCCTCCAATATCTGGATACTGTGGCCTGAAAACACCTGATCCAGTTTCCTGGTGATAATCATATTGCAGTTATTGAGTAAAACATAACAAAATACGATGGTATGACGATGAAATGTAATATAAAATCTGCCATCAGCAATGCATATCACAAATTGTATCATCACCCTGCTTTTCCATTACCACGAAGCGGTGAAGCTAAGAACCTAAGCTGAGTTCCAGCAGCCGCCGAGGTAACTGCTGAGTGGCTGAGCTGCCGAGGAAGCACGACACACCTGCACGCAGACAATCACATTCATTATGCTGAAGCAAGGCACAAAGTTCGGAGATAAATCACTGCCAAAAAAAATAAAAAAACTTGAAACAAAATAAAAACAAAAAAATGAACAATATCGTTTACCACCTCACGTACTGTCTGCCAACAAGTGCACGGGCCACAAGAAAATAGATGCTGTTCTATCAATGATCATTTCTCTGTGGTGAAATTAACTGCAAAGATAAACAGTCCGTAAACAAAGATCGGGGAAATCGGAAACTGAAAAGATGAGAGTAAGGGAAAAATCTTGTATAAAAAAGATCAAATCCATGAAATTCAACACTCCCTGCTCTCTGTCTATGTGTGTGTGTGTGTGTGTGTGTGTCAGAGGAGGCTGGTCCATTGAGGCAGAGGAGGTTGGTCCTCCTCTATTTTTGAGAGGCAAGAGGGAAATTTATTTTTTAAAGATTAACTGGTTGAAATAAATCATTACCAAATCTCAGTATAATTTATAAAATATTATTTATGTATTTTATCACAAAAAAAAAAGTTTTTTGGAAGAAAATCCACTTAAAACGGTTCAAAGGCGCCGCCAGCAGGCTCAGGAGACAGAGCAGTCTGTGTGAGGAGCAGGGAGCAGGAAGGTAGGGGCTCTACGGAGGTGCTAAGATTTTTACTTCCCTAACTGACCTCGGGGCGGGATCTTCTTCTATTGACTCAATGCATTCAGGATGTCTTCATCCTGACCTGTGATTGGCTAAGACACGTAAAATTACGTCATTACGGAGGATGCTCTCCTGCGATCAGAACACAAGATTGACAGCAGGTTGGTCCAATGACAGTCCAACCCCCTTGGTTACTGTTGCTATGTGCGCCAAACTTTCACTCCCTGCCGTGCTGCTCGTGCTTCTCCCAGCACAAGAAATACGAGTTTTCAGAGATATTGGCATTGATTTGAAAGTAAATATCAGCAGATTTTTGATAAACTGTTGGGAGATATCAGAGAGAAGCAGTCAGGAGATACCAGTAAGGAGAAATGACCGCGTGTGGTCTTTAGTAGTAGGCTACTGACGGCATACCGACTCACCCATAAAACACCTGCTAATCAATAATTAGCATGCAGATTGGCTCTTGGTGTAGTGGTTAGCACTGTCGCCCTTGGAGCGGGAAACATGGGTTCGAGACCAGGTTGTGACAAGTAATTTTTTTTTCTTCTTTTTTTTTTTTACATCCCACATGATATCATTAGACCTGTGTTGATCTGAAAACAGTACGATTTAATAAAATTATGTCGTTTTTACAAAATCTTGTAAGACATTGCTTTACTGTTTTCATTATAAGAAAGTAGGGATAAGTAGCCTAATAGTCAAAATAACATGATGCTGTGGGCTGGTGTTCCTGTCCTCCCCAATTTTTTTAGTCACCAGCCGCCACTGGTGTGTGTGTGTGTGTCTGTCTCTGTCAGCCTGAGACCCGTGCGTCCGGCGTGAGCGTGCAGGTCAGTAAACTGAGGGGGTCAGACATAACAGCGGGATGTCTGGGTGAACCGGTGTAATCTCTGTCCTGTGTTGTTGTGCTGGAGGTAGATAACGACGGTGTCGGACCGAAATCTCTCTCTGCCGTCATACGACTGTGTATTCTGAGGATTAAAGGCGACAGCAGCCTCCAGCTGATAGCAGGTTTCCCAGCAGCACCACGCGACGCTGTGGACGACCCTCACGCGGGGACGGGGAGGGGACAGTGTGGGAGTAATTAGCCGGCGCAGCATTTTAGAATAATTGAGGAGTGGGTAAACATGCATGAGTACAGTAAAGAGCTGATAGAAATCCTCTAAACTTTGCCTGGATCAGACACAGATCCTCATCATCTCTCTGCTCTTCATTATTGTGTGTTTGACGCTGGGTGTGAAGCTCTGACTCATGATGGGACTCAGCTCCTATGAGCTCATTAGGCTCCATCTTTGTATGCAGTGTAGTTCTGATCACTATGCCATGATTTCAAATTAACTTGTGCTCTGAACAGCAGAATGGACACAGACTAAAGGGATAGTTCAACATTTGGGCAAATTAATTCCTATAGCCTTAGGAGTAGATTTGTTACCTTTAATTGTCAGTGCAATGGACGTCTTGCCATGAATGCTTTCACTCATCAAGAATGAAAGTCAGATACCGTCAGAGTTCCAAACATAAACGGAGATTTGGTGGCGTTATTTCCATGACCCGCCAGGCTCCATCCGCAAAACCTTATGTGTAAATGTACTGTATGGCTTGGCCAGCATTTTCACCTCTAATAAAAATAACAAAATAACGATAAAGACAAAATGGACCCATTAACAAGAGTGGGTAACATAGATTCATCCACATTAATATGAGACTTTTTTTTATAAGCAAATACAAACTCCTCGTTGTCCCTTTAAATTTGTATAATTTACTGTGCAAACAAGGGAAAAATTAGTAATTTAGCACTATGTGTAATATCATGCTCCATCCATAGGGGGCAGCACTTGATCGTGTCTATAAGGAACAGTGTGTAGGAATTACTCACATCTAGCATTGCGGTTGTATTTCGCAAGCAACTCAATCGTATTTTTCATGCTGCATTTCATGGGAAATTGGGCAGACGGCAGACGGACGACAGACGCTGCATGTAACGGCATAAACAAGCCTCTATGTAAACAAGTGGTCAGTCAGCACAGTCGGCTCGGCAGACTCTGACAGGTCCGCCGAGCCAACCAGCTGATAAATGACACGTCAGCACGTTTGTGAATAGATAACAGGAGAAGTTACACAATGTCCCGTTAATTGCATGGTTTTCCCTTATGTTGCTTATAAATGATCGATGTGCATTATTGTTGATATCCTGAAAAATGTTGATAACACGGAAATAAAAATGGCAATAACAGCATGAGGAAGGGATGGGAGACAGGTTCAGAAAATAAGGTGAGTTGACAGCTCTGTTTTCACTTACAAGATGTGCAGCCGCCAGAGAGATAAATATGCATAGATACATTCACAAAAAAACAATGATACAAAAAAACACCATGACTTTGTAGAAAATTGTTTTCCACAAAACAGCTGCTGGGCAGGATGTGCTACAGGTGTTGATTAGAGGATGTGCAAAAGATACACATGCAGTGTGGATGGGATGTGTTGTGTGCAGTGATGATACTCTGGGTGTTTTACTGTAATGTGGTTGCTGGTGATTGATGAGGGCAGACACAGAGGAGGAAGCAGGGTGCTGGTCCTGATACAGACAAACATGTCTTAAAACAATTTGTCCTTTATATTCCCACGTCAGGTCTGCAGAGTGTGCATGATAAATAGGACAGAGAGGATGACAGATATGAATGCGCTACAATAAATACCGCGTGCATATTGGCTGCAACATGCTGAGATATGCAAAGAGTGAACAGAATTAAAGGCCTTTGCTTTTTTTTTCATCTGAAATTGCTGCACATTTAAAAATAAATAGCCTATGACCTCATGTTGTGTCAATCAACATTTATACACTGACTCTGAAACTTTTGTCCTTGTCATAAAAGTTTCCAGAAAGTTCCACTTTTTTTGATTTTTGGGTGCAGTCACATCAGTGTTTCAAGGCTGTTCACAGCTGATGCCTCTGTGTGTGTCTGTCCTAGACATAACGCCACCTGCTGTTTAGGATCAATTGGATCACAGGAATTGTCTGTCTTCTATTTAATTTGTGTCTCCAATAGAGCTATAGTCGATCAAACTGGACCACTGACATCATAAAAGGAATGAATGAATGAGTGAATGAATTTCTTTCTATCTATCTATCTATCTATCTATCTATCTATCTATCTATCTATCTATCTATCTATCTATCTATCTATCTATCTATCTGTCTGTCTGTCTGTCTGTCTGTCTGTCTGTCTGTCTGTCTGTCTGTCTGTCTGTCTGTCTGTCTGTCTGTCTGTCTGTCTGTCTGTCTGTCTGTCTGTCTGTCTGTACATATCAATAAACATACTATCTACTACTCCTCCATAAAATAACATACATATAGCCTACCACATAAATATCCATATTACGTAATAGAAATTATGTAAAACATATATTCATCAACTTAGAGTATATGGATAATGTTAAACTATTTTTATACCTCATCTTCCATATACCTATTTAGAAATAATTTTATTTACGTAATATGTTTGAACTCAGTGTGTAATGATTTTTGTCGGATGATGGATTAGAAAGATGCATACGACAAAAACGGACTTAGTGCGCAAAGACCTTAGATAACAAGTATGATGAGAAGTCAATGCACTGTATAGTGAACAATGATTTTATATTATCCCCATTTACACACTGTTGAAATAATTTACACAACCCAGCAGGGTCAAGAAGTCATTCCAGCATAGAAAACCCTCTCCTGTGTGTGTGTGTTTTTATTTTTTTATTTTTTTTATTTATTCGTTTATTTAAAAGAGGACAGTGCACTTTGATGAACATAAAAATGTAAAAGTGCCAGTTTTAGCCAATGGCTAATGTGTGTGTGTATGTGTGTGTGTGGGTGGGTGTGCGTGTTTAGTTCAGGGGGCTACATTCCGTTATACTACAGATTTACATCAGAGCATGTGTTTAAATGTGCAGCAGTTTATATTATTGTCTAAATAATTTCTCATCTTAATAAGTCATTATACTGTAAACAAACTGTATAGCACGTTTCTTAACAAATATACAAAGTGCTTAGCAAACTAAAATATAATAGGGATTATAAGACACATACACATCATATCAAACATTTAAAGGCTTTTCCATAAAAAAGTTTTAGAAGATGGTGGGGAATTTGTCTGTCGTATTAGACTGTTCTATAGTTTGAGGGCTCTGACAGCAAAGGCCTGGTCACCCGTAGTCACTTGTCGGCATCATTGAAGTGACAAGTAGAGACTGACTAATCATGTGTAACACTAAAATTGCTGTTTCAGAGTGCAGCATTCTCCATTAACGGTCCGTCTAGGACTTTGGAGAAAAAAAAAAAGAAGTAAACAATAACCTGAGGATTTGTCCTGAATGGAGATCTGCCTCCTGTTTTTCTTTCCTCTGTGTATATGGCTGTAACATTACCACCAGCTCTATTTCTGTTTGAGTACCATGGCTATCTGCCAACAATGGTTATCCTCTCCAAACTTTAGAAGGCATGGATGCTGTGAGTTGATAAGGCAGCCATTTCCTTATCAGGACAGATAAGAGATAAAAGTATGGACAGAGGCTGGACTGTTAATTAGAGCATCGATTCAACAGGACTCTGCTTTTAGTAAACACTGGCAGCACTCTGAAGGGGTGGAGCCTGGTGGACACAGGTTATTTCATTACACACACACAAACACACACATACACAATAATTTGTCCCATTCTAGCAGTGGGCAGGCTACAGTCCTGACAGCAGAGGACAAGGACAGGCCAGGGACCACTGATAAGCAGCCACAATCAGACCAGACACACAAACAAGCATACATGTGCGCCCGACACACCCTCAAATTAGGAGCACAATAAAATGCACTGCATCAATCACGAGACAAAAGGTCAGGAGAATGATAATAGTATTATTGAATCCGGAGGAAAGGCGGTGGCCGGTGGTGGAGGCTGCAGGTCGCAGTTCAGGGTCTTGCGCTTGTTGTTTTTCTTCTTGCATACTCATTGGTCGTCTAATCACTCCGGTCCAGAGGACTAAATGTTAATTCACACTGCATGTTGTGGAAATTTCCATTAACCCCTGCACTGAGTCTGGAGAGATAATAGGTTTAGGTAAATATAGAGCAATAAATCTAAGATATTCCAAAATCTTAACAAATGAATCCTATTATTTTCTCTTTCTTCCTCGTCTTCCTTTTGTAATGAATGAGAACTGGCCATTTATACTAAAGCCCAATATATTACAAAAATGTAGTCAATGGCCAATAATGAACTTAAAAAAATAAAAAAAGTATATTTATTTCACGGGGATTCAGCAAAAATGACAACAAAAGCATCCATCCTGATACAATCAGTGACAGATGGACTGTACAGGTTTTTCCCCATTTTCCCAAAGAAGAAGAAGAAGAAAAGAATGGAATACAAAACATACAAACACATTGGGAGAAATCTAAAATAAATAAATAAAAGGACAGCAACATATATCCACCGATATCAGTGGAGTATACATTATGCATACTTGTATACACATCATGTCATTTTTCGAGATTTCGAGGTTCGAGATTAAACTAATCTAGCTAAATTTCTCCAAACATGAAAATAATGGAAACCAAAATTCTTGTCAGCTTTTTTTATTACTTTTTTATTGTTATATTGTTTTAATGTGTTTTTTATGTGATGGTGTTTGTATGCTCCTATATCATAATGAGCTGCTGGATACAATAATTTCCCTATGGGGATGAATAAAGTATCTATCCATCTGAAATCTCAGCTTCTGCAGAATGATCGGTGTGTGTGTGTGTTCTCGGTGAGCTGCGTTCAGTCTATGGCGACTCTGTCGTCCCCTAGGACCGACCTGATTCTCTATTTTAATTGGCTATAAAATGTGATCTGATCATCTTCTTGTTTACAAAGTGAGAACAGGCACAAACACAATGTCCTTAAGATAATAAGACACAAACACGCCTAATTGTCTACGGAGCACATTCACTGAGCAGTCAGTGGTGTTTGTGGGGGAGAAGGAAGTGATAACTGCAGACTGGCTCTCCTGGTAGCTGCTGATCAGCTGAAATACAGACCATTATGTAGAAGTGCTTTAGCCCAGACATATTGTTGGGATGTTTGCTGTTGAGTGGGGCTCTTCAGGACCACAGCTGTGATTACTTGTGGCTGAATCACAGCTGTGGGGATACTCTACTCTCCACCCAGGCCGAGCGTCAGACTTGCGTCCGTGCAGCCGTTCTGCAGCTCTTCTAATCTCCGGTTCCCCCGGCGGTGGAACGAGCTGCAGCATCCAATCAGAGCAGCGATGCTCCTCGCCAGCCTCGAGGATCTTTTGAAGACTCGGGTCTTCCGGGAGCACTAACACCCTCACATGTCTGACCATCGCTTCGCAGTCAATCTATCACTACGCACTTCTGCTGGACCTCCTCACACAATTCTCTTGCCCTTATTAAATAGATGTAGTAGTTAATACTCCCACCAAGATTCCCTGAGCTGCACTGGATGAAAGTGTCTTCTAAATGAATTGCAAATGTTCTACTGAGAGGCTGACTTTGACACCAGGCTTTGATTTGTTCATTCTGTTCAGTGGGCTATTATTATTCTGACCAGTGTACAGCATCAAGTGTTGCCTAGCAACAAATAGGCTACTGAAACTCAACTATGCAGCCAGACTGAGACACTGAGACACTCACCTGTCTTCAACGTTCCTCAGGTCTCCACGCAATCTGCAATTTGTTTTTGCACATTAAAGTAAAGGAATAGTTCATCAAAAAATGAAATTCAGTCATTAGTGACTCACCATCATGCTGATGAATACTCCGGAGTAGTAGTTTTTTATGCATCTAGAGACCTGGCAGGCTGGTTGGTAGTCCAATAAAAACTGTATATGAGAGTAATAGGGCCTTATTAATCTCATATAAAGTTTTCATTGGACTATGAACCAGCCTCCTGATGCACTGAAGTATTCATCAGCATGAGGATGAGTCAATAATGACTAGATTTCATTTTTTTGGTGAACTGTTCCTTTAAAACAAAAAGAAGGGGTCCGTAACACCACATGGCTCCAATGCAAAAAAAAATAAAAAAATTAAATACTCATGACGTTTCGAGCTGCATGCCCTTCCTTAAATGTTAAGAGTACTAAAGACAGATGCCATAGTCACGTCATACTCACACGTAACAACCGCAATCAGTCAATCCATTAACACTGATTGTGCAGCAATTATTTATAAACATTAAACATAATACAGAAAATGGTATATACAAAAAATATAATTTATACAAAAATATATACATCCAATGTGAGTTTATGTAAGAGTTCAGGCTGTCTAGGCCGTCATAGCACATAAAACAACAAATTAGAGGCGCTTGTCTTTCAATATAGAAATGTAAAAAGGGAACAATGCTAGATCTTCAAGTAGAGGGTACAATATTGATAAACATAACATGACCATCAGCAATGGAACAAAAAACACCAATATGCTGTTGTCACGAGACAATAAGCACATCATAACTGGTCCGAGGAGAACACAGCAAACAAAGCAGCCACTCAGTCATGTTTGTTGGCTCTGTATGTGGTTTGAATCAGATTTGTAAAAACTGGATCTCATGTTTTTTTTGTATTCCAGACTGTCAAAAAAAGTGTTTGTGTGTTTGAGTGGTTGTACAGCCTAGAATAGAGCTCTATATAATGCATAAGTCCCTTTACCATTCCCATACACAAAAGCCTATTGTGCTCAGAATGGGTTTATAACAACCATGTTGAAGATGTGCGTTATCAGTGGTCGTCACAACATTATTAAATTACTTGCACGGGTGTGTCACTATGTGCACACACACACATAAACATGGTCGGACCAAAGTAGTCAAACCGTCTGTGTGGTAGAGTCCGTGACACACAGACACACTCACAAGGTGAAGACAAGCTCTGCTGTCACGGCTTCTAATAATAAATCTTATTCCAACAGTGGAAATGAGCGTACACTGTGCAGTAAGGTTGATAAATGAGACTCTACAAACCAAAATGGGACCTGGTTATTTACTGATGTTTCCAGAATATCTATAATGAGACCTGTTTAAGATCAAGGTGGCCAAACTACTCAGCTTTACAGAGAAGTTACTACCATGGACGAATGAGATAGAAACTGGGAGTTTAGGATATTTATGACTTCATGATATAATGCACTCTTCATTTGAATGAAATAATTCAGATTATGAAACTTTAATGATGCAAAATAATTAATGACAAGTAAGAGGCCAAACAAGACCTGTGGTTATAACTTATTAACTGTCTCATTATCACAGTTAACCAAAGTGCTACTGTTTCCTTAGAGGACAGTGAATGTAACATTCATAGGAGATGAGACAACCTGTGATCGTGGCAGGGGAATGTTAATACTGTATATGACAAGACCAACAAGTAAAGAACCTTGGCTTTAACCAGGCTGCATGCATGAAAACACCATTAGAAAGAGAGAGAGAGAGCGAGAGAGGAGGAGGAAGTAAGCAGAGAGCCAACCTTTGACAGCACAGGGAGTTAAGGAGAAGGTCACATCTAATAATGTAGGAATAAGAGTGCAGCCCTGAGGAACTGTGCGGCTGTAAGACTAAGGTGGCCCAGGAAGGACAAAAGCTCATTTCTGTGGAGGACGACAGGAGCAGGAATTTAAAATGAAGCCAGCTGGACCCAGAGTTTCACAGGAAAATTATAAAAGGGACGACTCGTTCTGGAAGCAGGTAGTTTGAGCGACATTAGGAATCAACAAGACACATTAGAGGATGAATGACAATCTGCACTGATTAAATATTAATACCAGTTTATTACAGCTGGGATCTTACTGTCAAAGAGTGTTGTTTTTTTGTAGTTGTGATAACATTGTTCTCATCAAACCAACTTCTGGGGTCAGGACATCACGACACAGTTGATGAGGCACAAGCTGTAAGACATACATGCACATTCATTCACACAACAAACCCACTTCCAGGCCACAGAAAACACACATTATGTTTCTTCTAGATATTTGCGCTCATGTTTGTCATGAGATGTGCAGTATGACATGAGATGGGTATTTGAAAAAATGTTTGTATTTGATCATCAGGCAAAATTAACAGTCATTACTGATCCATTATTATAGGCTATATATATTTTTTAATTCTAAAGAAATACCTACTGTATGTCAGAACATACAAAAAAAGTGTGTCTTCACTCAATGAAATCTATTCCAATAAGGCATTTTAGTTCCAACAATCCGGCAGTTAATGTTTAATTGTTTATGCAGCTCTCCTGTAGCAGCAGAGCCTGAGGCTCTGAGACAGAGGTTAGAGACCAGCCAGATCTGACTCAGGGCCAGGATCCCCCTGACCTCCCTTCAGGCCTGGGGCGGGCTGGTCTTGAGGTCAAATATTAAATAAGTTACAGTGGGGACTGGAGAGTTGGCTATTGTGTGATAATAATAAATGTCGTAACAGTGTCAGTCACTGAGGTATTAAAAGTTTACAACAAAGTTCCACTGTTATAAATTAGAACTCTCCTCCATGTTGTGCTCATATCAGTTTTATTTCATTCCGGTGATTCAGGATTGTAGTTTGAAACTTTAGTGGTTAGAGCACATGTCCCACGTTGGCATATGCCTGAAGCACTGATCGCCAGTTTGACTCCAGACCAAGATGATCTTTAGCACATTTCATTCCCCCAGTCTCTCTCTACCCTGCTTTTCTCTCTCTCTTACTGTCCTATGAAATAAAACCAAAAAATGCTCAAAAATATCTTTTAAAATAAACATTTATACAGTCTATGGATATAACACAACAACAACATGGGCCGACAACTGTCTGTCTCTTTCTCTGTTTTTGCTGTTCATGCTCAACACATTTAAAGGGACAACGAGGAGTTTTGGAGAAGCAAAGTGTTTTCACGCTGCCTCCGCGCGCACCGTAGAATTCCTCCACCGGCGCAAGACGGACTCATGTTTTCATTAATCAAGGATTAAAGTCAGAGGTTCAAAGAGGTTCAGTTACCGTCGTAGTTCCGACCATAACGCCGCCTGAATCGCCGTTATTCTCATTTGCGTCCGCGAAACCGAAAGCAATAAGTGCTGGTCGGCTCGACCAGCATTTCCGCCACTAATAATAACAAAATAATGATAGAGACAAAACGATATATTGATCGAAAATGGAGCCATTAACAAGTGCGGGTAGCGTAGATTCATCCACATTAACGTGAGACTGTTTTATAACCGAATAGAAACTCCTCGTTGGCCCTTTAAGCTTAACACAGGCCTGTATGGACTACATTTTCAGTGCATCTGCTCATATATCTCGAAACAATGCCGTGTTTATGGAGTTGTTTTTTTTTTCAAAAAAAAAAAAAAAGAGTAGCTCTGTTTCCGTGTGGACAAGGCCTGAGTCCACTGGACTGACACAATTATTAACGATCAATTATCACTAATTAATTATGCCTACCCTTACTACAAACTGATTGTGTTAATGACTCCAAGCCAATATACCACCATAAAGGAGTCACAGCGATGCAGAATAACCTGGGGAGTCATTGTATGGAGAAACAGAAAAACACAACAATAATGACAAGACGCCGCATGTTTATTAATGTATACTCTGACCTGGGGGCATTTCATCACAAACACAGAACGTCTCCTGTCACGGCAGACTGGTGCTGTAACGTCACTTTGATAGAACAGTGATCAAAGGCAGGCTGACAGGCTGACATGAAGGCAGATAACACAACAGGCAGCAACACACAGGTCACAGGCAAAGGTAACGATCAAAGGTCTTCAGCATGAGCAGTGTAAAGCGAGACAAAGACAGACATGAGCAATGATGCAACAAGGACCCGGGGATAAACACAGGGCAGCGGACGTGGGAAAGAAGACACAGGTGTGGAAATGGGTGGGTGGGTGGTTGGGGGAGTCCTAGTGTCTGGAAGTATGAAGGTGGATCTTAGAGCAGGAGGGAAGTCTGAGGACACCTGGTGGACAGGTGGAGTATCACAGGAGGACAATGGCCAACATAAATGGGACAGACAGCACAGGCATTCATTTTCATTTATCGTTTTTTAATTTTGCATAGTTTTCCCAGAAGGTTTTCCCATGCAGGCAATAGTGACGCCTCTGCTCCCGGTGCAGTTAATGATCATGATCTCATAAGAACTGTTTTTATTAATACGAGTAATCATACATAATGGATTATAATCTGTCTGATTCAGTTCTAATTGTGATTTATCACGTAACAGGCCGCCCTCTGGGGGTTCCTGCTGTATAGGAAGCCTGGGGCTATTCACTGTGCTCTCTGAGACCCTTCCTCTCACAGTGGATTCATAACGGTGTGGGGAGGACGGACCCTCAGCCTGATCTGCTCTGGTTCATCTAAACTGTTTTCATGGCTGTAGAAGACTCGCTGTAGAAGAGTAAAACTTTCTACAAGACACGATGTCCCTGCACTTCTTTTTCCTCTATCATGTGATATCCATCGCTTTGGTTACAGACATTGCACAGCACAGTGATTCCCAGGGGGTACGCAAAGTGATGCAGGGGGTACATACAGTGATGCAGGGGGTACACAGAAAAAAAAATACAAAGAACTTAAAGTGATACGCCAACATTTTACTTTACTTTCTCAAAATAAAACACCTGTTGCCCTTTACATTACAGAAAACCATGATGATATAATTTGTGCTGTTACTCGTCCCGTTACCGGCATTTGACCACTCAAGATGCCTTACCGGAGAGTTTTGTCAGCTCTGAGACGAAGATCGGTCCGTTTAGAGTTGCTGAAGAGTGTCTCTGATGACTTAAGGTGGAGGCAGGCTAACACCACCAATACACTTCCAGTGTTTGAGCTAAACTAATTATGGGTGATACCGGCTCTCCCTCGTTACTGCACGCACAGTCAAAAGGATGGTGTCTATCTGTTTGTCATGGACTCGGGTGTGAGGCAAGATATGAAAAGAATCTTGGCGTATCCCTTTAAAGCAGATATCAGCGGTTCGGCCGTTTTCGCTAATGCTGCGTTCAAGGCACGCTTTTGAAACCGTAAGTTACAGCTTCAAGTCACAACTACAACTTTGTAGCGTTCCAAGCAACCTGTAACTCGTGTTTTTACCGTCCTGTTGTCTGTGAAAGTCACTATAACGGCCACTCGTAACTTCCGATCCGTGAACTCGTACCAGATCGAACTGGTATGACTTCACAGGAAGGAAAAACACAAGTTGCCCCTTGAACAGAAAACCATGAGTAAGCAGCCCCCGCCCTCGTCAGGCAGCTATTGGTCCTCGTGCTACGTGACCACATTCACGCGCATCCCTTGGCTGCACACACAGCCCTTCATGCCGTTCTCTCTCCTCATTGGATAACACTTGTATCCCACAAGAAAAAATTTCTCCTCGGGTTGCAGCAGAGCAGAGTGACTTTAGGTGAGACTAAACATTACCTTACACTCCCAGTGAAACACTCCATGTAAGTGATTGCTGACGGAAAATAGGACTATTTAGGACTTATATTAACAAAAACATTCCGCTGATATCTGCTTTAATGTTAGATTGCAAGGTGTAGTGTTATGTGAAATATCATCAGGCGGTGGCAATAGTCTCTGGTCCACTTTATCGATAACATCAGACTGATAATAGCCTTCACTTTACATTGCTGGAACAAACTCTAACTAGGAAGGTATTCCCGCCATTCATAGATGAACTCTGTTGGACAGACAGTGTGAAAAATGATATAACCGCACACCCCTGTGAGCTGGTAGCAAGTCACTTGCAGTTGGATAAGTGGCTAATTTACAGCTGTGCCCGCTGCTTTATTAACATCTGCAATGTCAAATTACTGTCGAGAAATTCCGGTCAATGTCTTTAATGATCTAATTCGTATGTGTCAGTGTCAGGTGTGCACCCGCCACTCCATCCCTACATCAACCACCTATGCTTGCCTACCAAAAATGTGAATATTTGCAGAAGTCAGGTACGACATGGAGAAGGTCTGAGCTTCTTTGTGTCATTTTGTGCAACACGCAACAAATCCAGGATGAACAAATTTAGTTTTCTTTTTCTTTTTTTACCTGGTTACTCACCTGAATTTATCCACGTTGTATAAATATCTGAGGATGTATTTGTAACATAAAATATGACTAACGTTCTGATTTGTGCCGTTACTTCTTTGTAGTGCACAGTGAACATTTCATTTGTTGTCCGATTGACTTTGATGTGCTGGATAGGGTAAAATGAAAAGGCCTCACAAAGACATTCAAGATGAAGGTGGTGAGGGGAGTATCACTTTCCTACCCTTTGAAACCCCCTGATCTAATACCCTCTGATGTTGTCAGGTAGCTGCAACAGTAGCTGTAATAGATGAAGGCTCTGTGGTTGAACCGATGAACAGCAGCTTGTCAGTTAGCGGCGAGTACAGATTCCTCCGTCCTTTATTCTCTCCGTTGGCTTCCTCTTCACTATAGAATCAATTTTAAACTTTCAATGTTTGCTTTGAAAGCTCTTAACCATCTTGTTCCACCTGATTTATCTGACCTACTGACACTCTGGGACAAAAACAGAGCTCTGAGCTCATCCAACCAGTCTCTGTTAGAAGTCCTGAGGTCAAGCTCCCCCCCTACCCTGCGTCCTTTTCAATCAAAGCTCAAAACCTTTCTTTTCTTGAGGCTTTCAACACTTAAACGTTCTGTGACATTTTATTCTGGCTTCATGTACTTATGTGTACATGTGTACTTAAGTAAAGCACTTTGGTAACCTGTCTGTTGTAAAGGGCTCTAGAAATAAACTGATTGATTGATTGATACTTTAATGTTTCCAACCTCTAAAAGGCAGATATAAACATCCAGTGGCTTTTTTTAAGAAGAAGAAGAACTATGCTGGCCTCCCTCTTGTGCCAAAGTGGTTATACAGCTAGCCCAAACAGTTGGGAAAAGACTCATAGACCGGACTGTGGTGTTGTCAGTGGTGTTTACTAAAGATGTCGCAACAGTGAAACTGTAATACCAAATATCCACAAGTAAAGGATTAGGGTTAGTTAGTTTTTAAATTAAGTTACACAAACAGAATCATCACAATGAGTGAGGTAAGTACAGACAACATGCACAAAAAGAGAAAAAGTCTACATGTAGTAGAACACCTCAAATGAATAAGAACAATGGCTAACTGTGTGTCATACATGGCTGAATTATTACAATGTACAAAATGAACATTTTGTAACATACAATCTTCACTTACGAAAAAGCAAGCGACTTGCACAGTTCCTTACTGTCTTCCTGTGTAAATATCTCATCTTACAACATGAAAAACTGTGGCTTATATTCAGTGTATATGTCATTTATTTTAAAATATAGCTTCTGCGGCTTATACTCAGGCACGCTCTATAGTCTGAAAAGTACGGTAACTTTAAGTAAGGATCCTTTAACCCTCTCTTTATGTCTCTCTTTTTCTTTTTAATGTAATTTTTTATTATCTTTGATTTAAATGCATTTCTATCCCACTGGAATTGTGCAATAGAAATAAGTTAAGTAACCATCAGACTGAGAGTTGTGTCGTATTTCTGCTGCTTTCATGCCCTAATTTGGGCTAAGTATTGTAGAGTCTGTAAATTCACTGTGAAAACAGCGTTACACTCATGAAGCATCAACAGTTATCACAAGAGGATAAAGAAAATCTGTGTGTGTATACTATAGACTCATCCAACACAGCGCCCAATCCTCAAAAACTCTATTTCAGTTCCTCAGTTACAGTTGGAGGTCCAGGCCAGAGGACACACACTGTCCACAACTGAGGTAAGTGCAGCAGATCAAGATTGAAGCAGGAAGTAGCTGATGATTGTCTCTAATAGAGTGCTCACCCTTAATGGCCGAAGGTACGGAAATAAAACCCAGTTGATGGGAGAAAAAAAAGAAAAAAACAACTCATTGCCTTTGACAGTGAATTAAAGTGAGGAGGTGCTTCTGTAAACCAGTGAAGCCTGGACTTCTGTTAGACAGGGAGGCGGCGATAGTGGACGTGACCTTCAACCTCCAGACTGCCGTCTTCCTTCTGCTGTAGGTTTGATCAGCTCAGTGGAGGGGAGAGGCTTGCAGTGGAATTAAACTGTGTACACTTGCAGTCTGATTAAATATTGGGCGTTTGAGCTGGGATATTACTGCACTACTGTCGCAAGAGGAGGAGATGTATACACATGACATGGATTAAATATGTTTTGTTTGTCACATTCAATCGGCCAGACACGAATCAGAGGTCCTGTGTTATTACTGTAGTGTGACAGCAAGTGTGGGCTCTACATCTGCTCTGTTTACTGATCCTCTCCTGACCGTTTGGTGATGAAATTGATCTTGGTGGGAGACTGACATGAGAAAGACTGCGGTAAACACAGGAGAGTGTTTCTCTGGTTTGTCTGCAACTTCACATGCAATGTTGGTAACATACAAGTACATCAGGGCCACACAAGAGCTTAATACATGAAAAAGAGCTTAAATCTTAGTTCAACGGGTGCTGCAGGTATTATAGAGCACAGCATGTTTGTAGTCCCTCATACAGTGCAGGTTTCAATCCATTTCCCGGCCCTTTCCTGCATGTCATCCGCAAGCCTCCCTCTCTCCCCTGATTTCCTGCCTCTCATCCTGTCCTATCATAATAAAAGCATACAAGGCCCCCAAAAATACATCTTAAAATTTGTTAAAATCAAATCTTTACGAGGAGTTTTGGAAAGCAAAGTGTGGCACAAGACAGACGAAAGTGACAAAAAAATTGCTAAGAATGAAAGTCGGAGGTTTAAAGACTAACGATCCAGCAGGCTAGAATTATTCCCATGACCTGCCGGGCAGTGTCTGGGAAACCAGGAATCCAGAAAATACTGGGCAAGTCGACCACTAAATAATAATATCAAAATAACTATAAACACAAAACAATACATTTGTCAAAAATGGACCCATTTATAAGTGTGGATAACATCGATCCATCCACATTCACATGAGACTCTTTTATAACCAAAAACAACTTCCTCTGAGTCTTTTTAAGTATAAATGAGAATTCAGAACAACTTTTACCTTGGGGATTATATAGAACTATATTGAGATAAAAAGCAGATCATGACATAAACAGCAATACTACTACTACTACTACTACTACTACTGCTTATATTAAAAACAATGTTAGAACTGCAACATCTGGCTAGTTCACTTGTCCACCAACCAGGGGCGTAGCACCAAATTTTGGGCCCTGTATACTCTTATGTCAGTGGGCCCCTATCCATGCCTCTGCACAAAGTTCAGAGTTGTTATCGAGGTAAATTTATACAAAGCTTTTTGGGCAGCAGGAGGACAGCAGTCATTCAGGCCGCTGTCTTTGGGTGGATTAAACAATTTTTCGCCTCCAAGAGGGCCCCCAGAATGTCCAATATGTTGGGAGGATTTTGACACAGAATTCATTCTCTCAGTTGATGTTCAATAAATAAAAATAATAAATTATGACAGCAATTAATTGGGGGGGGCTCAATTAACTCAAAATAAAAACACCACACACAGAAAATTAATAATTTCAGGATGGGTAGTCAGGTCCCTGTTTCTCCCCACTACCACGCCCGTGCCACCAACCAAACTACTGGCTATCAGCTGCTGCTAAGTTAGTCCTGCTGCTTGATCATCATTCGCTCTATTACAAGATCACATAACTTAAAGCTCATTCCGAAATGACTGCATCTATGTTATATCAGATGTTGGGTTGTGTACTTTCATCAATTTTCCATTTATCCAGGTTAATTCATGCAGTTGCCTGTAATTGATAATATCATAGCCCCTTAATTGCCAGAAGTTGTTTTTAGATATTGGATTTTACTTTGTGTTGCTGTGGTGTTTTGACTCTGTATCCATTGTCTTGATTTAGTGTCCTGCTTGTTTTGTGTAATTATGTAAATAAATTCCACTCTGTCGTTTTAATGGTGTCATCTAATATACTGATGCCTTGTACTCCACCGACTCTCTCCCTCTCTGAAAGCAGTGTGCAGTCCATTTTATCTCTAGTCTCGAACCTTTGTGATCTCATACTGTCGAGCTACAATCACTCACGGCAAACCCACTGTTTATTGTGCGCGCAATTGTTATAAAATAACTGGGGAAGCCTCTATCATTGTGCGCTCATCAGACGTGTTGGACGTGATGATCATTCCGCAGTTTCCTCTGCAAGTCGACGGAGGCGGTTGGATCCTCAGAGTTCACACTTCCTTGAAAATAAATGAACGTCAATTAAAACTCCTGTCTGCTATTAACCGCCGTCCTCTCCCACCCACGACAATTATGTCGTCATGTTCCTTTTAAAAAGTTTGGCCAAAGAGCCACAATTAGTAAAAGTACCAGGCAATTAGTTTGTCAGGTAAAACTGTCAACTGCATAAAACTGATATAAAGAATATATACATAATATAGAGAGAGTATGCATTTTAAATTTAATGTTTATTTCATTGATGTCACCGGTTGGTTTTTAACTTTAATGATAAATGGTGCCATCATGACATTTTCAACATTTCCAGAAGCTAATTTAACTGAAAGAAGTTCAGTATAAAAATGGAACCATCTGCAGTATGATGATGCTGAATTAAGAAAATGACCAATTATTGAATAAAGTTGAGGAGGGGGCTCATGGTCCCCATACTGGAGGGTGGTGCTCACCAACAAGTTGTTTGCTGACCTCTGAAAAAACACACAAAAGAAGAGCAACTGTGTTTTACAGTATCTGCACTGCCTTGTGTTGGCAATTCAGCTACTGGTGCCACTGATGCCAGTTCATATGAACATTTGAAGGACAAATCAGAGCAGAGTCCAAAGTGCCAATTATGTCAACTAGGTCTTGAATCATCACTTGGAATGTCAACTACGCGTGTGACAGATTTGAAATGACAAGATAGTGAGTAACCGTACCACACCAACTTTATTTATAAAAGCACTTTGAAAACAGCCACAGTGGACCAAAGTGCTGCACAGAGGAGACAAAAGTAAAAAGTTTTATCATCAGAAGTCAAAGGTTAGGAGCATGAACCAGCAGCTGCAAAGATCCTCACCTTGTTGTTTCTTGGCATGTGTATATAGTATGACCTCTATCTAAGACGTGGCAGTGCTTGGAGGCTGGGGGCCAGTGGGTGGGATGAAGTTCTACAGAAAAAACAAAAAAAGATTTTCAAGAAATGAAAGAAAAGAACAACTTCATTTACAGTGTTTATTTTTTTTTCCCTTTTACAGCAACTGAAGATATGTTTCAAAGCTAATTTAGCTTTAAATTTGACTGAAGATTATGTCAGTAGAACATTCAACTAAATATTTTTTGATTTGGGTGAAATACAACAAAACAGTTCTGTAAGTAACAAATTATTGACTCGTTCCTAAGAAAGAAAGAAAGAAAGAAAGAAAGAAAGAAAGAAAGATCAGCTTGCATTTGTTGACATGTCCGATTTCTTTATGTCCCAGTGTGTCCAGTATTTACTTTGGCCACTACATCCTCATAACTGATATGACAAGCAGAGACTGTGACAATTTGACCCAGGCTGTGATAAGCTGGAATGATCCTCCGACTCCAGCTTGTATAAGTATGTTGACACGAGAGTCAGCCTCAGTGCAGCTCACTGGGTCTGAGATGACAGAGTAGCAATGCATCATGGGTCACTGGTGGACTGGACCTCCGCAGCTAGAGATGATTAAATGAAAAAAAATAAATAAATACTGCATGTGATCAAAGCTCCAGTAAAATATATTACAGCCAAATTTGGAAAATCAGAAGTAAGTTGATAAACTTTTGGGTGCATGGGCATTAGCTTTGCATGTGTGTGTGTGTGTGTGTTGGCTCCAGAGTGGCCACACGCAACTTAACATCCCATGTGAGCATGAAATAATGTCAGAAGTTCCTCCGATTTACTCAGGCGCTCTAACAGCCCTGACTCCGAGGGAGATGGCTCCCAGGTGGAGAGAGTTCCAGTCAAATCAGCCCTGACCAGGCAGGAACTTGTCCACAAGTACTGTACACACACACATACACACGCAATCACTCATGCACATAAATCTTTGATCTGTTGTCTATCATTCTGCAGTGACAAAACACCTTTGGGATGTCTTGTTTAAGTCTTTCTCACTGGAAACAACATGTGTGGCTCAGTAATTTAGAATAAAGTAAAAATTACACATTGAGTGAAATATGTCATGCCTTTATTTGTTAATTGTAATGATTATGATATCTAATAAAAACCCAAATTTCAGTATCCCATAAAATTTGAGACCAATTTGAAAAAAAAGGGGAAAAAAAAGGTTTTTATTACAGGATTGTTGGGCGTCTCCAAAGTATGTCCATTTATATGCACTCAACGCTCCTTTTGCATGATTGACTGCATCAATTTGATGGGAAATAAATGAACTTTTCCATGATATTCTAATTTAGTGAGACAGCCGCCGACATCTCTGTCCCTCCGGTGTTAACTGTGATCATTTAGTATGTAAAGCAGGCTGTGCTGCTAGAACCATCCTGTGATTGGGACGAAGGCGACACAGGAGCTCCATGTTGGCCAAGCCTGATCGGTGCTGCAGCGTTCAGCACCTGCCACTTCCTCCGAGATCTTCAAAAGGCCGGCGCATCACTCGTTGTGGTTTGAATTGTGTGTTCTTTTGTGAATGAATCTTGTCGCCTACAGTAACTAGTAACTCACTGGAAAGCAGTGCTGGTTTTTGTCATCCATGTCTTTTGGCAACAGAGTATTATGGTTTCCCTTTGTTCTTCTCCCTAAGATTGAGCTTTGTACATTGTTATTCAGCTCTTTGTTTTGCAGTCTTCTCCTCTTTAATTCATTTGTTGTCATTTTTGCCTTTCTACAAAACCTCCGCTGAGTAAACGTTTTGTTTGTTACACGTATTTACATCTGGGTTCCTACATGCTTTCCTCCTACCCCATCTAAACTTAGCTGGGTCATAACAGGGATGCACCTGTATCACCTGTATACAGGTATATGATCAGCTAAGCAATGCTCAAAGCCACAGTGACTTATTCAGAGTCATAGTTCAGATTGTACATCCTTTCCTTAACATTTAATACATTACATTGTCGGACAGACAGGAACAGAAGTAACAGTCTTAATTTTTAAAATTAAGGAAACAATGGATGAATGACTGTGATAGCTGTGCCTCGTCACCGTCCTCCTCCTCCTGCTGTGCAGAGCTGTTAAGCCTCTTTAGATCACATCCACTGTTTGGTTCAGTGCCAGCTCTCTCATCAGCACCGGGCACAGCAGCAGCAGCAGCAGCAGCAACAGCAGAAGGTATGACTGTGAGACTGTCCTGTAGAAATCAAGCCCATAGATGATGGTCTGTGCAGCAGGTTATTATGGCCCATAGAGACCAAATTTTGTTGTTAGATAACATCAGGTGGTTGTAGTGATGATGACAGCAGCAAAGGGAAAAGTGTGGTGATGACGTAGTATAAAAAGACAAAGTCCATGTTGAGAGGATGCAGTGGATGGATAGGTCAACAAACACAGGAGAGAGCTGTTTCCCATGTGAAATCAGCACTGATGGGAACAACAGCGTTTAAAATAACACACTTATAAAAGTGCTACTTTTTTCAGTAACAAGTAACCAAAAAAGTTACAATACCATTAACACAATAAAATGCGCCCTCCTCCAGAGAAGGGTCTGGCTGGTCCGCCTATGATTCAGTGATTGGAGAAAACAACGCTCTGGCCATTTGGAATTCTTTCAACCAGTCACAATCGTTGTGGTCGGCGCCATAGCAACGGCGCGCTTAACGGCGGTTGGCAACCACTGATGGATATTTCTTATTCTGTTCAGTCCATGACATGGATGTATAGATCCATGGTTCGGTTCCTGTTGTTGTTTGTTGATGTTTCCCACTGTGAAAGCTGCAACATGGAGGCGGGACTTCCACTGGTTGGCTCGTTCTGGCCAATCAGAGGCTAATCGCAGCAACACACTTACGTCAGGCCTGACTACTCCGGTAGCGTTCTGTTATTATATAATGTGGTGAATGTGCAGGTCACAACTTGTCCACCACAGTGTTTTGGAGTTGTTGAATTGTGTATTTGATGAGTTCAATGAGGGAAACCAAGAAGTTCCATTAGCCTCCGTAGCATAGCTCGGCTCTCCTTCGCTGTTCTAAAAATAGCTTGCACCAACAATTAAAGGTAACAAACCCGTAATGTCTCTGGGTCTCGCAATAAAGACATAAAGGACACTTGGCTTTTTGCATGTCTCAACTGTTCTCTTTACTGCCAACTGTATACTGTTCACGTACTGTATCCTTTGTTCGCCACGTTCTGGATTATCTATACTCTCCATCAGGGGCGTCACATGAACACAACACTGTCATAGACCACAGCTTTCCTGTTGTTCCTGATCTGCTGTTAACATTAGAGAACCTACTCCCAAAACTGTAGGGATTATGGCAATGGGCCAATTTCCCAAAATGTTGAACTATCCCTTTAAGGAAATGTTTATTTTTAACCAAAAATCACAATTTTTTCCTAAATCTAACCAAGCCATCGCTGCAACCGGTGACATGAGGCTACTCTGGGTCTAATCCATGTGTTTATTATTGTAACCATTCTAACCAAGGTTTGGTGTGCCTGGCACAGCATGGGCTCTATTTCAGGAGACAGTCGTATGGGTCCTATCAGAGGATTGAAAAAACAAAACAAAACAAAAAACAACCCATAAACCTGCTGGAAACAAAAACCTGGATTTCATGTTGAAATGTTCACTTGTGTTTACTTTCTCAAACACAAACTGAATGTGAAATCACACAAAGAAAAACAACAGACAAAAAACAAAATGCTTTCATGAGGAAAAGTTGTCTACCCAAAAAAAATATTCACACTTGTTCTGTTCAATGTGAAGTCACGGACAAAATAAATACCACGACAGCTGCAAACTTGTAATCCAGCCTTTCCAGTGCAACCGCACCTTTTGTGATTGTTGTTGACACATGAGCTCTCACACCACATACAGATGAATCTGCATGTAAGAACACACCTTTTTTTTGAAATTTAAAAACTGAAGTTATGAAGTATGTGGGAGGAAGTGAGGAGGGAGAGAGACTGAGAGAGAAAGAGGGGTGTTTCTTTGTTCTTCTGTCTTGTATGGTTGACTGTAGTGGAGCCAGCTCCCCTTACATCAAGAGAACAGTGTGACTCAGGGACAGAGTGAGAATAAAAATCTTCCTGCGTCCTTTGTCTCAAACTGGTCCACCAATGTCCACTGGCAGTCTGCACGCCGGGACACTGGGACGTTCAGACCTTGAAGAGCCGACTATCCGGTGAAAATACAGCAAGTACAAATCCAAGATATCAGAGCTCAGCTGTTTCAAGAAATGTAAGGTCAGAAAAAAAGAAAACATGGAGCAAAGAGGGAGATAAAATAAGAAGTCCTCACCACTGCACCACACCGGCCCCACCAGTGGCCCGGAATCAAATTGAGCTGCATGTACGTCGGAAATACCAATAACAAACAATGAGAGTGAGTAGACTGGAAAGCATTACCAACTGGGTGTTGCATAAGCCAGGATGGATTTAACTCACATTCTTTTCCCTCTTTGGTTTTTCACTGCATAAGAGCGTTGTTACACTCCTCACACTGTCGAGGGGGGAATAGGGAAGTAACACTGATTAAATAAATAAGACAGGGGGCGCAGTATAGCTCAGGGGGTTGAGCAGGCACCCCATACAGTATGCAAAGGCTACAGTCGTTGCTGCGGTTCAGATCCTGAGTCTGGTGGCCCTTCGCTGCATGTCATAACCCCTTTTTCTGTCTCTCTCAACTATCAATTCAAAGTCAAAAAGCCCAAAATACCTAAACAATAGATAAATGAATGAGTAAGACGGGGTCAGAACAGAACAGCTAGGGCACACCAGGCTTTGAGTTCATGATGCTCAACCCCCCAGTCAGAGTTACAGTAACCGGTATCATGATGGTGGTTATCAACTTAGCTGAATTAAGTTGATAACCACCAAATTTTGTTAAAAGGACAGTTTAACATTTTGGAAAATTCACCTATCACCATGATTCCTATTAGTAGCTTCATTGCCTTTAATTGTTGGTGCAAGCTGTTTTAGATGTGAGCTGCTCAGCTAACGCAATGGAGGTGCATGGTAGTTCCGTGTTTCCCTCAAACTAAATACACAATCCAACAACTCCAAAACACATTCACCATGCCATGACATAATAACGTTATGTAACATTACGACACATGAGGCAAATACTTTGAACCACTTTGATTTTGAAGTCACTCCGAGCAGCCGTGTCTGGGATGTAGATCCTGTTACGTATTTGCCTCAAAATCAACTCTGCCTCATAATGTTCTGTTATTATCTCATAGCATGGCGAATGTGCAGGTCACAACTTGTCCACAAGAGCATTTTGGAGTTGTTGGATTGTGTATTTGATGAGTTTTATGAGTGAAAGGCGAAAGCACCACGCCATGCAGAGCTCACGTCTCTGCCCCACTGATCTAAAACCAACATGCACCGACAATTAAAGGTAATGAATGTACTCCTAAAACTACAGTGATTATGTTGAACTATCCCTTTAGGTCCAGTTCTCAACTTTGTGCTTTGCGTGCGTTTCCGAAATGAGTGATATCAGTTTTGGGCTTTACAGTATTCAAACCGCGACAGCAACACTTCTGCCTCAGTATGACGATAAACATACAAACACAAAAACTGTAAGACATTGGACAGAGCAGAACTGACATACATTCATCAAAAGCCTTTTTGCTTTTGGCCCTTTTTTCTTTTTCACTACACAGAAAGCTTTCAAAGGCTCGCAAAAACGGAATTTCTCTAGCCGCCGCTGCCTTGTGAGTCTGCTGCCCGGGGACAGCTGCTCACGCTGCCGCATTCCTCAAAACGTGTTAGTGAGTGTTTCTCCTCCACTCTCACAGGTGTGTCACATCAAGACCCTGATTACACAGCGTGATCAGTGCACAGGTGTGCTGTGGAGCTGCTCCTAATGAAAGACCACTTCAACATGTGCAGGTTTATTTAGGAAAAGAATGTGTATTAGTGTGCAAAGTGGCATTTTGTTTCTCAGAAAACAAGTCAGAAGCAACTTTTACCTTGTGCAGTTTAACACACGTCGATTTGAGTTGTTTTCTTCATGGACAACTCCTCTTCGCTACTCAGGTTCACATGCAGACTTATCCAGTCCCGTTGGTTAGGCCAGCCCAAAATTGTACAGAAGTGAGTCAGGCCAAATCGAGTCCAGGCTTCAATTTTCAGGCCTGTAGAGAACTCTAGTAATCACATGTGACTGATCAAAGATGGAGATCTATGGTGATGAAGAAACATCACACCGCATTTCCGTCGAAATGAAGCAGTAGCAGATAGAACATGACCAGACAACATTCAGTTTCATTGTTTACATGATATAATTTTATTACTGTATATTGATCAGTTTTTGGAATATTCTTCCTATGTGAGACCCATGACATTCTATTTGGTTTGGCACTATTTATTATGATTGCGCTGTTGAAATGACGTTTTTGTTTTTGGTTTGAACATCTACTGTAAACTGATTTTAATTACAGAATTGTGTTCGAAAGTACAAGGAACTATGTACATCCATCTGCAACATGAGGTGAAGGCAGTGGATGGATAGCACAATGGTTTAGCCTGCAGCCACTGTCATAAAATCAATATTATGCACCCTGCCAGCAGGTTAAAAAAACAAACAAACAAAAAAACACACGTACAAATTTCACCAGAAGATGGCAGCAGACCTGTGGCCACACTCTAGCTGTACGACTTTTGAACCTTTCCAGCCCATTTTTAAAATATGATAATGTATGCAATGTTTCAAAATCGCATAGCCTGTGTTTAAGCTTCCTTAATTTTTTTTTTCTTCTTCATTTTATGTGGTCTTCAAATATGAAGAGCAAATTTAGATTTATTTATATTCTATGTGAAGAAATGAAAGAATGCGATTTGAAATAAGAAAATGTATTAAATAGTTAATTTGCATTTAATGTGAATGGTTCAAAGAACGTCAGACTGATTTTTATTTTATTTGAACTCATGAAAGTTGGGAGTAAAGATAATAGTGGTATGTTTATATTTAGCACCACCGTGTGTAGCTTTTATCCACTGTGACAATGACCACAACCCATTACCATCTATCTCCCTCTCTTTCTCTCTCTCCGTCTCTCTCCATCAGCCCAAGTTGTGTAGCAGCCCGTCGGGGGAAAGCCCCACCTCTCCCGGTTGTTGCACTGGCATTGGTCTGACCTTTATGGTAAATGCATTGAAACGGCCCACAGCCAGCGGACGTGCGGGGGATGGCGACTTTATTCTGTCATTTTTCTCACTTTTCCAAAGACGAGAGCTGCAGCGTGAAAGTCTTACCTGGACAGAGGCTATGAAAGCTTCACTGTACCCGAGCACAGAGGCACATCCATACAGTTTATCACACTGTCAGACAAAGGCAAAGTTGGTGTGAGGATACACAATGTGACTACATTCAGTTCACAAAATGAGATTTAAAAGCCATCTGCTCCCGGGGCCCACAGTGGCTCACCTGGCAGAGTGCATACTATATAGGCTGAGTACTAGCTACGGAGGACTCAGACCAAACGGTTCTGCTGTATGTCATATCAAAGGCCAGTCAGGTATTATGGATGGATGGATGGATGGATGGATGGATGGATGGATGGATGGATGGATGGATGGATGGAAATTCATGCAAAACCGCAGGTGTATGTCCCTGTCAGAGGCAGTTTTCCGGCAAGCAGTCTGCCTCGAAAACAACTCCATGAGATAAACTATAGGGATTATGGCAATTGGCCAAAATGTTGAACTATCCCTTTAACAGAGCAAATGGAAAGAAAACTGAAAAAAAAGAGGCTTCATATTACTGTCCTATATGCGCAAAACTACTAACTAATCGCCTACTAATGGCCTGCCCCTGGTAAGGGCATTGGTACCCATGGGCAGTTGAGGAAAATAAAGGCCCCAGTCACTATCTGAGGAACTGCAGTAGTAGTAAGCATAATAAATATGAATAAATGAATCAAATAAAATCTAAATAGTCCAAGATCACCCTCAGTGTGACATTGTAATGTTCAGCAAAAACACTTCTGGTTGTTTTATTTCAATGCTGGAGATTGCGACCATTATGTGCTGAAGAAGTTGCTAGCTTCTTCTTCTATGGTCCAGATCATCATTGTCATCGCTGCTTGGGAACACCTTCATTTTGTGTGGATGAACCTTTTTTTCTTTCTTTTACAGACAGAAAGGATTGACATAGGTAGGAAACCTAAAGGAACCAATGATTATAAAGGAGCTTTCAGTGTGAATGAATTCAACTGAATAAACGTATAACCTTGGACAGGCCTCAAAGGAGGAACAAAGTCTGGTAACTGAAACTCTTCAAAAGGAGCGTTTCATTTCCTAGTTGGGTCTGCGCTCTTTTTTTAACTGTACAGTCAGGTCGTGAATTGGCTGGAGTGGAAGCATTTTTTGCTTTGAAGATAAGATACAAAGAGAGAAATAAGTGTGAAAAGAAAAGAAATTGAATGGAAGGCCAAATATACAATTGAGTCCCCTCACTGAACTATTTCATTAAACCAGAGGTCATGAGTATTTTGTGTGGGTGGGTCTGCCACCAGCAGTCTCTGTACAGAACCTAGTGAAGTGAATGCACCAGAGACTCTGGATCCAACACATCAAGGGAACTTTGGATGTTGAAACCTACAGTGTGACTCTAAACTCAAGATTAGTACTGTGTGTACACGTTTGTGGCAAAATCTGTCAAATATGAGCACACACATTGTACGCACACTGCCAGTTTAGATCATGCCTAATATAGAACCAACAGTTTAGGTTCTGCTTCTACAGCCATGGTTACAGTGCAAATAGAACTTTATACAGTACCATGGTTTGGGTGAATACTCAGTTCTGATTGACAGTTTAAAACGGTTATGGGCAACCATAATTATTGATATTTTGATTTTAATATTTTACTCATTTGAATTGTACTGTAAATAGTGCCCTATATGTGAGATAGAGCAAAACATTTATGGTGCATAACATTAATTGGTGCTGCCTGAGGCAGTTTAATCAGTTTTTTGTGAATTATAGGGTTCTATCTCCGTTTTGGGTAGTTGAGGTAATTGAGCAACAAAGTTCCAACTCGGCTTGTGTTTTGGTTGATAGAACCTTTTTATTTTATGAATAACTAATTAAAAAATGTTGAAAATTTAAATGGGTGATATTATGCAAAAAGCTCAATTTTGAAAAAAATGGAGATATCCATCCATCCAATCATTTCCATCCGCTGTATACGGGTCCGGGTCGCGGGGGCAGCAGTCGGAGCAGGGATCCCCAGACTTCCTTCTCCCCGAACACTTCCCCCAGCTCTTCCGAGGGAACTCCAAGACGTTCCCAAGACGCCGGTGGGGCATGCCCGAAACACCTCACGAGGGAGGCGTCGAGGGGGCATCCGATACAGATGCCCGAAATGGCAAAACTGACACAGAGCGTAACTAGTTTTCTTTGGTGCATCATGACCAACTGGAGTCTACAACACACAAGGTAGGAAGTTCACTGGCCTATTGAAATAATACTTGGTGTCACGTAGCGTAATGCCGCCACCTCACTTCTCTTCACTGATTAACTGTTAAGCTGTGGGAGAGTTGCTACTGCAGCTACAGTGGGTTTCCTTTTTATTGCCTGTGGACAAGAGATATTATAGTCTGCCTAGCTGTGACTTGTGAAAAACTGATGATCTTAACTGTAAAACACACAGTCTAATATTACGATATTGGTAATTGACTATGCCCTCCAAGGTGTCCAGTTTATCAGCAATGAATGGACTTAATAGAGGCAACCAAGATGATAAAAAGACACATTGTCTGGCATTATCCCCCCATATTTGACTTCAGATTCCCCCCCCAAAACGTTCCTTAATATAGTGTTTGGATCCAGGAATTGATTCTGCTGTGCAGGATACCGCTTCAATGATGCTGCTTATATAATTTTGTACATCTTGATTAAAAGAAGAAAAAAAACATTTCAGTGAAATGTTTAACTTTGTGTGAAACTTTGTGGTAGGAAGCGCTTGGCTTCTGGTGGCAGCTCAGTGAGGACTCCCCACGACCACCGAGCTCACGCCGAATGACGACTCCGACACATCGAAAACACTGGAGGAGAAATGTTGAACGATAAATATTCAGTGTTCAGATGCTAAAACAGGGAGCGGCCAAAACAAGACAACAACAGCTACTCAACTGGCAGAGAGCAAGGGACCAATTAGAATTCAGTCAGAGTGTGTGTGTGTGTGTGTGTGTGTGTTAACGCACAAGCAAATAAACATTCAGCTCTCTGATCTAAATGAGTACTTTTAGCCTCAAACACACACACACTCATACACACAAAGACACAGGAGGTGAGGTGGTAAAAGAGACAGATGGTGGGAAAGCTTGTTGTTGCCTCTTCAGTTCTCCTTTGTATTCAAAAGCAGGTTGTTTGTAATTTAATAGCATATTTTGCATAGAGCTGATAGCTTCCAGTTTGGGGGTCAGTGTATGGGATGACCGCTGGGTCAGCAGGGGCGAGGAGATCACAGCTCTGCCACCGAAACGTTCCCCTGCAAACTTTTCTAATGTCTTTTTTTGCTCTTTCCAAGGATTGTTACACAACTCTTTAAAATAAGTGCTTTAATGTGTGTAGGTACATGCAGAGTCGGTTCATCTTCCCCCATGACAATATTCTTGTTTTGTCACCTTTGACTCGAGCTGTAATTACTTTTTACCGCAATTCAGGCAATAAAGACGGCTTATGAAGCATGTACCCGTTCTGTTGGGAGACAAAGGATTTTTCATTTTAGAGTATAAACTTGATTTAGAGTTGTTTATAAAAAGAAAGAACGTGACCAAAAAAAAGAAAAGAGATTCAATTTTGCTGCACTTGTTATAGATAAGTGGAGATGTATCGGGAAATAAGAGGAGGGAGAGACGGGATGGGGATAGACATGCAGTAAAGGTCCTCAGCCTGACTCATACCAGGGACACAGTGGTTTATGTTTAGCACCTGAAATCCCTATAGGCCATTGTGGAGCCTATGTGAATTAAATTGGATGTTTCAATTTCCAGGCTGCAGTAAGTGCTTTTTCAATCCAAACCTAAGCAGCTGAAGCACTGAGCCAACAGAGGCACCGCTCTGAACTTCCCTGAATGTCCGCATGAGTAGACTTCCACCAGTGAGTCAGTCCCTGAAGACTGTAATGTTCACATGTTCAGTAAGAAAGACACATGTTTACAGCCTGGTAGAAAACAGTTAGACTTCATAACAAGTACTAGAGGTTTATACAGCCTGATTTCTATTAAGGCTTCAAAAGACACAAGCCATAATCATTTTGATCATAGATAATCAACAGTGTTGAAAAGATCACTTAACCAGAGAGAGGTTGGAACACTACTGATAACATTGTGAAGAGAAGATAACTGAAGTATAATGGATCTTTACTTTAGAAATGTTATCCCCTAAAGGCCTGAATGAGAGATCCCATAGCATGTCATGCCTTAAAGGGATAGTTCAACATTTTGGTAAATTGGCCTATTGTCATAATCCCTGTCATAGCAGTGGGTTTGTTACCTTTCTCAGGCCATCATTATACGCCACCTTGAGTCTCTGCATGTTTTGTAGTGCCGCCACAAGTGGGCAATACATTGGGGTGCAGAAAGTTTTAAAAAGAGTTATCTTAACAGGCTGGCATGTTAGCAGATTGTCTCTGAATATCTCTATCATCAGTGAGCTGCCTCAGTTTTAGCTAGTACCAGAAAGAGAGAAGACAGGAAAAGATGATTTATTGTCTTCCTTACTTCTGACGAGGCTAATGGAATTTCTAAGCTAATGGAGTTTCCCACATCAAACTCATCAAATACGCAATACAGCAACTCCAAAACGCCAGCAGAACGTTATGAGACAGAGTTGTTTTAGAGGTAAATTCATGCAAAACCGCTGATGTGCGTTCCCATCAGGCTGCAGTTTTTCAGCAAGCAGTCTCTGCATTCCATCCCAGCACTGATTGGCTGCCGTAATCTACTGTATGACAACTACTGAAATCATGGAAATGCAGCAAAGCCATCTTGATGTTGTGCGGTGCTCGTGGGACTTCCACAACAGGTAAACAGCAGCAACAGGTACAATGTCAGCCATGCTGGACTAATACAAACTGGAAAAAAAGAGTGACTCAGAGCAAGGTGAAATTAACTGGAATCGCTTGAATGACGTCATCAGAGCGATCTGTTGAATTGTTCCAAAGAGTGACAAGCAACAGCAGAAAATTACATAGTCCAGTGTGAAAGCACCTTAACACCAGGAGGTGTAGGAAAAGGAGCTGAGAAAAGCAGACTGTTTTATTCCGACCATGGGAAATAAACCACCAGTATTTTTTTTAAATAATGCAGCATAGCATAAGTCCACAACTCTTTACTCTCACTGCTAATCTTGATTTACTCTTCAGAACAGTTTTGTCTCAGTTCAGGATGTGTTTAATGAAGTCAAAACAGAAGAACCTGTATGAATGTGCTGCTTGACCTCATTCCTTGACTATTCTGTGAACAGATGCTGCAGACAAGCATCTCTGATGTGTGAGCGATCAACGTCAGACACACAAGTGTAGTAATGAGCAGTGGAGCCAAAAACCAAAAGAATAAAACATTTTTAAAAAGAGAGAGAGGGGAAAAAAATAAAAGGAACATACTGTGCCATGTGTGATTGCATGTGTGGGGTGGGAGTGAGGCTGTGGTGCAGTATGTTGCTTTTTATTCCTCTTGTAATGAGAAACATGGTCACTCTATTTGGTTTTGTGGAGTTTAATTAAAAACTCTGTCTCTTTATTAGTGACAGTGTTAATGTGTTTCAATTTAGACACTGTGAAAGAAGTGCATGGCCACAGGGAAACAGTCCAATTAGTCTTCAACATTGAGTATACTGGTTATAGATTTACAATGCAATAAGAGTAGGATATGTACTGTACATTGTAACATAGTGCTATGTGAAAAGCAGCAGCTCTTGTTGGCTGTTCCCGGTCTGCAGTGGTGAGCATCTATCAAAATTGGTCTAAGGAATCAATCAATGAATCACTCAGTCATTTATTTGGCATTGTCATAAATAACAACAAAATTCCGTACATTAGTGTCAAAAGTGCATAGTTCAAAATATGCAGTGGTGCAGAATCCCTCAGGCATGACACAAAAAAGGAGAAAACAGGGGCACCAGAAACAGAGGACAGGGTCAGAGGTGGTAGGCCAGATATCATCAGTCCGTTATTGTTCTGAATTTCACCATTTGAGAAACGCTTGGTTATTCTGAACATATTGACTGACTGTTACACAATACACTGAGATGTTTATTGTACAGAGTTGAGCTCATACTGGGTAAGAGAAGATATTGCTCTCAACCATGATAATTTATTATGATGCTTATTCTGCTAAGACAAAAAGGTCACAGGTGCTGACAAGGGGAAAGATTTAATGCAGCCAATAAAAGCAAGATGAAGTCTTACTGTAAACAGTGTGTAACTCTACGATCCAAATATTGAAAGGAGCGATCAGTGGCAGCCTTCATTTTTGGGTGCGCCCCAGAAAATACTCTGGGCCCGCCCGTGGATGCAACAATGGGCAGCTGATACCAAGCAGTTAAAAGCTGCGTCATAAGTTAGCACTAACAACAATAGAGTGTTTCTCATCCAACTACATTATCATCCATCGCCTACAACAAGGAACAATAAAATTATGTCCCCTATATACAGTTTACACAGGTGTATCAGCACGGCTCAATCATATTTGGAGTCAAAAGAAGCATTTTGTATGGGATCTATAAATCCTCTGCTCAAGCCCAGTGTACGTAAGTGACTGTACTGCATCTATGGTAACAGGGAAATGTGCTCTGCAGAGATAAGATTGGCATAAACATTATTGAAATATAAGAAAAAAGTGAACCACATGTTTGACACTGGATGGGTACATAGCATATAAGCAGGCCTACACAGGAGCAAGGAGCAAGTAAGACAGTGATGGAAATGAGAAGGGAGAGATGGAGGGATGGATGATGGAAGTGGAAAAGAGGTCGAAAGGAAGGATGAATTGTAAATGTAATTCCAGATTACCTGATAGTTTACACTGAGCGTGTGAGACATCTGAGTCAACACAGCGAGGTGGTCAGTGCTGCTCGATACACGTTGAGCGTTATCATTCCTATATGTTGTATCACAGAAACACGGTGGTGATCCTGTGCAGCCTGTGCTCCCCTCTCTAAACCACAGTCTGTATTTACTGATATGTCATAAGTAGTGAGACTCACTCTGACAGGACCAGCTCTTCAGGATCTTCCTCCAGTGTTCAGTGAATATATCTCTGGCTTGGTGCCAGAAAGCTCACATCTTTTTGTATTTATTTTTTATATAAAGCCTGTGGACAGTTTGCTCAGTATCTCATGTTTACTGTATTCCACTCTGAGAGCTACATCCAACCCAGTCACACAGCTCAAAGTAACATTGTGTACAACCAAATCGTTGGATATTACTTTCTTGTAGTGGGTCTATCAACTCACAGGGGATGTTTTCTTTTTTTCTTTTTTCTTTTTTTAAACGCCGGGATACATTTGAATAAAAAGAGGGAATACATCCGAGGCGTTGTGTCAGATACACAGTCTGGGGCTTAGAGAAGTAAACACTGATGACATATCAATCTTGTGGGACTGTGATGTGATTCTTGTTGTCAAATGAAATGATGTTCAGATGTGGACAATACAAATGTCAAATCTGAGCTGTCACCAAAAGATGAATGAGTGGAGGAGCACAATGTTTGTGTTGCAGGTGCATGATAGCAGCCCTGTGTGTGCGTGTGCACTGGAGCTGTGTGTCAATACAGAAGCTGCATCCTTCTGAGGATGCATTATGGCACAGTGTCTATTTTATTTATTTCAGTGGTGGGTTTTTTTGTTTGTTTTTTTGGACTCAACCCACCTGCTCAACCCAGTGAGCTATATAAAGCCCCACTGTATAGGGAGTTCTATATAGAGTAGGGGTCTTCAACATTTTTTTAGGCCAAACTAATGGAGAGATGATGTAGAAACCCCCTACTTTATTTATAACTGTGTGTCATGGGCCCAAGTATACCCTCGATTTAATACTATTCAAACAATAAAAAGGTTCATATACTCATGATTTTATTTTAAAGCAGGAGTAAGCAGAATGTTTGTGTTAATATTCTTCTGACAGCAATCACTTATATAGAGTGTTTTGTATGAAACACGGGTCTGTCAGTCACTCTGCTCTGCTGTAAGCCGAGGAGAAAACTTTCCTTGTATCCTACAACCTTTATCCAATGAGGAGAGAGAACGGCATAAAGGGGCGGTCCTCTCTGTGCATAGACCGAGGGCGATACGTTTGCATGTAGGGATGAGGAACTGCTAACTCCATCTGCTGACAGGAAGTTAGCCAAAACGACCAAATCGCTTACTTCTGCTTTAATTTAATTTAATTTAATTCTGTTTATTTGGTAGGGACAATGCAGGTTACATAGTGACACTTCCACTTGCTACAAACAAGTCAAACAAGTCAATGATGTTCTGCATACAGAGATTATAGCTGTAGTGTATTGAACATACATTAGCATACATATTTTGTTTCTGTATCTTTAAGTGTATGATGACACTGTTGTTTACGTCATATCCGGGTTTGCTGTTGTGGCTATGCTGAGCCTAAGTAAAAAGAAGCATAAAAACGTCTCTGCCTACTCGTGTATTTGTGTAACAAACTAGTAAGAAACACAACAGTGGCGACGAGGATTACTAATGGAACAACGTGCAACATTTTACCTATCAACCTGCGCGCGGATCCGAGCTCTGTGACGGAGGAAAGGAGACGAAGTTGCCGCGGATCTACCAGGTGATTCAGACGGAGCTAATCGCCGAGCGAGGTCGGGCGTCATCAAAGGAACGCACCGCAAGTTAACGGGAGCGCCGTGTTGTGTGAGTTAACTCCGTAATGGCTGGCTACATTGGGAAAATCGACCCTTTTGATAGCAGCACAGATGACTGGACCATATACTGTGAAAGGTTGGAGCAGTATTTTGAGGCAAATTCCATTGAAGAAGATAAGTTTGTGCCAGTGCTTCTGAGCTCCATGGGAGGAAAAGCATATAGCTTGTTAAGGAATTTAACTGCCCCAGAGAAACCAGCAGAGTTGGAGTACAATGCTCTGGTAGAGACCATGAGAAACCACTTGACACCTAAACCACTGGTGATTGCAGAACGTTTTAGATTTTACAAGCGCAACCAGCATGAAGGAGAGTCCATCTCATCATATGTAGCAGAGTTGATGAGACTATCTGAACATTGCGAGTTTGGACAGGGACTAAATGATGCATTGAGAGACCGTTTGGTATGCGGATTACTGAATGAAGGGATTCAGAAGAAACTGCTAACAGAGGAAAAACTGGAGTTTAAAAGAGCTTTTGATATCGCAGTTTCAATGGAAACAGCTGCAAGAGATGCTGTTGAGCTACAATCAGGAGTAAAAACGACTGCAAATGTTAACAAACTTTTCACTGTAACCAAACAGAAAGGAAAAAGCCAAAATGAGCTTTGTTACCGGTGCGGAAGAGGTTCGCATACACCAGCTGAGTGCAGATTCCGGAATGTAAAGTGCAATAAATGCAACAAAGTGGGACACATTCAACGGGCATGTCGTTCTGGCAAATTCAAAGTTAACACAACGGAAAAGAGGTCTTACAGAGACACTAAGAAAGCAAATGTGCACGCAATGACGGATAAATCAGACGAAGACAGTGACACTGGAATTGCCAGTTTGGAGATCTACAATGTCAGTGATGAGAAACCTGATGAAAGCGGTGAGGCCACTGAACCCATCTGGCTCAAGCCACAAGTGAATGGCAAGACCATTACCATGGAACTGGATACAGGTTCGGCTTATTCAGTTATGTCACAAAGAGACTTTGAAAAACAGTTAACACATGTGAAACTGTGTCACACAAGGAAGATACTTAAAACGTACACAGGTGAAAGGATAACGCCTGTTGGTGTGGCACGTGTGAAAGTGAAATACAATGATCAACAGTGTATGTTAAACCTGTATGTGGTGAAAACACATGGACCAGCACTCTGGGGACGTGCCTGGTTATCAAAAATCCGCCTTGACTGGACAGCCATAAAGAGCCTACGGACTGCATCCACCATCCAGTTCACTACGCAACACAAATTGGATGGAATCCTACAAGAGGCTGCATCAGTGTTCCAGAAAGGGATAGGAACACTTCGTCACATCAAAGGAAAAATAGTGCTTGACAGTGACGCCACACCTAAGTTTCACAAGGCAAGACCCGTCCCTTACGCTGTTCGACAAAAAGTGGAAGCTGAACTTGACAGGATGGAGACTGAGGGAATCATGTCTAAGGTTGACTGGAGCCCGTGGGCCACACCGGTGGTTCCTGTGGCAAGAAAGACAGGAAACATCCGCCTGTGTGGTGATTTTAAAGTTTCCATAAATCCTGTACTTCAGGCAGAGCAGTATCCACTACCAAGAATAGAAGATATATTTGCAAATCTTGCAGGTGGACAAAAGTTCAGTAAAGTGGATTTGGCTGAAGCTTACATGCAGATGGAAATGGAAGAAGATTCCAAGGTGTTTCTGACAATAAACACGCACAAGGGGCTTTATCGCTATAACAGACTGGTCTATGGAGTTGCCTCAGCCCCAGCTATATGGCAAAGAGCCATGGATCAGGTGCTCCAAGGCTGCCCAGGCACTCAATGTTATTTGGACGACATAATAATAACAGGATCCAATGACACAGAGCACCTAGAGAACTTGCAGCGGGTCTTAAAGAGACTGGAGGACTATGGGCTTCGGGCACGACGTGACAAGTGCGAGTTTTTCAAGACGAGCATTGCGTACTGCGGACATGTCATCGATGCAGAAGGGCTGCATAAGTGTGATAAGAAGATCCAAGCAGTTGTAAACGCCCCACAGCCACAGGATGTATCACAGCTGCGTTCTTTCCTAGGTTTTGTAAATTACTACAATAGGTTTTTGCCAGACCTAGCGACAGTGCTCCACCCTCTAAACGAGCTGTTACAGACAGAAAGAAAATGGCTGTGGACAAAGCAGTGTGAAAAAGCATTTCAAGAGACAAAGAAAATGATAACCTCTGACACTGTGCTGACACACTTTGATCCACAAAAGCCTGTGAGGGTGGCTTGTGATGCCTCAGCGTACGGAATTGGTGCGGTGATGTCACATGTTATGGATGATGGAAGTGAGCGGCCTGTTGCCTTCGCATCACGCTCCCTTGCACCTGCTGAGAGAAATTATGCCCAGATAGACCGGGAGGCTTTGAGTCTAGTCTGGGGAGTCAAGCGTTTCAATCAGTATTTGTACGGCAAAGAGTTCACTCTCATCACAGACCATCAGCCATTGGTATCCATCTTCAGCCCACAAAAAGGGATTCCACTGACAGCAGCTGCACGAATGCAGAGGTGGGCCTTGTTCCTTGGAGGACATAAGTACAAAATAGAGTTCAAGAGAACACATAAGCATGCTAATGCTGATGGACTGTCGCGTTTACCTCTCACTACAAGCGACACAACAAAGCCTTCAGAGGAGAACACACCACTTGATGTGTTCACCATTTCTCAGATTGAGAATCTGCCTGTCACAGCCAAAATGATACAGTGTGAGACACGAAAAGATCCAACTCTGTCTCAAGTGTACATTGCAACGCTGAATGGTTGGACTATGTCACAGAAAGATCAGTTTCCTCAGTTCTATCAACGCCGTGAAGAGCTCACCTTGGATAATGGATGTATCATGTGGGGCCTCAGAGTCATCATTCCAGCCAAGCTGCGAGCTAAGGTTCTGGAGGAGCTGCATGTTGGTCATCTTGGGATTGCAAAGATGAAAGCACTTGCAAGAAGTTTTGTCTGGTGGCCAGGACTTGATCAACAATTAGAAAAGCTTGCTGCGCACTGTTCAGGCTGTCAGCATGTGCAGAAAATGCCGAAAGCTGCGCCCCTCCATCCGTGGGAGTGGCCTGCTAAACCCTGGCAGAGGATTCATATTGATTTTGCGGGGCCTTTCTTGAACATAACTTTTCTAGTGGTGGTTGATGCATGTTCCAAATGGCCCGAGGTTTTCACCATGAGCTCCACCACGTCAGGGCACACCATTCAGGTGCTGAGAGAACTGTTTTCCAGAACTGGGGTCCCAGAGCAGCTAGTTAGCGATAATGGGCCACAGTTTACATCGGAGGAGTTTGGGAAGTTTCTGAAGTGTAATGGAATCAGGCACATTACCTCAGCCCCGTTTCACCCTTCAACAAACGGTTTGGCTGAGAGGTTCGTGCAGAGCCTGAAAAATGCACTGCGAGCAATGGGGGATGAACACATCACACTTCATCAGAAGCTCGCTAACTTCTTGTTCGCATATCGCAACGCAGTCCACTCTACCACAAACCAGACTCCTGCCATGTTGTTTTTGGGACGTTCCTTACGATCTCGGTTGGATTTGTTGAGACCCAACCTGCAAAAGGATGTTCAGGAAAAACAGATGAAGCAATGTGAAAATCAAGGAATGACTCGGGAACTGGACATGGGAGAGACTGTGCTCGCAAGAGATTACAGAGGATTTCGCAAATGGATGCCTGCTAAAGTCAAAGAGCGAACAGGACCTCTCTCATATACAGTGGAGGTTACCCCTGGAGTCATCTGGAGACGTCACATTGACCAGCTGAGAAGATCTGAGGTTGCAGCCCAAGAAGAGTGCCCAGATGTTAGTACAGTACCTACTGCAACATCTACATCTCCATCAGCTGCTGAAAATGTAACATCACCTGCAGCACGTGTAACTAAGGAATCAGTGGCTGCATCTCCAGCTGTGTCACCTCCCTCACCAGCACAGGCTGTTGCGCCCTGTGAAGAGAGACGTTATCCTGCACGGGTCCGTAACCCACCGCAGCGCCTTAGCCTCTAAAGAGTAGCTGCATGGACTGTATATAGTTGATGTAAGAGTAAAAGAAAAAAAAGTTAATTGAAGGATTTGCTTAAGTGCCAAGAGCATGTGTTTCTTTTGTATTGCTTTGTATCTACATGGGGAGGAGATGTAGTGTATTGAACATACATTAGCATACATATTTTGTTTCTGTATCTTTAAGTGTATGATGACACTGTTGTTTACGTCATATCCGGGTTTGCTGTTGTGGCTATGCTGAGCCTAAGTAAAAAGAAGCATAAAAACGTCTCTGCCTACTCGTGTATTTGTGTAACAAACTAGTAAGAAACACAATAGCCAAGGCTAGTTTCCAACTCCTGTCCCCAGTTAGGCCTTTAACAATAAAAGGAGCAAGGTAAGTAGAAAAACAAGGTAATGAAACGTCAGAGATTACATACAACAATATAAAATGTACAAAACATATTAAATGTACAGTGAGTAGGGCAGCCACATATCTTGTTATATCAACAAGATCTGTCCATTGCATGACAATCATGCATACAGCTATTCAAATTGATTTTAAGCTTAATGTGGAAACACTAAAACTAAATGTGGTTATCGAGACAGTCTCTGCTGTTCGGATCGGCTCACCAGGAATTGACTCTGGGTTGTATAGACGCCACTGAATCTCTTTAATTTACAGGTGGAAAGGAAATACTGTAAATTCTCCTACACACTGGGGTATACATGTAGTTGAACTGTCCAAAAGAACATGGGGATGGTATGTTTGACTTTAGTGTGTGCATATTTCAAGTTAAACTTTTTGTTAACTTTTATTTCCAACAATCGCTGAGTTAATATAGATGCAGATAGTCAAAATAAATTATTGGACACTTGCAAAAATGGAGGAATTATGGCTTCTAACTTAACAATTAAGTCAAGAATACTCAAAGTAATAATGAAATGAAAAGGTTTCTAACTCACATTGTCATGGACTTTAATTAAGTTTAGGTAGTAGTAGTTTTATGCTTGAAAAGGTGTTAGGGTACAAATCATACATGTTATTTTTGGTTTCAAAATTACTTTTTTTATGTTAATAACCTTTAAAGAAATATCAACTTGCACTACAATACAATGCATATTCTTATTTTATGTCTTCCTATCAACACTTCTAGTACATGAAAACGTATATTTCCTTTTTTTTAAAGGTGAACTTTTTCCTGGCAGCAGCCGTTAAATTGGTCGCAGTTCATCTGGTGCAACACAGCCTTTAATGTTTCACAATCGAACGCACGTGAAATCCGTTCAGTGCATTAAAAGTCTCCTCTGGAAACACAAGTTCAAAGCCGAGTTTGTCGAGACGCTCAGTCAAAGACAAAGCAGCCTTCAAAACAATCAGGAATCAGAACAGAGCGGCGCATTAACCGTGAATTCATGGAAATAACCTGCAAAATCAAAGTCCTTTCCGAAGCCAGCGGGAGAGCGCCAAGCAACACAAACACAGCAATCAGTCACGAGGCAAAGACAGAGGAAGATTAGGATGTCAGCACATGGTGCTTTCCAATCCTGGATGCCTTTAACTGTCTTTGTGACTTACATGATGTAAAACCACTATAGAGAGGTGTAAGGAACCTGGGGTGCCACTCGCTACTCTTTTGACAGAATGGATGCTTCAGCAAACACAGTGAAACCCGAAGCTGTGAATGGCGCTGTGATTGCAGCCGCTGTATATGGCACCTCTCAGATTGTGCCGACAGACCGTGCTGCGGGCGAGACGGCGAGCGGCGAGGAGGGATAAAAAGTTGACAGGCAAATTGAAGAAGAGGGGGAGGAGGAGGGGAGGATGTAGGGGAGGGGTGCTGATAACGCTCTGCGAGAGGGGGGAGGTGGAGGGGAGGGTGGGCTGAGGGAGACGCCGCTGATTGAATCCATCCCTCTTAGCCTCGCCATGATCCAGAAAGGGATGGCTAATACCACTTGTCAAACACTCCCTTTCATGCTGAGATTTGAGGAGCGTGACCCGGCTTACAGTACAGTGGAGAGCGCGTGCGAAAGCATGTGTGCGCATATGAAAGTGCGATAATGTGTGTTAATGTGTAGCTCCGCCTGTATTAGGGCCATGAAGTTAGGAAGACTTGTAAAGGGGGAGGGAGGGGTCGCCAAGGCAAATTTGCAAATTTGCCTATATGGTCATAATCCCTATAGTTTTAGGAGTATGTTCATTACCTTAAATTGTGAGTGCAAGCTGTTATTAGATTGGCGGGGCAGAGACGTGAGTGCATGGTATTTGAAAATGTTGACAAAAAAAAAAAAAAACTCATGAAATACACGATCCAACGACTCCAAAGCGCACTGACTTCAAAAGCAAAAGTAGTTCTGAGTATTCACTTCATGTGACATGTTTCATAGCGTGTTGAATGTGCAGGTCACAACTTGTCCACAAGAGTGTTTTGGAGTTGTTGGATTGTTTCTTTAGTTTGATGAGGGGAACGTGGAAATACCATTAGCCTCTGCTGCGTTCGCTGAGCAGCTCACGTCTCTGCCCCACGGATCGAAAAACAGCTTGCACCGACAATTAAAGGTAATGAACCTACTCCTACAGTAAAACTATAGGGATTATGGCAATAAGCAACATTTGCCAAAATGTTGAAATATCCCTTTAACATGGAGGTGATACTTTATTTCAAGTGAGATCCATCAGTTAACAGCATGAATCAATGTCAGTAAACATATGGCAGCCAGAGTTAAACCCAAGGAACCAATCCTGTCAATTTTTTGAACAGGGGGCGTGGCTAAAAAATCAGAAACTTTACAGAGAGTGAATATGTCCACTAGTCTAATGCAACTGCCATCACTGGGACAGTGGATCAGTGGCAAGCTAACAAACAACATAAACAGATAAAATGATGCCGACTGTTCTGTTGAGTCTGGGTCTGATTGAGGCTCAAACGTGTGGCTGATAATCTGATATCTCATCATCTAACCATCTTGATGCTCTCTGCTCCATCACCAGTCACCAAAACCTTGTCACAACCGTTCTGATCCGTCTTCTGGTCTCCCCCCCCCCCCGAGTCTGGTCTGACTGAGGCTCAAACATACGGCTGAGTCCAGTGATGGACTGGCCATTGGGGAATATAGGCAGGGTGGAAGGTGGGAGGTGGCCGTGTGAAGATGCAGCATGTTGATGTGGCTGAACCTGTCAACCTGCAGGTAGTGGGTGGGGCTTAAGGTCTGAATTTTGACCTGCAGATCAAATGCACCTACAGTACCAACATTAGAATTTAAAATTAGAAATAAATCTTATCCTGTCATAATCTTAAATCAAGAGGTGGAGCTGCGGTGAGGTTCAATTTCTGTTTTTGTCCATACTGTAGTGTTGTCCAGGAAAAGTGATGCACTGTCATCTTTTCTCTGTGTGCTATTATAAAAGCATAATGTGACTTGTTTTTGAAAAATGCTATTAAATGGGTTATGACACGTTATCATTAAGGATTAAAATAAAAATTACAGGTAGTAATAGATAATGACAGAATTTTTATGACCCTGTCCATTAAGATGACGGACAGGAGTGAGGAAGTGTAGCAACCTGTGCTGAGTAGAACTGATGAGGAAGTATCTGGGCTGAATGTAGAAATACTGGATCTCATATTCATATTTCATTTATGGAAAGATGTGAGGGATTCTGCTCTGCAACTGTCAGGATCCTTCAGCAGCTTGGCTTTTTCTTTCAGCTCTCCTTCCATTCCTGTTTCCTGATATATTATTTTCTCAGGGAATTTGGGATCTACCAGACACCTCTTTAGTTATCGACTGAACCGTATCATCAAGAATGTTTCCAAAACTTTGTGAAAATTTGCTACCGTGTCATCACAGGAAGACGTGGCTGGTGCGACTAACGCAGAGTAGATGATGGTAAAACACAGGTAAACAGCGTTTCTTAGCAGTCACCAGCACAGACTGTAAATACATTTGGAGTAAAAAAAGAAGAAGTGTGACTGTGTATGCCAGACAGTTATTTTGTACAGTTAATAAACTGTGCTGTTATCTATGCATGTGTAGTAGTCTCCTCTCCTGTTATCGTAATGGGGAGATTGGAGTGAAAGGATTGGATAATTAGTTAGCTGCTGCCTCTATGCAATTTGCAGAATGGTGTGATGGTGGAATGTAGCTGTTAATACTGGGGTGGTGCATTTCAGTGTGGTGAGTTGACCTCTTTTGAATATTTTACAAAGTAAGGAGCACGATTTGTAACCTTTTTCTTCCTTGCACTATAAAACACAGCGCCAATGTTTACTTAAAGAGGAGCTGTGCAAGAATTTACCTTAGTTAAACAGCTTTGGAGTAATTGTGATGGTCGAATGACTTGTTAGAGAGAGAGGAGAGAACGGAGGTTCTCTGCCTTCCACCTAGAGCAGGGGTCGCCAACCTCTGTGACATGGAGTGTCAGTTTGAAATGTTCTCGTCAATGAGTTTGCCACTACAACAACACGAGGTTAAAATATGACAAAATACATAAACAACATAGCTACCTGGGATTTTATTCCATCAAGGCCACATGCAATCGGATTTTGAAGATATTTTCTGGTTATTCCCAACAGGGACCTGGGTCCCATTTCAAAACACTGCTTTCCAGAAACTTAGCCCATGTACTGTAAAACATATTTCAGTGGGAGGAAACTACAGTGCATCCAGAAAAAAAATGATTCCTTTATATCAGAATGAAACAGTCACAACATTTCAAAGATATTGACAATCCCTGTTCACTATGACTGACATCCAAACAGCCAATCATTGAACAGAACAGTGTTGGGTTGCTGGAGAATAAAAGAGAAGAAAAAAATAAATGTATTTAGTGAGAGTTATGAGTTATTGATAAGTTATACACTATACAATATATATATATATATATGAAGAGTTCATTTGCAAAAGCAGATAAGTGCCATTTTGAAAAAAATGAGCTTAGGCTATGTATTTATTCCTTGCATAGTGTTGTTTTCAATAAAACTTTATTTTTTTGAGATATGTCTTTTTTGTTACATCAAAAAGTCACTCAATACTGATATCATCCTATGTAAATTAAAAATTAAAAATGAAGATTCTGGAATTTTGCAAAAACGGAGTTACCTGCTTTTGCAAATGAACTCTTCATATATATATATATATATATATATATATATATATATATATATATATATATATATATATATATATATATGTTTGTATATTTGATGTGATTACGCTCTAGCTGTCAGAAAACATTAAACACACACATTTAGGAAAAGTCATGGATTGAGAGGCTTATTATGTTATTGACACAATAAAATCCCAGATGGTCTGACAGCTTCGGCTTTGCTGGTGAAACTCACAGATCTGAAGTGTCTTGCACAAGACAAATCACAGTTGGCGATGGGATATCTGTATTCAGAGGGATGACTTGCCGTAACACCACGCATGCAAAAAGAGGAGAGTGTTGGTTACAGTTAATGCGGACAGGCAGATATATGTGCTGAGGAGTGATGATGGTTTTAAGGTTGTTTATTCCAGCCAGGCATCTCTCCAGGTGATTTCACTGACCACCGTATTCACCTGATCACAGTTAGACAGCTCGCATCCCACTCAGACGCATGTAAGCGGTGGCGTGCAGAGCATGACAGACACAGAACCAGAATCACAGATGTTGATAAAAATGTATAAAAATGTGCTCTCCGTATTCCACACGTCCAAAGAAGCTAACCCTAAGGGCTGCTTTTTTTTTTTTTTTTTTTTTTTTACAGCCACTTCAACCTTCTCGAATGATGCTCCATAGCAGAACTTAGTGTCCTCATTCTGTCACGGAGGAGGAGAGGTAGAGAGGAATGACGTGGGAGGGGACAGAAAGACACGCATAACATTCATTCCTGAAGCCAACGAGCAGGCAACCAGCCTTCATCCTGAGCATCCATGAAAAGAGGGAAAACTCCCTGATGGACTTCTAGGCATCCTACGCAATATTTAGGAGGAAGTAAGAAAACCAGACACCCACCAACTGCTGATTCACTGGCAGTGATTCACTGAGGATATCAAAGATGAGAGTTACTGCTGACTGATTAAAGGTCCAAGAGATCATAAAGGTAGATGTCCACATCCCTTTTGATTATAAAGTAAGTCCAGGTTCTATATTCACACAGTGAAAGTATCAAAATTTAAGTCCACAGAGAAATGCACACAGTCTGTATTCAGAAACTGTGTGAAAAGGGGAACTATGCAACTTTTCATCTGTTTTGCTAACCCTCCTTAGGGCCATGTGCATTTGTTTTCAATGAAGCCAGCGAGAAAGCAATTGACAGTCAAGTTAAGGTAAAAACTTTGAATAGTTCCTTTTTAAACACAGCCTCCATGCTGAAGTAGCTTTGCTCAAAAATAGTCAGTAATTGTGCGTTCTCACAATGAAAACATGACATTTGGTACACTTTTAGCCAAGGCATTCTGAAAATAACTGGATAAGGAGCCATCTTGAATTTCCAATATGGCACCCATGGCAATGGCCACCAGCAACAACAGTCTTGCTATTTGTGATGGATATAATTTGTTATTAAAGATGTAATGGTTCAAATGTGTTTAATATACCATTGTGAATTGTCTTTTGCACCCCCCCTCCTCCATCATCTTTGACAAATTCAAGATGGCCGCCATTTTTCAGCTGTGTCATGGACTGGTCAGATATGGATGATCTCTGTGTAGAATTTAAATGTTGTCTTGATGCAGAATTTGAAATAGGAAGATAAACAATTCTCAGAAATGTCCTTCTATCCCACAAAACTCAAAAATGTTTGACAATCCACCTTTTTCCGAACGTCAAAAATGTAAGCTGGTTTGCTGGTTTTGTTCTTCCAGTGGAATTTTATGTTTACATTTCCATGGTTTCGGTAGTCGCGGTAAATGCATGTATTTCTTTTTTTTTTTCTTCTTCAATGAAAATCTGTAAAACGCATGGATCATTACACCAGCTTTTAACAGTGGATATCACACAAATTGACATCCGTGTTAAAAGCCAGCATTAATAGATCCATGCGTTTACCGCAACTATGACAACGACTGAAAACCTTGGAAATGTAAACGTATACAATTCCACCAAACCGGCAAAACTGACTTCCGGTTTTGCCCATAGTGTTCTAAAGAAACTCGTGGATACCATGGCCAAATTGAGGGTTTTCAATCAAGGGGAAGTTCATTCGCACTCGCCTGAACAGAAACAAATGGCTGTGCAATCTGAGAAAGCTTTTTACATTTGCAGGAGATTCATACCAGGGGCGGCACAGTTGTCTGGCTTATATTTGTCAGGATCACGGATGTCAAGACCGGCCGACTGGCTGACTGAGTGATGGCACTTCGACCATTTCTCACCAGAGAGAACTGTCGTCTAAACCAAGCCGCTCAGGAGCTGCAAGGAAGCAGAGGGGCTCTTCAAATACAATAAAACAGAGGCGAGGCAGTGTAAACTGCTTTTATTACATGCATAATTTTCACCAAAGGAGGCAGAGGAATAACTAAACCTAAGAGACAGTGAGCAGAGAGAGCAGGAGGAGAGAGAGAGAAGTCATCAGTAACGAGGCTCCGACCAACTCTACATATAAAACAGAGGGAGTCAGACATAAAGACCTGCCTCGAATAAAACTCTGTTCTCTTCTGTTGAATCTAAAAGTTAGTTGAGACCAAATTATTGTGGATCCAAGATACTCTGTGGGAGAGACGAAAAAGAAAAAAAAAATTGTCGTCCAGCATGTGCCCCAGTAGCTCACAAGGTAGAAAGTGCACTTAGGGTTTAGTCTTGGCCCTGGCAGCTCTTTGCTGTGTGATCATGTTCTTTTTCACTCAGCAATTTTTTTTGTCTCTCATCCTCATGGAAATAAAGGCAAAAACCTGATAGAAGAAATACGGTTTGAGATAATGAAATCACAGCTCAGGCTTTGTTTTTAATTAACCTGTTCAGTGATTTTGTGAGACAAAGTCATAGGATTAGACAGTAGGACGCCCGGCCACATATAAGCTTTTAGCAAAGTCTTGTTATTTGATCATATTAGATGAGATTGCATTCTGGTAGTTAATACCACAAATATATTTTCTTGTTGGACACATGTTTGTTCAGTAAAGTGCTGTGAAAGAGAGTTAGATTTCAACCTTGGTTTGATTTCTGAAGTTTAGGACGTTCACAGACTATTGCTTGTGATGAAAATGAGCTCAACAAAGTTAAGTGCTGATGTCCTGAAAAGCAGAAGTGTGATTAAAAATAGTTCCAGCGGGACGACAAGCAAGAGTTAGTCAGATGATCAGTGTGTCATGGAAGCGAATCCCTGGTTCAGCCTGATTACCTGTCAAAGGTCAAACTGAAAGTGGGCGCGCAGAAAATAGTGCTAATTCATCACTGCAAAGGAAGACTGCATGCACACAACCACAGCCAGGATGAAACAGGAAGTGGGTCAGTTAATTGTGAACGGGGCTGTTTGTGGACATTTCGGGGCACAACACATTGCCTGATGGGATTTGGTGAGGATATAAACAGGGAGCGTGTCACCCAAAAAGATCGGTTGGTTTGGGCATGTGCGAACATAGCAATCATGCTAGGATGGGGAACAAAACAAGCAAGCCGAGATAGCTTAGAGGGACAGGTCTCAATTTGTTTCCATTGATTTGCAGTGAGAATGTAATGGACTAAACAACCGACAAAACACACAGCAGGGTGCTAATGTTGCATGTTTCTCAGCTACAGGGCACACTGGTTCAGGCCAGCCCAACTGGACTTCCTGAACTTAAGCCAGCTCCTTTATTTCCTGTCTAACATTATTGGACAAACTGATTAATCAGGTGTGTCTGACTTCACAACAATGGTCAGACACACCTGGATTAATCAGTTTGTCCAATAATGTTAGGCAGGAAATAAAGGAGCTGGCTTAAGTTCAGGAAGTAGTGGAGCTGTGCATGAAGCCCATTGACTCGGATCGGGTCGGGTCTGGGCTCCATGGTTAGGACCGGGTCAGATTTTAATTTTCAGGCCCAGTTGAGACCGTTTTTCTTTTGTTTTTCCCAGGTAACATTGATCAGAAACTTCACCTGGAAGGAAGAGGATGTTGATTTGCACATGTTTACAACTTTACAACTTTATGGGTTAAGGCCCAGAATTGGAACAAAGCAAATGAGCCACAGGCCTGCAGTTTGTGGTGCATGGATGTAAAAGGCTTGTGCAACATGAAGAAAGAGAAAGGTGGCTCCATTTGCAAAAGCTGCCATTTTCTTACCAACTGCAAAACTTGGCTATCTTTCGGTGAGTCTCTCTCGGTGACTGTATGATGTATGGCACTCTACCGGCTGCACTTGCTGATAGATGCTTACAGTACATTGACCAGTTTCATCCACCTTCATCCTCCCATCAAGTAAATCTGATAATCTGAGGGTTTAATCATCAACAAAAACAGCTTGTCCCACAATTTTTTGACCTCTCAGATTACCAGGTATATAAATACACAAAACTGACTCTAACTGAATAACTAGAGTTGATTGTCAGGGCTTTATTATTAAAATCCAACCCAAGAATGAATCAATATAGAAAGTGATGAGAAGAAGAATGTCTGTGTCATATTTGATATGATTTATTATTCATTAAGGCTCTGAGGCTTCCTCTTAATGTTTTCCTGAAATGTGAAATTATATCACTAGATTTCGGAATTGGATCTGAGTCACATTCATAATTTTGTAATGACTTACTCAACTAAAAATATTTTATCATTGAGTGTTCCAGTGTGCATGAGGTGGTCTCACGGATTTGCAGATCTTCCTCACCTCCAAATTGTCTGGATAAGTTGCTGCAGCCAAACTAAACCCTGGTTGGAGACACCTGGCTGCTGTCTTTTCATGTTTTGTTCTTATTTCACAGTTAATAACCGGGAAATTAGCAGGGACAGATCACCAAAAACAGGGATTTTCCCTGGAAAACTGGGGCGCCCGGTCACCATCCCTCAAGGGTTTGTCCCTCGTGCACGTGTAGCACTGAGAAAAACCAATCCACTCTCAGCTGGACGAGTGGACCATACCTTAGTCTCATCCTGTGTATAAATCAACCTGAGATTGCAGATGGTGGCTCCCATTTGTTTCCCCCAGAGCCATCGATGGAGTCTGTAGTCTCAACAACTAATATCTGTTTGTTTGTTGCTTGTGGGTCAAAATTCAAGCAGGATCAAGTCGATACTTTACTGGTTCTTGTTTGGTACCAAAAGCGCAAGTGTACCTACTACAATACACAAATCAATAAGCACTACATGCACAGCCACCGTGTCATGCGTAATGATGCACTGCAGGGCCCCGTATGCACCTGAATGACACAGCATAGCAGAATGAAAACATTCTCTATGATGGGGTGAAGGCCCGGGAAACAATAAAGTCTACCGCTGCGAGAAAGTAGAGACAAAGGTTATGCACCGTAACAGCCCAGCGAGGAGCAGAGTAGAGAACAGGTGTCTCTCCGTACGGCAGCAGGCAGGAAGGGGGGGCGCACATCCAATATTAATCACTCTGACAAAACCGTCAGTACAGACAAACAGGAGACATCCCGTTGATAAAAACTGATGAAAGCAGGGGGAAGACCGTGGAACTGCAGCTCAAATGTCTTCCACTGTCATTCTTCGGTGCAAAGCCATGAAGGATGAAATCCCCCCCTCTCACCCCCCTGGTTGGCGTGCGCCCTGATACTCTCTGGGGGATCCATCCCAGAAGAGAGATATGCCTGTGAATTAGATTCACACTGCCAGTCTGACAGGCGCGCCATGCAGACAGTGGAAGCCCCTGAGATTGCTCTCTGTGGCGGTACACAAACAGGTGCTGGAAGTGGTGCAAAGTGGAAACATGGCAACATAACAGGACAGCACGAGCACTGGGCAGAGGAGATGTTTTTTTGTTTTTTGTTTTTTTTTCTGAGGGCCATGAAGAGGAAGAATGAATACACCCAAAGTTATCACTCAATTTGGAGGAACTTGTGATGTTTTCACTCTACAGGCTTGGTGAGGGTGTAAAAGTCATGAAGCATGAATGGGCCACAGACAGGGCACTTACCACTGGAAATGCATAAAACCTAACTAAACCTAAATACATAAATTAGACATACCACCACAACGACATGCCGCTATTCCAACATGGGAACGTCCCACCATTCTGACAAGGCTTTCAATGTAAGGAAATGTGCATTACTCAACAGGTGACTCCCTTCTTTAAGACATGCTGATGGAGGAATACCCACATGGTTGTGCGTACAGACAGGGACAAGTCTGCCTGTCTAGCCCCTACCTGGTCTTTTTACTAAACTCCTTTCATCACTGGGTGAAGAGGTGGTTTGTCAAGTCAAACATAATTAAACGGTTAAGTAGTGAAATTACACTGTTTTCAGTTTCCCAACCTCCCTTCTCCTGCTACAATGTCTTCTAAAAGAGAAAAATGTGACATTAAAAAGACATTCAATAGGTGTATTATTTATCTGTCTGTAGATGTTTACTTTCAGGTCATTCAAGGTTGAGATGTCTGGACTCAGCCCAGACACTGTTTGAACATCTTTTCAGTGACAACACAGTTGTTTATCAGACGTTCAGCAACTGTGTTTCATCTGAGTGACTTGCATTAATTACATTTCATCTTTCATTTCACTTCTTACAACTTTTTTTTCTGCCTTAAGACACAGAATAGAGGATGTGTCACACCAGGTCTGCATCTTTTCAACAGCGTCTTCGGAGCATATCAAGAGCCTACTGGGGTTTGGGGGGGTTCTGAGGTCCCACCAAAGCCGATCTTGAAGGTGGCACGTTGCCTCTCCCCAAGACCGTCATGTCCTTTGAGACAGTCAAACTTTATGCAACCTATAGACTTTGAGTCAGATCTGTTCTCTGCCAATACCACCTGTAATACAAAGTTCAGTCATGTATAAGGGGAAAAAAGAAAGCTGTAGAATATTTATGGGGCTTACAGTAAAAGAAAAATTTCAATGTTCTAAGTCGTTCTAACATTTTATCATGAAAGCTGTCCTGACAAGCTTGGGATCTTTTAACAGCATCAAACACACAAAGTCAAGTCCTCATATTTGAGTCCTTGAGTACTTTCTGAAGTATCCTGGTGAAGTGATTCAGGCACTCAGATTGTTTGAGAGAGATATTTCAGCTGTTTGACTCATCAGTAAAAGTTTTGTACTCATAAGTTTATACCATACTTCATACAATAAAGAACACTATTATTTATGATGCGGCAGTGCTTTATAATAAGCATGGTGTGACCAAGATAGGACCACCAAGCCATCTTCATTTTGACAGTGGTGTTTGCATCTGCTTTGCATCTCAAAAGCAAAATAGTGTTGATGTTTTTTTGGTATTATCATTACTATTTTTTAAAAATCTCCATGGTTTTATTTCTATTCTCACTTTTTTCTTTTAACTTTGTCAGTAGTGTGATTATGGTTATTTGGAGTTCCAGTGGAAGTTGGAGTTTCAAGTGGAAATCAATGCTAATATTAGCTACTGTATGTAACAGTATAGCTTCTAATGGGGTTTGTGGTCACAACTTGATGTCATTACTCACCTTGAGGTGGTGGTACGATGGTTGGACACGTGAAAGTTACAAATCTCTTAACTCGGAGTCTGACAGCATTTATTTAGCCTGTGTTTAAATGATGTTGAATAACAGCCTGGCAGCTGAGAGGCCTCCATATCAAGCATCAGTCTCCTGGGCTCCATAATGGAGTCAACATGAGAGAGCTAAATACCACAGCTTGTCAAACCCCATAGTCTCCTTTGTCCAACTTCATGGCAGTAATAAACACATTTATAGAATATTACAAAAAATTATTTTACAGTCTTGCATAATGGTGTAACTCTTTCTCAGTCTCCAATCATGTTAGTAAGGTACCCCAATTATTTTCTATATTGCTATATTGTTTGCCATATAGCAATATAGGATTCATAAGCATTGTTTTCTTCTCTGTGCATGGGAGACTAAAATACATAGCGAGTAAAAACATACAGACAAATTATATGGTCTAAACAAAAGTTTTAAATTATAAAGGGAAAAACAACATTTTTAACCTTTTAGAATACAATACCTACTATGTTTTTCATGTGCAATCATACACTGATTCATTTTACATTAATCCAATTCACAGTGGTGGTATAGGGCTGAGAGGCAAACTGTGCACAGGTTCCCAGTCAATCACAGGACTTGTCACAATAAATCAGAAAATCTACAGCAAATACAACTCCTTTGTTTTGTTACAGAGGGGTTGGACCTGAGAGGAGACGTTTGAGACTGAGAGATAACCACTCCAGCTCCAGTAAGCATCTTTTCACTCCTTCAAACACGCTGAGAATTAACCTTTTGATTAGGCATGAATAGAGGGGAATAAACAGACTGCACACACTATGATTATTTGGATTTATTTAGAGGTAGTGAGTGATGGGATTTTTATTAGGCCTCTCTACATCATAGTGGGGAGGACATATTTGATTAAATTTGTTAAAGCATGGAGATACAGTAGGCATGGAAATTAGTTTGTGATTACATTGCATATGCGTGACTCTGTTGTGTTGATTTACTAGTGATAAAATGTCTTTTAACAGTCAGTTAGCTGTTTCAAACCTCGCAGGAGGCCCAGCGAGCTGCTGCCAAGAAGCGCTTTGTGTTAAATATGAAGCTGCACAGATACTGACTGCTCTGATGGTGTGATATTATTTTCTGTTTTGATTGCCTCAGTTCAGTCGAGGACTCCAAGTTCAGCTTGCTGTTGATTTGAACTTTTTCTTGTGGTTCAGTCAAGTCAGGTGAGTGCTATAACAAAAACAAAACAACCTATATAATCTACCCACTAAATCTGAGGTACTAATTTGTGCTGGGTATAGATTCCATATAGTGTACCTTGAATAAAAAGCTACAGAATACCTCATATTTCACTTTAATACACCACAACTTATTACTCATTAAAATTAAATAATATTAACTCTTGACAGCTTGTAGCTAATAGTTATGTACATGACACCTATTATTTATAGTTAATTAATATGAGTTAGAACCATTACTTAATCAGAGAAGGTAAGATTCACCCAAATGACCTCATTCACCAAGATTTACCCAAATTACCCCATTCACTTTTGCACAATTCAACCAACAATTCAACAAGAAAGGTGTGTGTGGAGCATATCAAACAGGTGTTTCATGGTTTTACGCCAAATACTAACCCAAAGCCACAGATACAAATATGTTACAGTCTCTGGAACAACAATGTGTGGAGAGAAGAGGAAGGGAGACCTTCCAAAGTGCAAGTTTCTTCATGAATTCAAGGCATTCGAAACATTGAAAATGCACTCCCATTTAAGGAGGAGCAACCCCAGTCTCTTAATAATAACAACAACATAACAAGTCCTCATCTTCCTCAAGGACACACTCACAGTAGTTTTCACCTTCAACCAAGTGGCATTCTTCATCTGGTTTGTTTGGTATTGATAAAAAACAGTGGTCTTAAAATCTTCCACTGTATGTAGGTTGCTCCTGTGACTGTGGAACATTAAAGGATCCATCACCTGGTTGTTTCAGGTGTTGAAGGGGTCTTAAATGCACATTTTTGAGAAATAATATATGAGAAATCGCGTTTTTTTTTCCTCTCCTGGTGAATTCAAGGGGGAGGAGACGAGAGTGAAGCTCTTTGCCCGAAAAAGTTCTTTACCTGAAAAAAAGTGATTTTCAGGTGATGGATCCTTTAAAAAACACAAATCACAGTTTCAAACCTCTTAAGATGCTATATGTGTTCAAAATATTGCACTGTTTGTGTGTTAATTAATTCAATTAATAAATCAATTAATTCTTATTTGTCAGAAACAGGTGGGGAGTGGCTGCGCTTTAGACTCCCTTCGTTGGTGCCTTCAGGCTGTCACAGGTTGGTCCCATCTTCCCAGCACACGAACCTCTGGACCTGAACCACAACAAAACTCTCCCTACACTATCATAACTTTTCTGTCCCAGGTCTCTGAGAGTCCAGGCCTCTCATCCTCTCCTCCCTATGTCCTTGGAGATTTTCTCTTTTCACTGTGGCTCATGGACAGTTATGACATGACGCGTTATATACGGAATGGTTTATAATTTAACCATATTTCATGATATTCAGCACTGCAAACTCCATTCATACAACATTACAACAGGGAAGGGTGTGTATGACTAATGTGAGCTGCCAATAGATGGCAATGCTAACTACTTCAATGGAATGTGTCTGGCTCTACTAAAGATCTCAAGATGGTGGAGAGTAACTGACCTCTGCCACAAAACGACATGATAACATTTGTGTTAGTTGTTGAGGGTTGTTTTTTGATGTCCTCTTATTTCATAGTAGAGGGGGGAATTAAAGAGGTGAGAGGTAGAGGAGAAGAGAGTAAGAGACAAGCAGGTCAAGTCACACCTGAACGCCTCATTATGCATGCAATCATCCAATCAGTGTATAATGTGGCAGTAATGTAATGCATAAAATCATGGAGAGAGTTTAGTCAGAGGGATGTGGAAAGAAAACATCCAGTGAGCAGCGGTTCTGCAGAATGAGGAGGCAGACAGTTACAGTCACTAAGGTAACCACGCTTTACAAGAAACATCAGAATAAATAACACAGTAAACCTTGAGGTGGATGGACAACAACAGCAGAAGATAATGCCAGGTTCTTCTCTCCAAGAAAAGAACCCTGAAGCTGCAGAATACATCAACTCACCAACACTGGACAGATGATCTGAAGGATCTGGATTAGTGCTGAGACCAATTGGACTTATGCGAAGGGTCCAAACTGATGGAGGTGGTGGTGAAATGATGCTGCTAATGTTTCCTTACTTCATTCAAGCTGCTTAAGAATCAATGGTGGTTTGAATACCAGGGCCTCAGAGGAACTGTTGCTGACCATTTTCATCCTTTCACTGTGTTCTAATGGCTGCTTCCATTAGGACAATTATTCTCCATACCACGACCAAGACCTCAAGATGGCTTGGTCTGGTTTCATGAACTTGACAGTGAGCTCAGTGAACTCAGTGGCCACCACCACATTCTTTATTGTTTACCAACTAATCTGTTAATTTGTTGCAAGTTGCACCAATTATTGAAAGTTAATGCAGAGATCACATCACCCTTCTGCACTGGATACCCAACACAGTCTCACTCCCAAGGCGTGGACATTGGGATTTTGCTCATGCGTGGGACCTAATTTCATTTTTAGCTCCCCTCCGCGGCGATATGAAGCCTCACATCCATTCAAGAATGGTAACATTTCAACATATTTTTATGACATTTCTAGTGTATTTTTACTCTCTAAATATATGTTGAATGAAAAAATAATTTGTCCTGTGTTCAGACAATTGCTTGTTATTATAAAACGGCCCGCTGAGACTCCGTTCCGGAGCCAAAATCATGGATTGAAGCCGATCGGCCGTGATGACAGATTTTGACTACCTGCACGCTTTTCCAGCCTGCTAAGCAATGTAAACTGCTTTTTTATTATTCATGTCAAATTTAGGAGACCCATTTCAGAAAACATTATTTCATGGGAAGATCTACGCTGGGAGAAACACCTTGGTCACGCACCAACAGTGTGTTTATTTTCATGGGACCATTTGATTTAATTCAACAAAATGTGAATAGACAGTGAGGAATCAGAACAGTTAGAATGCTCTTTTTCAACAAAGTCCAAATGATTCAAGTAACTCAAGTCATGTAGGCCTATATTTTTTTTAATTCCAGAAAACAACATTTCTCCCCCTTCTCCCTCCTCCCTCCTAGGAACCTAGTTTATAATATAGTGTAGAATGAACCCATCCACTGTAGTAATGTTTATGCACAACTGCATCAGTTTAGCTAGCTCCTTTATTTCTGGTTTTACATTGGACAAGCTGATTAAGGCTCCATTTTCAAGAACATATTTCCACATCAATTCTTTTTAACTTCCACATTTTAATCTGAAGTGTTCAACTCCTCAGTATCAGGGGACTAGGGCCATCCACAGACCTGTCCGAGGCCTTCAGGTCATCAACTTTTCATGTCAAATTTGACAAATTTTGCACTAATTCTATGGTGCTTTGAGCTGGGAAGTTGAGCTGTTAATCCTGGTTCAGACTGTGGAATAGATTGATTCTGCAAAAAATCAGTTGTGCTCCATTCAAAGGGTCAAAAATGGCCATGGTAAGTGTCAAATGTCACAGAAACATCAGTCTAACAAAACACCAGGTTTAAGTAATCATCATGAAATTTGGGTCAGTTGTATATCAGAGTCATCAAAATATTGTTCCCGGCCATGGGGGGCCCTGGGAAAGATGCTCTCACAGGTTGGGTGTCGGGGTGGTGCATAAGGGCCTCAGAATGAACACGCCAAGTTTCAAGTGATTCATTGGTTTCTATGGAAACAGCGGCCTCCAGGAAACAGAGCAATGCATCTGTAATGGCTCAATCAGGACCCACATCGACACGTTCGTCTTGGGCCCCCGGAACCACTGATATCATCGATTCAGAACTGTGCGACTTTTGGAAATATTTTTCATCCATTTTGGCTTTTCTGACTCAGAGGGTCTCTCAGGCTTTAAGTCTGACAGGCTCTGAATCTGAAAAGCCAAAATGGATGAAAAATATTTCCAAAAGTCGCACAGTTCTGAATTTGATATCAGTGGTTCCGGGGGCCGAAGACGAACGCGTTGATGTGCTTTCGGTCCTGATCAAGCCATTACTTTTCGAGAGGCGGGGCTTCAAACAGCCGCATTCCTCTGTCTCCTTGAGGCCGCTGTTTCCATAGAAACCATCACTTGAAACTTGGCCTGTGGATTCACGGTGATGCCTTTATCCATCACTCCGACACCCAACTCTGTGGGAGCATGGGAAAGCAAAGTGGCCCCCAGGGGTCCCCAGCGCAACGGGACCACAATATTTTGATAGAGGACTCTCTGATATACAACTGACCCAAATTTCATGATGATTACTTAAAGAGGATTCACTCTGATGTTTGACCCCTGTGACCTTTGACACTTACCATGGCCATTTTTGACCCTTCTGAATGGAGCACAACTCTGATTTTTTGCAGAATCAATCTATTCCACAGTCTGAACCAGGATATAACAGCTCAACTTCCCAGCTCAAAGCATTGGTGATTTTTCCCTATAGAATTAGTGCAAAATTTGTCAAATTTGACATGAAAAGTTGACCTGTGACCCTGTGAAGGTCACAGGTCTGTGGATGGCCCTAGTCCCCTGATAAACCGTGAACACTTCAGGCGTATAACCTAAAGCATGTGGAAGTTAAAAAGAATTGATGTGGAAATATGTCCAGGAGCCTTAATCAGCTTGTCCAATGTAAAACCAGAAATAAAGGAGCTAGCTTGTGCAGTTTAAAACATTACTACTGGATGGGTTCATTCTACACTATATTATAAACTAAGGTTCCTAGGAGGGAGGAGGGAGAAGGGGGAGAAATGTTGTTTTCTGGAATTAAAAAAAATATAGGCCTACATGACTTGAGTTACTTGAATCATTTGGACTGTTGAAAAAGAGCATCTAACTGATTTAATTCACATTTTGTTGAATTAAATCAACATGGCTTAAACTCCCCATGATCACAGCTGACTGACAAAACACACTGTTGGTGCGTGACCAAGGTGTTGTAGTTGCAGACACCGTAGATGGCAGTGTCCCGTCCAGCGTTGGCGCCATGGCAATGACGTCACATCCTCCGCAGAACGCGGAAGTGGTCCGCATGTCGGTCGGCTGGTGAAATGGGTCCGGCCTGTAATAAATCCTTCGTATGAATATACTTTCGGTTAAGGTCACGTTGCAGTTTACATTGTTTCTGGAAAAGCGTGCAGGTAGTCAAAATCTGTCATCACGATGTTCTTCATCCATGATTTTGGCTCCGGAACGGAGTCTCTGCGGGCCGTTGTTATGGCAACAAGACGCCCAAAGCGAACAGCACTGGCAGTCACAAGCACATTGTCTGATATCGTTACAGGACAAATTAAACACAATTTGCTTTCATTCAACTATATTTAGAGAGTAAAACATACATTTCTCGCTAGAAATGTCATTATGTTGAAATGTTATTTTTGCGGCCAAATTGCTCGGAATAGGAGTGAATGGATGGCTGGAGCACCATCTGAGCGGCACATATCGCCGCGGAGGGGATTGCATTAAAATCAATTGAAAACCCTGTGCGTTCAGGTCCCACGCTGAGGGGTACCTTGAGCGTCTGGAAACAACGCGCAAGGGCCCTGACCAAACGTCCGTTTATTACGCCTTGGGAGTGAGACTGTGTTGGGATACCTTTAAGTGCATTGGGATTTTTTTTATGCATAATTTCATTAGCTCATGAAGCCCACACATCAAGAATGGTTGTGAACCTGTGTTATTCCCACTCTCTGTGCATTGAGAAAAATAATTTGTGTGTTCACTTAATTATTATAAATTCATATGAGGTGGTCAGGCCTTTATTCATGTCACTAGGAGAGTGAGAAAAACATTATTTTGCTTTCATAAGCTTATTTTTGGGACATTTCTGTCGACATTGTGCTGAAGTAAAAGAGAGACAGTGAAGTTAAGAAATTGTGGTAAGCCCTTTTCTATTAATCTATTATATGACACTGAAGTAAAGATTTTAAAACTACATTTAAACTCAAGGCAACTCCTCAGTATAAGGCCTTGAGGCGAGGTCATATTTTAGGTGTGTTCTGGTGGTTAAGGTACTGAGTATAAATCTCTACATTCACATGCTGAGTCTGGTCCAGGTTGCAGACCTTTGTTACATGTCATCTGTTGGCCTTGGGAAAGAAGGCAACAAACAACACACTGACATATAGCTGAGAGCAGCATTGTATTCCAGCCCGTTTCATGCTTAGATCAGACTTTTATCGGTGATGCATCAGTCACAGAAACCTGTCACATCCGTAGACGGCTTCAGCGAGGGGAGAGAAACTTAAGAGAGAGAGAGAGAGCAGCTACTTGAAAGCATCCAAATGACTGAAAATTGACTGCGAGTGATCACATTTCTACATGAATCACTGAGTCGGAGTTTGTTGTAGAAGTACATTTTATTAGGGATGTATTTAAAGCTGCAGTGTTAGCTCTTAGCACATTGTCTGTATAGATCTAGGATACCAACCAGGAGCTTAGGGCAACTCTTGTCACGTTTAACCTGCTAAACTTCTGCAGGGAAGAGGAGGAGTGCTTCCTATACACCGAGCATCAGATTTAAAGAAAGAGCAAAAGTGACAGATTATGAGCAACCACAAATAAATTTTAACTGCATATGCAAAAGTCTTGTTTCTGCTGATGTCTCTAATGGCGCTTTTCCACTGGCACAGTACGACACGGCTCGGCTCGGCTCGGTTTGGTTGTGTTTCCAATACAGCTGAGTTCTCTAGTAACTCCTCAGCGGGGGCGGGGTTGGCACGGGGGTGTTCGCGGGGCCACATTGTCCCATCGATCCGCTCGTCAGCTCCAAACTCAGTCGTCTTTACCTCGTTAACAGACCACAGTGTGGATTTACACACAGCAACGTTTAACTCAGGTGAAGGAATAACAACAGTCTCGATACAGATCAGTTGCCGCTCTGTTTCAGAAATTTCCGGGTTTGATTCTCATGTCCGACGTCGCGCTCGCACTGACGCTCTGCCCAATCAGCGGAAGGCAGTCGGCTGACGTCACGTTATAGTAACGCTTCGGCTCGCTTGGTACCAGGGCCAAAGAGGCACTAAAATGGGACCTGGTACCAGGTACTAGGACTAGTGGAAACACGCAAATAGCGCGCCGAGCCGTGCCGTGCTAGTGGAAAAGCGCCATAAATTACCTACCACAGCAAATGAGGCTATCAAGATAAGCTATTTCTAAATAGTGTGCCACCAGTGGGGGGCAGTGGATTTACAGCAAGATCACTGTCTTTATGAGACTAGAGTTCATGGGAAATGCAGTCTTTTTTTTTGTTTCATGTATATTTTGGGGGCTTTTTATTGCCTTTAATTGATAGCACAGTGGAAAGAGAGACAGGAAATGGGGAGGCAGAGAGGGGAAATTACATGCAGGAAGGGGCTGCCCGATGCAGGATTCGAACACGGGCCACCTGCAGTGAGGATTGTTAGCTTCAACATGGGGTGGCAGCTCTACAAAGTGAGCTAAACGCCACCCCGGGAAATGCAGTCTTCATAATGACAAAACACTACCGCTTTTGGCCACAGGGGTCGCCAAAATCAACACAAAATGAAAGTTCTTTGTAGTTGCTTTAAAGTATTTTGTTATTAACAGAGTTGTTTACATTGAGACAAATTCAGTCCTTCATCATAGTGGACAAAGGTGTAAATTTGGATCCTAAAAAGACAAAATATAATTGATTGAGCATTCGCTGCTTAACTTAAGTTTTCATAATTGGACTACCCTGAAGACAGGACGGGGTGAGGTAATTCCAAATGAACAGCAGTAAATGTTATTATTGTAAATGTCAGATATATTCTAAAGTGAGATTTCCATGTATTTTATGATGGTGTGTTGCTGTATGTATGCTCACCGTCTGTATTCAGAAACTGGGTCTTAAAATCAGCTGTCAGGACTTCCTCTTCTTAACTTTGTGGTGTCACAACTAAGCAGTCGCTGCCCCGGCCTAAGACTCCAGGGTATAGCTCCATACAAACAAACAGTCTGCTCTGCTCCATTAACTGCGAGAAGAGAGGCTAAGAGCTTTTTGTAATGGAGCTCCAGAGAAAAGCCTGAGAGATAAGATTTAAAACAAGAGTTAGATGAGTTTTAGTAAAACCACAAATGTATCTTCTCATTGATATCAACACTGGAAGTGTAAAATGGACCTTTAAGCTCCAAGAATTTACACAAAACCAGTTAATTTTACATTTTAGTTGGCCGTCCCCTCTGGGTAATTTAAGAAATAATTGGTTATTTCTAACAATTAGCATGATGGACGAATGACAAATATATTATTAATTATCTTAAATATTAATGTCATCATTTGCACGGCTTCAGGGAGGAAAACAGACAAAATGCTGAGCTCCTTGTGTGTAGACTAATTAATTTTTTTATAATGACGGCTAATTTCTCTTATCTACATTTAGAGTTTCTCCATTTCATTGTAGCTTCGGCAGCTGCTAACGAAAGTGTGCAGCAGGTTACGGAGGCTTTGAATGCATCCTGTTGATGTTATAAATTATTCATGACAGTTTGGTGGTGTTCCAAAAGGCTCAACTACACTCTGCATTGTATTTTTCTGTATTTAGTCACCAAGTGAAGCAGCCATTGAAGCCCCAACCAAGCAAGTCGATGTCTCAAGGTTTCCAGCTGTGGTTTATAAACAAATTAAGCAATAATGTCCGTTAGCACAATGTGGTCTCTGTGCTGCAGTGTTTAGATCAATCCCTAATCTTTGTGATCAGTACCCAATTGAACTTTCCTCTCGCACAAGAAAAAATAGAAGAGCTACCTTCGACAAGTATGTGGACACCTAGGTACTCTCTGGGATCAGACCTTAAAGGGGAATTGCCATTTTTTACAATCTGGACCTTATTTCTGGCATAAAATATGATCATTTACTCACCCAGATAACTTTTGTGTAATTAAAAGTTGTTCCAACCGAGAGCCGTGTATATCCATATAATGTGAGTCTACAGGGCAGCGGAATGCAGCCTCTAAATAACACATTATCTGCAGCGAAACTTGTTTGAGAAGGTGGTGAGAGCAGAGAGAGATACTTTTGCTATTTATAAACCGTCTTTGGTGAGAGACACAGGTTGTTTACATTGTTGTCATGGTGAGGGATTGTGACGCACCTCCCTTTCATGCTACATGATTGGTTGACGCGCCGGGATAAAGCTCATAAATATCGAACTCAGTCCGAAAAATATGACGCATTTTCACCGCGTAACATTCGCTGCCACCGTGAAAGTACCCATGATGAAAACTGGACTTCAAGAAACACTGACGTGTGAATTATTCGCACGGAAAATACGTGTCTGGTGTGAATTGACCTTAGGCCCCGCCCAACATCTGCTTAGCATTGTTAGCATACATAACAGTGTTGCACAGTGTCACAGGTTATGTTAATGCTAACTTAGCTCTGTGCTAAAAACACATCACTTTTATCCAGCCCAGCCCCTGTCCTCACAAACTGACACGATTGGTTCTGTCGGTTTGCCTTCCCTTTTTATGAGACTGTTATTAGTATTGGTTCACTGCAGTTTAAGGTGGAAACACTCAGTCATGGTGTTGACTGATGATTAAAAAAAAACACACCAAACGGAGGTCTTTCAGAATTGAAAATCCAAATTTTCAGGTCAGTGCATTTATTGCACACAATAAATGTGTGAACCTAGAGAAGTTAATAAGAATTTCAAATTGCTTTGTGCTTCGTTAAATTGTCGCTATTGGAAAGTTAGAGAAAAATAGTTTGAGCCAGCACTCCCACCCCCAGAATTACACAGTGTTTGATGATCCGCTAAGTCTGGTGTTAGCCTTTAGAACTGAGACACAACTGAGTTTTGTTGGTGCAATGAATATTTGACTTTTTTGGTGTAATCATGTTTCATGGTGAAGATTTGACCTCCTGTAACAAGAAATGTTTAAACCAAGTTAGTCGCATCATCTTTCTCTTGTTGTTTCCTGTACAGATACACAGCTTTAATAGACCCCAGTAAACCCTGCATGCCTGAGCAAGCATTTCCAGGCATTTTGTGTTGTTATTGGCGACAGCTGCACGGGACAAAGTATTATTGCAGAGAGCAATGTTATTGTCATTTTCACCTCACTTTCCTCCAGTGATTGCAATAACGTCGCGCTGCCAGAGCGACATTAGCTGCCTTTTGAGTGAGATAGTTTGCAGGTGAAAGACATGGAATGGTAATAAAGGCATTAGCATGCCCTGCCATGCTTACCTTCCATCACACCCAAACAAAGCAATTACCTCTAACTGGGATTTGATGGTCTTTATGTAGATGCTTATTTTCTGCCGTTTGCTTGATAAAACACACAACTCAGCAAATGCTGCCCTAAAAGAAACTAGTACCTGCAAACACAATGACTGTGCAGCTTCCACAGGCCTCTGTTGGCTTCAGCAGGACTAATGAAATAACAATCCAATTGTGTTTACAGTGTGACACTTTAGAACATATAATGCTGGGAGCGCTTTATTCTCTGTAGCAACTCTGATCAGAGTGAGATACAGACAAAGGGAACAGTTCTTGTTGTTGACAGAGAATTAGATGATTGGCAGCAGTACAGTTAAATCTTCAGCATATGACAGAATAAAAATATACAAACAATGTAAAACAGAATCAAAGACTTAAAACAACCCAGGCTTCAGTAAACTTGGCAGTATCCCAAAAAAAGGCCTTAAAAAAGAAATTGGCTGAACAAACTACAGTGGCTTAGATTATAGGTGCCTTATAATGTAACACATACAATAAAACACAGGCAGTTGGCTAACGTTAACTGAATTGTAAACGAGTCAAAATAACATGCATTAGCATAAACTGGCTCGGAAACACATTCTGAAGTCAAGGCCACTTAATAGAAGCTCATGTTGATGATAAACAGCAGTTATCCCACATAAACACCTGTTTGTGCAGTAAAACCTCATTTCCTGCATTCCATCAGGAAAAGAGATATGAGAGAAAGAGAGTGGAGGTGAGGGAGGGAGGTGAGGCCCTGGAAGCCACAAACAGCTGCTTCTGCACATCTGCCCCCCTTCTTTAGGGAAGCACCATCAGCGTGTGAATGGGTGAATGCAATGTATGATGTAAAAGCGCTCGTTGGAGGTTAAGAGTTATATAAATACAGACCATTTACCATTTACCTTGGAAATCCAGCATTGTAATAGCAATCAGCCCTGACACTAGCACACGTGGGTTTTGAAGGGAATGAGAAATGACACTCTGGGTTTATTCACACCGGGAAGGTCCGATAGTCCACTTGCTTTGGTGTGGACTTTTATTATTATTATTTGGTGCACCAAGTGCACCAACTTTGTAAAAAGAAAACCATAGGTCACACAGTCGCTCAATCATTGGATGAAAATTATCAGCAGGATATTGCATAGAAATGAAGGTCATGCATGTGGTTCTCGCTGCCTTTAGCACCACATTATACAGTACATTTTCACCCCATGATGGAATACACTCTGCCACATTTTGTAATAAGTTGTTACATAAAGCACCAGATTATTACATGTTCGTCATTAAAAAATGCAACACCCGCATTTTGTAATGATTTTGGTGCATTACCACCTTACTATAAAATGCAGCAAAGTTTATTACACATTGCATTCAAGAAATTACAAAATTACAAAATGTGGCAGATTGTTACAAAATGCGTCCCTACACCATGAGGAGAGAATGTATTACAATACATAATGTACTTAATGTGGCACGACACTGCCATTTTAATTTGGTAATTCCAGTCGGTGCTTTTACAGTCTATCTTTTTTATAAAACTCCTGATTGTACATCATCAGACGTACAAGATGGCAACACACACACGCATAATACACAAAAAACACAATAACAACATTGCACAACCTGTTAAAGCATGGGTAAGTGAGTAAAAGTAGAAGACAAGATTTAAAAAGGGACACTATCACATAACAGAAGTTTAGAGAAGCCGATGGCTCATGATTCCAGTTAAAAAGATTACTGTAAGTTAAAAAGCCTTCTATAATGGAAGCTGGTAGAAAAGACTTAAAGCAGATATCAGCGGTTCGGCCGTTTTCGCTAATGCTGCGTTCAAGGCAGGCTTTTGAAACCGTAAGTTACAGCTTCAAGTCACAACTACGACTTTGTAGTTAAAAGTCACTATAATGACCACTGTAACTTCCGACCCGTGAAGTCGTACCACGAACTGGTATGACTTCACAGGAACACAAGTTACGAGTTTCCTTGAACGCACCATGAGTTAGCAGCCCCCGCCCTCGTCAGGCATCTATTGGTCCTCGTGCTACGCGACCACATTCACGCGCATCCGTTGGCTGCACACACAGCCCTTCATGCCGTTCTCTCTCCTCATTGGATAACACTTGTATCCCACAAGAAAATTTTTCTCCTCCGTTTACAGCAGAGCAGAGTGACGGAGAGACTCGCGTTTCGGCTGAAACACTCCATGTAAGTGATTGCTGACGGAAAATAGGACTATTAGGGACTTATATTAACAAAAACATTCCACTGATATCTGCTTTAAGGTTCCTATGTGAATACACCATGAATGGTTAAATGCATGTTACCCCAAAACACACACCCATATACAACACTACAACAGTCTGAACCCTGCAGCTGCCTTGTTGTCTATTTCCTCTCCGCTTAAACCAGCAACACTGAATTTGGACACTTCCTCTGTGCTCTTTAGACCATGCACTTATATTGTTAAATTGCAATCCATTTCATTATAATTACTTTACAGCCTGGTTTATAACACCAATGAAATAACAATATAATGAAGGTAATTTGGAGTAGTTTATTGGCAGAGGATGGATTCAGAGAAAATTCTGCCAAGAACAACCAGTGACAACTGCTTATTAAACTGTAACATGGCACAAATTATAAATCTTAGCTAGTGTTGACACGATATACAGAGGAGTGTGTGTGTGTGTGTGTGTGTGTGTGTGTGTGTGTGTGTGTGTGTGTGTGTGTGTGTGCGTGTGTGTAAGAGACAAAGGGAGATAAAGGGAAGCAGCTGCTGCAGGCTCACAAAGGTGGGGGTGAGACAGAGTGGGGTTAAAGAGAGCAGACGAAGGATTCAGAGCTCAGTCCAACTTCGTCCTGACGCAGAGGTCAGGAAGTGGAGATGATGAGCATGTGTCCTGCACGTTACTGAAGGAAAATAAAGAGATGCACACAAGAGGAGACATTTTATTCTTTTCAGCATACTGTACCACGTAGGTTGTTAATTTTATGCGCACAGATACAGTATTTTATCTGGGGTGGACAGTCTATTTATTTATTTATTATGTTTTATTATGTCTTTTATCTTTAGTATTTTGTATTTTTATTATGTTTTATGGTTTTTATTTTACTCTCCATCACTTTTTGTGTTTATTTAAAATTGTGGATATTGAAATGAGAACACAGAAACATATCCAACACCTGGTCACACGTTCCTATAGCTGACTTCACACAGTCATCAGTGGTGTTACTCTATGATCACACTTATACCAGATGTGTGTGAACCTGTCTTTTCTATTGAATGGTAGTTTCAGGAAGTTCACTTCATTGATTTCTGGTTGCAATCACAGTTATGTATTTGCACTGGAACAAAACAGAGAATGTGTCGTCTATCATCAGATTTAGTCCAGTCCATGTGTTTTGAATATACCTCCCAAAGGTGGGTTCGATCCGGTTTGCAAAAATTGGATTTCATGTGATTTGTGACTGTTCAGACTTCAAAAGAGCCATCCGGTTCCAATCTAGATGGGCTAAAAATCACAATTTGGCTGGCAGTCTGAACGCACTGAACTGAGTTCCTGTGAGGAACTTCATACCATTAGTCCATCACCCAGTCAATGTATATTGTACACGACTTTTCATACAGATGAGAGCAATTCTAAGAGCTTCGCAAACGAAGGATGAGGTAAAAAAGTAAAGGACAAATTCAGCAACGTGATGAAGTAAAAAAAAAAAAAAGTAAAAAGAAAAAAAATCAATATAATATAATAAAAATACAATTTAGAACATGATTACTCTAAAATGAGTCAATAAAACAAAGTGGATAATGACAGCTAAGCACATTTAATTAAAAGCCAGGCTGAGGAGGTGTGTTTGGAGTTTATGTTTAAAGATTTCAGCACCTCCGGCTGCTCTCAGGTCCTCGGGGAGACTGTTCCATCGGCTCGCAGCATAAACGCTGAAAGTAAAAGAATTTTTTAAAATCAATATGGAAGCTGACACGGGGGCTTTTAAACAGGTGTAATGTGTTCTCTCCCTCCGGTCCTGGTCAGCACTCGAGTGGCAGTATTTTCAATCAGCTCAAGCTGGTTCATAATGTGTGTGTGTGTGTAGGAGAGTGTGACAGTAGGCAAGTCGGCTAAATGTAAAAACTACTGTACCCATCAGTCTCACAGTCTCAGTCTCAGATCAGGGTAACATTGCTTAAACAAGACAAACAGTAGATGATACAGCTTTAAATCTAATCATATTTTGCCTTTATTTATTTACTTGTCATGTTAATGTGACAGTGGTGGTCCTGTCACTATGCCTCCAGTTGATCATGGGCCCTGGCAACTTGGCCAAGGGGATGTCCCTTTGGCCGACTGGTTAGCGCGCGTGACTCCGACCCGGGAGTCTGGGGTTCGAAGCCCGCCCGGGTCCCTCTTCACCTTGCCACATTAACATGTCTTGTCCAGAGGTGTATAGCAACGAAGTAGATGTACTTCATTACACTACTTAAGTAGTTTTTTTGGGATTTGTACTTTACCGGAGTAGTTTTTTTAATCAGAACTTTTACTTTTACTTCGTTACATTTAAAAGAAAAAAATGTACTTTTACTCCGTTACATTTACGTTTGCAACCTCGTTACACGTTATAATTAAAATAGAAATATAATCAGCCTACTTGTCTGGTAATGATCGCCTGCGTGCAAATATGGCAGTGTCTTTCGTAGTTCTCCACAAAACCGCCTCCCCGCCCGGCCCCGTCAGAGGAGGACGATAGTCACGTTCGTCCCCGACTTGCCTGTTTTTTCTTGTACCTAGATAAATGTTATGGCCCCAGGCCTTAGCTGCCTCTCCAGGGCCTCTCCTCTCTTCCTCCTCCACTCCTCCTGCCTGCTCCACTCCAGGTTTTCCTCCACACCGTCTCAGGGCCACCAAGGTTCCAGTTGGCAATCACCGCCCTGGGGGTGGAGTCTCTCTCCGGCTGTATAAGAGGGGGCCTGTACCTGGGCCTCACTCTCTCTCATGCTGGGCTCAGACTGCATGCTGCACCATTTGATTGTTCTTGTTTGGGGAATAGGTTTAGTTTTGTCTTTGTTTTGGGGATTGTTTTCCCCCTTTGGTTTTTCCCTTTTGGTTTAGGTTTATGGGTGACGTCACCGTTTTTGCCCCTCGTCCGATCCTTTGGGATCTCTGTTTTGTTTAGTTGTTGTTTTGACGTCACCCGCTACTTCCCCAATTTTGTTTGTTATACTTATTTTGTCCAATAAATTCAAAGTAACTTGTACCCTTTCAGTTTCCCTTTTTCCTCTTTGTTACTTCCCCCGTTTTCCCCTAGACAGACAGGGGGGTCGTAACAATAAAGCTCTCAAGATCTTTCTCAATTCCATCTCCTTTGTGTGGCAAGGTGAGGAGGGCCCGGGCGGGCCTCAAACCCCAGACTCCCGGGTAACAGTCATGCGCGCTAACCATTCGGCCAAAGAGACATCCCCTTGGCCGAGTAGACAGGGCACATGATCAATTGGAGGCACAGTGACAGGACCTGTCAACTGTCACATTTGTTTTCACTCATCTTAAAGGGATAGTACACCCAAAATTCAAATCTCACTCATTATCTACTCACCCTCATGTCGACTAATTGCTGTCAGGGCTTCAATACAAGAGGGACATTACAGATGAGCAGTGTGGAGGTATTTGAATGTTTTTTGGTGTGTCTTTTTGGACGAAGAAACCTGGTGTCCATTGACAACCATTATAAGGACAAATACTGCTGCGTGGACCCCCCCGTAACTCAGAGAAGGAACGGAGGACTCTGAAAATTCTCACAGCTCTTAGTCGACATGAGGGTGAGTAGATAATGAGTGAAATTTGAATTTTGGGTGAACTATCCCTTTAAGTTTCTAATGTTTCACAGCTCATTTGCCATCTCTCCTTGCTGCGTTCAGATCGTGCAGGAGTCACTGAGCTCTGTGACAAACGTGCTACTGCAGTGCTTCCTTTGCAGGGTGCAGGTGAAGGTCAGCGCGTGGCATGTAAGCACCTTTATATAGATCAGTTATAAAAGTTAGTTATACAAATTGTGTACTTATTGTAAATTACCTTTTGCAACCCACCTGCAATAACTCCACAGGCCACCAGGGGGCCACAGCCCATGCTCTGGGAATCACTGCATTAAAACTTCAATAAAAGGAGACAGGCAGAGAATACAGAAATGTATGGAACACATGCACATCTGATGTCTGATATGTGCTGCATGGTCTCTGCACTTAAACAGACCTGAGTTCTAACAAATTAATGGTATTTCACTAAGCGGTCTAAAAAAAAAACATGTTGTCAATCCATTCAATCTACAGTACAGTGCAATTTAAAGTCCTTATCTTTAATTGTGCAGATCTGCCCTGGTGCCGTGGTGTCTGCCGTCTTCTGTCAATAACGCAGGATCGATGTGAATACGACGTCTTGAGTGTTGTTCATTTAATGATCCACGTGTTTTTTTTTAAGTGTGATTAAATAAACAAGCAAACATTTGACTGTTCAGACACATTTGAGGACGAGCCATCCTCCTCTCATTCTGCTCTCAACACAGCGCCCATCGGTTGTTTACTTTTAATTTGCTCTAAATTGTTTCTGAAGCGTTTCAGAGTGACCGACTTGATAGATGTTTTGATAAGAACAACGTGCGCAAAATTAGCTATGATGCAAATAACTATTTCCAGTCTGATGTCACAATGCTTGTAATCAGGTTGTGCCAGTGAACTGATCAAGAGTGCTGTATTGGTTCACATGGCTTGTGGCTCATGAGATCATGGATCTAAACTGTGGATAAATCTGTCAGTGACGATGCAAAATTAGCTGCTGATGCGAATTTACTTTGTTTGAAAGTTGCATTGTTATGTCACTGAATAATTTATGGTTTATAGCTGCTGTAAATGGGGCCATCCACAAAATGCCAGTGGTAAGTGTGCACCTTGTTTCCCTGCTTTGTAACAACTCAGTGGTTTGTCCTGTTGCCTCAGGTTTCAGGGTGTGTCTTAAACTTTGCTAGTCCTTCATCATTCCATACACACACACACACCAAAAATAAATGTAATCCAGAAATATATAAAAACATCAATACATGAACAGTGACAAGTTAGATGTATTCATGAATCATGTTTTTTTCCAGTTGAGCAGAGTGATGGATACCAAAGGTCGTGGAATGAATAACCCTGATTATACCTTTCAAGTGTTATTTGTTCCAAGGAATGAAAGTGAGAAATGTGATTCAGAAACATACTGAATGTTGGTGATTCATACTTAACACAAAACATGTTCAATAGTCTATATTTTTTCAGTTCTTAATTTTAATTTAACAAATAAACACATGGAAATAACTTCAAATTCTAGGCCTTCCCTAAAAACAATCTTTTCTTGTTCATTTTGAAAAAGTTTTAGTGAACTTAGTAAACACGGCATGTTTCAAGAAATATGTGCGTACACACAGATCCACTAAAATCAATTCACGACCCAAACATGTACACCAAAAACAGAGAAGAAGACGGAGAGCTCCCCCACTGTAATCAAACTCCAAACATTATAAATGGATGTTGACTGGGAGTCATGTCAGTGTAAATATGACAATTGATGATGATTTAACGGGTGCGATTGTGATTGAAGGACCCGACAGTAGCCGGCCATTGCTGTTGTTGTCCGTAGACTGTGATTATGATCTCTAGTGGTGTGGCTCAGGTTTTTTTTTTCCTTTACTTTATTTGTCATTAGAAAATTACGACAAAGTATTAGGGCCACATTGACAAATATAAAAATCGCAAACAACTTTATTCTCGTTTTTTTCCTTGTAGGAAATGTACGACTTTACTCTCATAAATTTACAACTTTATTCTCATAATATTATGAATTTACTCTCGTAGGATATGTGTGACTTTATTCTCATAAATGTATAACTTTATTGTCGTAATGTGATGGATGTTTTCTCGTAGGAAATGTACGACTTGATTCACATAAATTTGCACCTTTATTCTCGTAAATTTATGACTTTATTCTCAAAGTCTGTTTTTTTTTTCTTCTAAATGTGGCCCTAATACTGTCATTGATATTATCATTGATAGTACACCAACAAAATGGTATGAACAAGTGAGAAATTAACAAAAAACAAAGCAACAGACATTCCAAGACATGACAGAAAAGTTTGGCTCAGGTTACAGGTTAGAGTGGTAGCAGTATGACATAGTTAAAAAAAAAAATCCCTTTTGGCTGTCTACACTTAAACGCTGGGGTGGAACTTTGAGATTTACCCACTCTGAGACCTGTTTTCGTCTCCCCAAAACACCGTTTCCAACTGGACTAAACGCCAAAATGTGGATTCACCGAAACCCGTATCCATGTGGATGGGCTCCTGACTTGTTGTGTCTATGTGGCTTCTCTCCAGGTTTCTCCAGTCCTCAGATGCACCACATTTTCAGACCGGCGCATCCTTCAGTGCTCCACAACACACAAGTATATTTCTGCTTTTTAAACAACAAGGGCACTGGACAGGAAAATGACAACTGTGTCTGTCTGAAACAAGTAAACCAGGACCCTGAGTCACTAATAAAGTGGCCTCTATTCATCCTCACTGTGTCAGTCACCAAAACATTCCCTCTCTGAATCCCTGAGAATTACAGCAAAGACATTTTGTCTCGCAGTACACCTCCCCTCTCTGCTCCTTTCCCCTCATCTTTCCATTTATCTCTTTCTCTCTCAGTCTGTATCAATCTACAGATATCTGCTTTTGTCTCTCCACTGTTCCCACAGGTCAAAAATAAACAGCGATGCTCCTACAGTACACTCACTGCGGCAGCCGCTTCTGTTTAGTCGACAACAATACTTTAAATTGAGAGGTGAATGAAAAGCAAAAGTCTTTTCTTTTCTCCTCCTTTCTGCTGGAAAATCACAGTGTGCTATCTAAGATTTGGAGTGTAGGGGCTTAACTCGGAGGCTTACCTCAGAGACAGTGACATAATCCCTGAAGCGGGGCCCTGGGAGCACATTTTTTCAAATTATAACTTTCTAAATATATCAGTGTGGTGGGAAAGAGAGTGTGTCACCTAGACATGTAATGTGACATGGATTGTAGAAAAAGGTCAAGCTGCTGCTGAAGTGAACACTCCAGAATACTGATCTTTTGATTAGATTTGGTCAATTAAACCGGCTGGTACTGATAATTACTCAGGCTCTTCCAGGCCATCATTAATACACTGAACACTCAAGTACATTCTTCTCTATCAGTCCTTTTTTTATTGGAAAAAGTCTATTCTACTCTTTCTTTTCTTTGGCATTATTCAGTTCTTTCACACCATGTGGAGGAGCTGGTTCAAAAGGTCACATCCCAAGGTTGCTATGGTTCTCATCCTCTCGACTGCGCTGAGCTTTCTATGCTCGCTTTTTTATTTATTTAATTTTCATTTTAATCTTTTCATATTAACATAAAACCTATGTGGCAATGCAGCAAAATCAGTTGACATTAGAACAAATCTGATGTCGTTTTTAACAAATTACAAACCTTACAATTATAGAAACACTCCACTTTAATATCTAATATAATTTAGTGAAATTACAGTACTGGAGGTTTGATTAAATGTGTAGCTTCACACACACACACACACACACACATACACACCAATAGGGGTAACAGTGGACCTGTCGCTCAATCCTGCCAAGAGGGGTATTTCGTTTACGCTATGTTGAAAAAACAAAACTGGAATATAAAATTCACTTTTGAGGTGTTTTACCATCAGTATTACTGAAAATGTGACTTTTAACCATTTTTAAAGATACTGCCAAGAGGGGACTTAGAGCTCTGAGCGACATTTACCTATCAAAGAGGGGACCTCCACATACTGCAGTGGAGCTGTCTGTACCCATTCATTCACCTAATGACCCATTCATTGACCTAATGAGTCTTTGTTTACAACAATGACTTTCTCAGTTTCTTTTAAAAATGCATAATATAACTTTAGAGTTACCATTACTTATTTCAAAGTCTCTGTAATAGAAGTTTTATATAAAAACATATATATAAATAATAATGGCCACATTTAAGAGTAAATTATTCTTATTGAACTGCATGCAATTCAGAAGTAACATGGCTGCATGCACTAATATCAAGTTCTGCAATATAAACAACAACATTTACTTTAAAACAGCTTTAATATAGATTAAGATAGATTAAGATAATTTGCTCGTCTGTCTTTACCCATCCATAAATGTGTTGCCTTTTTCATTCTTAGCAGTCCAAGAATGGACCTACTATCATCTCAGTTTTATATAGTTAAAATGCTCTAGACATTTGGTTTCAACCAATTATTAGGAAATAGGAATGCATTTTATTTATTGTTTTGCATTGGAGAAAAAAGGTCCACACTTGGTTTATGTGGAATGACAAAGGTCCACCGTTGGCTGGGGTATAATGACACAAGTTCCCACTGAGATAGCACGGAGCGACATACACACCCACACATGGGTGGATAAGCAGAAATTAGATAAATTGCTAAGTTTTAATTTCTAATCTAATCTAAATTTAACTCAAACATTTGTAACTATTACTATTAATACTGTTAATTACTACTAATCCACACAAATCACACTTACAGTAAAGTAGCACTGGTAAAGTTTTGATTGTGTTTTGTTTTGTTTTTTAAACATAGGGTGTGCTGTGAAAACTCATGGGCAATCTATCGTGACACTTAGTTGATTTACATTGTATAACAAGGTCCACACTTGGTTTATATGGAGTGACAGGGGCCCACTGTTGGTTGGTGCACAATGACACAAGTTCCCACTTAGTTAGCATGGAGTGACATACACACTCCATCATGTATGAATAAGAAAGAAATAAGCAAAAGTGATATTTTTTAAGAGATTTTTTTCATCAAAACTTAACACAAACATTTCTAATAAAGTAGCACCAATAATGTAATTATTTTTAAATGTACAGTGTACTACTGCAACACACATCTCTACAGTCTTTATTTTCCTTGACTGCATTGTTGTTATAGGAAAAATACTTGAATTAAAACTAAGGGTTTTAGGTCATTTTAATGTACTTGCATCATGAATCTGTATTCATAAGGATGTATTTTATTTGCTGTTTTACATTACAGTAAAAGGTCCACACTTGGTCCATATGGAATGACAGGGGTCCACTGTTGGCTGGTACATAATGACACAGGTTCCCACTGAGATAGCACGGAGCGACATACACACTCCAGCATGGGTGGATAAGCAGAAATTAGATAAATGTATACATTTTAAGATACATTTTAATCTAAATTAACAAACATTTGTAATTATTAATACACAACACAAACTCGCAAACACACATAAAGTAGCACTGGTAAAGTTGTCCTTGTAGTTTTTTGTTAACATGGAGTGCACTGTGAAAACTCAATGGCAACCTATCATGATACTTAAGGGAATATTTCAGTTATTGACATTTATGGATCAACAATAAAACATGTATGGGAAAATAAAGGAGGAGCTGAGGGGTCATCAGCTTGTCTGAGATACAAGGGATAATTCTTCTAGAGGATGGATTAACCTGACTAAGTAATATGATAAACTACTGCAGCACACTTTTCTACAGTCTATTAAGTTTTCTGATCTACTGCAGTTTCATACTCCTTGACTGCATTGTTGTCATGGGAAAACTACTTTAAATAACTCAACTCAGAATTCAACATGGTGTGATGGCCTAGAGCCACAAAGTGTTATTCTGTGGTCACCTAATATCCCATATAGCCTACTGTAGATGACGCTCTATAAGGGCCACATTGTCAGACTTCTACTTTTTAAAAGCGCATGGTTTCAATCAATTTGAATGTACTTGCATCCTAAATCTATATTAATAGGAATGCATTTTACTTATTGTTTTGCCTCGCAGAAGAAAATGTCCACTCTTGGTTTGTATGAAATGACAGGGGTCCACCGTTGGCTGGTACATAATGACACAGGTTCCCACTGAGATAGCACGGAGTGACATACACACTCCATCATGGGTGAATAAAGAAGAAATAAGATAATTGAATGGCAGAAGAAAATGGTCTAATCTAAATACAATCTAATCTGTAGTGTTATTTCTTTTAGCAAAGTGGCAATGTTGACTTTAACTTTTTGAAATGTGGGAATACAATAAGGAAAGCGATACTGCACTATCATCCTAGAGGATTGTTTACCTTACAAAGAATAAGGAGATAAGTCTGCTAGTGGATGGAATAACCCCCAAAAGACCACTTTTGAACTACACTGTCCAAAAAAAAGTCTCCATTTAATAGGTCAGAGCCTCCAATTGGATAATTACTGCATGTATGATTATGTTTCAGTTATGATTCAACTTATTTAACCCTAACTGATGCAGTCTCATTTCCTAAACAACCATGTCAGAAAACGCATCCTGTGGTAGAGGAGAAGATGTCATTCTGTTTCACAAGGGTCAAATTATTGATGTTAATCAAGCAAATAAAACTATCTAAAGAGATTGCTGAGACTAACATTGCTTTAAGAACTGTCAAACACATAATTTAAAACTGGAAAGATAGTGGGGAACCATCATCTTCAAAGAAGAAATGTGGTCCAATGTGACCACAGATATAAAGTGTGTGACTTTTTTTTGGACGGGCAGTGTATATTGCAACCCAAATTTCTACTCGCCAAAGTATTAGCTCTACTTGAGTTCATGAATACCTGTCTTCGTTTTTGTCGTGGGCAAAAATATGCAAACTAAAGCTTTATTTGTGGGGGGGGGGGGGGTTCTGAATATTACACACTGTATCACACAGTCATAGTCATGTTTATTAGGGGTGTAACGATACACAAAAGTCACGGTTCGGTACGTACCTCGGTTTTGAGGTCTCGGTTCGGTTCATTTACGGTACAGTAAGAGAACCAAATGCAAAACATAATTTTGCTTATTGTTTATTAGGATTTTTTTCTAAACCAAATGTATGTTTTAGTCAAATGTAATTCTTTTACTCACCTACTAATGTTATGTGCATTGTCCCTGATACAAATAAACTTAGAAACTTATTAAACTTAACTGTATGAATAAAATATAAAGCTACTTAAACCATTATACAAAATAGGAAAAAAATGTACTGTTGTAAAGTGCTGCATAATAAGTTCAATACATTCTTCTCAAATTAACATAAAATGTGAATTAGAAAAACTTCTCACACAACTTTTTCTGACCATAGGGCAATGTGGGCAAATGCCACAACAGCTGCCTGACGATGCAACCGTTTGGCCGCGAAAAAAAATAAATGAATGAATGAATAACGCGGATCATCACGATGGCACAGTGCGTAGTGTCAACACATACGCCTGCTGTTACCGCATCTGCAGCAGCAGATCCACAGGTGCCGGGAGCTCATGGACACAGCCAGACAGAGAGAGAGAGAGACGGGCGGGCGGACGGACGGAGGGACAGGTAGACAGATAGAGAGGAGAGAGGAGCCACAGCCCTCACCTCCACTCTTCCTACAAGCAGGAAGGCTCTTCAAGTCTGTTTACTCGCTAGCGGTAGCATTAACATTAGCGGTAGCATTAGCGATACCCACCATCGGGCGAGTTTACATTAAGTGGAAAGCACACAATAAATCTACAAATAGTAGAATGTCATTCTGATTCAGTAATTGATTTGTTACACATTTTGGTTGCTTCCTAATGATTTTTTAAATGTTTCAGTACCCAGCTAATATATAAAAGCTATATTCCTTACTATCTATGTATATAGCTTGTAGGCACTTGCAAGTGTGTATACACAGTGTTTTATAAATCTGAATGTTTTTTGTCACATCACATCCACCCCGACACTTTAGAGAGTTTCTGTCCTGATGCCGTGTTTGCTTGTTCTGACCCGAAAACAAAATGTGTTGTTTGGGTCAGAAACATGCTCATTTACAAAGGAAAAAAAGCTAAATCGGTTAGCAGAATCATTAAGTAGGCCCGCACACGATCCCAAGGAAATGATCAAGTGGGAACCAGTTCTGAAGAGGAACCGGTTCTCGATTCCCACCCCTAGACTTCAGTCTATGATGTGGACACAAAAACAGTCCTCTCCATTGAAGTAGTGAAGTCATCAACACTCTTGTATTTCACAGATCCTAACTCTACCTATACTCTCCACTCTAAATGTGGAACTGGCTTCTGAGAAGTGAGTGAATGGGTTTTAAATCTGTGCCAGACGACTTGTGTCAGTCCTTGACTGTCAGCAGTGTGGGGGATGGTTTCTTGTAGCTGACGATGGTCGTTAGCAACTCTGAGGCGCAACCTGGAAAAGACTAACATCCTTCAGCCAAGATCTTATGTTCCAAATCAGACTAAGAGAGACATTGGAATTCCCTAGTCTTAGGTTGGCCATGTAAAGAATGGGTGTCCCAGCAATAATCTACCATGTCAAGTATTTGATGAGTTTTGTAAAGGTGAGTTGCACAACTGGTGTGTGATGCCTTGTGATAAATGTAATATTTGGATCTACCATTGTGTGCCAGTAGAAATATTGTCTGGGAACAACAACTAAACATGGCAGCAGAAATTAATATTAATCAGATTGCCAGAGATACAGGTGATAAATCAGATGGATGGAATAACCCCAAAATACCCACTGTTGAACTGCTGCAAAATTTGTACTCTCCAAACTATAAGCTCTACTGGAGTTCATGTATACCTGTCTGAATGTTTTTGGTCCACAACAAAAATGAAAAGCTAAATTTATGGTTTATGGGTTTTTTTTCCTGTATATTATAGACTGTATCACATAGTCATACACATCTATAGATGGAATTGGTGTACACATTGAAACCTAGTTTAAAGTTCTCAAAAGGTACAGGACTGGCACAGAATTAAGTGGAAAGTACACAATAAAAGTTGTATTCAGTTCACACTGGTACAGAAATAGGTCTGACTGCTTTCAGGATGTGTGGATTGTACATTCAACAACCTTATTCATAGCATCTGAAGTGAAATATAAATTAATTCATTGAATTGTGTTCAGAAGATGGCAAAACGTGTTACCTAATTGTTTATTTTTTAAGTGACTCATTTGTTACACATTTTAGTTAATTCCTAATGATTCTTTTTTTTGTTTCAGTACCCAGACACAAGTGTGTACATTCCTTACTATTTATGTATAACCTTGTGCATGTTGTAGGAAGCAAAGCAACTTCATTGCATTTACACACAGTTTTCTAAGTAGTGGGTAAACATATGGGGTTTCGGTCTACAATGTGGACACAAAAAACATTCCTCTACATTGAAATAGTTAAGTCACCAGGACTCATGTATTTAACTTTAAGGTAGAGTTGTTGAACAGGGATCTGAGAAGTGAGTGAATGGAGTAAGGGGTTTGAATCTGTGCCAGATGACCTGTGTCAGTCCTTGAGTGTAGGCAGTGTGGGGGATGGTTTGTCGTAGCTGACGATGGTCGTTAGGCATTTTCAGGTTGGGCTCCAGAGTTTCTACCTTCTTTCAGCCAACATCTTATATCCAAATCAGACCGACTGAGACACAAGCATTCCCAGGTCCCAGGTTGTCCATGTGCTACCCACGAACCTATGGCCTTTGGTGACTCAACTTCTCTGGCAACTGTTAAGAGTGGGTGTACCAGCAATATTCCATTTTGTGTAAAGAATCGTCAGTTCTTTGATGAGTTTTGTGAAGGTGTGTAATGCCCTGTTATAATATTTTGTGACAGGGCCTTTATATGAGCTACCATTGTCTGCTAGTATGCTGTCTGGAAACAACACCTTAACATAGAATAAGAAATTAGGATTCATCACACTGTCAGAGATACAGGGAATAAGTCAGTGTATAGATGAAATAACCCCCAAAAGATCTACCATTCTCTGCCAGAAAACATTTGTAAGACCTTGGTCATTTCCAGGTTGGGCTTCAGAGTTGCTAATGACCATCATCAGCTACAAGACACCATCCCCCACGCTGCCGCCAAGGACTGACACAAGTCGTCTAGCACAGATTCTCTCACTCCATTCACTCACTTCTCACAGAAGCCAGCTCTACATTTCTACATTAGAGTTAGGATCATAAAGAGAAGTGCAAATGCAACTTCATTAGAAATGTTTGTATTAAGTCTTAATGAAAGTTTCCCCATTAGAGCTATCAATTTTTGTTATTTTTTCTCATTCATACATACTGGAGGGTGTATGTCGCTCCATGCTTGATTGAAATCACATGCTTTTCTCAGTGAAAAATTAATAGACTGTAGACTATAGTGAATGTGTGTGGCAATAGTTTAATATAGGGACTTTGTGAGATTAATCCATCCTCTGAATGAAGTTTCCCTTGTATCTCTGACTAACTGATGATTCCCCATTCCCTCGGTATTTTCCCACGGATATCAAATTGTCATATATCAGTACCACTTTGATTGCAGTGTTGGGAAGATTACTTTGGAAATATTTGTTACAATTACAAGTTACCCTGTTGAAAATGTAATAGTAGTGTAAGTTAAATATTTCAATTATTTCATCAATGTAATGTAACTAATTACATTCGATTACATTTTAATTACTCTTCTTAATTTTGAATGAATGCTCTCAACTTTTAACAATTGTCACACTTTCAGTCCTAACGGTTAACCTTTCAGCAGTACTTAAGACAACATCAAGACAATATAATAATAGACTCCACAAGATACCTCTTTTTACTGTGAGAACAACTGTATTATACTTTACATTAGGCCTATAGACACATAAGGTCAGGGTATAGCTGTAACTCTTCAGATTCGACATTGACAGTTTAGATGTCAACAACATCTCCATGGCTGGCAAATACTCCTTGTACCACACCAGTGTTCCCCAATAGTATGATATTCACAACAACAAGCAATTAGCCTAATAACAGTACAGCAAGAGGCATACAGCTATGCATGGCATCAATACCATTAGTACAGATTTTTAAACCCATCTTCAAAATGTATTAGATTTAGATTTAAAACTGGAATGTGGATGTCGCTCCGTGCTATCTAATGGCGCGTTTCCACTAGCACAGTACAACAATGTGGCCCTCATAGAGCGTCATCTACTGTATATGGGATATTAGGTGACCACAGAATAACACATGGCTCTGGGCCATCACACCATGTTGAATCCATAAATGTCAATAACTGAAATATTCCGTTAAGTATCATGACAGGTTGCCATGGAGTTTTCCCTTTTCCCGAGTTTGTGTTGTGTATTAACAATTACAAATGTTTGTATTAAATTTAGATTAAAATGTATCTTAAAACTTATACATGAATTTAATGTCTGCTTATCCACCCATGCTGGAGTGTGTATGTCGCTCTGTGCTATCTCAGTGGGAACCTGTGTCATTATGTACCAGCCAACGGTGGACCCCTGTCATTTCATATAAACCAAGAGTGGACATTTTCTTCTGCGAGGCAAAACAATAAGTAAAATGCATTCCTATTAATATAGATTTAGGATGCAAGTACATTCAAATTGATTGAAACCATGCGCTTTTAAAAAGTAGAAGTCTGACAATGTGGCCCTCATAGAGCGTCATCTTCAGTAGGCTATATGGGATATTAGGTGACCACAGAATAACACTTTGTGGCTCTAGGCCATCACACCATGTTGAATCCTGAGTTGAGTTATTTAAAGTAGTTTTCCCATGACAACAATGCAGTCAAGGAGTATGAAACTGCAGTAGATCAGAAAACTTAATAGACTGTAGAAAAGTGTGCTGCAGTAGTTTATCATATTACTTAGTCAGGTTAATCCATCCTCTAGAAGAATTATCCCTTGTATCTCAGACAAGCTGATGACCCCTCAGCTCCTCCTTTATTTTCCCATACATGTTTTATTGTTGATCCATAAATATCAATAACTGAAATATTCCCTTAAGTATCATGACAGGTTGCTGTTGAGTTTTCCCTCCATGTTTAAAAAAAACTATAATGACAACTTTACCAGTGCTACTTTATGTGTGTTTGCAAGTTTGTGTTGTGTATTAATAATTACAAATGTTTGTATTAAATTTAGATTAAAATGTATCTTAAAACTTTTACATTAATCTAATGTCTGCTTATCCACCCATGCTGGAGTGTGTATGTCGTTCCGTGCTATCTCAGTGGGAACCTGTGTCATTATGTACCAGCCAACGGTGGACCCCTGTCATTCCATATGGACCAAGTGTGGACCTTTTACTGTAATGTAAAACAGCACATAAAATACATCCTTATGAATACAGATTCATGATGCAAGTACATTAAAATGACCTAAAACCCTTATTTTTAATTCAAGTATTTTTCCTATAACAACAATGCAGTCAAGGAAAATAAAGACTGTAGAGATGTGTGTTGCAGTAGTACACCGTACATTTAAAAATAATTACAACATTATTGGTGCTACTTTATTAGAAATGTTTGTGTTAAGTTTTGATGAAAAAAATCTCTTAAGAACTATCACTTCTGCTTATTTCTTTCTTATTCATACATAATGGAGTGTGTATGTCACTCCATGCTAACTAAGTGGGAACTTGTGTCATTATGCACCAACCAACAGTGGGCCCCTGTCATTCCATATGAACCAAGTGTGGACCTTTTTCTGTAATGTAAAACAGCAAATAAAATACATCCTTATGAATACAAATTTATGATGTGAGGACATTAAGATTACCATAAACCCTAAAACCCTCTATTAAAAGAATTGCAGACAGTAGAAATGTATGTTGCAGTAGTACACCCTACATTTAAAAAATAATTACAACATTATTGGTGCTATTTTATTAGAAATGTTTGTGTTAAGTTTTGATGAAAAAAATCTCTTAAGAACTATCACTTTTATTTTTCTATGAAATTTTTATTTATTTATTTTCTATTTCTTTCTTATTCATACATGATGGAGTGTGTATGTCACTCCATGCTAACTAAGTGGGAACTTGTGTCATTGTGCACCAACCAACAGTGGGCCCCTGTCACTCCATATAAACCAAGTGTGGACCTTTTTCTGCAATGTAAATCAACTAATAATTCCTATTAATACAGATTGAGAACACATTGTAAAATTGTAAAATTGAAACCCTGTGCTCAAAAAAACTGAACAAGCAACAATAGCAAGGTCAATTATTGTTAATGTTTGATCAGAATTCAACAGAAATGATCTAAATGACTATCTTAATTCTAACATAGTTATGGATGTTAAATTGTTTCAATATTTTAAAATTTCTATTATACTTAATACAGTAGTGAGTTTAAACTTAAGACATCCATGAAAACAGAACCGTTATATTTTGTTACAAAGAAAAACAAATAATGTTTCAAGGTAGTGGTTTGTGCACTAAGGAGCCTGTTTGATAGCCTCTCTACAGTCTGAAAGGCTGCTGGGTCTTCAAGTCGTTCACACCTCGGTGGAGTGTAAGAAACGACGTGTGTGAATGAGTCATTAAAAACCCTGCTCCAGCCTGCCGGGGCACTGCTGAATATGGTATTTTACACACACACACACTCAGGTCCCCTCTTGGCAAAAGTTGAAAAAATTAACCAGAAGGGTTTTCACATGATTTTAACTTGATTTAAAGCATGTCAAACAGGGGACCTAAAAAATGTCCCCTGTTGGCTGCACGGTCCCCTGTTCGTGAATGTGTAACGACGCCGAAGTCCCCTCATAGATAGTAACAACAGTGCACACACACACACACACACACACACACACACACACACACACACACACACACACGCACGCACACACACACACACACACACACACACACACACACACACTGAATCTAATCTTCTTTCCATTAATAGACAATAGTTTCTCACACAAGAGGAAGAAGAGTGTGACTGACTTTTTCTGATCAATACACAGTGAATTCATTTGTCCACCTCCTCTTCAGTGAATTAAACTAACATTAAGCAAAGAATGGGGAACAAGAGGCTGTTTATACTTATGATGGTGCACTCAGAATGGTCAAAAAGTTGAGTGTCTTGGCTACATAGCAGAATAAATCAATACACCAGCAGGCAAATGTTCTCAGCCTGTAAGAGGAGCCGGCTGATGTGGTGAGATAATCTCCACCTCACTTTGAACAGGTGGCCTTCACTAGTGTGGCGAGGTGAAGAGGGCCCGGGCGGGGACTGAACCCACTCCTCCCGGGTAAGAGTCATGCGCGCTTGCCAGTCAGCCAAAGGGACATCCCCTTGGCAACACCCCCTTGGCCAGGTAGCCAGGGCACATGATCAATTGGAGGCATAGTGACAGGAACCTCGATTGTTATTACTAATTGAGGCTACAAACGATGTTGGCACCGTTGTTAGTTCCAGTAAGTGCACATTGACAGTATTAGATTTGAGACAACACTAAATGTTGGAATTCACGAACTACAGAAGTACACTATGCAATTACTTCTGTAGTTCGTGAATTCTGACTTACATGGTATACTAAATGACAGTGTACTCTGGGGGCTACCACCATTCCGACATCCAATTGACTATTGTCTAAATGTCACACTTAATTTTCTATCAAATGTCCCATCATTACAACAATTCTTGCCTCCTATAGAATGACAGTATTTCTTTATTTTTTTTAAACATCCCGCCTTTCCGACAAATTCCTTTAATAGTTTTTTTTTTTTTTTTTTCACCTAAAGATTTTGCACTGGTTGTGCAGATGAAAGGAGTTGGTTAAGTTTAGTAAAAAGAGAAGGTAGAGGCTAGACAGATACAGTAGATAGACAGAGTCCAGAAGTAGAGAGTCCAGATAGGTAGGAGGGAGTTACCTCTTGAGTAACGCACATTTCCTTATATTGAAAGCCTTGTCGAAATGGTGGGACGATGGCATGTCGGAATGGTGGTATGTCTAAATGGTGGTGGTAGGTCAGAATGGTGGAATGTTGGAATGAAAGCATTGAACCGGTGTACGGTTATACTCATGGAAGTATTGAGCCACAGCTCAAGATGCCATGTGCTTAGCAACAAAGTACACTCATTCTAAACTCCTGGCAACAAGGAAAAACTGCTTGGAAAATATTTTCCGAGGTCCTCAATTACCTCCAGCTTCATCGATGGAAGCATTTGGAGTTAAAGAGGAACTATGCAAGTCTGGTCGCTTTTCTGCTGTTTTGCTAACCCACCTCCCGGCCATGTGCATTTGTTTAAAACAAAAGCTGGCGAGAAATCAGTCAATAGAGCTGTAGATAATGTTATAGGATGTTACCACGTGTTGTGTATTTTAATTCATCATAAAAAAAGAGATTATGGGTTACGGGATGCATTTGTGCCATGGTGCACAAAGACGAGAGCTGGGACAGCGGGCCAGCGGCCCGGATCGTGCAAAGTTGAAGGAGGCAGAGAGCCTCCATTCCTCCTCGTACCAAGTTAAGTCATACCATCACAACAATTACTCCCAAACTGTTCAATTAAGTACAATTGTAGCATAGATAAACTACAAATCCTGCATAGTTCCTCTTTCATCTGAGCTGCAGGGAGGAGGAAGAGACCATGGTTAGCAGTGCTGCTTGAGCCAAAAAAAGAAAAGAAAAAGATTCTGGATTCAGTCCCTCATCACCCTGCAGGCAGTAGCCATTGTATGGATAGATGGATATTCTGTTTCTGCACCTTGGTTGGTATACAGGTGAGGCTAAATGCTACATTAACAAGGAAACAGGTCAACAGACACTGAATGTTGGACACTTGTTACAAGACAAACTGAGGACAGGGAGCACAGATATGGGGGAAGACAGTCCCACCTGAGCCATAGTCCTACATCAGCATCCATAAGATTTTTCACAGTGACACTGATGTTTGCCACTGGATTGTATATTGCACACTGTGGAATCATCCAACTTGAGAGTGTGAGGTATTCACTACACATTTCCATTACCCACCTGTGCATTGTGTCACCTACAAGTATACTGTAGAGCATGATGGTGTTCTTACAGCTCTGTGGGAAATTCTCTTCATATTCATCAGGTAGAGGATTTGCTGCTGTGGGTGAGAGTTTATTGTCGGTCCATCTCTTCTCACAGTCACCGCTATCTGAGTAACCAAGGAGCTGCAGCTTTGTTCATGTGACGTTGGAACACAAAGTGTTCAGGGCTGTTTGAAGTGTTTAAGTGTCATTAGTGAAGATTCCTGTAGACTGCATCCTTGTGAAAACCTAAAAACACGACCAGTTGAGGGAAATACAATATCTCACCAGTCCAGAAATGCGATGATGAAAGGGTTTAGTTATAAAAACAAAAAAAACTGCATTTTTCTACAGAAAATGTGATGTGTGTGCGTGACAAAACAATATTCTTGTTGTTAAAAAGAGTGCCATATCTCACACAAGGTGGCACCATTGCAAATTTTTGCATAATATGACATGAAACCTGATTGCTTTCAAGATTCTTGTTGGTTTTTAAAACTCTTCATGGCCTTATTGATCAGAACTGCTTTTAGCCCAAGAAGAATCTACAGCCCTCGAGTCTTCTGGTCGTGGCCTTTTATTGGTTCCCACAGTCAGAACAAACTCCCACAGTGAAACATTTATGTTTCTCATCTGTGTAGCAGCCTCCCAGAAGACCTGAGGGCAGGAGAAAGTGTTTAAGTTTCTAAAAGAAAAATCAAGCCTGACCTTTTTGAGTGATATCCAGCTGAAGAAGGAAGGAGGGAAGGAACCCCCTCGTTTGACAAACCATTGGAGTAAAATTATGGCTTGTGTGGTAAAAAAGACCAATGTGTAAGAGGTAGATGGACTACATGTGTTTTATTACTCATCTATAGTTGTATTCGTTCACAAATTACACTTTTATTGTTAAAGAGGAACTATGCAAGATTTTTATCTTAATTACCAATCACCAACCTTGCAAGATCAGCGCCTCCGACCCAGTGTCCCAGCTCATGAAACATGGACTGCTTTACACTACGACACAAACACACAGCAATCCTTAATCTCTTACTGTTTCCCACCTCGGTAGACAACGCTCCATGGATTGCCTTCTTGCCGGCTTTGTTGAAAACAAATGCACATGACAAAATGTGTATCAGCTGTTCGGATCAGCGGTGTGTGGAAGAGGCGGAGTGATACAGCACGTCGTGGAGCCTGCCTTTGTGGACTGAATAGTTCGTTCCAGATACATTTTACTTCATATCGTACTCCTGAACTGGTGTATTATTTTGAGATGGGACTTCTCTTAAGTGGGGAAAACACGCTGAGTAATTGTCCCTCAAAGGCTCCAGCGGAGTTGAGAGCCGCCTGCTTGGCTGGAAGGTTTTGCTGACCCCTGTCTTTTTAAAAAGGGGAAAAATTTGAAGTATGGACGCTGAGTAATTGTCCCTCATTCACAACAGTGTATTGCTGTGTCTTGAAGTCTTGAAGAAGACCTGCTGGTGTGCATGGATGTGAATTTTCTTTTGAGAAACTAAGGATGGAAAAATGTTGTTTTCTAAAAGTTCCCAGGTTTGTGTTGACTAGGCCTGGGACTAACCCATGCATTTCCTGTTTGTGTTGCAGAGATAACACTTAGACCATTTTAACAACACACACATGTAACTAGTTTGTATCAAATTTTGAACACACTGGCTTCAAAGAGCTCCAAGATACAGCAGTCTCAAAAATGTTACAACTGTCCCCAGTCTCCCCAGGAATAATGAAATGGTCCCTCTGGTGTTGAAAAATACAATTCTTCTTTACATTCTTGTTTATTTCCATTTCTGCTTTGATTTATTTCTATGTTTTCACATTCCTGCTAACCAGTCACACTTTTGATTGATGTTTGGACCACTTCCGAATCACCAAACACACAGTAAGAAATGCATAAGCAAGTGAATACATACATACATACATACTGTAGATTGGCTGTCTAGGAGTCTCTCTGAACCTGATCTTCCACTATTTCTCTGAAGGAATAGTGGAGATCAGGTTCTAAACCAATGGCAAATAATTATTATGATAATGTTATAATGTATGTTTTGTTATATTGTCTTTTGACATTTTCCTTTTACCTGCCCTGTCTTGCCCAGCTTTGCTTTGGCTAAGAGCATCAATGAATAAGGTATACTTTTCTCCCCCTAAGAGAGCATCGCTGCCACAAAGTGCTGGTGCGACTTGTGGGTTTTCTGTAAACATTACTCCTTTTTCAGCAAAAATAAATTCATACCTAACAGGTTTTGTCCCACTTGTGTGTTTTTCTGTCAAAGTGTTGTGTCTGGAGTTTCAGTACAGAGTGCAAACCTGATTCCCATGAAGGCTACTCAGCCAACCCCCAGTCATCCCAGACAGGTTTTTAGTGTGTCCAGAAACAACAGCAGGTCACGCAGTCTCTCAGCCTCTCTCTGGAAAGCCTCCAGCACACATGTATTAGTCCATTGGAAAGTGTCTAACCATAGCTTTGCATGTGGTGTACTTCAGGGCCCTTGCACTTCTCAGAAATAACCCCTAACCTTGAAAATGGCAGAAAAGGCCCTGTCAGACAGACAGAGAGTAAGAGGAGTGGGGAGGGTGAGGTTGGGAGGGGGAGGGATGGGGTTGGGGGGATGCAGAGGAAGGTGATGGCTGTCATCTCACATGTCAGCAGTTTAATTTGCACTTTGATGGAATTGGAGTGGAAAGCTTCAGACTGAGGGCCAGAGGAAGGCACCACGCACATTCCACTCTTTTTGGTTTTATTGTTGTTTAGTGTAAGATAGAATGCTAAACATCTTCAATGATTACGTCAAATATTAAAACATGTTTGAGGAAAGGCCAGTAATTAAAATAAACAAACTTTAGGCTACTATTCATTGTTATTTCTGCTATATGACTGGGAAAATGTGCATGAACTTCAATGTTGAATGAAACAAAATGTAAATGAACACATCGCTGATGGTTAGATATTACCAAGCACTGATATGACTGAAAATATGGATTTTTTAATGAGTATTGATTGGATTGTAGCTAGACCTTAATTGATATTAGTAATAGCAATGCAGTGTTTGAGTAACTAAATTATGTAGTTATTATTTGTCAAAAAGTTTTGCATGTAGATGGATTATTTAGAAGCACTGCATTGACCTGTCACTCCGCAATCAAATAAATTGATCATTTTAAATGTATATAGTGTATTATGTACCAGGGGTTAGGGGATTTCTTATTTGTGCAAGTGAGAATAATGTATAAATATTTTAAAAAATAATCATTTTATCATAAACAGAATGAGTCCATAACCAGTGAGTTTAGGTGTTATTATTGCCCTTTCAGATAAGTATCTCAGATTAATTTACAGACAATGTAAGCATGTGCTTTCTTATTCTATGTTAATGTTATGTCTCTCCCAGGAAATTATTCTAAATGTTGAGAATGCAAACAAAACATGTGTGATGAGACAAGCTAGCACAAAATTAAAAATGCCACACATGATTCATTCAGGTCAGCCAGCCACAGCTTCTGCTGCATATCTTGTCTTTTAACACTAGAACCGCCTTGCTCTCTCCTCTTTTGCGTAAAAACCAGTCCCTGGCTTTTCCTATTTCATAATGTCCCATATAATTTCTGATTAAATGGACATTTATATGCCATTTTTATAAACCCAGCTTCAAAACACTTTCTGTGTCAAAGATAACAATATTTGTTGCACAACCAATGATGATCCTGTTCGAATAGTGTGTGTAAAAAAATGAATAAAATTGATTTTCATTTTTCTGGGCTAAATTATTTCCATTTAGACTTAAATAATTAGTCTTTTGACTTCCCACTTTTAAAGTTGAAACATAAACAGGTCAAACAGATTATATAAACATTGAACCAATGCATCCAGAATTCAAAAATTTGAAACAGTTTTGAAAATTTTTACAAAGGTGAAAAATAAAAAAAGCAACCACTTTTGTTAAAAATCATTTATGAATGTGAAGCACTCTGGCTTTTAGGCAACATAAATGTTTACTTTTTGCCAAAATGACCTCTTGCTGGTATACATGGAATGTTGGCTGTTCTAGTGTTAAGGCCTTGCTCCTCTTTCCCAGTCCCTGGCATTTCATAATGTCCCACTATAATTTCTGATTACATTATGTTTTGCTTCACCTGTGTCAAAGATGCACTGATGATCCTGAAAAAAACATACATTTTTCACTGACTTAAATAATGTCTCTTCACTTTTATGAATATAACTGTTATATAAGCCCAGCATCCAGCAAAGGTGTCAAAAAATAAAATCATTTCACTCACTTAGATTGTCTCCAGGCTGAGGTCAAGCTCTTCTAGTTCTCTGACAGGTGAACATGACCGTGGAAATTCTACAGCTACCTTTTTTGATGTCCTGCTTGACCTGTTGGGCAGCTAGAGAAAAAAAGAACTACACTGTTAAATTTGATAGGTTTGTACTGTAGGTTTGTATTTATTTTTGTTAGATTCATTGGGTCGGTTTGATAAATTTACACCACACTATGCTCAGGAAATGTGACTGTTTGATGGGAACACTCCTTCCATTTAGTAGCTCATCCATCTAGTCAGGTCAAACTCTCCAGGTTTTAAAGTCCCTACAAAGAACTTTTAACTAAATATGCAAAAGTCTTGTGTTTCTGCTGATGTCTCTGTGTGACCTACAACAAAAAATATCTAAATAGTTAAACTGGGAGGCAGTGCTTGGGTTAATAACCCCCCGGGGCAGAGTTGGGACCAAGATTTTTATTATTTTTTCACTGAAAATATGCCTATTGCTGTCACTACACAGACGGTACACAACTTCACGCAGAAGGAGACTCCTGCAGATTACTATGTCGTGTTACAGCTGCAAACTACGGAGTGAGACAGGCCGACCGGAGCTCACACCCCAAGGTGGGCACACAGCGTTTTTTGCAACCTGAGGACCAGGCCTCGGTTCTCCTCCTCAGCCCTGAGTTGCAAACACCCAGTGGGTGAAAGCAAGAAGGCTGGTTTATGCTCCAGCCAGCCGAGTCTCTCCACTCTGATCTCACCAACTCCTGAGCACCCATCCTGGGATAGAAAGTCAGCCTGCTCCGCTGTCCTGCAAGAGGCTGTTCTACAGTATTTCAACTCCATTTCCAAAGTAATTTGCCTAAAACTGCTCACAAGAAAGTTAGTCAGATAAGTGTCTTTGCGACAATACTCGCTAGCGCTCATGGGAAACGCAGTAATTCTGAAAAACACAGCTTTTGTCCACAGGGGGCGCCAAAATCAACTCAAAATGAAAGTTCTTTGTAGAAGCTTTAAACATACACCGCCTTTGAAGTAACTGAAACATCATAGATTCATAGTAACTGAAGATCCCGACATCTGGGTCTGGAGTTGACTGGAGCTTCCTGTCCTGATTTTATTGCAATGGATGAGGCCTTTGGTCAGATAGGTGTTCATTACTTCTTCAGTGTTGACAGGCTGTCGGGGGAGAATGATTAGAAACATCAAAACACATGTTTGCATTTTACCTGCATTTGGTCTGAATTGCATTTACTATGATATATTGAGGTAGATAACCATCAGGATGGGACCAGACACACACACACAGCCTCACAGAAAGACAGGAAAAAAGTGCAGCTCATAAGCAGAAATGGCTGATCTGTGCTCTGGAGCAATTTAGTTGCTTTAAATATACTGTAAGTCCTACCTCATTTACCCTAACCAGTGCGACCGCCGGCCCCAGGAGACTCCCCTGCATAACCTTGTGTGGGTTTCATGTCTCTAGAGCCAAAGATTAGGACACAGCCAAGAGCTAAAGACATTCTGTTTCTGTCAGAATTTGCATCAGAGTCAATGAGACGGGCGGAGATTACAGCGGGGTACTTCTGTCACCACTGCAGTGTTATCTGTTGGGGCAGGAGCCCAGTTAGCTGCTTGCAAGGTGGTGATAATGCACTGAAAAGCTTTTTTTTGCCATTAATATCAGAGAAAGAAGATGCTGCTTGCAACACAGAGGGAGAGATTCCTGCCCCCCCCCACAATGGTCTTCAAGTAAGTTGCCATATTTCCTCACTGGGGCCTTTATTTACATAATTCCCCAGGATACCCGGCCTTTGTTGTAGGCAGCTTTATTTGAGGGTGGCCTTTATTTCTAATTCCCTTTGTTAATTTTTTTCTGATGTGTACACCGTAGCACTCAGCTCCCATTCAAGTCAATAAGAGCTTTTCCATTTAATTGAATAGACCTACTAGTGATTTATTGAGGAAGTAAGGTATGCTGTTGATTCTGTGACTGTTAATAAAGTTGGCTGTAAGACAGCACAGGCGAACACAACTCAATACCAACTTTCATTTAGCTAGCTAGTTTAGCTAACATTTGCTGTAAGTCATGGGGTTAAAAATGAACAGGTTTTTGTGTGAATTAGCTAGCTAGCTGTTTTTGGACATCAGTACTGTTTTTCACCATGGATAGTGAATAATATTTTATGTGAAATGGCTGGCCTACAAAGCCAAATGGTTGGGGGCTACACTTTTGAGCCTGGTGGGCATTTTCAGTTACATGCATGGAGGCATGTTGCCAGTTAACAAACACCATCTGTGCTACCTCTAAACGTACAGGTGCATCTTAATAAATTAGAATATCATGGAAAAGGGAATTAATTTCAGTAGTTCAATTCAAATAGTAAAACTATAGTATATAGTTTAATTACACACGGACTGAAATATTTCAGATATCTTTTGGGTTTTTTTGTAATTAATGATTATGTCTTGATGAAAGCCCGTGTTTATGTGTGAAGAAGGAAAACTGAGTTACTGTTTTTTGGCAACATCTATATGACATCTATATGACATTAGTCATGGATATAGGAAACAAAAATCTGCCAATACATGTAATGCTGCATTTTCATTGTGTTTGTATGGACGGAGGTCTTTCTTTAACATGCTTCTGTGGTCGTGACTTTGTTTGTTTTTTTAAACACAGAAGGGAAAAACAATGTTTGCAAAACCATATGGTTACATGTAGGCTAGGCTTTATAGTCTTGTTCAGTAGCCTACACTACCATGGGGAAGACTGCTGACCTCCATCATTCTAATTCATTGAGATGCATGTGTGTAGTGTCAACATAGATGGGATGTATTTGCACTGTGTGGGATATGTGTGCCCACATTTTGAGTTTACTTTTGATAACTCTGTGATCCTCACAAGAATCATTCACCGTTTGGAGAAGAGCCCACACATTTTCCCTTTACATCCATCCCCACTGAGTTGTTGTTCCAAGTTGTTGTCGCTTCACATGCTTTTCATATTTAAAGTGTTCGGTCGAGTCGACACACTCTGATGTATGCAGCGTTCTTTTCTTTGTAACGTCTCAGCCACGGAAGCTGTTGTGAGACTTTGGTGTCGGAGAGAGGCCGCCTGTCTTGTAGATCAGCCGTTGATTCCTAGTTTAAAGACTGGGACTGCAGCGAGCCTCAGTGGTCTTTTCTGTAGGAAAGCGGATCAATAGTTTCATTGTCAGGGAGAGCAGGAGCAAGACGAACAGACTGAACACGTCACACGAGTGTCCTCATGTACAGTGTAGAGGAGCAGCAGACTGGGATTAAACTGAATGTTTCCTTTAGAAAGCTTTCCTTTCAGGTATTATTTTCACAAACCTAGTTTTATCAAATTGGCAGATGCCAGCTGATACATGGGTGGTCGGCAAGTAAGTTTGGCTGTGGATCTTTTCTTCTTCTTCTTATTATTATTATACATTTGACTTGTTTACTGATTTTATTTATGAATTTATGTTTGCATCACCTGTCAGAACCTTTCAGACTAAAAGTTATTCAATTAATTATAAAGCTTAGCTGAAAAAAAGCACACCTTCTTGTTCTTCTATTTTGTAGGCACGGGACACATTCTGGACAGAAAACCAATAGATAGGGCTGCCATATGAACCGTCCCACACATACTCTACAAGCATATTGAGTCATCACTCAACACAGTGCACATGCCTTTGTATTGTGATAGGAAATGGGCACAGTGGGGACATGCAAACTCCAGCCAGATGCGGGAATCGAACACATATTTCCTGTTTTCTGTGTGGTGAAACTGTCAGTGCTGACTCTATACTTAATTCCTCAAACTGTCTGTTGTGGCTTCAGGATGAATCTGCAGAGGTGGGAATGGACACCTATACAATAGAGACTATTCAAACAAGCACAAAACACTGGAGATTATTCTGCCTCTACAGTCAAATTCATGACAACTCTGGCGTAGCCCTTTACAGCTGAAATAGCAAAATATCAGTGTGATAGTTCCCGTTCCAATTGCTAACAAGCACAATAAACAACCTGGTAAACAAGTCCAAGAAGAAAAGCTTCCATTGTGCATCGGCCCATGTAAATACAGACCAGCAGGACGAAAATAGGGGATCAGGCAGAGAGAGGAGTGTCTGAGCCGTCAGTGTTTGTTGTTCTGCTATGGACACAAAGAGGAAATGTCATTCCTGTGGCATTTTCCATCCGGACCAAACACACAACATGCGTCTGTCTCCATGCAAAGATATTGACAAGAGAATGGTTCTGATGCGTGTGTATATTATGCACACTCTGTCAGCGATTTGGAGCCTGCTGGATGATGAACAGGTGAAGAGTTGCTCAGCAGGTGAGATAATATTTAAAATGACTCTGTGTGTGTGTGTGTGTGTGTGTGTGTGTGTGTGTGTGTGTGTGTGTGTGTGTTTTACCTTTGTGCTTCATCTTCTTCCTTTATTCCCATTCAGAGATCTGTCAGGTAGAGATACACCAGCTGTAGAGAGAAAAGAGTAACAGACGGAACATTAAATAATTTATCTTCTGCATATTGCTCAGTTTAATCTGATTTGTCTTTTTGTTTTGTGTGTGGTGATTGGAGGTTGGTCGTTCTTCACATTTTATGGATATAATCAATTATGAATTTATTTTATCAGAGGAGACTAGATTTGCTAACCGTTGGTTAAAGGGATAGTTCAACATTTTTGGCAAATTGGCCCATTGCCATAATCCCTATAGTAATAGGAGTAGGTTTGTTACCTTTATTTGTTGGTGCAAGCTATTTTTAGAACGGCGGAGCAGAGCCACAAGCTGCTCAGAGCTATACTTGGTTTCTCATCAAACTCATCAAGTACACAATCCAACAACTCCAAAACTCTCTGGTGGACAAGTTGTGACCTGCACATTCACCACGCTATGAGATAATAATGGAACGTTACGAGACAGAGTTCTTTTCAACAGGTGGATGAGGGGGTTAGATGAGTGCATTAGTGGGTTTAAGGTTCACAATTATTCAAAGAAATTAACTACTCATAAAATATAACTCAGAATATATCAGTTTAATATGCTAGTTGAGTTCATCCTTGTCATGTAACTGTTAATCAGAAAGACACCTCAGAATCACATTTGAAACCACATCCATGTCCATAATGTGGTTTTAATCAGATGTATACATCTTATGTGTTTTTTTCACTGTTCAGACAAACTACATACAACTACATGCAATCGGGATATGCTGGAAATCCAATTTGGAGTGACAGTGTGGACAAGACCTAAGAAAAAACTGAGAATCAACAATGTAATCACCTGGAACAGCCTTGTGCTGCATTTAGAAAGTTTGTTTTGAAAAAAATAATTTTGGAAATTTTACCAAGGAATGAAACATAAACATTCTCAATTATGAGTCATATGCACATAATAAGTTAATCCCATATGCGTTTAATTATATATTTACATATGCTTTTCATTTTCTTCCTCTCAGCCATTCATTTTATTTTATTTCATGAATTCTATCCTTTTCTTTCCCCTAATTATTTAATTATAATCCTTCACGCATCAGCAGTTTTGTTCCCCTGACGTCTGTGAGGTTTTTGAGTTTGAATTGAATTGAGAGAGAATGACAGGGAAGAGACATTTGTCATCCTTCTTGTCGGTCTCTCCTGTCATCCTCGGAACACAAATCACACCGGGCTGGCAGCATGTACTGATCTGAATGTCATCAATGCTTGTTTAAATGTTATTAGATGTAAATATTTGGAGTAGACCCAGTGTGAGGCAACTGAGGGGACTAGCTAATGAAGGGTATGTGTGTGTGTGTGTGTGTTGTTTAGCCTTTGTATTCATACAGTTTAATGTGTGTGTGACCTGGGACATGAAATCCCCACACTGCAGACGCACAGACAAATGTGTGCTGTGCCAATGAGATGAGAGATTATTTTTAGATTCATGGCTTTGTAACAACATTTATTTATTTTTTTCCTATTGTTGTCCCAAAGGTGTAGCAGTCGACAGTCTGTGTTGGTGTTTGTATGTACTCTGTGTGTGTGCAGAATCATAAAGGGAAGCTGGCGCAGGGTTCCTCCACTGTTTCTGACTCCGCTGTTTGCCAAATATGGATTGCGCTAAAGGTCCCTATTAGCATAAGGCTCCCAGTGAAAGTCCTCTACTCTCCCACTGCATGCCAACTGGCTGTTCCCTCTGAGGAAGTGTCAGACACAGCGCTGCTATTTGCACTGACTGACACTTTGCTACAATACCAGGAGTTATTGTAGTCTGTCTGTGGACGTGGGCAGAACTTTGAGCCTGTCACCTTTTTTTTGTTTCTTTTTGTTCAATACTCTGATCCTGATTGAAATGTCTCAACAAACTGTTGGTTTGGATTACCATTCATCTCCGTTCAGACGTCCATGTCCCCCTTCGGGATGGGTTGTGAAAACTAGCACCTTCATCAGCTTAATGACCGTCAGAACTAATGACATTCCCATCAGCCTCAGCTCTAGGCCTATTTGTCAACTAATCCAATCATCTAATGGCTCCGATTGTAAGGCTGTATGTGTAACAGCTTGTGTTCAACGGCATTGATTTTATTGGGTGTGAGCATGCACCTATGTCTGGTTCCAACAGTGATGTTACATACATGACTGAAAGCAATTCACCAGCATCACAGAGTGAACACAAACACAGGAGTTCAAACTACACTACTTCAACTTAGAAGTTCAGATGGGAAGACTATTTTGCAATTGGAACATCCATCCATCCATCCATCCATCCATCCATCCATCCATCCATCCATCCATCCATCCATCCATCCATCCATCCATCCATCCATCCATCCATCCATCCATCCATCCATCCATCCATCCATCCATCCATCCATCCATCCATCCATCCATCCATTGTCTGTATACACTGCTTATCTGTGCAGGGTTGCTGGAGTCAAATCCCAGCTGACCTTGCTCCACTGAAAAGAACCTGGTGCTAGTTTGGTGCTAGAGCCAGTGCTTAAAGGGATAGTTCACCCAAAATTCAAATTACACTCATTATCTACTCACCCTCATGTCGACTAAGGGCTGGGAAGTTAGAAGTTTCAGACTTATCCGTGGCTTCTCTGAGTTACAGGGAGGCTCGGCGCAGCAGGTCATGTCCAAACGGCGCTCACTTTTCTTCATCCAAAAAGACACACCAAACAATACCTCCATGTTGCTCGTATGCAATGTCTGTCTCGTATTGAAGACCCAACATGAGAATTTTTTCTGAAAAATAATTAAATAAGTCTATATTTCTATATTTATATTTGTAGCGGAAGCTCCCACCACTGCTCTTCCTGGTCCGTCCAAATCTCGCAAGATTTGCGCCAAGCCCCCTGTAACTCAGAGAAGCCATGGATAACTCTGAAACTTCTCACAGTCCTTAGTCCACATGAGGGTGAGTAGATGAGTGTAATTTGAATTTTGAGTGAACTATCCCTTTAACTTGTTCCAGCCTGGTGTCTCCAAAGAACCAGTTTGCTTTTCCACCAGCAAGGAGCCAAGTCAGAGCCACCTCATTACATCAACATAAACGTCATGATATGACTGCATGGCGTTCGCACAACAACAAAGATGGAGAGTCGGGGCAAGCTGCTTGTTGTCCTTTTAAAAATGGTGGTTCATTGTTTTAGCTGTCCCTGTTTTCATCGATTCTTAGCTCGGGACCGGCTCGTAGTTGGTGCTTGCTTGGAACCAGTTTGGAACCAGTTTTAAGAACCAATAACCAATGCTTAGGTGGTGGAAAAGCAAAGAGCCGATGCTAAGTCACGCACTGGCTCCAAACCAGCACTGGAGCCACTTTGGTGGAAATGTGGTAATAGTGGCAAGGCGAGGTTCGGATCTCGCCAGTCGATCACAGAGTAGACATATAGTGACAGACAATGCACACACAATCATATTTGCACACAAGGGACAATTTAAAATCACCAATCAACCCACTGGGAGGAAACTGAAGAGCCAGGAGAGTACCAATGCAGGAGGAGAACATGCAAACTCCCAGAACCCAGAACCTTCTTGCTAGGAGGCAAAAGTGCTAACAGCCACATACTGTAACTTTACCACCCATCAATGTGTAATAGACTATTAGAATTCAAACTGAACGGGATGGTTGTAAACAGTGAGATCAACTGGATAAATTTGCATTGTGTCCACTAATCCTGGAGAGGATCTAAAGCAGGTCGCTGCTGTTGTCTCAGGGGCAATGTATGTGTATGTGTATGTGTGTGTTGCCTTCTTGCCTTCAGTTCTTTGGACCTGTGCTGTTGCTCAGTCACAGTATCAAAGAAAAGGTCACCTGTGGTTTAGCAGAGCTCCCCAGCCCAATACACACACACACACACACTGTAGTCACACACATGAGATGGTTGAAGAAGAAAGAAAAAAAAAGTCTTATCAAATGCTTTTGTGTTTGGATGAGGAACGTCAGTAAAACTAAAAAGTGAAACATGAGCCACTACACGGCCTGCGTGGACAGCTGTGGTGAGTATCCGTCCCGGCGGACACACTCGAGGTAGACGACAAGATTCAATGAGCCCCTAACAACCGCTGCAGTCTCTATCATTTTTAATGAGGACAACTGGAAGTTTAACACTTCACTCTTCAGTAAAATTTGATGGTGTGGTAAACATCAGCTTGTTTGCTTCAAGCCCGTGGCCGTGAACATTACTGACAGAGCTGCTGTTGACAGACAGTGCCGATCGTTAAGTTGGTGGTGAAGGAATGAAGGGCTAGGAGGTAATGAGCTGCGTGACTTGTATGTGGAGCTCTCCGGCAATATCCTATGTATTAAATTAATCATTGTCCACAAACCCCGCTGGTTCCTTCTGAAGACATATATCTTTAAAAACAGCACATCAATACTGTATATGGGTCCATTCTCTATAAAAGTTGTTCCCTAAAACAGCTGGACCCTGGAGTAACAAACTCACACTGGTGGAAGTGGTGCATTTGTTGGACACTATGTTCAATGGTTTGTCTTTATGCATTATCCATTCATTTGATGATTCCACTGTGAATATCTGCTAATAAAGTGCAGTGTTGTGTAGAAATGTGTTATTTAGTGACGCATTACAGTAATTTCCCTTACAGAAAAAAACACATGAACGTAACATTTGATTCACATGTGAAAAATTTTGCGCATGTGAAAAATTTTGCACATGTGAATAATGTTATTTGCACATGGGAAACATGTGGTTTTGGCCCTATTTTGTGTTGTCCAATGTGTTACCATGTAGAGCACATGTGTAAAACATGTTACCACATGTGGAAAATGAGTTCACATGGGAATTATGTAAAGGATAAGTTATTTGACAACTGATCAATGTACAGTAACATGTTAAAATGTAATATAAATTAGATGGTTACAGTCCAAGCCCAGGTAACTATATACTACATACTATACTATATAACTACTAACAGGTACATGCTTACTTAAGTTGTACAGGCTACCCTTAAGGTATGTACTGATGTTATTTTAACAGATATATTTTTAACTTTTGCTACTGCAAGAGCCCTTACACTCTGCACTCTGCAAGAGTGTTTACAGTTGAAGAGGTTACAATCTGCCCTGTGAGCAGCGCCATGGTTCGCATGCTAACTTGAGCAGAGGAACAAAAGTAATTGAAATAGAAATAAAACCTGGTGCCAAACAAACTAAGTTTTATGGTTCCAACATCCTCATACTGAGTGAATATCATTATGTCACAGTTGACCTTTGACCTTTTGGACATCTTGAACTCTGACAGACAAACTCTAGGCAGTTCTGTATTGAATCCAAGTGACTGCTTGTGTCAAATTTCATTACAATTCCCTCAAGATGTCAGTGAGATACCACATTCACAAGAGTAAGACCATCCATCTACCCAAAACATTTCACGTCCTGCTGTGGCCGATGAGTCCTTCAAAAATTACTATTCTTTAAAGGAGACATATTCTGCCCCTTTTGCAAAAATTAAAAGGTGTGTCTTAAAGACATGTCTGTGACATGCTTCAGTCAAAATACCCCAAGGATCAAACATCACGGCTCTTTTCATCCTCTCAAAACAGCCCTGTTCAGAACGGCTAGTTTCAGTGTCTGTCCCTTTGAATGCAAGTGAACCGACTGCTTGCCCTGCCCCCTCTACTGGTCTCAGGTAAGGGTGGTATTATGCAAATTTTAAATTTAGTTACATCATTGGAAGACAACTGAGGGAACAGCTCATAAATGTACATGGATTTCAACCTATGGAGCCTGAAAATTACAGATTTATTTGGTCAATTCTCACATTTTGGGGGCCAGAAGACAAGACAAACACCCAAATATTTTCCTGTGAAAAGGCCAAAAAATATACTTAAAAAAGAGAGACATTTCCATAATATGTCGCCTTTAACTATTTTTGTTTTCAAGGTCATTCAGTCTAGTGTTGGTTCCAATGAACAATACCGACCTCAAGTTTAGTCACTTAGCTTCAGGCCTGAGTCTTTAATGTGGCAGTGCCCCAGGAGTGCTCAGTGTTTTCCCTGTTAAAGATGAAGAGGAGAGACCAGGTGCTGTAAACCTAACCTGTACTACACTAATGAATAATGTCCAGCAGCTACATGTGTGTAGGCACCTCCCCCTCTTGTTCTTTGTGGATAAACCTCCTCCCTCCTCTTTTCCAGAGCACAGGGAGGATGTCTGGGGTTACTCTTAAACTGCTTCAGTAACCAGCTTTAATCACCGACTCAGCCATTCCTTTTATAGATCCAGGCCCCCTCTCTGTGCGACGCAGCACTTTCTCTCCATCCCTCCTCCTTCCTCTTGTTTCCATTTCTATTTTTCCACAGCAGCGGATGGTTCAAATTAAAGCGTGAACCTAGCGAGTGCTCGAAGAAAAAAAGGGGGCACAGCTGGGTGTGTTTAATTAACATTACAGGCATGTTGCTTGTACCGCTTTGTATTACTCTTTCTTCCCCCTACATTACAGGCTCAGTGAGCATGACATGACTTATGGCCGTGCTGTTTGGTGGTGTGGGATGAGTTTTTAATTAACCCTGAGAGGATGGGCAAGACTGATACGTCCTGCTTCACTCTGCATGTTGGCCGAGCGGCCCGGCCCGGGGAGGGTCGGCCCTTTCAGATCCCAGCTGCTTCTCATCTGACAAGGCAGCGATGACCAGAACTTCACAGATACAGCTGGGACAGTGACGCAGGCGTGAATGCATAACACAAAAGACCAGTGGAGAGCAGATGTAGCCCTATTTGTTAGGGAAATTAACTGATCCAGAGACAGCTCAGGATTATTCATAAATCTGGTCTGTCAGTGGCTCCCTTCATTCTAACTCTACTTTTACCTCATCCTCCACACTCTTCCTCTCCTCACTCTGCTTCCTCTCACAGCCTGAGCCATTCTGTTCTGTCTAGGGAGTAAACAACAGATTCAACAAAGTGATCAAGTGTTTCTTAAGCTCTACTTGCACCAGCGGACACTTCTGTTTCAACTAGTAAAGTATTTTTAATGGCATTAGACATCCTGAAACACATGTGGATCATGTTTGATTGTTCACTACTGTTGATAGGCTGATTTGACCAAGCATAAGGACAGATATCACATACAACATGGGGGGTTAGCATGAGATTGAAGTCTGTTCATGTACCATAAATCAATGAAAAGCTTTTAAGGATTAGCCTTTTAGGGCAGTGGTTCTCAAAGTGGGGTCCGGGGACCCCCAGGGGTCCTTTAGATGGTTGAGAGGGGTCCTCAACTTTTTCTTGAAATTTTACTTATTCCACTTATTTCCAGAAATATAACTTTTCTTTTTCTCCAGAAATGTCTTTACATTTTTCTAAAACTTCATGCCATTGGCCCTAATTTGAACACACTAAAAAGTAATGTTATTCAGTCTCAGAACAAATAGTTGCTTTCTTTGAAGATTTTGTCCAATGGGGGTCCATGGCCTAATTTGTGTCAGTTTGGGTCCTTGATGTAAATAAATTTGAGAACCAAAGTTTTTGCGCACGTTGCTAATTTTGTCCGGTGCCACGCCACGTGCGAGCCATTTGGTAGGCTGAAGTGCATTGAGGTGGGTGTGGCAGCGCAGCAGGGGGAGGTGGCTACAGAGTCTCTTCCGCTTGGCGCAGTGATAATTCCGTGCCAAAATGCTTCCCCCTTAAAGGTTGGGTCTGGAGTTTTGTGCCCAAAAAATAAATGTTAGACTTATACAAATGAAATCTGTCTTAATCATCACCTATGGCTTCTAGTCCTGTGTGGTAGTGACTATGTCTGCAGCACCCCCTATCCCTGCAACTACAGTATCTGAATCAGCACATGAAGTTATATCGAAGTCCCTTCACATCTGATGTCAGATCAAAGGCGGTTGTAACACGTAATGGAAACTCAACCTGACTAAAATTAACACAGCTGAAACTGTGATGCAAACTAATTTGCCCACTGTGAGTTTGGACCTCCTGGACCAGAAAGTCAGTTTCCTCCTGATGGGAAGTTTGGCCGCCTGGCGTCGCTGTCTCCTCCATCTATGTCAAAATGACAAAATCGCAGTGAATGCATGTGGTCTGACCATGCCCTGGTGGGAGGGATCAACACTGGGGAACAGGCTGTGGTGAGTCTCCTGGTCCCTGTGCTGAGCAGCCGGGGAATGGAAGAGAGACATGCAGTGTGGGGAAAAAAGAAAAACACAGCTAAAAATGTAAAACTGGCAAAAAATAGGAAAATATGAAGACATTATAAACGTCAACTTTGATTTTCTTTAGGCGCCTGTGGCTGTGAATGTTCTATTTTATTTGTCTACAGTAAATTTCTGCTTAATCATGTCGTTTCCTGCGTTTGAGGAGATTATAGAATGAAAGGAGGAACAAATGCATTTATCAAACAGTTCAAGGGAAATCACTTTGAATCTTCCTCCATTTCCATGGCATCATGCTCTACGCATCATAGCTTAAAATTCCTCTAAACATGCTCTGGGAGAACATAAGAACAGTCAGTCACTCTGTCATTCATGGTAAAGCAGAAACTTTCTTAGAGGTTTAGTGGTTTCTTCAGTTGATGTTCTTAAATATTTATTCATTCTTAAATAATCAGTTCGCCATGTTTGTGTATTTTAAATTATACTGTAGGAATTTAAGCTTTATAGCTATCTGCTTCTTGGGGTGTGTGATTGCTTCTTGACTTCTCTGGTCGCAGCAGCAGTTATCTTGACTTGTTCTCATCAGGGGATAAGTCTGCTGGTCTGTTCTTATGCTGTCATAATGTGGCAATTGACCTGAGTACACCTAAATGTAATCAATAAGTATAGATATACTTTATCTGTCCAAGTGCCACAACTCCCACACTCAATCTCCAGGGCCTTATTGAATTCAGCTGTGACCTGAAACCCAGTCAACGTTGTTGCAACATCATTACACATCAAGACTGTTGGGGATTCAATTAGTCGCTTTTATGACAGAGGGCAGAAGCCGGTTTGCAAGGTTGCCCTTGGAGATACATGGATCAATCGACCGTATGAAAAAATATAGCGCGATGATTTCAGAATGAGAGTGATGTAATGTCATGATGTTATGTACTTCTGTCAGGGGTGGGTGTGGAATAAAAACACTCAGGGAACTAAAAATTGTAAGATTAGATGGTGGGTGTAGAGGGGCGGGGCTCTGGACATGATTGAAATCATTGTGACATCACAAAGTTACAGAAGTTCTGAGGGCTCATTTTAAGGTTCAGTTCCTACAGACAGGTCTGCTTTAAAATAATAATAATAATACATTTTTTATATATTTTATGTATCAATATAAATATGAGACCTCCGATCGTTGCTTCCTGGAAACAAGTCTCTTTAGTAATCTTTAATTGCTGTTTGGACCATGTATTTTACATTAAAGAAAAAGCACAAGTTCACACAAGTTAACTTTTTTTAAGACCGCACACATCTTCTGTGGTGACAAAGTCTACACACTTGAAGTCACACCAATCACAAAAGCAAAATAAAAAAGGGGATTAAAAATGCAAGGCTATGGTAAGTGAATAAATGAGAAGCAGAGTTCAAATGTGTTTTGGAGATGCTATCTAAGACCTAAAGACAGATGAAATGACTGCTACTCTGAGAGGCAGTGACTCAAATCAACAGAGGCTTATCTGAGATTTACCAATTAAAGTTATCAGTTATGGAGGCACCAGGGTTTAAGTGAAGTTGACTGGAAGTTTTTTTTTTTTTTTTTTGAGGAATACTTGCACACAACCTTTGAGAGTCTCCTTATGTGACAGAGGTCATCTGAGTAAACAGAATCAAGATGAAGCAGAGGTGGTCCCCTGCTGCGGTGGGCCAGCAGCTCTAAGATTAATCATTATGTTATTATGACAATGACTGTTTTAAATTATTGACGTATGTTTGACGTTTTAATAGTATCCAAAAACAGTCACAGTGTGTGACAGTGTGTTTACATGCACAGCTAAGCGTGTCGTCAGAATTCTGTCCAGTTTACATGCAGCAGTGAGAATAATTGACAGTGTCGGCCTCCTCAACACTAGGTGGCGATAAGCATCATTTCAGCGGGTTAATCCAGATCCCGTTTCCAGCCCAGTTTTCTGTCACCTAGTAAATAATTGGAGAGAAATAGAGTTCCCATCAGTACTTTTTTTTTGTTTTTTGTTCGGGCCAGCTTCTACACTACACTTTGGGCTGTCTCTACTGTTCTGAAGCATGCACACATGCATTATCCAGTTTCAGTCAGATTAATGCAAAAGAAAAATGGTCTCCAAACACATTATCTGAGTGTTTTAGTCAAATTTGTCCGGACTAACATGTTTACATGCACTTCAGTTGTGCAGTTATAGTCGGATTAAGGCCATGATTATTTTTTTTCCTAACTGTCATGTAAGTGAGTGACCTCATGATGTAGATACATTGACTCAATGTGTTCAAACCTAATTTCTAGCTGGGACATTAACACATTTGTCAAGGTATATCGTTGGTAGTGATGACTTTGAAATTTGCTGCTTTGATTCTAGTTTGCTTGACGTGCAGATTAGATTAGATCTTAGATTTTTTGGGAACTTAAATAGCTGAGCAGAGTTTCAGCTGTCAACTCATCTGTCCGTGTGAGGGTGTCCTGGTGATGAGTCGTGGTGGTTAAGGTGATATTTATCCAAGTTGTGCTTTGCAGACCAGAATGGGATGTGACCCAGTCATCCCACGCTGTTTGGCCCTGACTGCAAAGGGGCGTTAAAGGGTCAGTGGTAACAGGATGAGGTGTTCTGGTTAAGTAGCCATGCGGGAGATGAGGGTTTCTTATCTTGAACTTTCATGTTTGGAGTTTGTGGACCTCAGCAATGTGTTGTTGGTCTGTGGGTTTTGATGGGTGTGTTCTGTACAAGTGTCTGATCTTAAAAACTTGAGCACCCTTTCCTATAATGTCTATCAATTATAACCAATATACTGTTGACATACATACTTACATAACATCTTATTCCATATTTTTGTGAATGTATTTGGGTTCAGGCCACATCACTCAAGTGACATATCTTCTCATATTACATTTCTATAAGGATACACTAGTTTGAATAATATATATTTTGCCTTTATACACCACATAAACCAATATCTAGCTTGTAAAGTGATATAATCTAGAATTTACAGGGACATTGGGAAACATGCAGAAGTAACAGCCAATTAGATGAGAGGCAGACACTAATAAATAGGCTCATGGCCAGCTCTTGAACAGACCACAGGCTGCCCCCTCTATCAGTGTGACCTGTTGTATAGTGGTTAAACCTGTGCTTTTATTAAGTGTTTACACTCATTATTATAAACAAATTGAAAGTTTTGCATGCTGTAGAGGCTGCCAACACCCATGAGGCACTGTCATTTGTAAATTATCAATTTAGCAACATTGCCAGAACTTTTTTATTGTAGGTGGAGAAGCTGAGGAGATGGGTGATGGTTAAGTAGTGTCACCGTATGTAAAACATGGCCAATTATCAGTGCTACCTCACAGCCAATTTGTACAGTAACAGTGCTGTTTGTTAACAGGCAGGGCAGTGACTGCTGTTTATTTCAATATTAGTTTTACTCATAATTATTACCTGACTTGTTATCATTGAATTAGATTTTAAATCTGTGTCTGTGCCTCTGCTACTGTTACCGTCGATCCTACTTTGCTAACCGCTAAATGACACTGTTTTGGATGTTTTTAGGTTTTGTCAGGATGTTTCACTGCCTGTGTTTTTAACCTTAATAAATATGTGATACGGCATTCCTCTGGAGCTTAGTTTTTATTATTCAGAAGCGCATCCGGCAAGTAAAGTGTTTCCCTTGCTTAGCCTCCTGGCGACCAATTGTTCCATCCATAGTTGCCTAACAGGGATAGTTCAACATTTTGGCAAATTGGCCCATTGCCATAGTCCCTATAGTTTAAGCAGTAGGTTTGTTACATTTAATTGTCATTGCAAGCTATTTTTAGAAGAGCTGAAAGTTGCTACCGTTCCGTTATTATCTCATAGCGTGGTGAATGTGCAGGTCACAACATGTCCACCAGATCGTTTTGGAGTTGTTGGATTGTGTATTTTACGAGTTTGATGAGGAAAACCAAGAAATCCCATTAGCCTCAATAGCGTAGCTCTAAGCAGCTTACAGCTCTGCTCCACCATTTGTTTGTTTGTTTATTTCACATATCAAAAGTTAAAAAGAATACAACATATAAAATCCAAGACAATGTGAAGGGGAAATGCCAAAAAACCCTCGAGGGGCTTGTAGGGTGGCATTCTCCTATAGTTCTAAGATAATGAGCATACATTTGTGAGGTACAAAAACCGTTGATACATACAAACATGGTTTAACATGATTTAACATTGTACAATGCAATGCAAAAGCTTGATAAACATATAACAAAAAGTACAAGGTTATCCCAGTTTAGATAGGCAGACCATATGGGAAGTATTGACTGGATGTGTGAGAGATAGGTGAGGATGTGTCTCTGAATCATGCGTCCTGGCTGCATTGCATGAGGCACGCAGGCGATCATTACCAAACAAGTAGGCTGATTATATTTCTATTTTAATTTGTAACGTGTAACGAGGTGGCAAACGTAAATGTAACGGAGTAAAAGTACATATTTTTTCTTTTAAATGTAACGAAGTAAAAGTAAAAGTTCTGATTAAAAAAACTACTCCAGTAAAGTACAAATCCCCCAAAAAACTACTGGTAACGAAGTACATCTACTTCGTTATGGGAAGTATTGACTGGAAATCATGCCCTGGCTGCACAATGGAAAACCATGCGATGCATCCAGGTTGTTTCCGGGCCTGATGGGGATTTTGTTCGTCATGGCACAAGTTCAGTGGTATGGTGTTTAATTGTGGGGGGTTGAGCTTCCTCCTCCACCCTTATCACTGGATAGATTGTTAAAAACAACTGTGTACTTCCACCTCACAAACACCATGAGGCCCTCTCTGATCGGGCTTGATGTGTTTCATTTTACTTTGCTGGTGCAGGTTTTTGCTCTCCCACTAGGACCCTTCCCTCCTTTCTTGTAGGTAGGCTGGATTCTGAACTGATCATAGTGATGTGTTTCCTTTGTGTTGTCAAATGCAGCATCCTCCCCTGAATAATTACATCACATGTCCCCTTTTGTCATGACAATGGCTGGAAACAGCAGTGACAGTACCAGAGGAATTGTAGAGCTGCCCAACTTCATTGTCAAGGACTTGATTCATTTCATTTGTGCACGACTGGAGACCATGATGACATGAATAAATCCTGTCAAATAACTTTCACTGCCACCACCATTTCATTGTGTTTTACATCCACACATTCCATCAAAACACTTCACTTTGCCACTTTTGCAGAAACTGAGCTTTCAGCTTTTGCTTAACAGCTCCTCTCAGTTAACCTTGTTACACTTCAGTGCAACCCACAAGTAAGCACAACCACAGCCACCCAGTATTTACTTAACCTGCATAGATATGGCAACACATAACAGCCATATTATACAAGCTGAGCAAACAAGTCAGTATCCTCTCCCATCTCCCCACGAGTTGCATTAGCTTTTAGGGTTTACTTAAGGAATTTGAATAAACCTGGTGTGGTATCTCATTCAATATTTACATGAAATTAAAGATTTCTGCCTTCACAGAAAAGGTCAACATTTATATGTTTACAGCTCTCCGTTTTACAGTAACAAACCATTATCAATCATAATGGCACCAAGATATTTAAAATCATAATCAATCTATTTTTTATTCATTTATTTTAGTCAATATCAGCGTCCCTGCACTATTAAGCTTTAGTCTCCATCTTACATAAATCACACATGCGGTCTAATGCTTTCTGTAGCCCACTGTTTTTGTTGTTGTTGACAAAATAATTGTATCATTCTCATGCACCAGCACCATATGCTGGGTGTAACTATCTATTACAGTGTCATCAAATTTAATAGGCTTACAGCCACTCTGTAGCAGATCGCCCTCAAGGTCATTGATAAATAATTCAAAACAACAATAGTGATAAATTTTCACCCTGCTAGGCTAACAAAAACTCTGATTTAAATATTAAAAAACACAGATTATTTGATATTGTTATACACGTTCATCACTGCAGCTTAGAATTTACCCTTAATAGCCATCATAAACACTTTATATGCCCCACTGTGATTAATGAAACAATGGAGGAACAATATGCACATGTGGAGTTTCAATAGAAATATATGATTAGTTGTGGAGTAAAAATCTTGCCCGAGTTTCCGTCGGGCCAGAACTTATTGCACCTGCTTCCAGTACATTAGTGAACAGTTTACCCAGACAGACCAGGAGAGTAATGCCTCTGTAATTAATAGTGGTGTCACCTTTCCATGCTAATTTGAACAATTAAACCAACTGCCCAGTCTTTAGGGTATTCTTCCCACTTATAGGTTTTTGCTACATGGTTTTTGGAGAAGAATAACTGGAGAAAAATAATGTAAATGCTCTCCTAGGTGAACGCGTTAAGTCTGTGTTCACCTGGTGTTTAGTTCAGTTGGTTTAGATTATTTCAATCTTTGGTTTGACACAGCACCTCATTGTGCATCAGAAAATACAACTAAAAATACAATAGTATACGGTCTGTTACCGCTGTATTCAGACGATGCTCGAGATCTTCACCAGAACACAGTTAAATTTACAGGAAACACTGCATTGTCATTTATGTACAGTATGAAGAGCTTCGGGCCCAGTACTGAGCCTTGTGGAACACCACGTGACCCTCCTTGTTTCGGGCTGTTCATTATTTACTTTTTTTTATTTATTCATTATTTATTTATTATTTTATTATCCATGGGTTTGCAACCCCTTTGATACCATATCTATCTAGCCTCTTTGATAATAAAGTGTGATCAACAGTATCAAAAGCCTTCTTTATTTTTAGTATCTGTGGATATATTATCAATAAGTTCCATAACTGCCATTGTAGTTGAATGACTTGATTTTCTATAAAATCGTCTGTGTGAAGAGTGTTGAATGTGTTTTGAAGTCACAGAAGTTGTACTTATTACATTTCTGAAGATTGGAATGACCTTTGTTGTTTTTTTCATTTAATCAGGAAATATGTGGGGCATGAACCTTGTTGTTTGAGGAGCAGTGTCAGGACCATTCTGTGCCCCAGGCTTCAGAGCTGCAGTGTGGCTATGTTGGCAGTGCTGTGGAGATCCTGATCCTGACCTGCCTCGATCCTCCCTCCCATACTCCCACTGTGTAGGCTTGACTGTGCTTCTTCTTGGGGCTGTGCTGCTGGCTGCTCATAATGTACATCTTGAAGCAGGTAAAAAGATTCAATATGTATAAAATGTGTGGTAGTGCTACACAAACACACATACCGAATAGGAAGTTAGTGCTGTCTTCCCACTCCCTTTAGCACAATAAGGCCTATCTGTCATGTTTTAGTACACATCCTGTAACTTCCAAAATAAAGCCTTTTTAGTGTTTAGGTTTTTCAGTGGACGGAAAAGAGCTGGTAACGTTTAATAATGGGCATCAAAAAAACAATAAATCGCGATGATTAACATGATTTGTTTGTATGCTGTCCAGTTGAGTCAGTTAACGCAGTGTGAATCGAATTTGAAGCAACTTCAAAAAATTTCAATAAATGCTAAATATATGTATAGTTTTTGAGATAAATAAATCAACATAAAAATAAACATCATCAAAAATCCAAACAGCATTGGCATATTAATGCTGGGTTTAAGTTTAAATATTTCATCTTAAATGTACTTCAGTCAACAGCTCCAGATGTCTGCTTGGCCTATATGAATGTAGAATCCGTACAGTACCAGCACAAGGAAACACCAAGCTCAGAACAGCATGGACTTTATTTATTATTCGGATCCCTGTAAACTTCTGCTACAGCATTTGCTGGGGTTTATTCATCACAAACAGCATGTATGCAACAAACAAGCACTGACTGACAGTATAAAAATCCAAACGCGCAACATTTTAGATTCATTTAAGCAAAACATGTACAGAATGTGCTGAATATTAAAGCTAGCAGACACCTCAGCAGATGGCTCCTAGAGTGGTCCAACTTCATCAGTCTCTATTTGACTCATTTAACAGGGTCAAATCTCAAGAGGGTGATGACCTCAAAAATAGCTTCGGCCTTGCGAACCCAATATCTGTGTAATAACTTCAATTAATTTCTTCAGATTTGGTACAAACCTCCACTTTGACTCAAGGGTGAACCGATTAAATTTAAGTGGTCAGAAGTCAAAACAGACAACTCAAGACTTAAAACAGAAATTAAATATTTTATGTGACTGAATAAACAGGGTTGTAATATAAAGAGCATTTATCTATTGAATTTTTACTGTAGTATTCTATATAAAGTATGTTTATTTAACCATTGTTGCAAATGCTATTAAATGCTACATGTGATAAATGCAACACAATTCACGGGCATCTGGTAATTACACACTACTATAGTTTTACATCATTTCTGGGCTCAAGTAAACAAACTGGGAAATTTGATTTTCTAAATCAACATAGCCGTTGCATAATCTACTCATTTTCAAATTTGCTACTCAGTTATTCAGAAATGATGTCCATCCCTAGTTATACACTATAGGTGTTTGCCTCTGAATTATATTATGGGTTAAGGTGTTTCAAGTATACTATATAATGTTAAAAGTCAACTTGTCAGACTTTGCTGCACAGGGAAGACAGTCTTGCTGCCCTTTTTTGTGAGACCTTTTTTATACTGTTTTTTTTTTTTTTAGCTGTGCAGGGACTGGATTAGTAGCAGACTGGGAGTCTACAGCTCAAAGATCGCATGATGTACTGAACAGAAGCAGCAGCAGTGAGGGTGTAAGTCTGAGGTGAAACTAAACCGGTGTCACACATTTCAACGTTTTACTAATAAGAGATTAAGTTCAGTAATAACACAATTAAACAACAGGTCCAGTGTATCCAGTCCACTGTAGTTCATATAACCACAGCAGAGTGCTGGCTTTAACAGCATCAGTAGTGATCTGACAGGACAGAGGGAGCTGTGGAGGTTATCTTTAGCATAGCTGCTGTTTCCTGTGATTGAGATGCAGGACATCACTCGTGGCCCCTCAGTGACTCATTCTTCTCACTTGGCCAAGAAGAGACCATCAGAGAGGGATTTATCTCCACCAAGTAGCTTTATTTTATTTATTTATTTGTTCCAGCAGCCTGCTAATGCACATTATGTACACTCATCTGAGAGAAGCCTCCAAGAGGTAGCTTTTTAATCTTTCCCCAGGACAAGCTCGAATTGCTTTGACCCCTCTTTGTCAATGATGAAGTATTCTCTCAATCCATTTCTGCAGGCTTTTTCCGGGGGAGCCATGGCAACAACAACAAAAAAATGACTTCATTAATCAAAGATATTTACCATCTAAACAGCATTTGGCGGCAGAAAACAAAGCATCTCCTCTAAGCTGGCCCATATTTAGCAGCACAGCTGCTTGGATGAGGCAGGTTATTTAGAAGAAACAACAGGTCCCTTGGGGGAAAGCAACCATAATGGTGTGGAGTGGGAGGTATACATGTATATTTATATATATATATATACACATGCACTCACAACTTTGTGCCATTATGGGATGCCTGTAACGATAGGATGACAGCGAATTACAATAAATCTTCAACATAGAAAAAAAGAGAGGGGGCAGGAAAATATATGCAAGCATCAGCATCAGTGTTTGGGCCACAGTGTGATTGATTTCTCTGTCCATCCCTGTTGGCTCTGCCAGAGAGAAATCACCGCGATAGACAGGCCGAAGACACTTCATCCCTGGAGAAAAACACTGCGAGGGATGGACACTGTTTATGCATGCACTTCACAGGCATGGCATGCTACCACTTTAAAAAGTGAAGGAGCGTCCTTGTACCGAGTACAGGCCGTGTGGCTTTTCTCGAAGAAGAAAAAAAAAGAATAAACAGCTCATTCCACATTTTGGAGAAGTTGAGAAAGCTAGGTCACCCCTGCTCTTAAAGGGACATCCTCGTCGCCATTGTTGTGTTCCTAGGGGTGTGGGTTCCGATGGTGACTCCGAGCCATATAGTTGATTTTTAGTTCTTCTTTTATTTACAACTCACAGACATCTCTCAATCACAAAACACCGGTAACTTCTCCGATAATTAAATTAATACATATAATAATAAATATTATATTTTCATACACCACATCAACATTTTGGTAAACTGGCCCATTGCCATAATCCCGAAGCAACACTGTCTTGTAACGTTCCATTATTATCTCATAGCATTTTTTGGAGTTGTTGGATTGTGTATTTGATGAGTCATTCCAAAAATAGCTTGCACCGACAATTAACGAGTCTACTCCTAAAACTATAGGGATTATGGCGATGGGCCAATTTGCCAAAATGTTGAACTATCCTTTTAAGTCGTGTGTTAGGGACAATAATAAGTAATTGGTCAGCAGACCATAGTGTTTTCCAAGCCAAGAGTCTGACAGTGACTCAAGTCATGGTTTGAATTCTGAATGCTGTTTTTTTTGTCAATTTTTGACCCCGGAAGAAATAAACCTGTTCACAGCCTGGTAGAAAAAAGTAGTCCTGGTACTTTACTTTATTTCTCTAAATGACAACTGCACAGTTTTTTTTTTCTCTACATAAATCACCTGTTTATTTATTTATTTTTTTTAGGGCCTGGTCTTTTTGAATGGCAGGTGGATGAGTGTAAGCCTGCTGCAAACCAACATGCACTGAAGTCTCTCTCGCATGCCTCTTTGCTCACATTTGGATTAGCTGGGAGCGAAGTGGAGTCAGACACATGTTGGCAGTGGAGCAGCTCACTCTGACAGCTACTAGAGACATCACACAGGCTTCGGCTGTCCTTACAGTCCTATGCTGTGGATGTGACCTACATAGCAGTTTATAGTGACCCATAGCTATGCTCTATTGATAGCCCACCTGTAGGGGGCGTTGCAACTGCAACATGTATCGAGGTTGAGATCGAGGGACAGGTGACGTGTTGGTGTCACCCTTTTTGATTTCCTCGGTGGTCAGACTGCATAATTTATTAATCAGTTAGTATACGGTGCATTCAGGATCACTCTTTTTTTAAAAGTAAAAACTGAAGCATCACATGGACATAAGTATTCAGAGCATTTCCTCAGTGCTTAGTTGAGGCACCTCAGCAAGCGATTACAGCCCAGACTTTTACTTGGGTGTGACACGACAAGCTCTGTGCACCTGGATTTGGGGATTTTCTCCCATTCTTGTCTGCAGATTCTCTCCAGCTCTTTCAGGCTGGATGGGGACCGCCAGTGGACACATATTTCCAGGTCTCTCCAGAGATGGTCAATTAGGTTCAAGTCAGGGCTCTGGTCAGGACACCACAGAGTTGTCCTTAAATTACACCTGCATTTTTTTCCCTGTATAAGACACGTACAGCCTATGTGATAAGTACAATAAAAGTCACTGTATGATTATGACCTTCATAAAGAGTTACTGTATATCAAGAAAGTAAAAGCTAAACTATAAAGATGAATCAAATTTGACTGATTGTATCTCTACAACCAGCAGCTGGTGTAGTTTTCTCCGGGGGGGCTATACCAAACTTTAACTTTGAAATAAAACTTGGCTATAGGACCCATTCTAAATGTTTCATTGGAGCTTGGAACAACTTCGACTCTTGAGTTGCGTGCTTTCCAGTTTAAAAACCAACACCAAAGTTTGAAAAATGTATGATCAATAAAATGAAATGAAAGTAGAATGTTATACTAGCGCTGAGGAAAGGCTCTAATTCATGGTGCATTCAAGATGAAGTACGGAGTAGGCTACATCTTGAATGCACCATGAATGAGCTGCATTTACTGTAGCTTTGGGCACAAATTATAACCAGAGTCTATGGGCAACAATTTCTAAACCCCAAGTAGGAAACATGTGACCAATCTGTAACGTCAGTAGAACATGTTTAATGCAGGTGATCAATTTAACTCGCTCATCTAAATACTTTTCGGAGTATTTCTATTTTATTTTTTAAAGACTAAAGACAAATACTTTGTTCATCACTAGTCACCAGTGTTAGATGATAAGATGGAATGTATTTGTTGGCAATTAAATGCAAAGCCAATGGTGGAAAGTGGCTATTGTTGGAAATTAGCAAACATTAGCCAGCACACTTGTCTAGCTAGCATTAATTCGCTGAACTGTAAAAGTTATAAACAAGTTAACATCAGTGTTTCCCTGTAGACTTTTGGCACAGTGTCATTGAGAAACACTGAGAGTAGGAAATTAAAGTGTATTAAAGAAGGCAGAGAATAAGCTTATGTTGCCTTTACTGGACTTCCTCAATTAGCTTGTGCTCATAATTCACACCCTATGGAGATGAATCATGCGGCGTGCAGATTGGACAGCTGGCTTGGATGTAGGCTGGAAGCTAACAGGCCCCATGCTAACTGGTTAGGGAGACTGGCTGGGAGTGTTTAAAGTTTTTAAAATCAAGAGCTAATCAGGTAGGATGAGTCATCTGCTGAAGGCTCAGAGGCCTAGCAGCAGTATAAACACATGCCTCTTTATACTGCTACTTGTCTGTCTTCATTCACAAAACCAGTGCTTGACACATTGACAGACAGATGCAGTGAGGTAACTTTTAATAACAAATGCCAGGCTTACAGATGGATGGATGAGCAGTCACAGACAGGAACAGGAAACAGGAGTTTTTTGTTTGTTTTTTACATCAGGAATATGAGGAATTCAAACTGAAATAGCTAAACTAAGTTAAATTTTTCATAATACGGATGGATGGATGGATGGATGGAAAGAATTACAAAAATCCCTGACCTTTTAGAAACTTTCAATTCACAAACTCACTACACTACATCTGCTAAAACACCTCAACCATTGATTTGTTTTTGTACTTCACCTCTGGCATAGGCTATTTACGGTTTGACTCAAACTTGGATTCACTTGGTACAAATATATAAAGAAATGCTTAATGTGTTTTGTTCTGTTTGGTTTTGTTTTCCAATTTCAGTAATTTCAGGCACAAACATCATGAGATGATTCTGCCTGTTCTGCTGTGGCTGCGCATCCTGCTGCCACTGAGGGTCACACTGGTCGGTGTGGGGTGTGTTTTTGCTGTTTGGTGGCTTGTTAAACTAAACCACTGCTTCTTTGTCCATGTCTATCTATCTATCTATCTATCTATCTATCTATCTATCTATCTATCTATCTATCTATCTATCTATCTATCTATCTATCTATCTATCTATCTATCTATCTATCTATCTATCTATCTATCTATCTATCTATCTATCTATCTATCTATAAATATGTACATACATACATACATACATACATATATGTTGTATGTGTGGTTATTTATAGTACTCCGGTACTCCATCCACCGTTTAATTGCCCCTCAGGGATCAAGAAATCAATCAATCAATCAATCAATCAATCAATCAATCAATCAATCAATCAATCAATCAATCAATCAATCAATCAATCAATCAATCAATCAATCAACCAATCAATCAAGCAATCAAGCAATCAATCAATCAATCAATCAATCAATCAAGATGGTTCATTTGTCAGCAACATTTTTTAAACCATGGACTATAGTTTATAGAGACAAACAATCTATTAGCTTAACCTGCTCTTATCCTATCTGTGCTCTGTGAAAGACACCCGATAAATACATAAATTCTATTTATTTTGTATTGATCTAATGATTTGATTAAGTTCTCATTGGCCTTTTTTTTATTGCACTTACATCAATGTCCAAGCTGTCAACTCCAGTAATCTTCAGTCATCTTTACTTCACCTGAATGACTGTCCACTGCAGCCTCTGCTCTAACTGTACACCCCTATGTGTGTGTATGTGTGGACACAGAGAAGCAGTGTGACCATGTAATAAATGATGAATAGAAATGATGAATAGAAGCAGTTAGTATTGACTGGTTGCATGGTGATTAACTGTGGCATCTCTAAACAGCCCATTATCAAGCTATTGTTGTATTTTAGTAGAAATATCACAGCCTGGTGCCGGTCCACAGCCTCAGGGTTCGGGGAGCTCTCTGCTACTTTAGCTACAATGTAATCTTAAATGATAAATCAAGGATAACAGAAGAGCTGCAGCACTGGTAGAGCTACTCATTTATTAAATGTCGATATTGGATGAAAAAAAAAGTTGATTGTTTTTATTGTTCGGTCTGTTTCCCTATAGTATAGTTTTTATTAAAATGTGAATACATATCTTCTGTGTTCATAAACTACATGGTTGACAGAATTACAAACTTGTTTTGGAGGAGTGTGCCCACCAGAGCTGACACTCTCTGAACCCCTTGACCCCAACTAATGCATCGGAGTTGTTAGACACACTATGAAAGCTGGACTGTAAGACATTGTAAATTACCAACTAACTTTTCTTGACCCAGGTGACCCGCACGACTGCAGACGTTTTAGTTCACAGCACAAACACCACGACTGAAATTTCATTAAGGCAAAGAAAGAAGAAAATAGACCAAGACAAAGGAGAAAAAAAGCAATGCAATCTTGACGAGAAGCACAAAATCATTTTCTGCCATGCAGTTCCACATACCCCCCCCCAACGAGTGACACAGCACAGCTCAGTAACACAGAACAATTTGTTTTATACACGCTCATATAAGTCTGTAGCTTCCTGTTTTCACAGCTGAATAGGGGTGGTGTGGCAAGCCGCAATGTGTCGGAGGCAGCCATGTCATTCAAGAACAAACAAACACGAGTAATGAAAGCCAAAATGACAGCGAAGCAGCGACGCTATCCTGGAGCCAAAAGGGAAAATGACACCAGTGCTGGTGCCCTCATGCTGTGACACATGTTGTGTCACTGGCTGTGAAATTATTTCATCCCTCTGTTTTTTGCCCGAGGAAGACAGGCGACCCGAGTGGAGGACTGAACTCCTTTGAAGACTGAGAGCTGTGATTTAGTGGTGAACTTTAAAAGGAGAGCTGCTTTTGTAGGCACTGGGCACTGGTCATAATAAGGAGGATATGAGGGAGCACTGGAGGGAGGATATGGGGGGAGCAGAGGCCACTGTCTGGGCGCTGGCCCCTCCGTGCTCCCTGTTATTTGAGACAGTAGGAATGCTGTGAAATAGCCTATCTCATTACAGCTAAGCCCCCTGTGGAACAGGTACACTCCCGATAGACACTGGAGATAAAAAGCTGTCTCTCCCATAATTCACTGCCTGACTGAGCCGGGGAACCAGAGAAAATCACATCTGTTCTCTCAGAGTTTAGACTTTAGAGAACACGGGACGTTACGTCACAAACGTGGTTCTGAATCAGCTTTGAATAAACGATCGATACGAAACAATAGGTGAAATCAAATGTTGAGTTTGATGACTGTAAATTATAGACTTGAATTTCATTTCACCAATTGGATTGTAAAAACCTGTTTTGAAGAGATTACAGTCTGTTTCTATTTTCTGCAAGTTCTTGTGAAAGTACAAAACCTATCAAAGCCCACGATCGCCTGTTTGAGCAGTTTCTACGCTGCTTCATTCATTCTGAAAATGTAAACGCGAAGCGGCCTGATCCGCGGGTGTTGAAGCTCGGACCTGACGCAGCCAGACTCACGAGCATTAATTCTTGGCCGACCAAAAAAAGGAAGCCCGTGGTCCGACCCAAACCGAGTTATTTGTAAATGTTTTAGAGGTTTAATTGTGTCGATTAAACTTCTAAATGAATGTGTGCTCTGGGTCTGGATTCCTTCTTAAAGGGATAGTTCAACATCTTGGCAAATTGAACTGTCCCTTTAAACAGTAAGAACATAATGATTTGACACTGTTTTCCGTCTTTGCCGAGCACAAGATTTCACTCTATTCCATTTACACTCAAAATCTTGCGTGATCTTCTCTACTCTCACGGGATTTCGCTACCATATTTCACAGGTACACTCTGTCAGTGTAGTAACGCTGCATGCTGCCATCTAGTCATCATAACCAATAGATATAACTCTAATCAATTTGGAACACAGTGCTTATTGCACCAGGTCCATGTTTGGAAAATATTACACACATGAAGAGAAACCTCATCATGTTATTGTAACCAAATTTACTGTCTTACCTCACACAGTGTGAGCATGGAGGTAAGCTACAGTACCTATAGTGTAAATCCAGACTCTTTATAAATGGTAAAACATTATAACATCATATTTCAAAAACAATGCTGCAAATCAAAGCCTATGTTACCTTGGTGAAGTTGAAAAGCAATAACATGAAGTCGCAGCTACAGATCAGCAGAAATGAGCTGACTCAAACACACACTGTTATGGATGCGTGTGTATTCTCCAAGCTAAATAAATGAAGAACGATGTAAGAGTGAACATCTGGTGCAGTGTTTGTGAGCCAGTTGTTTCCTGGTGAATTCAATGTTAATAACATGGTTAATACCGATCCTCTCCTTCGCAAGGAGAGACAACGCGGCCTGAGTGTTCTGACCATGGCATCTGCACTCGATCAATAAGACCAAAGTGACCATTAGCTTCAGTAGCAGCAGATACCCTCCTCCCCCACTGAAGCATGAATGTGGGGCATGTGACAAGAGTCAACCTTGTTACAGCAATGACGGATCTGCACCACCTCCACCTGTGGTACCTCAGCTAGAAGATCATCATGGAAAGATTCATCTTTACTTTGATCCACAACTGTATTGCATCCATGAAAAATGTTCTTATGTAATGCATGTTTTACATATCTTTTTATTAACCAACTTGTTTTCAAATACAATAAAAATACAGTTTTCATCAAAGTGTTTATGGCCTGCGGTATTGATGGTACAACATTTAACAGCAAAATGCACAAAATCATAATTGTTCATGAACACACTGATGGTTTTGGCACAATTTGTAATTGGCTTCAGTAAGGACCACATAGTAGAAATATTTATCAGATGGTCATTAACAATCAAGGGAAATAAAAGATAATAGAGTTAGTGCTTAGCATGTGTTTTTAATATACTTCTACAAATATCATAAAGCACTAATAAAGTCTTCATTTTAGTGACAATGAAAACACTAATTAAGCAAACTGTCTCATTAGATGAATCACAATGTGTATCGTGAATCAAGAAAGGAAATTAAAAACAGGCACCATGTCTGTACATGCTGTCACTACTGTTTAATCATGGTAGAGTTATTTAAAATTCCATGTAGCAAAACCATGATCACAAATGATAATAACTGTATTTATGTATTTAAGCTAATTTACATGAGCATTCTGGAAGAAAAATTAAAAAAAGGATATGCAATTCTTTTTTTTTTCAACTCTCTGGTTTGGAGTTACATTATGGGTGGCATGTTCCAGCTGTTACCTTTCCATTATTTGTAAATGGGGACTGAACTGGAGCTAGATTACTGGCATCAACAATACAACTCATTTTAAAACTAAGGATGTCCATCCAGTGTCTCTGCACTGAAAAAAGTGAAACTACTGTGTCATTCCTTTAAAGTGTATTTTTAAATTGGTCTAATGAAAAATTATGGTTTCCTGTTAAAACCTGATTTTTTCAGTTCGCTTCAAAACAAATATCACTCCCTGTGGACTAAATTAAAAGAAACGCTTCAAGTTAATTGTTTTTTTCACGTTAAACCAGAGATTTTCATGTCACGTGACTATGTGACGTCAGACCAGAGCGCTCTTTTCAAAGTTGAAATCCGCCATTGTTGTTTCCTCGCATCAACTGCTGACTTCGGGTGTGTGGACCGTCAGTCCTATCTGGAAACTCTTTTAAACAAGGTAAGAATTCAAAATTATACCGTTTTAATGCAACATGGGCTTAAATGCATAGTGGCAGAATGGACAACTGACATTATCATCAAAGCCAGATTGGTATTCTGTGCACTATCGCTGGCGCTATAAACCGGTCGTTAACAACAACGTGTCCGTTGCCTCTGTTTATTGTGCAACGCTAATGTTGCCAACGTTGTTGTACAGTGGCATTATGAAAGAATACGTAAATTATTGTGATTTGGCTTGAATACGGTAACGTAAAAACGGGAGCGGGTCGGCCGGTTTCCCCCCCGCCCCCACCCGCCGGCAGGTCTCCGTCACACAGACACGCAGACACACGGCGCTGCAGCAGTGTGAGGGGAAGACGGTGAAACTCCGCGGTGAGTTAGGGGGATGTTGAGTTACTGTGGATGTGTGTAAGAAGCAGGTAGTTGCAGGACGCGGTGTTTGGCACTTCTTAATTATTGCCGACCTGGGGCAGACTGAAAATAGTTACTCTACCAGTTAATACCACATGTCGTTTTTGTTTACCCTCCGTCAGGGCTGTTTGAATGAACCAAGGCAGGGAGCTCACGTGGGACTATCTCACAGAATTGGCTGTTTGAGTGTCACTCAGTTGTCAAAGGATGTGATTGGCAGTTTATGAGCAGGCATATTATTTTGAAGCAATATTTTTCATAAAATAAAATACCATGCAGAGTAATTGTATATAAATGGCAGACAATTAATGTTTTATTCATTTAGTGCAACCCAGTAATAAAGATCCATTCTCTCATCTCAGTATAATCCACTATAGTACAATACCAGAATGTATAAGGTCTATTGGACTCTGCAGTGACAGTCATGGATAATGCTATTTGTCCCAACAAAAACTAAATGTGAAATCTTCAAATTCTGTTTACAGGTTTGCTCCTGAAAAGGTCACAGATGGTACGTTTGTTTTATTTCATTAATTGCAACCAGATATAATCTAAAATTTATCAGAAAATAACAATAAAATTTATGATTCATTCAAATAATTTCATGCAGTTTTAAATAATGTTAAAAGTAGGCTTGACATACACTACACTTACTCCAGCTTTTGAACTATTGCAGTGTCTGCAGATTTGTTGGGGTGCAAGAACCGACCGATCCCTACCCTCTGCCTTACTACATCGATGGGCGACAGCGTATCATCTCTCCGAAGAGATGCATAAGGTTGTATATTAATGTGTGTACACTAGGAAATTGAAAACCTTTTCAAAAGTAGCTTTATCAGTCAATTTAAATGTGAGAAGAGAAAGACAACACACAGTTTGCCAAGAATTTTCACCAGAAATGTGAATATGAGTGAATCTATGCTATGGCCAATTACGTACTACAACTAACACTGTTGTATTCATGTTTTTACTACTGTAGATACTTTATGATGGACTGACATGGCGGAGAGAAGACCAGCTGAGCTGCGGGTTAGCTGCTGAACTTGAAGATTTGGTGACTATCAAGATGATCTCACAAAGTGATGATAGCCAAACCATCCCAAGAGTTCAGCATGTCTGATGCCCTTCAGCTATGTTTGGCATCTTCTACGGTCACCAGGAGTGGAAGAAGTGAAAGACTTATGGCCTGCATTGGTCACAATGGATAAAGTAAGTAATTTCAGGTCACAAAAATGTCATGAAACAGATCTTTTACACCACAGAGTTTTAATGTGAAATGTAATGTAAATGTAATCATCAAATGTAAAAACATTTGATTGTGATATATTTTGTTTCATAAAGATCAGCTCTGAGTTGATGAGAATGACTACTGTTCCACTTCAACCACGGTTCCTGGTTTCCTTGGACAAGCACCACATCAAGCTGATCAGAGATCATCAGGAACGAGGGAGGATCTGTCAGAGAGAAGACCGGTTAGATGCTGAAAAGTTCTTGGTCAGGTATGTACTTGCTCAATACTGCAAAACTCACTGACATCACAAACAGTAACATTTTAACATCATAATCTCATAATCTTTTATCAATCGGTGAAGAAATACAGTATGGAATTTAATGAGACGCAACACAAAAAACACAGCACAGTATACCATGAATGACACTTACTTTTCTTATCTTGACGTTCGGAGTATCACAAGAGCACCCTTCCAAAGGAAAATAACTAAAATCTCAGGTAGAAACTGATTTCAGTAAACGAGATTAGTGGAAACTGAGTATGTTGAGCCTGAGATGAGAGAAACTCAGAGTTTTCCGTTTCAGAGAGCAGGATGAGCATAATGCTGAGTCAGTCGCTATGGCAACATATGCTGTGAAGCAAACCTTTGGCTGAGTTTGATGTTTTTTAATGTGTTCAACTCCACATACGCCGTCGTTAAACTCTCCAGTTGGGTTGGAGTGAGATTCGCGGCTCTGTTTCTTTTTTTCTGTCGTTGTGAATCGTATAATCTGTGCTACATTGATGATGGCTTGTGCTCACGATGAACGCGCCTCCCTCAGGCTGAACATACTCTGGGTTGATTGAACTAATTCTGATCAGCTGTTCTGAAACCGAAAACTCAAGAGTTTTCCAGCACAGGCTCAGTCAACCCTGAGCTCGGGATATGACTCAGTTTGTTGAGCCTCCTTCCTGAAACGGACCCCTGGTCTTCTGCTGTATGATTACGTCACTTCCTGCTACACAAAGTAGAGAGGGACTTATGTGCTTTTACAGAGTAATAGCCTTCTAAACAATACATGTCTTGTCTTTTGTCAGGTTGGTGGGAAGTATGGCGCCGAAGGAGAGCTTCAGCCTTGCACATTGGCAGTGTTTGTCATCAGAAGGAGGATCCATTAAAGCCACCAGACATAAGCCCCTCCACACCTTCAAAAATAAACTGTCTTCGACTGCACATGGATTTACCCTCTTATTTGGCCACATCTATGCTGAGCTGTCCAGGTGAGCTCAAACACACTTTTGATGCACTGCAGGAAATATTCATGGAGATGGACTGCACACTCTGAGTGTCATTTTCTTTGGCTCTGAGTGTCAAGCTCTAGATATCTGGTTGCTCAAAGAAAGACATTTGGATACCGCATGTTGATCTGTTTTAATTGCTCCTTTTTTCTTGAACTGTCCATAGCAACTGTGTTCATCATTGTTTTTCTTTTGGGTGGTCCCTTGCTTTTGTAATGGATCAAAATAATGTTATTCATACATTCTGATAATTTTGTCAGAGCAAAGATTTAACACTGTTAGATGCTCTATTTTCATACTTTATGCTGTTAAACAACAGAATGAAAAGACCACTGTGTATTTTGTTTTACATGGAACTTTGTTTGTTTTTCTCAAGTGTAATGCATGCCTATTTGAGAGTAATCAAAAATAAATGGTCTTTTGAAGAGAATTTTCCTGTTATAGTTTTATCTTAAGTGAATCAGATCAGTTAATCCTAATCTTATATTATAGGGAAACATATTTTGTTTAAAATTTCAGATGTACAAAGTAAAAAATGTCGTTATATTGGCCAAAATAATATTTTGGCTTGTGATTTAACAGAATATATTGATTAATGTACAAGTAAAATATTGACTTTGTGCTGAATCAGAAATTTAAGTTGAGATAATTTAAAAAAATTGCATGTAACAGAATTACAGCAATTCAATTAGTTAGATCCAAAGTAAAATCTTTAATTAGATGTAATGGTAAATATTAGTTTCTCTTAACTTAAAAAAATTGCATGTAACAGAATTACAGCAATTTAATTAGTTTATTCCAAAGTAAAGTTTTTAATTAGATATAATGGTAAATATTAGTTTTTCTCAAATTAAAAAAATAAGTTGTAATGAAGAATAAAAATAGTTTATGGTCTTTGTAATGAATTGTGTTTTTACTTTGTATGAAAGCAAATTTTTTGGCTTTTCTCAAAGTAGAAAATTTATTTACATTTAATCAAAATTTATGTTTTCAACCAAATGAAAAAAATTAATTTGTGAAGAACTAATAAATTTAGGTGTAACAAATTACAGCAATTTTTTTAAGTTGATCCAAAGTATCATTTTTTTCAGTGTGGTGGATGGAAACAAATGAGCTGCTCCATCCATGCGGTCCTCCTCCATGTTGGGACCAGTCACACTTTTTTAGGATGGGTGCACCAGTGTGTGCTTCAGTTCAGGACTGCATGACCTTGATCGGTTAGAAGATATCGTAGGAATAGCCCTATGTTATTCCATCAATCCATTGTCTATACTGCTAATCTACGCAGGGTCATAAGGGGGCTGGAGCCGATCCCACCTGACATGCTGTAGGGTGAGGGTGGGGTACAGCCTGGATAGGTTGCCAGTCTATCACACGGCTGACACATGGGCAATCGAGAGTCGTCAATCCACACATTATGCATGTCTTTGGACTGTAAACTGGAGAAAACCCATGCAAACACAGAGGGAATTCCACCCATCCGGGAATTTAACTCAGAACCTCAAAAGCAAGACTATAAGCACTGCACCACTGAGCCACTCCCTCTGTCATTCCAGCCTGCATAACTGGTTGCCTATATCATGACCATTAAGTCATCTAAGCTTGTATAAATCTACCTTTAAATTAATTTATAATTTTAAAAACAAATGACTTGGGGCGGCTGACGGCAGAATGTACAATAGAAGTTAGTTCAGCTTCTACACAGTACTCCTGCCTGCATGTCTGGTCTGATTTGGTGTTTCATTCAAGTTTCATCAGGTCATTATGCTTGCGACAGTAGAAAATTAATTGTATAATCATGTCATCATCACAATTATTATCAAGTGTGCCTGTATTTGAATGCAATAATGATGCATAAGAGAACAAATGCCAGTGATTCAGGCCATGTGAAACCAGTCATTTCGTGGGGTTGTGTCACTCAATTTAATGTATCCACCGTTTTATAGCCGCTTCTTTTCCCGTTAATTAATCAATCAATGATTGATTGATTGATTGATTGATTAAGGTGCATTACCGCCACCTACTGTGTTGGAGTGTGAACCAGAATCATATGGTTATGTGCTGTTGCTACATCCAAACCTTTATTTTTCTTAAGAAAAAAGCTGCCGAGCAATGAGAAGAAACTTTGGACAGACATTTTTCTGGATCAAAGCATTATTGTGTACTTCCTAATAATGTATTCAGGTCTGTCTCTACATCCATAGTGCGTCCATGTGTTCATTTGTGTATGTTATCCATCAACACGTGTGTCATAGATCCAATTCTGAGACAGTGTTGCTGCATCTTTCTCTTGTTTTTTTGGTAAAATGTGATAATGGGGCCTTCCCCCCAAAAAAAGCTGAGCCCAGGGGCCCGTTATCAACTTAATCGGTCACCGCATGTGACGGGTCGCCTCGTGGACATGAATTAATTCTAAATTCAAAGCAGTTGCAGTGAGGAAGACTGAAGTCTTCACTCAGAGCCGTGACTGTGGAGCAGCCCCCTCAGGGCTCTGCTGACAACAACGCGGGCTGACGATTATGAAACGCTCCTTGTGCTAAATTCTCCTTGAATGACTTGTTTCAAATCTGAGACAGCAGACACTTAGCACAGAGGAGTGTGAATATGTTTCACGCCGCGCGCAAGTTTATCTATATGACAGCAAAACACTGTGCGTGCGTGTGCTGGGATGTGCTTGACAGTGGAGTTTGCATCCTCACAGCGACTGCACTTTGGACACCACGTCCTGCTCCTCTCCTGTCACCCTGACACCTAGTCTACATTTACTGATGACACCCCGCAGTTGGCTGTACTGTAGGTTCTGGGTGGCTGGCTCAGAGACTGGTAGCCACTTTGTTTGTAAAGATAAAATGGAAGAAGACTCTCAAGTGTCAGGGAGATAGAGAGAGGGGGCGAAAAGAAAAAAAGAGAGTGTCAGCATGAAACAGAGGCAGAGGATTCTTTATGAATTGTGTTTAGCTGTTTAATAGTGGAAGAGCTTGGCTTCTGAAACCCCCACAGGAGAGCCAAGAGAAGAAGAAAAAAAAAAGGCCCGGACAGCTTTGGGCTGCATCCCTTACAGTTCAAATGCCAAGCATGCTATGAAAGTGATTGATGCTCAGCTGCAGTAAATCACTACTTTACTGTGAAATTAAACGCCGCACAGTAAATACTATGGCACTGTTGAGTCTTGACTCGGGGAGGGGGGTTAAAGTGGGGCTGGAACGATCCGGAACGGCGTTCTGGCACCTTCGATTAATAAGTAAATAAATCTGAGTGTCAGAGAGCGAGACAGACGGGCAGACACACACACACACACAGACATGTTGAGAGGCAGGAGAGAAGCCCCTCCCAGCAGCTCATCACACAAGCCAATGGTCCTTCTTCCTATCCTTCCTTTCAATCTTTATTGACAACAACACAGGAGTATACACACAACAGAGTACAAATAGTGATAAGTGTACAACATGATACAATATTGAAGCATAAGTCAGCAATCCGGTCGTTTTGGCTAATGCTGCATTCAAGGCAGGCTTTTGAAACCATAAATTACGGCTTCAAGTCACGACTATGACTTTGTAGTGTTTCAGGTAACCCGTAACTCGTGTTTTTCCGACCTGTTGCCTATGAAAGTCACTATAACAGCCACTTGTAACTTCCAACCGGTGAACTCGTACCAGATCGAACTGGTACGACTGCAGGTCGGAAAAACACAAGTTACGGGTTGCCTTGAACGCACCATGAGTTGGCAGCCCCCGCCCTCGTCAGGCATCTATTGGTTCTCGTCCCTACGTCACCACATTCACGTACATCCCTTGGCTGCACACACAGCCCTTCATGCCGTTCTCTCTCATACAATTTTACATCTTTTTAATTTTCACAATCACATATGAAGGAGATATTGGTTGACATAATGCATTTGCATTCCAGACAATTTGAAACTGAGAATTTAGATTTGTGTATGTAAAATTTGTATAAAATAATTAATAAATTAATCAAATAAAATAGTGAATTTAATTTCTTATCAAATTCATATAGCCAAACAAAACATTCTTCCAGTAAAAATTAAACTGGGGTAAATATGCTGATAAAACATCCGTGTAGCAGAAGATGTGATGTCATGATTATGCATGAAAAAACACAAAAAGCTCAATAAGAGACATTCACAAGTTTTTTTTTTTTCATATAAAAATCAGCAAAAGATATAAAAAGGCAGTTGTAGACTGAGACTACATTGAGCAGGACAGCCATTAACCCCCACCACCACTTTCAAAGTTATGCCCCCCTCCACCCGCCAGATCCCACTTTAATCCCTGTCTTGACTGGAGTAATGGAACAGTTGAATGAGTACGAACAGCTTTCTGGATTGATTTTTTTTCTTCTCCGTGTAGCTAGAGTGAGGCTTAACAACAGCAATTTCAATCAGTCTGTCAATCTGGTGTATCCAGTTTGTGTCCGTCCATCCCACGCTTTGGCTTCAGAGCAGGATAACTCAGTGCTGCTGGACAAAGAGCGTCATAGGAGTTGGTGGAAAATTCAAGCTCACCCAAGCGGCTGACCTTTCTTTCAGCTATAGCATCCTGCTTTGTGTCTGAGAGTGAGATGTGAAGACTGATATAATGATGATCATGGAAGAGACTTGGAATTATTTTTTCTGTGTTGCTGCCGCTAAGCTATGGGTGTTATCAATCTGACATTTAAAATAAAAAGAGAGAAAAGACTTGTAGGGGACATCCAATGACCTGAACACATAGTTTTCTGGAAATGTTTGGATAAAGATCGTTCCGGTGAAAAGTTATAGGCACAAACCTGACAGCAGGAAAACAAAAACGAGTGACTTCTGGTGAGGACTTCTGAGTGGCCAACCAATGCCTCCTCAGCTGTTTCACCATCTCCCACAGAGGTGCTGCATGGAGAACTGCAGAGGATTTTATGGCCCCATTGAAAAGCTCAGTGCTTGGTATTCTCAGAGGGAGGTGACATCTTTAGAAAGTTAAGAGACTTGTCCACATGAATCAATGGCTCAATTCTTCTTACTTACACACATTTCTCGCACTGAAGTCAAAGTTTGTGATCTATCTATCTATCTATCTATCTATCTATCTATCTATCTATCTATCTATCTATCTATCTATCTATCTATCTATCTATCTATCTATCTATCTATCTATCTATCTATCTATCTATCTGTCTTTTTCTTCTTTTTTACTTCCATCCATTATCTATCCCATCTCTCTGTCACGGGTGAGCTTTTCTCAGCTGACTTCAGGCTTTCGGGGTTTGGACAAGTCCCTCTATCGCAGGGCTAACATATATAGACAACCATTATCTCATTCACACCTATGGGCAATTTACTCACCAATTAACCTAACCTCTGTCTTTTTCTGTCTATCCGGAGAGAACCCACGCATGCACGGGGAGAACATTGCCACACAGAAGGGCCCCTTTTCTGAACCCTTTCTTTGAGGCAGTCTTGCACCACCGTTTTTCTTTCAGTCTTCTTTTTCTTTCTTTCTTTCTTTCTTTCTTTCTTTCTTTCTTTCTTTCTTTCTTTCTACCCCCTTTTTCCATCATTTTACTTCTTTCTATCTACCCTGTCTCCCTGTCTTACTGTATTACTTCGTTCTTCTATCCATCCATCCATTCATCCATCCATACATCCATCCATCCATTCATTCATCCATCCATCCACCAATTCATTCATTCATTCATCCATCCAAAAAGATAAAGAAAAATTCAAAGTAGGTTTGTTACCTTTAATTGTCGGTGCAAATTATTTTTAGAACAGCAGAGCAGAGCCATGAGCTGCTCATAGCTACACTACCGAGGCTAATGCAGTTTCTTGGTTTCCCTCATCAAACTCATCAAATACACAATCCAACAACTCCAAAATGCTCTGGTGGACAAGGTGTGACCTGCACATTCACCACGCTATGAGATAATAACGGAACATTACGAGACGCAGTTGTTTTTGAGGTAAATTCATGCAAAACTGTTGATGCACATTCCAGTCAGGCAGTTTTTCAGCAAGCAGTCTCTTCATTTGCCTCGAAAACAACTCTTGTAACGTTCAGTTATTATCTCATAGCATGGTGAAGGTACAGGTCACAACTTGTCCACCAGAGCGTTTTAGAGTTGTTCAATTGTGTATTTGATAAGTTTGATGAGTGAAACCATGAAATTCCATTAGCCTCCATAGCGTAGCTCTGAGCAGCTCTAAAATAGCTTGCACCGACAATTAAATGTAACAAACCTACTCCTAAAACTATAGGAATAATGGCAATGGACCAATGCCAAAATGTTGAACTATCCCTTTAAAGCTTGATAACTAATGACTCCCACATAATATGACAAATGCAACAACTTGCAGTATTATTTACATGCGATCACATGCAGAGTTAACAGCTGTCAAACAGAGTCAACTGACGGTCTGTGGATCCCTCTGCTGTCATTCAGTCATTTCTCCTACGAGACTTTTCTACTGACCTTATCTTGTCCAGTTGAAAGTCCCACAGGTGAAGGACACAATCATTTCCACACTCCACTCCTCTACCCTGTGTCACCCTCTCCCCCCTCCCTTTCTATCTCTTTCTGCTACCAGCCCTCTCAGGTAATTCTGAGCCGACAGCTTTCATTCCTGCTCCAACAAAGATCACAGGAGACAGAGACGAGGCCGCGGCTCAACCATCGCAGTCATCTCCCCCCTTTTGAGTGGCTGTCAGCTCGTCACAGCGTCGCTGCAGTGGCAGACAGGGGGAACCGGGCCGGTGTCGGAACTCCATTCAGGCCTGGCGCCGGTGTGAAGTGGCTGGCAGGGGACTGTACGTGGGGTGTCATGGCTGCTTAATGATTCTGCTGTGATTTTGAATGTGCAATCTGTCGCCTCCAAAACATTTTTAATACTTTACTAATCTAATGAGTCAAGTACTGTAGTTGTAAAGACTGACCGCATAGTGTTTTACCCAGGGCAGGAGGTGCCATGTTTAATAAAATAATAATTTGAAGGCTACAAAAACCAGATTTTATTTTATAGCGATTATAGCGTGTTTGATTCTTGTGTTGAACGTCATGCTTGCAACTCTTTAGGTGATGACACTCTGGCAGTCAGTTGACGTCATGTTTTAGTATCAGGTACTATGCCTAATGGAAAAAAAAAAGAAAAGAAAAATGAGTTGAGTTGAGCCAAATAGTGCTGGTGGAAAAGGTCCATTAATTAAACAGACTTTTCAAGTGCCTTTACTTAGAGTCCATATATTTTATTTTTAACGCCCCTGAAACTGAGACTTGTGTGAAAAAGCTTCTGTTCCCATTTTCAATTTAAGACTCTGGGATTACTTGCTGACTTCCCTTTGAGGTCAAATGAGGAAGTTCATCCTCGTAAGGAGACTATAGAACACCATAAGGTGTGGTTAAAAGCACCTAAGAACCAATAAGTGGACCATTGAGGGGAGTATTATTCTATTGACCATGAACAAGACTGAAAGTTGAATGAAATGTGCTCTGAGAGACACGAAGGGAAGGACGGGTAGAAAAACACATCAAGAAAAAACTTGTTGTCCATTCTCGTCCCGATCCCAAGGTAGAACAAACAGCTCCGTCTCTCATTCTCACTGAACGGCAATCTAAGGCGGAAAACAAACCCTTCAATTGAGCCTGCACCACTTCCTCCTCCTCCTTCTAAACCTCTAAATCCTCCAATAATAAAAACAGAGCTGGGAGGCACAGGTTATCCTCACAGCCTTGCTTTGCTCTGAGCCTCTCCCAAACATCTCAATGCCTGAAGTAAATGTCTGCTCAGTGTGAAACACTGCCCTGTTTCAGCTCGCTGCTGCAAACTGGAAAAGCTACTTCAAGTTTACTTTGAAATTAATCTGCATGTGGGCAGGGCCATGTGTATCAGTTAGAGGCAGCTTACAGTAAGACACACCTACTAAACTACACGGTGAAGTAGCTCTAGTTGCGCTATGAATACGCCTCGTCTCTCTTCAGTGGGGTTGGTTTGTATGAAAAGTGACAGCAGCTAATTGTAATAGCTTATTCATTACCCACATGTCTGCATCCGTTAGAAAGCAAATAAAGTTTCCATATATCTCCTAAGCTCATTATTTATGTATTTTAATTGATTTTGTCCATTATTTTTAACTCATTCACTGTGTCATGCTCCTTTATTGCACTGGTATTCTTATACAATATTTATTTAAATTTTAATTTTGAGCCGTGATCACTGAGCTTGATTTCTGTCCATGTCTCTTTCCCGTGTTGTTTAAGTGTCCTTAGTTCTGTCTCTTTTTATCATCTATGTCCCCATTCTGCACAACAAATCCATCCATCCATCCATCCATCCATCCATCCATCCATCCATCCATCCATCCATCCATCCATAGCATTTATGTATTTTCTTCAAATGGAAAATCACGCTGAGGTTGGGATCTCATTTACAAATGAGCCCTATAAAAAAAAGAAATATTAATAGCAGAGATTCATTGGATTAAAATATACATTTAATAGACAGTCAGGTGGTCAATTAGATAACAAATCATGTGGTAATGTTTGTCCATTCAGAAGATGATGTTGGCAGCTCTGCAGCAGCAAAATCAGACCAGAACCAACAGAGAGAAGAGATCTATGTTGCCAGGTCTCACAAGTGTTTGTTGCTGAGACAGAAACTAGTCTCAAACAAAGGGGGCAGTGTGTCTCCTCTCTGAACTGTCCCTGACATCACTGCCTTCCAACCCTCCTCTGTTCTCCCTGCAGAGACACCAGAAAGCAAACATCACACACCATTTTGGATCTTTATGAAAAGGTCTCGTCATGTCTGAATAAAGCCATAAGGACGCTGAGTTAAGAAGCAGCAATGTTAGATGTTTACTGTGCGAAATGAGCTAGAATTGATGTTAACATGGTTTAACTCTCACCATGTTCCCCATTTCAGTCTTATGAGGCTGATGTCATTTTTTCGACTTGCAATGTGCTTTTCTTTTATTTTTGTCCATTGATGGATGGCTCCAGATGAATAATCAGGGGCTCCAGAAATAACTTATATTATAAATAAACTTATAAATATGAGTTTCATACCATTCAACTACTGTAGTTGCTGCAATATTTCATTCCAGACCAGGCCCTATTATGGCCTTAAGGACAAGTTCACAACACTCTGCACATCATTTTTTTTGGTTAATTATTGAATTTGTCCTTTGAAACAATTTTGAATTATTACAGTTTTATATCCATAATTTATTTATTTGAATGAAAATTGGCTTTTTCACAGTTAGCAATTAGCGAGAAGCTTAAAACTGTGAAAATAGTCAGCATAAACATAACACCTAGGCCCCGAGCAAGGTGAACAATAACACCTGAAGGCCAAATTCGTAAACGTTAAATTTGAATGTCTCCTCTGAACTTGTTTGTCTTTGTGTTTGTGTTTAAAAACCTGAGATATGACTATAACATTAAAGTGAGATAGTGTGGTCATCAAGAGTGAAAACTTAAGTTTGACAGTTTTCCAAAGAAGAGAATTAAGAACTACGTAGCTTTATGAGGGCACAGTAGGTGAACCTTGTGTCATTGTGAGCTCCATTTTATTCTACTGTCCTTCTATGTGTGTTCAGATTGGTTAGTGTTGAGTTTGCTGTGAATAGACCACAACATTAGAAGTTCACTGCCCCTTAAAAGAATCATTTCAAAAACAGACTCAGACGCTGCCGATGCTTGCAGAAGAACCTACCCAGCCATCACAGTCCATCGGCCTCCTCTTGGAATCAGTCTTTTTGAAAGTGACTGTCAGGACCAGTCAGTAAATCTTGTCTGTTGTCCGGTTTTAATTCAAGTTGTCTGTCTTCGTCGCTTCACTTCCTGTTTTATTCTGAAGTCAGATTTCCCGCCTGTGTGATTACATGCCCTAATGTGTTCAACATGTGTCTCGTTGTTGGCTTTTCCCTCCTCCTTCCCTTCCCTTTTGTACCAGTTGGTCTTATCTCCTTCATTAGTCACGTTTACATGCACCGTTTTCCTCAATCTGAAACAATTGGATTAAATGAATCTTATTGGATCTGTATACCTGAACAACAAATAAAGCGATCCACATTCAATCCATGTACAGTATACACGTATAGCCTACATGGCCCCAGCTGAAGCCGATTATATACTGCTGTGAGACTGACAGCTGGTGAGTGCTTTGGGACGAGAGCGGGGTTTACGGCAGCAGCCGATGCACATTGAAGACAGCCGTGATACGTGCTTTCATGTCAGACTCTCCAAACCAGAAACGTATGTCGCCAGTCGCTTTTGACAAAGAAAGTCACCACATTTAGCGAGAAAGTCGCAAAGTTGGCAACACTGCTTTGACTTTCCTATTTCTGTTTCCTATTTCTCACAAACATCAATACGTGATTCCTACCCACTAGGGTGCTCATGTGCAAAAGGAATATTCCATCAACCCAGTCCACTCTATTCAGCCGTTTATATGCGGCATCAAGCTGATCAATCGACGTAGAAATTTAATCAGATCCGAATGAATTGGTGATGGTGTTTACATGAGACATTTTGAGTCTGATTGACCTATTAATCTGATTATAAATAGGATTTTTGGACCCGTGTTGCCCTGTCATGTCATGTGCGTGTACTCTTCTATAAGTCCCTTGGTTTTTCCACTTTTAAGTTTCTTTGATTTAATTTGATATTTATATATCATAGTTTGGACTTTGCCAATATGTTTTTTGCCCTTTCTAGCCCTGATGGTAAGATGCCATACTCTGCCTACAATTAAGCAGCATTAAAAAAAAAGAAGTCAAAGTAACAAACAGCACTCTGATATCTCTGTTCTTCACCAACCAGTAAGTATCTAGTTATTTAGCAGCTAGATGCTCCACTGAGTTCAAAGTTGTGAATCTCTAATGCAGTCAGCGAGCTGTTTGGTGCTGAGCAGGCCCATACACTGGGTTTTTACAGCCTTTTCCAAACTCTGAACGGCTGCCTGCTGCTGAAGCCAGGTGGCAGAGGGGACTGAGAATAAACTAACACAGTCAATGTAGTGTAAAACCAAAACAGAGAAGTAAATGAGGCTAAAAAGAGAGAGAGAAAAGCTCTGATAGGGCAGGATGGTGAGTGTTTTTGCTTGGATTATATAGGGAGAAGAAGCCAGACAGAAGTTGTGTCAGTATTTACACCTTCTATTTCACCTCAGCCAAACCAACTGTGATAGAATATCCCCAGTTGAAAATATGCTCAGATTAAAACTGAGCCCCCCAGCTACTTTACATCCAAAGTAATTGAAACAAATACGATCCCCGCCGCTTATCTGAAAATGTACGTTTTGCTCCTGTCACCGCCGCTCTATTCCACGGAGCGTTGGAGGCTTGTTAAGTTCGTAACTGCTGTAAGTTACACGGACTGGATCCCTTTCCCCCCTCGGTGGAGTCTCACTGGTTGAGGGAAGCCCAATGAATCATCTCCCCCACCTGTCTGCGACGGGGAGGCAGATGGGAAGTGATTGAGCGTAAACACAGAGGGCTCAGAGGAGGGATGATGTGACAGCGTCCGGGCTCATCACGGCGGCGAGGTAGCCAGAGATACACACTCGCTGCTCGCACAAGCCGGGGAAAAGGCATGTGGTTTATAGCTCCTGCAGCGGAACACGGAGGCGGAATGTCGGTGCTTGTACAGTTAATGAGCGGACTCAGGTATAGGATGGCGTCGCATACTGCACGCTGACCCACATCAAGGGTGCATCCTGCTGCCAAGCTTTATTTGTGAGTGCAAAGTCTGATAAACACATCAGTTGAGTTACAACTGTTGTAGGTTGATCAATTATCAGCAGACCTGTATTTGACTTTGTTTTATTTCAAGTGTTGATCCGTAAGAATATTTATTTGTGTTTGGAAGAACCAGGAGAAGGAGAAAGAGAAGAAAGAGAAGAGAGGAGGTTCAGGACGTCTACTCTTGATTGATTGGCTGTTTTTGACTGGATAAATGGCTGAAGCTGATGACATCACAAAGTTACAGGAAGTTGTGACTTAAAGCTGGTGTTAAAGTGATAGTTCAACATTTAGGCAAATTTGCCTGTTGCCATAGTCTTAGGGGTAGATTAATTACCTTCAATTGTTATTGCAAGGTATTTTTAGAATGGCAAGGCAACAATTGAAGGTAATGAGTCTACTCCTAGTACTGCTATTATGGCAATAGGCACATTTTCCAAAATGTTGAACTATACCTTTAAATTTCTAAACATTGTGGACTTTCACTAGAATCTATATAATTGATCTAAATAAAGAACAGATGCACACCTATCTTAATATTATCAGACTTTTAAATCACAATGGTTCAAATTGAACTATTTTTAAAGGGCAATGTGTATATTTGTACACATTGACCAGGCTTATACTGTATGTACTGCATTTCCCCTTCTATCACATTAACATGGGACAGTATTCAATTATGTGTAGAGGTGTACAGCTGGGGAATGACATCCTCCACCTGGTAGAGAGCTCACCTTCACAACCTGTTCTTAAAAGGAAATTATAAGAGGCATTAATAAGGCATTAAAGAGTCTACCTTGTTATCCCACATGGGAGGTAAGGTAGACTAATTGTGCAATTTGTGCACTTGAATTGATTTTAGTTACTTCTGCTTGATCTGCTCACATATTGATCTAGGTGTCGACTCACACATGATTTAAATGTTTTTTGCTTTGGGGTTTCAATGTAAAGGCTAGATGGGCTTCTTGTCATGCCAGTAATTTCACATCATGAATAGACGGTGCATCACATTCAATGGCAGAAGCATATGTTGCAGCTTGTGGTTAGCTGATTCTGTAAAACATTAAGAGATGCTATATTAGTGAAATGAAAAATTAGCAATACTCATAATGGAGGTGGGGGATGCAGCTTTGTTTTTAGCATGGAGGTAATACAAGCAAGTCCCTGGGATTTATTATCAATGCCTAAGAGAATAACTTTTCCTATGAGTTCTGTAGAAGACCATATATTTAGATTGATGAAGAAAGAAAAAGATCTCATCTCTTCACTGATCTTAAGGTCGCTCCACAGAGTTTGGTTTTGGCCTTGGTGGGTAGAGCAGGAAGAGGAAGGGATCAGTCACATTTAGTTGTGTGCTGTTCACTGCAGTGGCAAATAGTTGGATTCTTTCAGTTCAATACTGATTTTTCTTTTCTTCTTTTTAATCCTTTCTGTGGAAGCTGTCTTTCCTGTCACTCTTTGTTCCAGTTTTTTGGCTCAGCTACCAGCTTTTTTCACCATTTGACAAATGAAAACAATATGAGGAGTAAATAATTTAATCACTCTGCACGACGTTTGACCGCGAAAGAGGGGGTTAGGCTACCGCAGTTCCGGTCGGCCTCTGTCTCGGCATCTATCCCGGTGAGAAGAGACTCTTCGCAGACAGATTTAGCTCAGATTTGACTCCTTCAATCAAAATGAGCGTAATTGACATTTCAATTACAGTGATTTCTCTCCTTGTTTATTCTATTTTGAGTCAGAACTCGGCTTAAGCCTGTCATAAATCTCCAGGTAAACACTGTATCCTCCCGGAGATCTGCACACCGCCCCCCCCCCCCAAGTTCCTTATTTAACTACCGCATCCACACCAAGGAAATGGGATGGATGAACTGTCAGCCTTTTTTGTATCAGAGGTGGCCTTAGAAAGGTCTCCTGCCTCTCCTGTGGCATTTTCCCTTCAGCTCCGCTCTGACAGACAGTTGCTGTATTTAATATCTCTTGGCAGAGGGAAGAAGTCATATTTTTTTTGGGATGGGGGGGGTCGGAGCGCCGCGGAAGCTGCTTTCTATCCTCCACCCTCCATTTGTTATCTCCCCCAACCCTCCGTCAGAGCTGAGAGCAGCCACAATAAAAATGAAGACGCATGAATCTTTTACCGCCGCTGGATCCGCTGCGTCTTTAGCGGGGTCAAAAATGACAACCTTGTTTGGGAGCGTCATGTATAAATCATGAGCCTCCTGACGTTCTTTCTGAATAAAGATTCTGGGATAATTATTTGTTGGCCACAATCTCTTATTGTCTGGACTCATCTCAGTTCAGTGCCCAACGCAATATCATGCCCTCACACTGTTTCACATCAGCAGCACAACAAATGAAAGAGCAATCATCTACAACTATTCATCTGCACCACAGGCTACAACACAGCCCCGAGAAAACAGGCAAGGCAACCCAAATGGAGTTTTAATGTTTGCTCTATAATTAGATTAAATCAAGTTGAAATATACTCTTTTGCCTTAGGTGACTTGTTAATGTGCGCAGAATTATATTTCAGACCAAACTCTGCTATTTAATCTAGAGCAGGATTTGCATAATGTTCCCTTTTTAAATATGTATATTAATGAATAGGGGAGGACTAAAGAGGAAAGTGCATTAGTATACATTTAACCATCACCCAGAGTCCCAGTTCCCACCCCCAAGACCCACATACACACACACACCCTCCCTCCCTCCCTCTGTCATATTTGGATTTTCCTCAGCATACAGGGAACGTTAGGAAGCATTAATAACAGGCGGCAAGTCAAGTGAAGTCAACTGCTCCACTGCCTTCATCCCCCCCGATTCTAAATAACTCTGACCATTATTCATGAGGAGGTGGGGATGTATGGAGCCAGGGACCGGCCACACATCCCAGTTACTAGGACGAGGATTTATGACCGAATTACTTTTATTATATTCTTCAAATATTTTCACTAAATTGGTCCCAACGCCTGTTCATTTCACCAATTACGGCGTGTTTTCGTGAGAGGACTCAAGACATAGTCACATGTAATCACACCTCAACACGCAACACATCAGTTTACAAGCAGATGAGAATTATTACTACAACACGCAGCATGAAATACTTCAACCCTCAAACTAAATCCAATCTGGTTCTTGCAGTTTTTCAAAAGCTTCAACTGAAACAACACCATCCATTACTGTAACTGCTGCCTCACTCTGAATTCTCTGTATGGTTTGTGTAACATAAAGTGCCATGTAAAAGTATTCATACCTCCTGAACTTTTCTACATTTTGTCATACTAATGTACTGTAAATGTATTTTATTGGGATTTTATAGACCAACACAAAGTAGTGCATAATTGTAAAAGAAGTGTGCTCTGCATACAGTATTTATACAACCCCTCTGAATCAGTAATGTGTTGATCCACCTTTCACTGCAATTACAGCTGCAAATCTTTTGGGGGGTGTCCCTACCAGCTTTACACATCTACAGATCGACATTTTTTTGTTTTGCCCTGTATTTAGCGCCATCCCTCTTCCCATGAACTCAAATACTTTTACAAGGCACTGTAAGCTGCTTCAAACACAACACACGGCTCTTTTCATCACATGACCTTAGTTTATGGTGATGGAAACCTCTGTCTCTTTTATCAGCAACAGACGTGCACATCGTCAGGTGAATGCTTGGGCCCCCAATGGCCCCTCAAATTGTTAAAGACTGTGTCTGTTGACAGTTTACATGTGAGGCCTTTAGGTGTAATCTGTAACTTATAGCGTCAATGCCAATAGTCTGCATTGCTGTGGTAATGTGCTAATTTAACTACAGTATAAATAACTGACTAACTAACTAACTGACTGAATTATCAAATTATCCAACCAAGCCAAAAAACCAACCAAATAACTGAACACCTAAAATGAGCGTAGGAAGACAGTGGTAGTGTTGTTCTGTGTGAGGCCCAGCCAAGAAGCACCTGAGCATAGGATAAAGTTACTCAGCTTCTCTCCTCTCCCAAGGACAAACAGTGACCAGCAGACTGTGTTCCAAACTGAATTGGTTTATTTATCATTAAAGGTATAAATAGGCATCAAGGTGAGCACAAAACAACAACAACAACACAACAATCTATTACTGTGTCCACTAACTTACCTGAGCAACGAAGAGACAACATATCAAACAGACAATCAGTGATCACGTGGCAGAGCAGCAGTGGGTGACCTGAATGAGAACCATACCTATGCAACCTCCAGGCAGCAGTCTCAACCCGCAACTCAACATACTTGGATTTAACTTGGAACAGCACCACCTGTAGACTGGGACGGGGTACAATATAGACAAATCAGGATCATGATCAGGATATACTTTATTGTCCCCAAGGGGAAATTTGTTTTGGACAACAGTGCTACATCAGCTCACACAAATCACACTCAGATATAGATTATGACTAGACAAGAAGGTTCTGGGTTCTATTCCTAGAGCTTTCATGTTTGCACCTGAACAGGGTGCGTCTGACCTTACCCTATGTCAGCTGGCAGGCTATAAAAATAATTGTTTTATGAATTTTGAAGGGTCCAATATTTACATATGGTTACGTTGGTAACATAGACATGAAATGATCTCTGCACCAACAGCATTAGTACGTTGATGTCACATGAGGCGGAGCTCAGGAGGTACGTAACAGATCGTGATAGCTCTGTCGAGAAAGGTTCCAGGGTGCCATTCCGTGCTCCGAATTTGATCAATTTGTCGAATGCCGACCCTTAAATTTATGGAAAAGATTCCATTCCGAACCTGAAAAAAGTCCGCCATTGAATGGTTTAATACACAGGCTAAACACTGAGTTGCAGTGAATATCTTGGTAGTATTGTGGATAGAGCATCTGTTTTCCGATGCGGGGGATCAGGGTTCGACTTCATGAAGAACATATTAGCAGAGGTTTTATTGGCCTCTACCTAATCTTTTTACTAAACTGAACCAACTCCTTTCTACATTGCCTAAACCCAACAAAGCACAGTGCAAGGACATTTATTTTTCTATTTTCATTCGGGTGAAACTTAGGAGGGGGAGGGGCAGGGGGCATGTCCCCACGGGTGGCAAATGTCAAAATGGGCAGGAAGTCAAACCAGTAGAATTTTTTCAATTTTCAAAATAAAACAAAGTAAAAGTTCGTAAAGTTCTTTTAAAAAAAGACCCAGTCCTTCGGAAAGTACAAATCGAAAATAACTATAAGTAATGCTAATGCTTGTACTGTAACAGGATAAACAATTGCCTCCAATTGATCATGTGCCCTGGCCACTGGTTGTGACTAAACTCAGGAGACTGTCTATGTAATGTATGTCTATGTAAACAAGTGGTCTTCCAGCATGAGGAAAAACAATACAGGCATGACAATGTTGTCATGGTGATGTCATATTGTTTACCTGACCCACGTTTTACCGTCTTTCCCTCATCGAGTAAAATGCTGACAGCGTCCTTCAGGTGTCTGACTGCACCTGAAGGCAACACCAGTGCCTCCGTCCTTCTCCACATCTTTAACAGGCGCAACCTGGAAAACTTTCTCCCCGAGCCGACACTGAACGTAAAAAATGGCGATTCAACATGGCAGCCTCAGTTCCGTGTGCCCCCCCTTGTATATTTTTAACGACTTGTCACAACTCATTCTAAGGTACGAGAAAGCTTTCGTTTGTATGCGGGTGTGATTTGACTTAAGTGAATTACATATTTATGAAAACAATATTTGATTCTTGCTCATAAAAAGCCAAATAAGTTACATACTGGGACTTTAATTTGAGAACAAGGGGAATAACATGTACCCTTTTAAGTGACATTCAAATCCAGGTGAATCTGAGACCTCAGTGTGTCAGAGGAACTTGCCAGTAACCCTCCAGTTAGTCTTATTTAGAACCACACATTCAGTCATATATTGAAATGAGTGGTGTTCATTACAGCAACAAGAGTTCAGTCAGATTTTGGAACTTAGAAATAACCTTGTTCCACGGCCCTGGAGCTTTGGCACAGCAAACCCATTTTCTGGGAGATATTCAACCGTCTTTTGTGTCACATCCCTGTTCACTGGGTTGATGCAGTATGTAGCAGTCAGCATGCTGCCTCCTGCTGCTTCCACTATAGACTGTGGTTTGGTGGGTATGAAACTGAACCGTGGTGCGTGGCAACAAATGAGGTGGTAAATATAATTTCTGGCTGGAACAGATGAATCAAACAAATGTCCCCCAAGATTTTGCAGGATTATGGAATAGGCTGAGAAAACAACCCATCCTCCATGGGACAGGAAGATTCTGAGGGCCACAGGAGAGGCACATGGCACAGAGGTCACACAGTCATCACAGACAAAATATTGTTTCAATGCACAGCCTCGGAAGACCCAAAGAACTGTGCGGTGCTGGAGACCCAGACGCGATGCTCTCGCCTCATTGTCTGAGCCCCCACAAATAAACTCCAAACGTAGGCTACATGTGTGTGACCATCAGAGAGTGGAGCTGCATTAATTTCAAATAGATTTGAAGATATGAGCAACAAAGGAACAGATGGCGGCGTGTGTGCATGCGTGCGCGCGCGTTTCCCTTTACACCAGTATTAGATGATTAATGATACAGCTGAGAACATCAAGGCCACGCAATATTTTCTTTTCTTTCTCTCTCCATTGTTTGGCTCCCTGGTTCGCCTGAGACGGTACAATTGTAATGCGTGTCTAATAGTTGTATAATTGACATCTCAAAGAAGTTAAAATTCATTATTTGCGCACAATGTGTCCAGAGAGCAAAGACAAAAACAGGAACATTTCCACAGACTGCATTGGAAAAACAAACCCAAATGCTAAATTATGTACACGGCCTTGTTTTAAACAGACTCAGAAATGATGCACAGATAGAAAATGATGTAAATCAGCAACAGCGGAATCCCACATACCTGTTCTGTGTGGCTGCGCCGGTCCGTCAGAGAGTCTCTTCTTGCCAAGTTCAACAGTGGCCCCTCCATGTTTCCATCTCCTCCACCCAGAAGACCGTCATGTCCGCGGGCCGTTGTCCTTCCCCCGCCGCCCAGAGGCCTGGCTCGCTCCCTCGCACACCTCTGGAGCCGACGAGCGGCCAACACCTGCACAGGCAGCTGGCTGTCTGGCCTGCCATCTGCCTGAATGCTTTACCCACACAGAGAGTCCACAAACAGGGCTGGACTGCTGCAGCAACCAGAGCCTGATCCCACAGGACTGCAGGGGCTCTGAGCTTCTGTGGCCTTCATGGTTGGGTTATAATGAATGTTAATGGGAGTGACAGCCAGTGAAAGAATGCAGCGCGTCAAAGCTACTCAACGACCGAGCGGCTCTGCAACTTTTACCTCAACTATTAATGGTGTTTAGCTTCCCTTTCTCCTCATTATTGACCAGAGGATGTTGCTCAGGCTGCTGCTTTCAGTGTTTTATGGACACTATGAAAATAACAAAAAGTTCAATGATAATAAATTAAATCTTTCAAGCCTGGATGGTCGGTCCGTTTGAGCGGGGCTTGGACATGGCAGAGACACATTGTTTTTTGTGTGTCTTTCCTATCATTAATATTTCCCATCTTAATGCGCCCGTTCCCCCTTCTACTTTTATAATCACTGTCACTGCCCCTCCACTATTGCCTCATCTCACAGCTGTACTCAGATGCCTTTACTTTTACTTTTATATCTTCCTCTCTTTTAACTCTTATCTCATCTTTTCTTATCTTGTCTCATTTTACCATGTATAAACCCCCCTCTTTTTTCAATTTTATCAAATTACCTGCATATTGCATTGTAATTTGAGTCTCGTATTGCCTGTGTTGCTGTATTGCTTGGGCAGTCCATCTGCTATGGCTTGTGACATTTGTATGTGGCTTGTCTATTGTTATATTTATATATTGTGTTTTAAAAGGTGCTTTAGAAATGAAGTTATTATTAGTATTAGTTTTAGTATATCACAAAGCTACACTGAAAAAAGTGAAACTACTGTGTCATTCCTTTAAAGTGTATTTTTAAATTGGTCTAATGAAAAATTATGGTTTCCTGTTTAAACCTGATTTTTTCAGTTCGCTTCAAAACAAATATCACTCCCTGTGGACTAAATTAAAAGAAACGCTTCAAGTTAATTGGTTTTTTCACGTTAAACCAGAGATTTTCATGTCACGTGACTATGTGACGTCAGACCAGAGCGCTCTTTTCAAAGTTGAAATCCGCCATTGTTGTTTCCTCGCATCAACTGCCGACCTCGGGAGTGTGGACCGTCAGTCCTATCTGGAAACTCTTTTAAACAAGGTAAGAATTCAAAATTATACCGTTTTAATGCAACATGGGCTTAAATGCATAGTGGCAGAATGGACAACTGACATTATCATCAAAGCCAGATTTGTATTCTGTGCACTATCGCTGGCGCTAGCTAAACCGGTCGTTAACAACAACGTGTCCGTTGCCTCTGTTTATTGTGCAACGCTAATGTTGCCAACGTTGTTGTACAGTGGCATTATGAAAGAATACGTAAATTATTGTGATTTGGCTTGAATACGGTAACGTAAAAACGGGAGCGGGTCGGCCGGCGCCCCACCCCCCCCACCCGCCGGCAGGTCTCCGTCACACAGACACGCAGACACACGGCGCTGCAGCAGTGTGAGGGGAAGACGGTGAAACTCCGCGGTGAGTTAGGGGGATGTTGAGTTACTGTGGAGGTGTGTAAGAAGCAGGTAGTTGCAGGACGCAGTGTTTGGCACTTATTAATTATTGCCGACCTGGGGCAGACTGAAAATAGGTACTCTACCAGTTAATACCACATGTCGTTTTTGTTTACCCTCCGTCAGGGCTGTTTGAATGAACCAAGGCAGGGAGCTCACGTGGGACTATCTCACAGAATTGGCTGTTTGAGTGTCACTCAGTTGTCAAAGGATGTGATTGGCAGTTTATGAGCAGGCATATTATTTTGAAGCAATATTTTTCATAAAATAAAATACCATGCAGAGTAATTGTATATAAATGGCAGACAATTGATGTTTTATTCATTTAGTGCAACCCAGTAATAAAGATCCATTCTCTCATCACAGTATAATCCAGTATAGTACAATACCAGAATGTATAAGGTCCATTGGAGTCTGCAGTGACAATCATGGATAGTGCTATTTGTCCCAACAAAAACTAAATGTGAAATCTTCAAATTCTGTTTACAGGTTTGCTCCTGAAAAGGTCACAGTTGGTAAGTCCCTAAATGAACAGCTGTGGAAGTTATCTACATGGTCGTTTAAGTGACATTAGTGTCATTGACATTTGTTATATTTCATTAATTGCAACCATGTACAATCTAAAATTTATCAGAAAATAACAATAAAATTTATGATTCATTCAAATAATTTCATGCAGTTTTAAATAATGTTAAAAGTAGGCTTGACATACACTACACTTACTCCAGCTTTTGAACTATTGCAGTGTCTGCAGATTTGTTGGGGTGCAAGAACCGACCGATCCTTACCCTCTGCCTTACTACATCGATGGGCGACAGCGTATCATCTCTCTGAAGAGATGCATAAGGTTGTATATTAATGTGTGTACACTAGGAAATTGAAAACCTATTCAAAAGTAGCTTTTGTTTTATCAGTCAATTTAAATGTGAGAAGAGAAAGACAACACACAGTTTGCCAAGAATTTTCACCAGAAATGTGAATATGAGTGAATCTATGCTATGGCCAATTACGTACTACAACTAACACTGTTGTATTCATGTTTTTACTACTGTAGATACTTTATGATGGACTGACATGGCGGACGGAAGACCAGCTGAGCTGCAGGTTAGCTGCTGAGCTTGAAGATTTGGCGACTATCAAGATGATCTCACAAAGTGATGATAGCCAAACCATCCCAAGAGTTCAGCATGTCTGATGCCCTTCAGCTATGTTTGGCATCTTCCACGGTCACCAGGAGTGGAAGAAGTGAAAGACTTATGGCCTGCATTGGTCACACTGGATAAAGTAAGTAATTTCAGGTCACAAAAATGTCATGAAACAGATCTTTTACACCACAGAGTTTTAATGTGAAATGTAATGTAAATGTAATCATCAAATGTAAAAACATTTGATTGTGATATTTTGTTTCATAAGGATCAGCTCTGAGTTGATGAGATTGACTACTGTTCCACTTCAACCACGATTCCTGGTTTCCTTGGACAAGCACCACATCAAGCTGATCAGAGATCATCAGGAACGAGGGAGGATCTGTCAGAGAGAAGACCGGTTAGATGCTGAAAAGTTCTTGGTCAGGTATGTACTTGCTCAATACTGCAAAACTCACTGACATCACAAACAGTAACATTTTCATCCTACCAAACACACAAGCCACTCATCATAATCTCATAATCTTTTATCAATCAGTGAAGAAATACAGTATGGAATTTAATGAGATGCAACACAAAAAACACAGTGTAAGCACAATATACCATGAATGACACTTACTTTTCTTATCTTGACGTTCGGAGTATCACAAGAGCACCCTTCCAAAGGAAAATAACTTAAATCTCAGTTAGAAACTGATTTCAGTAAACGAGATTAGTGGAAACTGAGTATGTTGAGCCTGAGATGAGAGAAACTCAGAGTTTCCCATTTCAGAGAGCAGGATCAGCATAATGCTGAGTCAGTCGCTATGGCAACATGTGCTGTGAAGCAAACCTTTGGCTGAGTTTGATGTTTTTTAATGTGTTCATACTCCACATACACCGTCGTTAAACTCTCCAGTTGGGTTGGAGTGAGATTCGCGGCTCTGTTTCTTTTTTTCTGTCGTTGTGAATCGTATAATCTGTGCTACATTGATGATGGCTTGTGCTCACGATGAACGCGCCTCCCTCAGGCTGAACATACTCTGGGTTGATTGAACTAATTCTGATCAGCTGTTCTGAAACCGAAAACTCAAGAGTTTTCCAGCACAGGCTCAGTCAACCCTGAGCTTGGGATGTGACTCAGTTTGTTGAGCCTCCTTCCTGAAACGGACCCCTGGTCTTCTGCTGTATGATTACGTCACTTCCTGCTACACAAAGTAGAGAGGGACTTATGTGCTTTTACAGAGTAATAGCAGAGTAATAACAATAAATGTCTTGTCCTTTGTCAGGTTGGTGGGAAGTATGGCGCCGAAGGAGAGCTTCAGCCTTGCACATTGGCAGTGTTTGTCATCAGAAGGAGGATCCATTAAAGCCACCAGACATAAGCCCCTCCACACCTTCAAAAATAAACTGTCTTCGACTGCACATGGATTTACCCTCTTATTTGCCCACATCTATGCTGAGCTGTCCAGGTGAGCTCAAACACACTTTTGATGCACTGCAGGAAATATTCATGGAGATGGACTGCACACTCTGAGTGTCATTTTCTTTGGCTCTGAGTGTCAAGCTCTAGATATCTGGTTGCTCAAAGAAAGACATTTGGATACCGCATGTTGATCTGTTTTAATTGCTCCTTTTTTTCTTGAACTGTCCATAGCAACTGTGTTCATCATTGTTTTTCTTTTGGGTGGTCCCTTGCTTTTGTAATGGATCAAAATAATGTTATTCATACATTCTGATAATTTTGTCAAAGCAAAGATTTCAACTGTTAGATGCTCTTTTCATACTTTATGCTGTTAAACAACAGAATGAAAAGACCACAGTGTATTTTGTTTTACATGCAACTTTGTTTGTTTTTCTCAAGTGTTAATGCATGCCTATTTGAGAGTAATCAAAAATAAATGGTCTTTTGAAGAGAATTTTCCTGTTATAGTTTTATCTTAAGTGAATCAGTTCAGTTAATCCTAATCTTATATTATAGGGAAACATATTTTGTTTAAAATTTCAGATGTACAAAGTAAAAAATGTCATTATATTGGCCAAAATAATATTTTGGCTTGTGATTTAACAGAATATATTGATTAATGTATAAGTAAAATATTGACTTTGTGCTGAATCAGAAATTTAAGTTGAGATAACTTTAAAAAATTGCATGTAACAGAATTACAGCAATTCAATTAGTTAGATCCAAAGTAAAATCTTTAATTAGATATAATGGTAAATATTAGTTTCTCTTAACTTAAAAAAATTGCATGTAACAGAATTACAGCAATTTAATTAGTTTATTCCAAAGTAAAGTTTTTCATTAGATATAATGGTAAATATTAGTTTTTCTCAAATTAAAAAAATAAGTTGTAATGAAGAATAAAAATAGTTTATGGTCTTTGTAATGAATTGTGTTTTTACTTTGTATGAAAGCAAATTTTTTGGGTTTTCTCAAAGTAGAAAATTTATTTACATTAAATCAAAATTTATGTTTTCAACCAAATCAAAAAAATTAATTTGTGAAGAACTAATAAATTTAGGTGTAACAAATTACAGCAATTTTTTTAAGTTGATCCAAAGTATCATTTTTTTCAGTGTACTCAAGTGGTAATGATTCCGTTCCTGGATACAGGCTCTGTAAACGTTTCTGTGGACTGACGCTTGATACAGTAGAACCAATGGATTGTACTTTATATAGGTAGATTCTACCTTTATACAATACTGAACCTTTGATCTGTAATTGCATAATGTAAATTAACATTTTTTGTTGAAACTGATGTTTTTTTTTTATCAAACACATGCCATAGGCCTATTTAAAATGAAAATTCCTCTTCTCTGCTTGCTTTTCTCTGCCAAGCAATAAATATGCACTTTTTTTTGTTGAGTTTTTCGAATTCTGAGGAAATGTTGCAATAAATAAATAAATTATAAAACACACATTTCCTGGATGTCTTTTAAGTCAATAAAATTTAAATTATGTAATTCACCTTAAAAGGGCAGTTTGCTTTTATAAACAGTGGAAACATTTTTTGGCTTAACAGTTTCTGTCACTTGTGTGGGTGTTGTAGGATTCTGTGGAGGTTATTTGCCTCGTATTTGAAAGCAAATGTATGTAAATATTCAAATTTGATCTATATTTCTTCCAGTCTCAAAAGGCTTGCATAAACTCTCGGCTACAGCTAAAACGCTGCCAGCAAAAGTGGAGAGCAGAGAAAAACACAAGTCAAGAGGAGGCTAGACTGCTCTTCCTGTAAATCCCAGCCCGAGGCCACCTCCTCCCACACCTCTCTTCTACATCCAACCAGCCCTCCTCCACCCCCATCTTCTTCCATCTCCTCTCATCTTCTTTTTCTCCTCACTCTGTAATATGAGTACTTTCCCGGGCCCTGTGCTGACGATTCCCGTCCATCTGCGAGAGTTTCAGAACTTCAGATGGCAGCTGCTAGTTTCACTGCTTCATTCTCCTCTTCCCGGCTGAAGGTGTTTGATGTTGGTTTTGTCTGAGGAGTGTGTGCGTGTGTGTGACAATCTTGTTGACTTTATGTTGTTTAACTATCCAAATCCAGAAATTGTCTCTGTAACTAATCAGTCAAAAGGACACAGTGCATCCCTGTTGACAGATTGGATAATGGAGAATATGGCCAACAGTTTTTAGCCTGGATGGCTAACAAGGCACAGACCGAAACTCAAGCAGTACTTTTATCCGACTCTCCTCTATCTTGAATGCTCCTGCAGAGTCGGGCAGAATGTGAACAGAACAGTTGCCTCGATGTGACACCCTACTAAGTGCCCTACCAGATCATCAAACTTTTTTTTCTTTCCTCATCCTTTTTTTTGCATTTTCTCAGCCTTATACCTCCTCTGCTTCTTCATCCTTCATGGACGACACCATGACATTATAAACAGTGTGCAGTGATAGTGGGAAATGTAGGAAATCCGTACAGTGGATTGCAAAAGTTTGGGCACCCCATGGTCAAAAATTATGTCAATGTGAACAGTTTAGGAAGTGGAAGATGAAATGATCACCAAAAGGCATAGAGTTACAGATTTTCATCTCCATTTACATTTTAAACAATACCATGTGTTTAAAAAATACCACACCAGAAAAGTAAAAGGGTCCACAGCAAAGGTTTGGCCACCCTGCCCTCCCTTTGAAAACTATCACAGTGTGTAAATAAACAGCTTATCTGATACCTTGATCGGGGGCAGGTCCAGATATACAATATAATATTCATATTGCACAGTTGCACACTGTTTACAGTATGTCTTCATCTTGTTTTTCCTGGCAGCACTAATGCCTACGCCTGTGATGCCTATGACCTTTTCATTTCCGCTGTCAGTGTCCACATTAAGACTATAATCAATCAATCATCAAGTCTTCGTAATAAAAAAAGCAGAATAAGCAACATGATAAATTGTCACGATGAACAGCAATATTATACTCTTACCCAGAACTCAAGTCAGTACAATAAACATCTCAGTGTTTTGTGTTAACAGTTAATGTATACAGAATAATCAGAAGAAGCATGGCTTGAATGGTGAGATTGAAAACAATAACAATCTTACATTATTTTCATTATTTACTAGACAGAACACTGGGATGTTTGCTGTGCAGAGCTGAATAAGAGCCTTAGTAAGAAGTCAGTGCTTGTGGCTTTTTACAGTGAACATAGGAGTGGTTAAGAGCTTTTCACAGTGATTGACATTACCACAAGTCAATGTCCATTGGGGCAGCACACAGGGTGGCCAATCAGATTTCAGGGGGGGTGAGTGCCCCCCCACCCGTGCCACCGTGGAAGATCCGCCCCTGACCTTGGTCAAAGTTATCTGAGAGCTTGAGTCTCCTGGGTTTCCCATTCAGGCTGCTGCTTTGTTTCCCCTTTCCACTCTAAAATTCTAGACAGAAAAATAACACTGACATTGCTTCAAATATTGCAAGAGTGTCTCATGTTTAACTTTATGTCTTTTGGCGATCATTTCATCGTCCTCTTGCTTAACTGTTCACATTGATAGAAATTTGGACCAGGGGTGCCCAAACCTTTGCATGCCACTGTTATGTGCTGCTACGCTTGACTATGAAAGACCATGAAACCTCAACTGTGGACATGCTGAGTGGAGTCCAGTCCACTGACAGTATGGCCCGTTGTGTGGTGGCCCTTATCACTGAATGTGCAGGAGGTGCTGATGACAAGTCAGTGTCACCCCTCTGTCACAGGTACAGATGTGCTGACATCAATTGTCCAGACTTTCTCATAGTATCACGAAGTCATGCTACATGATATACGATGGACGGCTGATTTTGGGGGGTTCCAAAATGATAGTGGCACAAGCTTGCAGCCATAAAAAAAAAAGTATCAAATATATATCGATGGCCGAAATGCAAAACCTCCTATCTGCAAAAATTACTTTTTTGAGAAAACAAAAAAAAACTTCTCATTTTCTTGCAGAATGCTATTAATCAATGGTTTCAGTGCATGATACATTGTTTTTGGACTATATTACTATTATTACATGTTAACAATACCAACCAGTATTGGTGCCTCACAAAGTGCAGATAGGAGGTTTTTCCCCACTTTTCCTGGATTATTTTGCAGATAGGAGCTTTTGCACTTGGTGCAGGTTGGAAGAGGTTCTACAAAACAATGCTCTAAATTAGGTCAATTATGAAAAGTTACTTAAGAAATGTAACTAAGTTTGTGTTCAGGTAAAAAGGTGGGCCAGTTTAAGTAATGTAATAGTTATTACATTGTAGTATACTAGCCTCAGAATTCTTTAAAGGGATAGTTCAAGTATTTATCAATACAGGACCAATTATTAATCCTTCAGGGGAAATGTTTAAAATATTCAACTCTTTAATTGTTATCAAATGTTTAAGTTGACTTATTTAAGTCCTTACAAATGGCATGCTTAGATTTAAAGGCATAGTTCACCATTTTGGCAAATTTGCCTATTGCCATAATCCCTATTGTAGGTTCATGTTATTTTTTTGAGATTCGTGGGGTAGAGACACAAGGTGCTAAGGGAACACAATGGAGGTGAACCGTAGTGGTCTTCTGTCCCTCAAAACTCATCAAATACACAATCCAACCATCTTTGTCCACCTCTCATGGACATGTTGTGATCCGCACATTCACCACGCTATGAAATAATAATGTAACATTATGTGATGGAGTTGTTTTTGAGACCAATGCATAGCCAGATCTTCAGACATGGCTGCTGGGTAGAGTGATTTCAAAAATGTAGTTCCATTGTGTTCACTGAGCAGTTCACATCTTTGCCCCGCATTTCTCAAAACAACATACGCCGATAATTAAAGGTGATGAACCTACTGCTATAACTATAGGGATTATGGTGATAGGAGAATTTGCCAAAAAAGTTTGAACTATCTCCTTAAATAGGAAATTCCTGAAATTCATTGTCTTTGCTTTCTTATGCACTGGAAAGGAACATGGTCAAGTTTTCTATAATAGTTAGTGATTGCATTACTAAATAATTATAAGAGTACTGGATGTAAATAAACTCTGTAGAAATAATATTGGGAGTTTTTCCTCAGTTGATCTAACAGCAGAGGATATTGTTATGATGCTGTGTATAAATTAACTTGCCTATACATTTTCAACTCAAAACATTGCATGGAATACTGTATTTATTATTTTATTCAAAATCCTCCAGAAAAACAACAATTAATACTAATGATAAATACTTTAATATTATAATATTAAAGTATAATGATATTATTTAATACATTTTTATATAATCAGAATTGTAATTATATTTTGACTGTAGCTGTTTGATTTTACACATTCATAGTGTTGTAAAATTATTTAATGTATAAAAACATACTAATAATTGTGATTATTTCTCTGAAAATAATCCTACCAAGAAAATCTTGAATCTGAATCTACCTGTCTTGAATCTGTTTCTTTGTAAGCAGAGTCTTACTAATACATTTGTATTATGTAGAAATATTAAACACTAAACTGTCTGCCATGGTGTTGCAATGCTGATCAACAATTAATAATGGATCATGCTGATGACGTTCACATTAAAGCAGCATGACAACCTTAAACCTTAAAAGTTTAAAATGTTCAACCCCAAAACCTCCTATCTACATAGATGCAGATAGGAGGTTTTTACCTAGCAATAGGCTAACAAACAGGATATTTACAAAATAATGCTTATTTAGTATGCTCAATTATGCAAATTATGCAATTATGCCATTCTACAGTGCTGTTTCAAGCATTATTTCCTCAGGTTTTTGATAAACTCACCCTTTTGATGAGCTAAAAGTTTCACCACTGGGTGCTATGCTATCCTGCACGATTCAGACTATTATCACTTATCATTCACTTGACAGAGACACTATCAAATACTTCACTAGTACATTTGGAAGACACTTGTTATTTAGAAAACAATGGATTATTAAAATCTGTCAGAAATTTAGACAGGTCTAGACAAGACAGACATACCAAATTCTGCTGCTGTGCAGATAGGAGGTTTTGCGCTTTAAAATCTTCCCAGCTAACCTGATAGGAGGTTTTGGTTAGGTGACTTTTCTGTCACAATTAAGGGCAGAGTTATCTTGCAAACAGACTAAATAGGAGGATCCTTCCCTGTTCTCATCATTTCAAGTGAAAAGTGAAATTCGAAAAATTTGCAGATAGGAGGTTTTGCATTTCGGCCATCGATATTCTACATTTACATGATTTATTTATTCACCATACCTCATCATCCTGCACCCTTATTTTGTCCTTCATATTATCTGATGCAATCAGCCAGAAAACATCTCATTCATTAACTGTTGTCTTCCCGCCATTGAACTCTGCTCTTGATAATGTATTTTGGCAAAAACTGAAACTCTGGGAACTGGAACAGTGACTCTGCTATTTTCTGAACCACTTCATTTGAAGGTCAAAGTGAAAGTAAGTGCAAACGGAAGTGTTGTTGATATTCCTCCATTGCACAGGACTAACTGTGGGCACAGTGGGCCACAGAGGAAACAGGAAGTAGCTCTGCAAACTGCAATGTTGAAAACCATCCTAACCTCAGCCTCATCAACGACCTTGGCAAGTGTGCTGTTATTATTATTGACAGGATAAGAAATGAACCCCCAAGCTTTAGCACATATAAATTAGTATTATAATACAGTCAATACCAATCAAAGAGAACATGTATTGATTAGCCCCGGCACATCCCTGGTGAGTCAGGCGTGAACAGACACAGTGAGTGCAGTGGGCTGCTGTGTTGTTTGGCTGGTGGTTTGTTTGAACTGCAGCAGCTCTGCAGAGCGGGCCCCTGAGCTCGGGAGCCCGGGGCCTCCCTCCCTCCCTCCCTTCATCCCTCTCTGTTTGGTCATCTCAGCCTCCATCTCTCTCCCTGCCATGCCATCTCCCAGTTTTTTGGCCGCTGTGTCCTGTAATAGTCTCAGCCATCTGTCCTGCACTGTGGGGCTCTAACTGTCCGTTGGCACCACCGCAGCTACTACAGCCACGCTTAGCCCTGCATTTCCCAGAGAGCGGTCACGCCCGAGCCAAAATGGATAGATTCCTCAGCCCGGCGCCGGGGCCAGCTAAATGACTGTACAAGCATCAGTGGAATTAATGGTTGGATTCAGAATGTGTCCTTCCTCCCTCCCTCTCTGCTTTAATTCGATCTGCAAAGGTCAAACGCTGAAAATGAGAGAGTGGGCAAGAGATGCTTCATTTGGAATATTTTTCTACAATTAACCAGACGTGGATTCTGAATGAATATTGCTCAATTTTTGGTGTCAACATGCTATTTTTTTTTTCCTGTGGAGTGGAGGATGGAATGGATTCACCATCAGTTCTGATAATTCACATTTCATCACACTAAATTACAACTCTGAAGATGTGCATATTATGTGACAGAGATCCACACAGCGCATTCCTCAGGCTGGAAATAGACTGATGGACAAATACACCCAAACCTGTTTTGGTGCAATAGCATGGGAGGAACAACAGGCTGGCTGGTGTTTGTAAAACAAAACAAAACAAAAAAAAACACGCGATAAAAAGAAGGAAGATTAAGTTTAACATTTAAGCCTTGATACAATGATTCAATTGGGGAAAAGGCAAGGGACATAAAACTGGATGTAGTTGGTTAAACTGGCCCATTTTTATGTAAATATAAAATTGGCAACAGGGCAAATGGTGTTTATAACAAAGAGTCGAATACAGCCAAAAGGCGGATGAACAAGATAACCGCAACTAGCTGTCGAAAGGAAAACGAAATGAAAGTGAATGAATAAAATGCAGCTGTCCTGATTTTAAACAACACAATAAAATGAAAAAAGAAAAAGCAACAGCACCGGGTTCCTGGTGGATCTAAACAAAAATACATCTGTATGGCCCACTCCCCAGTCAGCCTAATACGCATAGTTTAATTAAGCACAAGTTCAATAAGTTCTTTCAACAATTATCACATTCAACAACTAAAAACAAACAGTCTGCTCAGGTCAGTGAGGAAGGAGGTGGGAGGAGCCTCTGGCAGCTGCAGTAAGTAGCTGCATTTACATGGGTCCAGAAATCATAATCAGATTAATAGGTCAATCAGATTCAAAATGTCTCATTTAAACTTCACCCGGATCTGATATTTACATGCAGTATTTTCCTCAATCTGAAACAATTGGATGAAATGAATCTCATTCGATCTGTATACATGAACGCTAAATAAAACAATCCACCTTCAATCCGTGTACATGGCCCAGGCTGAAGCCGATTATACACTTACACCATGGACCTATGATAATAATACATCCATGGTTTTCACACATTTGTTTTCACTCTGGTCCAAACTATGGAGTGTCATGTGACTAAATATATCGGGATATGACTTTTGGTCAATCCAATTGTTTTCAATCAGATTGAGGAAAACACTGACTAGAGCTGTGTTACCTGAGCCATTATCCACAAATGGATACTGGTTTGGATAGCTCTTTTTTCCCTTAATCAATGAAATCATTTCATTTGGTTATCTTTGTCTTATATCAAAATTAGTTGCAAGATTTTAAACATTTAAGTGTGACAAATGTGCAAAATAGTAAGAAATCAGGAAAGGGGCAAATACTTTATCACAGCACTGTACAGTAACTTCCATAGTAGTGAAATTGCATGGAGCTGATCTGAGACCAGCTCCATTTTTAAAGCTTTCCTATGTTAATGACAAATAATGGAAACCTCACTCAAGCAAAGCCCTGCTGAAAATAGAAAATTGGTTTTCTCAGTGTGGCTTGGCACAAGGCGCTGTGTCCATCACCGAAGACGAAGAGCCCACAGGCTTCACACAGACATGAACCTCACAAACACCCACAGACTGCACCTCATCTGGAACCTGAGAAGTTTCCAAAAAGTCTTTGACCGTGTTTCAGTTTGCATATTACTTCCACTCTAACATTAGCTATTTTGAGTGCGTAAGTGCAGTCACATTGGCGTGACTTGATGGCTGAGTGGTTAGGGCGCATTTCACACAAGGGTATAAAGCCCTGACCTTCAGGCTCCCTGTTCCCTCGTCTGCTGCGTTTCACTCCTCTACTCTCTCGCCACATTCCCCGCCTGTCTCCGCTCTCACCGTCAAGTAAAGGCATGGAAAACCCGAAACTTACTTGAAAAAGACAGAAAATGTGTTGACAATGACAAGTACAGCGCAGTGACAGAGGAGAGAGACCACATTGGCCTGACACAGGGGTCACACGCAGGGAAGTAAAACATTCAAGTGTAGAGGGCAGAGGAGGAGGACGTCACTCACCACCCTGCTGATAATGCTACATACAGTACAGTACACTATGTGAATAATACACTGAGTATTGATTTGTTTTAGTGTTTAATGTTCAGCCAGATTGCAGCTCAAGTTGTGTTCAGATGCTTCTGATCAGGTTTAGACGGGTCTTACCGTCCCAGGAAGATTCTAGTGACATTTATTATGTAAATGTATGTATTCAGACCTGGCTTCTGAGACAGTTGTTCCGAAACAGGGAGCATTTACCTCCAAACATTGGTTTGTTGGGGTTGTGGTAAAACCAGCAGGCTGAGATCACCAACAAGGTTGTTCAACAGGTGTTGTCTGAATCAAAATTATCTGTTATTCTGCCCTCAGAACTGGCTGAATTAACCACCTCTGTTACTTTTTGCCATTCTCCTTGCTTTGTTTTGTTTGTCAGCCCATTGTAGGGCTGGGCGATATGAGAAAAAATCCTATAAATCCTGAATAAACCCTTACATAAACTAAACACTGGTGATTTCCCACAGCTGAGTGGTAAACATTCTTTAGACATTTCCTCCTTTTGGCCTCTTGAATGAACCATGAATCACAATTAACTGGTAGGACAGTAACTCCAGATAAAGTGTAAATTTGATCCCAGTAATTTACTCTGAATCATTTGCTGCAGCAATTAACAACAATTTGTACGCCAGTTGGTGTCGTTTTACCTTTATTGTAAATTCTGCAGCTCTCTGTTGAGGTTGAGGGTGTTTTGGTCTGGAACTCGTGCCCAGAGGCAGTAGCTCATTATCTTTGTGAAGATGATCAGACTGAATCCTAAGAAAATGCTAAAAATGTTTAAATGATCTTTTTACCCCTGGTGACTAAACGGCAGACTGCGGCCAGGCCGCCAGCCATAATTAAATTCGGGGATCAACTGCAGCAACTTTCAAGAAAGTGTTGTCATCTGTGGAAGAGACGAGAAACAGGATTTTCCCAAAATAGTTTATAAAACTGAGGGAATACAAGTTGTCAGTGTGTGTGTATTTGTTTTTGTGTGCAATCATTATATTTTCATGCAACCTTGTCCCTTGTTAAGAAAATGTTAAAGGGATAGTTCAACATTTTGGAAAATTGGCCCATTGCCATAATCGCTATAGTCATAGCAGGTTCGTTACCTTTAATTGTCGGTGTAAGCTATTTTTAGTATGGCGGAGCGGAGCAACAGGCTGCTCAGGGCTATGCTATGGAGGCTCCCCTCATCAAACTCATCAAATAGACAACCCAGCAACTCAAAAGCGCTGTCGTGGAGACGGAGCTGTTTTAGAGGTAAATTCATGCAAAACCGCTGATGCGCGTTGCGTTCAGGGACAGTTTTTCAGCAAGCAGTCTCCGTATTTACCCTGTATTTACCTCGAAAACGGCTCCGTTTCGCATCGTTCCATTATTATCTCATAGCGTCGTGGTTGTGCAGGTCATAACTTGTCCACAAAAGCGTTTTGGAGTTTTGGGATTTTGTATTTGATGAGTTTGATGAGGGAAACCAAGAAATTCCCTTAGCCTCCATAGTATAGCCCTGAGCAGCCTCCTGCTGCGCTCTGCCGTACTGAAAATAGCTTACACCAACAATTGAAGGTAACAAACCTACTGCTATGACTATAGCGATTATGGCAATGGGCCAATTTGCCAAAATGTTGAATTATCCCTTTAAGTTCATCATATGTTTGCTCAGGAGCCTTCCTGCAGGACATCAGGGCTCAACCTAAGAGCACCTGCCTCGCCTCCCACTGAGTCACCCCCGCCGCCACCTGAGCCATCTTCTCTGCCCCTGCAGGTTGTCACCAGTCCACCGTCCTCTCCGCGCCCTGGTCCGGCCACCCTCACTCCCAACTTGGGTGAGTATTACTAGTCTTTACAAGGAGACTATCCATAACTATCCATCCATAACTTTCTCCCCTCAGTCACGCAACTCTCTGGGAGCATAACACTGTTGTAAAGTTGTCATATAAATGTAATCTACTTTGCATAAACATGTCTTCTACTTCTTACTTACCCAGGTTGCAAATCACAAGACTGCCCAGTCCTTTGGGCCGGCCATGGTGGCGGTGCCCGAGGTCACCATGGGGCACCTCACGCAGTTCAAGAAGCTGAGGCCACACCTGCCCGGAGGACGCGGGAAACCACCGACCTTTTTCTTCACCAGGGCGGGAAAGGAGATAGACAAGATGGGGGAGTACTTTACCCGGGCGTGGAGGTTCCTTGGGCTGCCGGGGGCCCCGACGCTGGGGGACATGCGGACTGCCATCACCTCAGCAGTGTGTTACTTTTATCAATAGTGTCTATTCTGTAAGAATAACAGGAGCATACATGTCCCATACCAATGCCTTTTGCCATTGGTTTAAATGTTCACCTACTCTCCTACAGGCTGAAAATAAACAACAGCATGTGCCACAATCCGCTTTTACGCCGTAAAGCCTGAGATGTCAACAAACGAGTTCCGGGCCGTGAGGATGACCATCCTCCGGTGCATTGCAGACTCAGCAGAACCCTCGCCAGGTGAGCCTTTCAGTGTGTGTTTGATTGATTGATTGATTGATTGATTTTATTTAATTCATGCTTGCAGCGAAGCCAGAGACTCCACTGAAAAAATGCAGAATTTTACAAAGTAATTAGATAAAATATTTAAAAGGACAATCAAAGTTCAATTTGAAACATTCAAGGCAGTGAGGATGACCATCCTCCAGTGCCTGGCAGACTCAGCAGAACCCTCGCCAGGTGAGCCTTTCAGTGTGTGTTATGATAGCTCTATAGCCACTGCCCTGACCATTGCTTCACCTAACTTCCTCCCTCTTCCTGGAAAATTATGTTGCCAAATGATTTTGCAGGAGGTCCAGGAGGAGGAGCACTGAGCTGTATTCAAGCTCAGTGCTCTTTGTACTATACGATAGCTCACCACAATGGCAGAGGCAGAAGTTCGGCTGCAGATCTACAACGGTTATACGGACCTCAAAAGGGCAGAGTCTACTTCCAGTAAGAGGACCCTGGGAAAAGAGATGACCGGCATTCATCTTCTGCTGCTGACTCCCTCAGACACCGGCATCTACCATTGCCAGGTTAAGAAGGTTCCAGGCATCCGAAGCATCAAGACAGTCCTCAGAGTGCTCAAACAGCCATCAAAGCACAGGTGAATCGTGTTGGTGTGGAAAAGTGCTTCCTGGAACTGAACCTACCACATCCTCCAACGGTGGGAATGATTGTAGCAGCTGTGACAGGCACCCTGGCCGCCACAGGATCATCTCTTCCATCACGTACTTCATCGTACGGCACCCATGGAAAGAACCAGAGGGGGAGGGGGTTTCCAATGAGATCCTGGAAGAGTGCTTCCTAGCACTGAACCTACCACCAACAATTTTTTTGTCTGACACCAAGCACTCTCATGTGACTAAAGAACAATGATAAAAATAAAAAATAAAACATAAAACAAATAATTTACAAGAATTGCTCTTGATGGGCATGACCCCAATCCCCCCCAACACACACACAAACACACACCCCAGCATTCTCAGTACTGTATATGGAGAGAATGACAACAACCCTGCCCTGTCTATGACCTTGGTTTTCCTTTTGTGGTATTCAGTGTTTGCAATTTACATGATGTGTGGGGGTGAATCTTGGAGAGTGGAAATGCTTTACATGTTCAGTATTTTACATGCTAGTTAAATGCTATCTGTAGATTAGAAAGATGCACACACATGCATGTTTTTGTATCATTCTGCAGGGATCTTAAATGTAAATGAGAAATCTTTCCCAAAGCGGTTGGTAGAATTAACTTTGGGTCGAGGGTATAGCTACATCTATATCTACATTTGTATCTACAGTATATCCATATCAAAATCTCTATATTGGTAGAACCAGTTTCCTTCCACAAACACAAGCAGGTCAATTGGTAAACTGCAATATGAATATGTAATATGAGAGCCTGCCAACCTGCCCTGTTTGCATGTCGTTGTATTAACCTAGTGCCAGGTGAGGTTGGCTCCCGGCCTCAGGAGTTTGTGTTGCAAATACATTTGTAAATGCTGAGATATGATATAAAACAGATTCACTATATTAAAACTACCATCATCTGTTCTTTTCTAAAAACTGCTTTTCTTGGACAATAGTAAACACAATCTATATTTAAAAAAAAAAAAAAAAAAAAGTTTTGCTGATGTTTTACTTTCAACGATGAATTTACCAGAAGGTATTACTAATGAAAAATGTATCATAAATTGACAGGAACAAACTGCATTATAAATGTCTAAGACATTAACCTGTCAGATTTCTGAGTAGAGTCATTTTCTCTCTTGCACTAAAACAGTACCAACCAAATATAATTTTACCAGAAGGTGTTTACGATGAATAAAGAAATGGTGAATGTGTTGGATATGATGCAATGTTTGTTCCATCGAAGCAAACTTAAACACCAACACATACATACTGCAAATTGAAAGGAACGAGTTCAAGCAGACACACCTGCTTTAGAGCATTCACAGGCATGTGGTAGTGATGGGATCGGCAGTTCTTTTGACTGTACTGAATCACTAGAATCAGTACCCCCCCCGGACTGTCTTCCCCGGTCGTACGTTAAATAATACACCCCAGTGTAAAACAGAAAAAAGGGAAAAAAAAGTATATATAAGTACATAAAAGTATATAGTATTACTGTGTACAGTACAGTACATACAGTACATTAGCGCGGGAGAACCAGAATATATTACTACTGTACACGGTCACTCGCGAACGACACAACACTAAGGACTGAGCACATACAGAGTCAATCAGGTGGTGCTACAACTAACCCATGTTACAACCATCCCTTCTCTCCCCTACATTATATATAATATATGTATATATATATATAAACAGAGTTATCTGCTTTTGCAAATGAACTCTTCATATATTTTTTCTCTCTCTCTACTGAATCATCAATATTCCTCGAGACTGTGGGATAATAAAGATGGCTGCCATCTCAGTGGACTGTTCATGATTTAAAGTCAGGCAGAGCCGTCGTGTTGGTGAGACTGTGATCCACAGGATCTGATCCAAGGGAAAACTTCAAATAAACCACGGTCATTTTATTTGATTTGAGTTAGTTTTACAGTAGTGAAGTCTCAAGTCAAAGTCATTTCTAACCATTTCACAGCCCGAGGCCAGACTCACTGCCTCCCCTCCTTCTCTCTCCTCCTTTCCTTCTCCTCCTCTCTAACAACTCTGACGCCTTTGATCTCAGTATTATCAAATAACTTCATGGAGCGTCGTGCTGCCACATCATCGCCATCAACTTCTGCCAGTGGTGAACTTAACTTAACCCACCTGTTAAAACACCACCACTCCCAGGCCCATAATGCATCCCAGTCACATCAGAGCTAACAGTCCTGTCCTGACTGCAGCTGATTGTGAACGTCCACATGGTCCTTGCACTGGGTGGATGTTGAAGATGCACACCTGTAAAACATTTTCCACATTGTCCAGTGGAAAGATTGTCCATTGAGTTTTGCCATATTTGCGGCATTTTTTCCCCAAATGAACAGTTTGCTAGTGCTACATAGCTAACATTAGCATAAACAGCTGTGCTTCTGCTGTCTTTCTACTGCAGAAGTTAGCATGCTAGCAATTTTAGTAAGAAATACTGCAACTGCCAAATGAATTAGAAACAGCTAAAAAATGAAAACAAAATCAGAGTTTTTGGTGTGTGATGGGATTTTTATTTTATTTTTTTTTGCATTTTATCCATTGTAAATTCATTCAAATCAAACGGGTATTGATTGCTCTTGATTGATGATATGTATGTAGTATGTATTTATTTTGGTTATATAGATATTTATATAGAATATATTTTTGTAATTATATATTTATATGGATAATGATGTAGTATATTATTTTTGTAATTATATATTTATATAGATAGTTATTACGTGTACACATGATATATACTTATATAGGTCTATTATGTACTGTAGTTAGGATGTGTAGTTGCACACCGAAGAGCAGATAAAAGGGGTGGGAAATTAAAATAAGTATTGTACTTCTTCCCACTTCCTTTTTCGAACAATGTACGGTGTTTTGTTATGTCTTAGCTCTTTATTTTAATGCTTTAAATTCTCTTTTTTTTCTATCTATTGTATGTACAATAGTTACATACAATTTCTTTCTCTTTATTTTTATACATGTTCAAAAACAAAATACATTCATTCATTCATTCATTCATTCATTCATTGCTCTTGGTGGCCATCGGGAGTTCTACATGATTCTGTCTTTGTATGTTACCACTAGGTGTTGTTCAAATGGTGGCCGGAGTCTGTTTGGGCAAACCTCATGTCAGGTTTTCAAGCAGAGACACTGCTGCATGATTGATGATGATATATATATTACAATTTCTCAAATTGCTTCCTCCATGTCTATGAAAAGGGCTGCAACAACTGTTATGCTAAAAAAAAAAAAAGACTTTTACTGAACACTGTGTGCATTCTTTTGTGCCTTCCAACAATATTTCTGTTCAAAAGGCTTGTGCTCAGATAGAAGATGTTATTAGATTTTGAAGCACCCTGCTGCATACATTTGCCTTTTAATGAGAGGAATGGCAGGACTTTAAGCAGCTAAACTGTCTCTTGTTTAAATAAGACACTTTGTCATAACAACTCTTGAGTTCCAACCTACAAATTTGGAGCAACCACCATCTCCACGAGTGGCAGGGAGGAAAAAAAAAAAACTTTAATTAAAACAGTGAGAGAAGAATAAAATAATCTGAGTTGCCAAGCTCACAAGTCCCCAAGGCCTTAGTCCTTGGCTTCCTTATTCTCCCAGAGACAGCCTGGTCAAATGGAGCGAATAATAAATTGGATTACTCTTATCAGTGGGCAGTCAATCTGTTGGCCCTGTGTTTGAGCCCGGCTCTTTATGGCCAGTAATGATCATTAAACAGTGAGAGGTCTCAGCACAGTTTACAGATGAGCTGCACTGGGAGGGTCGGTGATGTGGGACAAACAGAGCTCAATTCAGCAGGCAGGGAGAGTGTGAAAGAAACTATTGCCTTTGCATTTTCTGTGAATGGAGGATCCAGACCTATCTGACCCCCAGAAATATTAGGATAGACTCAGTTCTTCTGCAATTTAACCATGGTCTTCTCCTTTGAAAATGAATTAGTAAGCTAGCTGAAGCCAGTACTTACACACAACTCTGGGGATTCTATAATGGAAATATCACAGTGGCTCCACTGTGGCTCTCTCTATCTGTCTTTCTCTTAGCCTGGTGTGAACTGGGTTGCTGTCCATGGTGCTGAATTTTTCCAGGTCACTGAACAGACTGATACTGTAAACTGGTTTCCCAGTTTTTCTGCAGCACAAGCGAGAGGAAATCTAAAACCACATTAATTTTGGGATTTGAAACACAGAAATCAAAATGTCAAACAGCTTTTTTCTTTTATTTCTCACCTCAATTCAATTAATTGTCTATTTCATTAACAATCTTTGTTTAACATGGGAGCGAGAAGCTGTTCACCCTGTCATGTTATTTGCAAAATAAAAAGGGGACACATTTCAAATAAGATAATACTTCTAAATTAAGCATTTTTTTAAAAAGTAAAATAAATAAATAAATAATAATAATAAGAAAAATAGTGTATGTAAACAGGAGGAAGGTGAAAAGGAACAAATCAACAACCAGGTATAAATAGGTTGAATAAAGAAAACATTTTTTTCAGCTGAGTTAAGACGTATACAGACGCAACAATGTAATAATAATAATGTAAACAGGGCAAACAAGGTAGGTTATTAACACTATAGCACCAACCAGACCCGGCCACCATGAAGCCCCGGCCAGCCTTCCTGCTTCTCTGGCCAATCACAGGATGGGGGTAGCACAGCCTGCTTTACAGTAGATACTAAATAATCAGTGAACACCAGAGGGGCAGATATGTAGGCGGTGGCAGTGACAGACATATACAAAATTTAGATTTTGTCAGAAAGAATATGGCATTGAAATTCGCAAAGGAAACTTTTTTTTTATTATTGAAAACAGTTTGATGTTTGTTTTATGTTGATATTATTTTTTAAATTCTGACATGTTTATCTGTTACAATCTTCCGATTTCTTTCCACATGTCACATGCGTTACTCTTTTTTTTCTTTTCATGCTGACAGTTTCTCTTCAGTGACAGAGGTTTTTCAGTTTCAATTCTCTGTCACCATTTTGGCACCAAGGAGGATGATTTGAAGGCAGGCGCGGAAATGAAGAAGATGAAGGAGGTGATTTCCATATAATCAGCACACTAAGGAGAGAATGTCATTCTTTCCCGGAACACGTCGTTCATGAATTATGAATACAGCGGATTCAGGAAGTCTTCAGACCCCTTCACTTTTTGCTGATGTTATTTTGACGTAGATTTAATTTGAAATAATTTTTGCATATCAATCAACATTTAGTAACACACACTGGCAAAGAGAAAGCAAGCATTAAAAATGGGGAAAAAAGACAAACATTAAAATATATCACTCATTTACAAATGTTTTGTACTTGGTAGAAGCCTCATTAGCAGCAATAATGAGCTTGATTTGTGGGTAAATTACAAGCTCCAGCTCAATCTGATGATGGAAACCTTTTGTCAGAACCTTTTGCAATAAGGTTTAAGTCTAGGCTTTTTGTGGGTCACTCAAGAAAGACTTTTCACAAGGTCACTCCAGCATTTCCTTCACTATTTGCTTTGGGTCATTGCCACATTGAAGAGAGAATTGTCACTTAGGCCTCAGGTCATGCTGACCAAACAAACAGGTTCCTTCAGTGACTCTACTGTATTTAACTGTGCCATTCCATGGATTCTGACCAGCTCCACTGAGAAGTAGCCTGATGATGCTGATACATGCATGCTTTTCTGAAGAGATGGCACCACTGGAAACGCTAAGTGTTGAATCAACGGTTAAAAACATTATTTTATTCCTAATAATATTTAATGATTCATGTTATTTGCGTGTCTATTTGTCAACATCTGGACATCTGCATCACAAAGATGATTACGGTAAAATAACCAAGATGTACCTGACCAAACAGAATCTGATTGGTTCTGTGATGAGAAATGTTAATTATATTATCTTTATTTATATATATATTTTTTTTTTACTATAATCTAAACAACAAATTCCCTCCCCCACCCTACTTGTAACACATTGAGTGTCATTATTTCATTAGTGCTTAATCAAATTATTAGGTCTTGTAAGGCAGGTCAAGTACAGAAGAACCATTAGGAACCATAACAGCATTTTTTAATCTTTTTGAAATTGTCTGCTGTATCACTGGTTTTTAGTCTCATGTCCTTCATCTATTTATGAGTAGCAGCACTTCTTGTTGAGCCTTAACTTGTTTCTTTTATCTTTTAATGTGTACATGTTTTCCTGAAAACTGTCTTGACTCTCAATGGCACTGCTTAATCAGTTTACCCCTTGGGGTACCAATAAAGTAACCTGAACCTGAACCTGAACCTGAACCTGATGTAATGTTCATCAATGTTCTGCAACCATGGCCTCCTTCAAAACAAATGATTCAGGAGCTGGAATTAAGCTAAATGATACCACAAAGTAGAATAGATAATAACTAGCAATGAGTATCAAAACTCCAATAGTTTGGATTTCCACACCAAGAAATAACATACTGCAAACTGAATTTGGAAGACCACCTATCAAATAAGTCTGCAGGTCTACTGAGAAGATGGGTTAGGAAAAGACTTTCTGGAAAGTTCAGGCAGTCTACATGAGAGTCATAAGAAGGGGATTCTACCTGCGAATCAAACCACTAAAATTTAGCTACTTGAAAGTGATCACCAGATAAATCAAAGAGACCAGATATAGAAAAGCACATGTTGCCCACTGTTAAAAACAGTAAAACAATATTATTTGTGGTCATGGGACACCAATGCAACAGGACACAGGCAGAGGGGAGATCAACTCTTAAGAGCCCTAGTTTGGTGGCGCAGCGCAGGCAGCGAACCGAAGTGCAGCCGGTCTATTGCAAGTTTGAAGCAGTGCAGACTGGCGCAAAGTCTAGTCGGGAGATTGGCAGATCGCGCTCCGCCAATATGGGTGTGGCGGCGCAGCAGGAGGCGGTGTCACAGATCCAGCTTGGCGAAGCGGAAGTTTCGTGAGAAAATGTCCCGCCGACTCTGCGCCGAAAGCAGACCACCTCAAAGCAGGTCAGCTTTCAGCGCAGGGCGAAGCGGAGCTGGTGGAGAGGGAGATTGGTTGACCGGCGAACAGTCCACACACGTCAGCAAAACCTCACAGACAGGTTTCCACTGTTCCAGACGCATTTAGATGCAATAAATAACCACAATAACCGCTATTTAATGCAACTAATGGAATCAACACGTGAATTTATATCTATAAAGAGTGTCCCGTGACGTCAGATCAAAGGCTGTTGGCAGCGTAATGTAAACTCCACCTGAATTAACTCAGCAGGGACGAACTGGCACTGGAGCTGTGGATTGCGGACTGAGGGACTGCATGTCACTACCGTGTTGAGATGTGATGATCCGCGTTTTTTTTATTTATTTATTCATTTATTTACTTATTTTACTTATTACATCTCTCAACAGCCTCGGTGTCAGTCAGTATATCTCATCACAGAAAAAAGGAAAAGGACAGACAGACAGAGAGAGAGGGGGGGGGGGGGGGAGCGAGAGCGTCCTTTACGCGGATCTTGTGTAGTTTATAAAAAAAAGTTTATTTACCAGCGGAAAAGCCCAACAACAAAATAACGGGCAGGAAAACAAAACAACTGACACACTGTAACGTTTTTGTAAGTCTCTTTCCTGGGGGGTCTCCCTCTACGTCATGTTTTTCTTTTAACTGCTGCCTCGCGCTGGGTTTACATTAACATTCACAGGAATATAAGGTTAACTCAATTCACCTCTCATACACAGGGTTTGAATAAATGTGAGTTTCTTTATTAGTTTATTAGTTGTTTTTTTTACACTGGCCAGCGGTTCTCAGTGTATCAGATCAAACCTGTTTATGGATATTAAACTCATTATTCAGCCACTCTGAGCTCGGACCTCCGGACCAAAACAGCTGTTTCCTCCTGGGAGAGGTTCGGCCTGTGGCGTCGCTGTCTCCTCCTCTCCTCCGTCCATGTCAAAGTAGGAAATGACATCACCGCGGCTCAGTTAAAGGTGAGGAGAGGGGCTCATTTGATTGGTGAAAATCGGAATCGGCTGTGTTAATCCCACTTCAGCCTTTCTCTCCTCCTCCTGCCTGCCTCACGCCCCCGACTCCTCCCTCCTCGGCATTTGCGCTTGGAGGAGGGACAAGGGGCGTGGGTGCGCCGGTCTATACCGGACTTCGCGGCTCACGATTCTTGCAAAACGCGCCTGGACACACCTAGTTGGCGTGGCGCAGCTTCGCGAAGACCTGACTTCGACCGGTCTAGGGAACTAGGGCCCATAGTGAGACATATCACTGGAAAAAAAAGCCTCTACACAAGGACAATGACACAAAAAGAGATCTCAAAATCCAACATTAACTACCTCAGCAAACACAGGCTGAAGATTTAGCACCATCCCTCTCAGGCCCCCGACTGAGCATCATTGAAAATCTGTGGGTAGATGTTTCACATGCACTGTGTACATAAGAAGAGGGAAAAAGTATAAGAACTCTGTGCTGGCAACAAAAAGTGTTTGCAAAACTGTAATGTCTGCCAGGGAGGGATTATGTACTGACTTAGTAGTTTTCAAGTTAATGAAAAAAGTAATAATGTATGTGTACTAACACTCAACTCAGCCTGGTCTCAGGCTGTAGAGGTCATTGCTCTTTGTCTTTTCCCAGAGAAAACCAGATAATGCTGCCCGTCCTGACACTGACAGATTGAGAGCAAGTTACTGGAAGAAACAGTTCTACTACTGCAGTGTTCTAATGTCTTGGGCAAATTTCCCATCTTCCCCTCCACTCACTAACACCCCCTGTTGTGTGTCTGTCTCCACTGCCATTGTTGGATCTGCTGAGGACTTGTTGAGGCCAAATCTACAGGATCAGTCTGATCAGCAGGTTGGTATCCATGTGTGTTCGAACTAGTCAAAGTTGGAAATTCCTTCCTTTTTTTTTCTAATGAAGGATTCATCTTCTTCCTGGGCCTCAGAGGAAATCTGTTGATATTTACACCCTAAGCTGTACAACACAACATGTTTGGATGATACCATCGTGAAGAAATAATATGAGCGCTACCACGCAACCAGATCTCACCCAAGCAGCAACCTCCAGGGACGAAAAATGAAGCCAACATGGATGTGATGAAATATTGCAGTTCCTCTAATGAATGAAAGGGTTAGGGTTCCAACAGTGAGTCAGTCCCTGTAGATTCTTATGTTAACATGTCCAACTTTACAGCAGAAATAAACAACCCATTCCTTAAGGACGGACTGTTTGGTGTTTTCTTGTTAATGTGGTTAAACAGCGGGGTCCATGTGGGCCGTGCTGGAGGCCTGGCTAGATACAATACGAGTGTCAGAAGTCCACATGGCTCATACTGTAAGGTACAGTTTCTACATAGGGTTTCATTTTGTAAATATCTGCTTCATATTCAGATAAGACATGTAAAATATCTCTCTAAACCAGTGATGCCCAACCTATGGAATGCAGGCCACCAGGGGGGCACAAAGGTATTGCAAATCATTTCCAAAACAGTATGAATTTTGTGAAGAAAAAATCAGGATGATGACAACACGTTTTGTCTCAGCTCCTAAAACTTGCAGAGCGGTCATGGTAGGGCTCTCCTCCTCATTTGTTTTATACAATGAGCAATGCCTTGAACTTTCCATGACTGTGGAGCTTCAATATGTTCCTTCTGCTCTCAGATCAGTCCTGGATGTCCTATCGTTTATCACTGAACTTAGAAAGTGCTCTAAGAATGCATTATTTGTCCTCCATAATGTTTGTGTCTGACTCCGTCTGTTGTCCTGTTGAAAACCTCCAGCTGGAAACCAGTGGGCCTTGAGTTGGAAAAGGTTGGGAACCACTGCTCTGAACAATAATGGACCTTTAAGTGTTTCAGCATTCTGTTTTCAAAAATGATTCAAGTGTTTTGATGACTATATGTGAGGATATTGCCTCTTTTTCTACTACATTAAAATAATTATAGCTATAGCCTACTCAATATTTGCATTATGTGATTTGGAAAGATTGCAACAAGCAATAACGATTTAAATCTCAATGCTTTTATTGTGAGCTTTTTACTTTCTAGTCACTCGCATTTTCCCTGCAAGGCCTTGCGCCAAATCTATGTGTGATATAAAACAGACATTAAGTTGCAGTTAAACCGTACAGTATACAGGATGTTTTTCTGTGCCCGTGCTGCCCACAACAAGTGGGAGGCAGAACAGCCACCGTTACTGCTGCTTGTTAGGGAGCAGGATTCCACGCCAAGATCCCTATGTGCCCAATTCTCCACAGGACTCAAGAAAACATACGGGGTCTCAAATTGGAAACTACAGAGCTGACTGGAAACACACAAAAAAGGGTAAACAAACCAACAAAAACTTCAGTGACTTCATTAATTTGAACTCAAATTGAACCGCTAAAGCTTCCGCCCACAGTCCACACACATGCAAGAGTTGACCTGGATTTGACAAGAATGGGAAGCCAAAACTAAAGATTGCTTTTACAGAATCTACTGGGTGTTTTAAAGGTCCCATATTATGCTATTTTTCATCTATTTCATATGGTTTTAAGTTGTCCAAGCATATTGTATTCATAGTGTATTGTCCCCAAATCAATCTGCAGCTCTAGATCTCAGTAATCTAAAAGTGTCTCTCCAGAGCCCTCCTGAGAACGAGCTGTTTCTGTGTCTGCACCTTGAAATGCAAATGATTATGTGTAAACCACGTCCACTCCACAGCTGTCACGGGGAGAGGGTGTGGTTAGGTACATGTGCCAATGTTGACATTGAGACAGCAGGGGTTGGGTATTGATTTCCAAAAAAAAAAAAAAAGTTTATGAGACTCGCATCTTGTCTGAAAAAATACTAATGTTTCACTGTGACAGAAGGAGATCGCCTACATGGTGAGGCTCCTACAGCAATCAAACTGTCAAATAAAAAAAACGAGTGAAACTGAGGAGCAGCACAAACTGTAGGCTACACTGTTATGGACTGATGAGAAGTTACCGGAGAATAAGGTTTTGCGCCGTGAGAGGAGACTTCCTCGTTCAGATCAGATCATGTCTCTCACTCCGTGATGAGGACCGCTGCACCGCAGCGCTGATGAGAAGCCGTATCACGCCAATGTCCGCGGTTTCATTTTTAATGACGACTGGGCAGCTGTTTTTCAGTCAGTGATTCAAAATGATCATCTACCGGCCGCGGTAGCGTTACCGACCGATGCTCCCGTATCTACGTTTCATGTGAAATGACGGGCCGACTGACGGACGAGGGGGGGTGGAGGTGGTGCGACTCTCGCTTACCAGGAAATGGCTCACCGGGCGGAGCTAACGTTTTTCCAGACTTGCCCAGGGGGAGGATAAGGAAGTACCGGGAGGTGGAGTTACTCGAGTTCAACACATCCTGACGTCAAGTCTGCCAGCACTTTCAATTCGCCCGTTTGGAGACACGATCTCAAAAAAGTGTAAAAATCAATAAAGGGAGTGAACAGACTTTTTTCACCTTCAGGCGTCATAGAAAGGCCCCGGTAACACATGGGACCACTACAAAACCTATAGAAAGTGGATTTTCATAATAGGACCCCTTTAAACATTCATAAAACATCTCAATGTCTAGAAAAAATAGTAACTAGTCATTCGGACATGTTTGGAATTGTAGAGAATCTTAAGAGTGGAAAGGAGATGATCTGGTGATAGAATGTTACCCCCACAAATCAATAACAAAATACTCTTTAATGATTTATCGTGTTTACACCTGAGCAGACGAAGTCAGACTTTTGCAAAAACCTTTACTCTATCGACCAATTTTTTTTCCTTCACCTTTCCTTTCCCGCCACAGTTCATGGGAGCTGGCTAGAGCTACTGGTGCAGTCAACAGCATCTTCAGTTTCATCTATCAGAAATAAAGATTCCCAACAGCTCTGAAGCACATTGCCTCGCTTTAATTCCTCTACTGTTGAGATGTGTAACTGTTGGTTAGCATCATGCTATGTTAGTAAAGTCACAAGCACGGGTTCATGCTAGTTTTGCTGTTGAAGACATGTGCTTCCCACATTAGTTGGGTCATCCACAGAAGTTCTGTGACCGTGGAGAGGAAAGGTTTATTTCTCACTGGATTTGGAAAATTCCTCACGCATTAGGCCACTTTGAGTAATTGGGACTGACTGATTTGGTAATCGTTGCAGAAGACAACTACAGAGATATTTTATGCTATTGAGAAGTGTAAAAATATTTCCTGGTTCATAACGAATTGATGGGACCACTGACCAACACAGTTCAGGTAACCAATGGAAAAGGACATCAGCAAACCTTGATCTTTTTGACCTTTGAGATGACTTCTGTATCCTTGGTCTACTTTTGACTGTCTTAAACTGACCTATGAGCAGAGCTGTCATTTGTTTCACAGGTCAAATCAATAAATCTACATCATTTATGAACTTCTTGACCAATAGTCACCGAAACCATGTATAATGCAGCACTGTGGACCCAAACCATTGAAAACATAATTTCCAGCTTGGCTGATGGTTGCCATTTTGGATTGACACAAAAAATGTCCCCACATTTTTGGGAGGGGCACCCCAGCTCAATTTTGTATTTAACCTTAAAGATAACAAATCCAGTATTATTATTGGTCCCTTGGTCTAGAGGACCTGTGGGCTGAATGAACTTTGTCCCATTCATATGTGCAGACAGTCCACAGGAGGTCAACAGGAAGTCAGCCGTAATGCTGTTTGAAGAAACATGCTTTCCATTATATTTGCCAACTTTTCTAGGACTGAACAAGCCTTTATTGTGAAGGACTGCTGACATTGAAAGACAATGTGAACACGGCATACATGTATTCCCTGAGTTGTTTTCCTGGATCCCGTTTCAGCACTTAGTCATTCTAAACTGCAGCATCTTAGGTAGAGTTAGTGTCATGTAGTATTAATCTCCAGTCGTGAGCCTCCACCATGGCTCTGCCTAAAAGATGCAGTGGGTGAAATTAAGGAGGGAAAACCGGTCCCCACAGTGTCACTGAAGGAGAACAAGCTTTAATGTTCCTACCTGACTGTCGGAATGAAAGAGTAACTAATGATCAAGTAATGAGTTTTGTGCTGACACAGAGTTAATTGGGTACGACTCATGGAGGAAGTGGTCAGAATGTAGATTCACAGTTAATCGTTGCCTCATTCATTAATATCTCCTCGGTTCTGCCTCAACCAGGAGCTGATTTATTTTCACTTTCTCCCTAGTTAGGTTTATAAAGTGTTGCCTATCAGTGTGAACACAGTGAGAACATGTGGGTTGACAGTTTGTGAGGTGATTTTCAGCACAGACACATTCAGAGATACATGTTCTCCATATTTAATCACAACTAATTGATTTGTTTGTCTTGATAAATGGTTATTAAATCCCTGCAATAAATGATTTGTTTTTGTTTTTTTATAACACTGGCTTCAGATGGTTACTATAGTAACCCAAATCATCTCAACCCACCTTTATTTATGTAGCACATCAAAAATTGTTCCAAAGTGTGTCACAGCACAAGAAAGAATACAAAAACAACATTGTTGAGTTGAGTTTAGTCCTCCACCATGTGAAAACATAGTTGTTTTCCAAATCATAAAAAGTTGATAGAGAAAATTAATTGCATTAAAAAATAAGAGAAAAAATAGCATTTTATTAGTATTGCTGTAATTAGTATTGCTGTAATTATTATTACTAATTGTATTTATTTTTTTATCTTTTTAATTAATGAGGGATTTTATTTGTACGTTTTTATTCTATCTGAATGCTGTTGATGTTTTGCACTGCTTTTAATCTAGGAGCACACAATTTCATCTCATGTACACTGTACAATGAAATGACAAATAAATAACCTTTGACCTTTGAGCAATTTACATACAAAATAGAAAAGGTAGATCAAACAAAGTGCTACAGATCTATGCTTCAAAAATGAGAGTAAACACGATTTATAGAAATGTAACAGATCTATGGGAAGAGAAACAAAATCAGGCAGACATTTTCAGGCCTTCAGATCTTGTTTCAGTTCTGTTGTTTGTCTTTAACAAACAACAGAACTTTGACATGAATCCTGAAGAGAATGGGGATGATGTGGTCTCTCTTTCTGGACTTTGTTAATAATCTGACTGCTGCGCTTTGGACAAGCTGAAGACGGAAGAGAGTTGCAGTAATGAAGACGGGATGGTATGAAGGCATGGATGACTTTTCTCCAGGTCAGCGGAACCGAGGATCGACCAACCAACTGTGATGTGCTGCTTTTCCCTCATCTATAGCGCTCGCGTTTGTAAAGAGTGTGCGTTGTTAGTATCCAACAGAGTCACTCAATACAGACCCTAGACCTGCCTGATAAAAATATGACATGAAATGAATCAGGTAATCAATATTTATACATTTTTATCCAGTCTTACAGTAAACCACCCTTGGTTGGTTCAGTGTGGGGTGATTCATCATCCACGCATGTTGAAATATTTTGTTGAATATTTGCTGCCAGTCATCTGATGTTATATCAATGAAAATAACTGTTCTCTGTGTATGTACCATGGCTGAGAGGCCGGACCTGGGGATCAGGTCTCAGTAACAAGTCATTTTTTTGCAATTGATACATTTATAAATCATTTTTAAATCGATCAAATTAGTGTTTTTTATGATTTTTGTAAATTGAATAATTACTTTAATTGGCCATTCACATTAAAATTAATCAGCACCCATGGCTCCTTTGCTTCCTCCGTATTTTCTTTAATCTGATGTAGCATGACACAAACACATGCTAATATCGCTAAGCTTCACACGTGGTGCGCTTTCATCTCTGCATCATGAATAATTGTGAGATTGTTGTAAATATCCAAACAGGAACATTTAAATTGTCCAAGTGCCGGAGGGTACAAAGCCCAAATATAGGTCATAGCACAGATTTGCATTAAGCCCTCTTCCTGTGTGTGCTGATGATTTAAGGCTGCAGAAATTCACTCAGAGTGCAAAGGCTAATGGTGCATGAGGGGCTGCACCAAGAAATTGCTTACATACTGAAGTGAAGCTGAGTTGGAATTTGAAAGCAGAGAGTCAAAATAAATCAGGACAGCGAGACAAATGGAACAATCTGCCTGTGTGTATGTGTGTGTGTACGGAAGGACAGCAAGACTGGCGGAGGCTTAACCTATCCATCAGTATTATAAAACAGTACTGAGCGAGTGTGAAAACTGACACATCATTCAACCTGGACTCTGTCCATCCTGATTGACAACACTATGGTGCTGCTCAGGCAGCAGGAAACCTGACCGTCACTCTTAATTCACCCGCCGCCTTAATTCTTTAACTTCTCAGCAAATACAATATGCATACAGTATGAACAGGAATCTCACCCTGGGCAAGGATGTGAGCATTAAAGTGGTTATTGGTGAACTATGCAAAGCAACAAATGAACAAAAACTCAATCATTTATATACGGCAGCATTGGGAAATAGATGTGGGTCTGGAAGCACCTGAGCAGATGTGGTTACGTGCTCGGAAACATTAGTGTTCTACCACTAACTCACTGACCTGGAGGGACCTGGGCTGGAAGAGCCTGATTAGATTCTTTATTACACCGAAGCTGAAGTCCAACTAAGAGGGACGCAGCATCCCTGCTGGAGGGAGTGTGGCTCAACACAAGCGGACCATGTCCGACATATTTTGGCTGTGCCCTCAGATTCAAACTTTTTTTTTGGAAGAATGTGTGTTTTCTTCTGTGTTCCTCAGTGATGCTCCTGAAAGCTTATGTAAAGGAGACATTATTAAAAAGTTATTTGGTGGCATGCTGGCTCCAGTATAGGAACTGTGTAATACATACACTTCATGACCTCTGCCCTTCACAGGGAAGGAAAAAGGACAAAAATACTGGAGTAGGTGGGTCTATTACTTTGGGGTTCATGACAACGGTTGAGGAGTCATCTTGCTCTCTGTAACCCTTGTTATATTCAGTCTCCTTTGGCAATATGTTTTTTGGGACAGTGTGTAGCCCAGGCTTCATAAGCTTTGGAAAAAGTAAAAGAAAAAGGAGTAAAAGTCAGTTTATTTAGTGTGAATGAGTGTATGAGAGAGATGGCTGGCATTTATAGGGTTAACTGCGCCGTACAAAGCAGAGAGAGCAGTGCGTCATGAGGTCACAGGCCAATGGCGTTGCAGTTGCGCCAAGGGGGCAGTTGTCGGTCTGAGAAGTGAAGCTCACTTCCGCGTTCAAAAAACTGCAATCCCCGCCGATTCCTGTGGGGGCTGGTACCGGAAGTGAGCAACTCTCCATAGACCCCCATGTTAAAATCGCCGACTTTATAGCTTTCAAAAACATATTTACAGCCTGGTACCAAAACGTTTTTTGGTCTCAATCGATAGTTTCTACCCCCGTACACACTCTGAGGGGGGTGAATTTTTTTTTAACGCTACCGTTTTGCTGTTATTCGGATAAGATTCTGGCCAATCAGGGCGCGGAAACGTTCAGCTACAGGTCCGTAGCGGCACAGAGACAGGCTGCTTCGAGGCCAGTGGGCGGGTTCTCGGCCGGCCAATCCAACATGGCGCTGTTCAAACCGCCATATTTGAGGCACAAAAACGACTGCACAAAACCAATGGGTGACGTCACGGATGCTACGTCCATTCTTTTTACAGTCTATGAGTTGCGCACAGCACTCTGGGAGATAGTTAGAACGGGAGGAGAAGCCATCGCTGTCTGGCTGCAGGAGGAACGCTCTGCCTGAAAAAATATCCAGAAGTGGTTAAAACGAAGTGAAATGGTCAAAATCCACCGCGAGTCAAATCCACAGAGTTCTCAGTTGATGATACAAGCCCGTCGTCGACGATAGAGAGATGATACCAGCACTGGATAGCCACCAGGCGGCTTCCAGACACCTGTTGGATCCAGAGAACCAGATGGCAAGCCAGAACAGAGGACTTCAGGACAACTGAACTTACCTCCCAAACCTGCAGTGTGGTAGGACAGTGAGATATACAAAGATGAAAGGTCCCCAACGAAATAAAAACACTGAGCTCATAACAAAAGAAAGAAAAGACAATACAGACTGAACACAACACACTATTTTTTAGTTTCTTTTATTTCGCACGCAGTTTATTATTTTTCATATTGCATTAAAAAAATTGTCAATTGTATGTTGTTGACAAATAATACAATTCTGAAGCTAAATTTTGTGAGTGTGGTCAATGTTGGTGTTGGGCTCCATGAGCGTTACCTTGAACTCCTGATAACTGGTCCAAACTGTGAACTGAAACTGAAACCAAACATTAGCACATGTGACCTCAGTAGGCAAAGAGGGGTTACAAGTGTGTACCTGTAAACCTATGATGACGGCTGACTTTACATATTGTGAAACCTCAAGTATCTTTGGCTGATCACAAAGGTTAAAGAAAAACGTCACCCTGGACCATCAGTATACTGACAGTATAGATATCAGTCCCCCCAGGATTTTGCGGGCTTTTTTTTGTGATTGTTGCGTCCTTTGGTTGTGATTAAATTGCGGGAGACAGCGAAAGTTGCAAAAAAAAGTTGCAGTTTTGTTCTGAGTAATTAAAAATCAAAGGAAAATTGAAAATTTTGAAATGTCACAAAATAATGTGAGGTCCTGTTATACCAGCAATGTTCCACTTGTTAAGAAAGACACAGTACAATTACAGAGTTGAAAGTTGTTTTACTTTTAATTAAAATGTCTGTTTAAAAATCGCGGTAAAACAACTGTTTTAAAATGCCACTAAAACTGTCCAGTCTTTGAATAAAAAGGGGAGGTGGGGGGAGGGGCACCTGGCCGCCGCGGCTCCACTTTGGCCCTGCAGTGACTGGATTCCCCCTCGGCGAGTGCTGTGGGGTTGACACAGCCTCAGGTGGTCAACCAGGACAACTCACACACTCAACACGTTCAACTCAACTTGTGTTACTTTACTTATCACTTTGTGCACGTTGTATCAAGTTTCTTGCTGTCAGTCCAGCCATGTCGTTCCTCCGTGGACTCATTTTCAGCCACCGCTCCGTCCAGACTCGCACTCTCTGCTGTGTAACTCGTGAAAAGCACCGAAAATTGGTCCAATTTGCGGAAAAGATACGTACACTACGGAGTCAAATGGGATTTCTTGGTTTCCCTCATCAAATTCATCAAATACACAATCCATCAACTCCAAAACGCTCTGGTGGACAAGTTGTAACTTGGTTACAATTTGTCCACTATAGCATTCTGAAGTTGCTGTGTATATAATGAGTTTGATGAAGGAAACCAATAAATTTGCCTCCGTAGCGTAGCTCTGAGCAGCTCACGGCTCTGCTCCTCCATTCTAAAAATAGCTTGCACTGACAATTACAGGTAGCGAACCTACTCCTAAGACTATGGATTAGAACAATGGGCCAAATGGCCAAAATGTTTAACTATCCTTTTAACACTATACAAACCACAGCCACCTGTTACACACCTGCCAAAGATACATCAGGGGGATTTGCCTGAAACTTCAACACTTCACAGAGTATTAGAGTATACTGTACATATACAGAGCAAACAGAAACGGGCCCAGGACAGTCCCCTCTGGAACTCCAAGTGCTGTTCAGTCCTGTCATTGAAACATGCCATACTGGCATACTGCAATTGTCTTCTCATACAGAAGTGAAGCAGGGACCCATCTCCATCAAAGAACATGGTGCTCATGCACCTGGTCCATAGGTAAGAATGGGCCCAGTGGAGCAGCTGTGGAGGACTAGCTGCAGCACGTTGAGATGTTAGAGCCACTGGTCTGTGGTCATTCATCTCCGCTGGTTGCCCTACTTTAGCTACAAGTCCCCTACCTGTTTGTAGACTTAAGGTGGAGATCCTTTGGGGGAGGCTTGGCCAGAGCACAGTCCTCAAGCAGCTTCAGACACACACCATCCAGGAATGTTGCTTCTCTAGGACATATAGCCTCTTGAGCTCCACCCTCAACTTCTTTGCTGAAAAAGACCAAGGACTTGACCCCTGTCTGGCAGGGGTCACAGCTGCAGAGTCAAGTGTCGAAGGAGTAAACAGCGAAGCTGTGTTGAACCCGACCAGATTAAACTCATTGCCCTTGTCCCCATCAGCTGATGCTGCCTGACTGTCCTCCTATTCACACTCAGTGATGATCCTCTGCTGCAGCTCCGTCTCTACTTTTCTTTTGCAGTCCTCTCCCACCTGCTCTAATCTCTCCTTCAGCTGCTTTGTCACACACCTGAGCTCCATCCCTTAAGGCCTCCTTTTTCTCTGACTGAGGAGAGTTTTGATGTTGCTGCTGATCAAGGGGTTGTTCGGAAAGCAGAGTATACTAATACATTGTCAATGCAGTAATGAATGTAGACTGTGGCACATTCAACCATTCTGTCAAGGTCAGTGTTATCATTTTCATATGATTTTATCTCACACATGTTTCTCATTATTTCCTCTTTCATTTCAAACACCTTTAAGTGCACACGGCGGCTGCGATGCCGCCGTCTGAACACCCTTCTTTTCTTTTTTTCAGATATGCACATCTCTGTTCAGGTTCAGACAGCTTTTGTACGGCAGACACAAAGACAGAAATGAAGAAATAAAGGAAGACGACATGTCCTCCAACAACGGCACCTGCTTTGTCAACATTAAGGGGGGTAGACGGCGGTAAGAAATATCAAAGCATGTCTGCAGGTCCTTTGGGTGAGACTGCAAGCAAAAAAAAAAAACTTATATCCACAAGTTTCTGCAACTCTCATAATGCTGACTACGGTAGCGGGCCTCGAAGCTAATCTGAAAGTGGAGACACCCTGGCAGACGGACAAAATCCACTCTCTCCTACAGTAAAAAATCAATTTGTTAAAGCGGCCACGGGACACTCGGAGCACATGGAGCGACGCCTATAAGCAGAGAGCCGGGTAACCTTTGCATACGCCGTCATCAGACTGTCGCTTTGGCTGTGTGAAATGTCTTTACTCACTGTCCTGACAGGTTGATCCCCCCCCCGACCCGCCCCGCCAAACCCCCACCTCCCTCCCTCCCTCCATCTGTCTTTCCACTGTGTGGCACTTCAATTAGAGGTTGCAGGAAGTGCTCACATTACCATTCAGTGTAGGAGTGTGGAGAGATGACGCCAGGAAGGGATGGGGAGGGAGAGACACTTCAAAGCTCCAATTCAGGAGCTCAGATCTGCAGATTGTTTAGCTGAGGCCACAGTGGAGCCTGGGGAACAAATCAAAGGCAAATATATATTTATATAAGCAAAGCTGCGAAACGGTGCACAGGAGTGATGGGACAGCAACGCACAGAAAAAAGACAACGTCATTAAGAAGTATTGGAAATGGAGTCTATTGTGTGGGAATAAAAAATAAATAACATGAAGCAAAGTGTCATAGGTATTGTATGAATATCAATCGTAAAAACACAAAGTAGTAGACAATATGAAATACAAATAGTCTAATTCAGTGGAACATTCATTTTCACAAACAGAAAGCGAGCAGAAAATCCTGTTGACGAGAACAAAGAAATAAAAGGGGCTCCACTCTGCCTGACAACAGATTCCAGCATGTGACCAACTGGCAACACGCCACGAGCCGTTCGCGCGGTAACATACACTTAATGCACGCAGAGATTCCAGGTGAGTGAGGCCTTGGTAGTGACACTTAACACTTCAGTTGCTTTCCTCAAAGCACAGAGCCAACAGATGAGATGACAGGCTAATGATTCATGCTTGTTTTCCTTTCAGTCAGGACATGAATGAAGGCTACACACACATCAGAGTGTGTGTGTGTATGAGAATAGCCTTAGGAAAAGTAGCAAACTGAAGTGCATCAAAGCAGCCTCCACAATGCCAACGCACACATGCAGACTTTTGGTAGGTGCTTTACTTTACAGATGTCACCAGAATGCCTCACATGACAACTACTGGTTAACCCCAGAGTTTGCAGTTGTCCATGGACACATCTCACGCAGAGCATGGGTACTCTCTTAAAAATGTTGGGTTAAAAACAACCCACTGGTTAAATATTGGACAGACAAGTTGGGTTGATTTCTTTAAAACAACAGTTGGGTTGTTTAAATAACCCAGTTGGGTTGTTCATATAATCCAACCATAGGCTCAATTTGATGATACTGCTGGGTTCTTTCTACTCAATCAGTTGAGTTGCTAATTTCTAATTATTAATATTTTATTATAATTATGTAATATTGTTATGGTCACTATTTATTGATTAAATATATTCTGACACAAAAAAATAAGAAAAACTATTTATTACAATTCACAGAATAAAAAACTTTTTATCAAAAATAGGGAACGGAACAACAAAAACTTTTAGAAAATAAACATAGTATTTTGAAACATTCTTTTAAGAACAATTATTTATAAAAAAATGAAATTTACAGAATACAAAACATATTTTAATTAACAAACTTTCTTGAAAAAAAAGGGAGCAGTGACCATCTAAAAACAATTGTAGGAACTCTACAGGAGAAACTCCGTTCCTAACTGGAGGCAGTGACTGGAGCTGGCTCCTGAGAAAGCCAACGGCTGGTGAAATGCTTCCCTCCATTTCAGAAACTACACTCTGGAGGAACTGCCATGTTGGCGTGCACTCTCTCGGGTAGTGCGAGTCAAACACTTAAAAACTTTTAAAGCAGGTATCCACTGCTGCGAGGGCTGTTTCGGCCTCAATCGTCCTCCCTGAGGATCATAGCAAACGCCTGGGAATACTGCGTCCCGCTCTCCAGCAGCAGGACATAGGGGCAGGATCTCGACCTTTTTGCCTGGTCGAGATATTCCACCATGTTGGTTCCGGCCTATGATGAGAAATAAAAGAAATAAGGTAAGTATCTCTACTGGGGCAAAGCAATTAGCTCACAACTCAAGCTCTTTCTACCCTACCTCAACTTTGTTGAACCCCCTTCCACTGCAGTTACATCTAAAGTCTTCTGGGGTGTGTCTCCAGCACTGCAAATTTACACACTGCATTTTTGTCCGTTCACAAACTGAAATATTTTTAGTTTGAAGGGATAGTTCAGCTTTTTTGAAGTTTGAAAAAAATACACTGTTTAATTTTCCCTCATTCACAGCAGTGTATTGCCTGTGTCTCGGTGCAGCGTGATGCACCAGTGTTTCTCAGTGGGAGGAAGCAGAGAGTTTTCTACTGCAGATATCATACCTAATGGTCATTTGTACCTTATAAAACCCCACTTCAAAAAACATGAACAATCCCTTTGACAGCAGGGGAAAGGAGGCGATGCAGGTTTATTTGTTTATTTTAATAAACAAATAAAGTTGTATATTGTATATTTTTGGCTTGAGCTGGAGCAAACCAGTGTGTCCGATCAGGTGTATAGGCTACACACAAGCTGCAGCACTTTAAAGGGTCCTTTGGACATCATAGTGCACTGTCTTCTACAAGAGGGTACAGGAATCTATATGTGGGGCCCTGCTGGGGGGCCGCTGTGGGTGGCTGTCCTCGTCAGGCCTTACATAAACCCCACAGAACAACTTGCCAACACTCAGCCCCCTGTGGTAAGCTGTAAATTGAACCTTAAACACTCGGTAAAATGAAATTCCACCTACGCTCCACTTGTAGGCTTTCATGTGCTCACCAAACACCTTTACACACCACATCTAGTACGCATAAAAGGTGCATCAGTGTTCCAGCGATGTGAGAACCATGGTAATAGGATTTTCTATGTCTTACCTCAGTCAGAAAAAAAAAGCAGCGACAGTGGAGAACAACAAACTTTTCATGGCTGGTGTCACTTGGTGCTGTTTACTGTTGTAGCCGTTCCCTGCGACTGACAGCCTTGATTTAAGAGCGACAGGGTCACACAGTGAGGACAAGGTAAATAATTCTGAAGGCTGAAGGAGACGATCAAAACGCGTGACAGTTGGTAAAAGAACAGACAGAATGAAAGGCAGAAAATCTGAGTTTGTTGTGATGCCTGAGTGCGACCTGTGTTTACTGTGAACTGACGAGCAGCTGTGTCACTAGTGAATCTTGCTTTTCAGGACCCAGGAGGAAGGTGACGATGGAGGAACACTCAATAAAACATACTGTACGTCTATACATGTCTATGCAATGCCATCAGAAAAAAACAACAATGCAAAATAATAAATAAAGCCTGAATATATATTTTTTTAAATTATATAAGTTGTGAGCAATCATGAACAATATTCAGAAGGTTTATCGAAACAACATTAATCAGATTTTTTTATTGGGTTATAGTATTCTCTGTTTTCACAGCTGCATGCTTTTTCTATGTAAATGATTTGAAGTGTCAGAGATGCAACTATGTTTTGACAATTAAATTAACTGACAGAGGAAAACAACGACAATGCCATTGCTTCCATCATTCCCACTTTGTACTCTTTTCTGTCAGATTAGGGTCACACCAAGGAAATGTTACGTTACTGATCAGTGAAACACAAACCTTGAATTCTTTACTAATTAAACTCTTGTTGTTGTTTTCATTATTTATTCATTTGTTTATGAGGAAGCCTCAACATGTGGATACCTACCTACTCCTGATTGCCAAGTAACTCCTACACTTGTTTCTACAGACCACTCACAAAAGACAAATTAGAAGCTGCCCTTGCTATAATGAAATGCTTGAGACACTGAAGGCCTTTCAGGATGGATTATGTGTGGGCTCAGACAGCCATCAGACAGCCAGTTATTTTTAAACATCTTTTTTTTTGTGGTTTTTACAATACACCCCTCAAATTAGGAGCTAACCTGTCTCAAATGTTTAACCACTTTCTGAGGACGGGAACATCACCACCTACACTGTATCAAACGTGTATTGCTCAGTGTTTTATAAACATTATAAATCAGGGAATGAGTTTGTTGAATGAGTAGTAATGAGGTACTTACTCAAATGGCCAATTGTATACACTTCAATTATCGTCATTATTTACACAAACATTTGATTCAATATGCGTCGCCAGCAACGTGAGCCTCGAGGGCCATGCCGCCATGAGTAGGAGGTTTGGTGAGCATGGAAGCCTTTAGGGTGGTGACTGTCCCCGCTGTGGCTCCACCTGGGCCAGCAGCAGCCTTCCTACTCATAAATATTCAACAGGAACTTGGAAGGCCGGAGTGGAAAAGGACTCCATGTGAACAGCAGTTGAACATAAGTCAGTCCTGCAACTGCTATGTTGAACTGCAATGAACAAACCTACTGCCTCTACCTTTAAATATTATTCTTAACATAATTTCCATGTAGGGTTTGTCTTCTTTGAGTTAAATTGCATGTGTTTCAGATGATACAGCACCTGTATCATTATAAGTTTATATCCTTTACCAAATTATGTAGCCTATTCTCTCTCATAGTTTTGTGAGGCAATTATGAGTTCATTTGTTCATGGCCTATTCCTGGCCACCAAGTGGTTAGGGTTTATTAATGTATTTGTCTCTTTCATGTTTGTGTGTTGATTTATTGTCTCAGTTGTAGTACATCTGCAAGATTCTTGTTTGTTTTGTATGTTAGGATCCCCTCGAAAACGAAATGGTCCATCTCAAGGGGCTTATCCTAATAAAATAAACTTTGAATAATGATAATACCTGTGATAGAGCTGTTATCAGCATTGTCAGCAGAGAAATGATGGTGGAGGGTCTGGTGAGAGCAGAAACAAAGATATAAATACCCACACTAAGTCTGATAGTTTTCTTCATGTGCCACCTCTGTAATTAAAGTCTGGTCTCCAGTCTAGTCATTATGAAGTGTCTTCAGACCAACGCAAAGTGCAGCTGTCGTGACCACACTGGTAGGGTGAGGAGAAAAACCTTCCATCATGATGAAGGGTGAGATGCGATAATTGTTGAAATGAGGACAGCGGCACACATGCTATCACAGTTCTGTCCTTGGGGGAAATCAAGTTTTTTTTTTAAATGAAACTTTATCACCAAGTGTAGGTTCGGTTTTGACTTTCATGAGGATGTGTTTCGTCGGACAGTCATAATGAAGGGATGGATGGGTCATGGCCTTTCTAGAATGAGATTTGAACGGAATTGACTGTGCACACTGCTTACAAGTCAGCATCAGAGTAGGTGGATATGGTGATGTCAGGTGTAAATTAGCCCTGTCCATCATAGCATATTATATGTAGGCCTGCTATATAATCCCTCTATCACTGCAAAGTCTCACCTGAAACCCTTAAGATGCAGTTTTCGTCATCAGTCTCATCTTCAACTTCAAATAACTTTATTATTCTGTTAGGAACTTCAATTGCAAAGAGCAATAGTGCATATTTAAACATGATAAATAAACAAGATAAATATATAGAGATAAATACAAATGTTAAAAATACAAAACAAATGTTAAAAAGAGAATACTTTGAATATTTTGATATACACATCCATAATAAAAGATAGATAACAATGAGTGAGGTAGTAAATTATGTAGTAACTTTGTTAAAATGTGACGAAATTACCAAAAAATAAGAGTCAAGTGCATTCAAAATTAGTCATTAAACTTAGTTCTTAAAGTGGCTATAAAATAATGGGTAATTGTTGAGGAAAATTGAAGCAGAAGAAAGAAGGCTCTCTCAATAATTATATGGAAATTGTTTTAGTGAGTTCTATAATCATTTAAGTGGCATTAACTTAATGTATTTGTAATTTCCACAGTGTGACGGAGAGCTCCACGGTCCTTACAAGTGTAGTGACAGTTTGGCTCAACAACATTCTTTTATCCCCGCAGTGCAGGGACCAGACAACAGGCAGGTGTGCAGTGGGTGGCGGCTTGTGGGTGAGTTTAAAGTTGTGGGAATTTTAGCCATTTAAGCCTGATGTACCGTTGTTAATCTCAGGTACAACGTGCAGGTGACAGTGGCTAATCCCTCTGGTGCTGGCTCCTCATTTACAAAGCAGGAGAGTGCAGAGGAGTGCAAGAGGGAACCACTGGGTTATTTAAAATGTCGATGGAGCCGTGTAGATATCCTGGATAGCAATCTTTTACACACCCTAGAAAAAGTAAAAACTCAGAATATTATAACCATTATTGGACTGCATACATTTTCTTTTGCAAGTCGATCAGCACCTCTCCACACAGCTCTCTCCAAGAGGAGGCCAGTCAAGCAGCAACAAGGATCAGAGAGGAAGCTCGGCCTGCAGCAATGAATCTATGACCACATCAGAGCCATGCTGACATCCACCAACATCACTCTTTCTTGTTTGATACTGCATAAATGTACAAGTGTAGAGGGCGGGATGTGATTTTGTGTGCATTTTTTTTTACAATGTGAGTCAGATTTCTGTGGTGAATTGTCAGGGGCCAAACAAGAAAGGCTCAAGAACATAAGGTGTAACTATATATAAAAAAATATGTTACTTAATTTAAATGAACAATATCCAAAAGTATACAATAATTTGGAAAAATAACAACTCTAAATGAGGGCTCTAATAACTTAAACTGAGGTCAACTTAAAAAAAAAAAAAGACTTAACTCAACATAACTGATCTAACAAATGAGAGAATAGGTGGGGGTTATATAGACACCGGCTAGCCAATATAGACAAACACTTACTTCCATAATGCTAATGAAACTTTATGTGAACAGAGACTATAAACAGAAACCTATACATACTCAATATAAACGCTCAAATCATGAAGCAAACTTAAAGGGATAGTTCATCCAAAATTTCACTCATTATCTACTCACCCTCACGTCGACTAAGGGCTGGGAGAGGTTTCAGAGTTATCTGTGGCTTCTCTGAGTTACAGGGGGTCTCGGCGTAGCAGTGTATGTCCATAACAGTTGCAAATGGATACCAACTGTCTTCATAACAAAAAGACACACCAAAAAACATCCAAATACCTTCATGCTGCTCGTATGTAATGTCCGTCTTGTATTGAAGCCCCAAAATGCGAAATTGTCCCGAAAAAAATAACAAAATCAATATTTCAATATTGTTTTGTAGCGGAAGCTCCAACTGCTCAACTTAAAGGTGGCCACTACTGTATGTGTGACCACCACATGAATGCAATGGTTAAGTGACACCTCATTTGGCACAAACATTCATTGTAATATTTTGGGTGGTTAAAGTTTATCAATGCCAGAGCCCTCACAAAACACAGTTTGGGCCATGATAAATTGTAGGCTACTCTTCTCTGTCTGAAATTCATACACCAATCATGATACAATTTAACTCATCCGTCTGAAATTAAACTTAAAAGATGACATTTCATATCCAAGCATCAACTTCCCAGTAACATCATATCTAAATGTCATATTCACAGTGACATCATAATGATCTCCAAATCACTCTGGCCATCATTCAACACATGCTGGAGCTCAGGAAAAGGAGCCTGTGATCATATTCCCTGCAAAAATAACGTCACAGCGCAATCAGCCCACTTCTACAGATTGGTTCTAAAGAAACCCTGTGATCAGTGCTTTTACTGCTGCATACCAGCACACACTAAGAGGCCAGATGTACCTTTTACAAATCTACAGTCCATTGAAGGGCTACAAACAGCTTAAACTGTGGCTGTGTTAGTCATCCGTATGTTCCATGGGTCCTATGTTCCCTGCTGTGTATGTGATCAGGGAACAAGGGTCCTATATGTTCCCCACTTTTCCCCATAAGGGCCATATGTTCCCCGCCTATGTTAGAACCTTTTTTTTTTTAAGAAAAAGGATCCTATGTTCCCCGCTTTTCACCCAAAAGGACATGCAAAGAACATACCATTTTTGGCCCCATACCTGGAAGTGGAGTTGTGACTTTGCAGATTTTTGAGTGAGAATTTGAATTGTTTTTCTCCTTCAAGAAATGTCTCTAAATTTTCCAAAAATGTATGCCATTGGCCCTATAATTTGACCATGCATTGACAAAAAAAAAACTAATGTTATTTTGTCCCAGAACATATTTTTGTGTTTCTGGTGGTTTTTTTTGTTTGAAAGAAAGTTTGAGAACCACTGATTTAGGCAATGAAGAAAGGAGTTGGTTAAGTTTAGTAAAAAGACCAGAGGCTAGACAGACCGGATAGATAGAGTCCATCAACTGGCAACAGCGGAACATAGGACCCTTTTTGGGAAAAACAGGGAACATAGGACTTGGGGAACATTGAAATGGTGGTCTGAATCCCAGCAGCAATCATAGCCCCCAAACTGGCCCGTGTCAGAGGCTATGATATACACATCTAGGTGCACCTGAGGCCCTCATGATGCACGTCATCTAACCATTTTATATCCAGCAAACATTTGTCAGGAAAATGTAATTAGACAGCAGAGGTTGCACTGACTTGTTGACTTGCTTTCCTCTGCTGCTTTTAGTAACATCATCTAAATATAGTGGGTGGAGAAAGACTTTCACTTTGGATGAAGATAAAATCCCACTTCCTCCTCTCTCCTGTCCATCCTCATCAATCATATCCTCCCTGCTCCTTCTCTCCTCAGCCTGTTTTGCGTTTTATTCACTTCTGCTTTCTTTTGGTCAACCACCCCCAACTCCTTTCTCTTCTCTCCTGGACTAACTGATCAGTACCCTGGCTTACTCCTGATTCCACACTGCCCTCATTCAGGTTACCCCTCTTATATTGAATTGTAGTTTGTTAATTTATTTCTTGAATTATAAATGTCTGTGCTCATCATATTTGTGTGCTGTCTTGTATCTGTTTTACCCTGCATCTCCACATCATCCATGTTTTTAACTTGGATGATTTAACTTGAACTTTAACTTCACTTACAGTGAATGAGCTACTGTATAGCTGATGTTAGCTGTTAAAGGATAACTTTCGTTTTTTACAACCTGGACCTTATTTCTAGCATCAAATACGATCATTTAATCACCCTGACAAGTTTGGTGTCATTTGGAGTCGTTTTGACGAAATTAGCCCCAATCGAGCGGCGCGTATATCCGTATAATGCGAGAACACGGGGCACCCAATGCAGCCTCTAAATAACACATTATCCGCCGCAAAACTCGTTCATTTCGCCAATATTTTGTGATGATACACTAGTGTTATTCCCCTCCGAGCCCGTGGTGGCATGTTAGCAGCTCTAGGTTGAATAACCGCTGACCTGGATGATTTTCCGACGACAAGAGCCAGTCCTTTCTGCATGTTTCTGACTCGTCAGAAAAAATGAGCAGCTGGATGAAATTCAGCAGTTGTTAAATCTCACTACAGCTCTGGCTAGTTGAGCTAAAAAGGAAGATGATTATTATCAGAACGATGGAAAAATCCAGATAATATGATACATGAATAATCTTGTATCTCTATTATGTTTGTAGTCAAAACATGTGACTTTTCAGGTTGTAAAAAACGAAAGTTATCCTTTAATGTATGAGTTTTGACAAGAGCCAGTCACTGCATTAGAAAAAAGGTGACCAGTTGTTAACCTCAGTAGAAGAAAATAAAGGATGGAAAAATGTAATAAATGAATAATCTTGCCTCTATATGTTTGTAGTCAAAACATGTGACTTTTCAATGTTAATGGTAGGTCCTTCCCTGTTGATAGGCAGAACAGTCACTACCTTTCATTAATGGGTTTGCAAATGAAACAGCTGCCATCATTAAAAACTGATATTATTGCACAGCCCACTGGAGTCTTGAAGTGTCTCTTTATTCTAAAGTTGCAGGGGAGGCTGGAGCCAATCCCAGCTGAGAGAATCCACGCAGACACGGCGAGAACATGCAAACTCAACCCACAAAGGCCCCTGGCGCGAGACTCAGAACGCTGAACCTTCTTGCTGGGAGGCGAGAGTGCTAACCACCATGCCACCTAAAGTGATATTTAAGTGTTTCGTCATGCAAATGTGTAAATTCAAATTATATGTGTTGGTATTTGTACAAGTGCTTGATGATCATTAGGAGTTTTGGTGGGTGTGTTAGCCGTTGAAATGTCGTAGCTTCTTCAGTCTTCCCCCCTGCCTGTTAGCAGGGAGGGTTACTTAGAGTTTACTGGAAAATATCTCAGGTTCAGCAGATTGGGTCATGAATTGATTATGCGTTGCTCTGACAAGTTAAAAATAAGTTAGAGAAACATTGTGTAGGGGAGGCCATGATTACTTGTCCATCTTGACATCTCCCTGCCTCTGCCTCTGTTTTCTCTCTGTCATTCACACACCAGAGGGTGCACACTGTAAGTAGCTGATTATTAGTGGAAACATAGCAAATTGAAGCATAGAACATTTTGAATAAAATTAATTATCTATTACAGCAGTGGTTCCCAACCTTTTTTGTCCTGTGACCCCATTTTGACATCACAAATTTTGGCGACACCATCAATCAAGATGTGCCAACTCATTTTATGCTGCATTTTATTTGAACTCAATTTATATCTGATAAAGTGAAAGTAGACTGACTTATGTCCTTTGTGCTGTATAGCCAAGCTATTTTTGAAACAATGTCTTTTTTCTCACTGTTGAATATTTGCAGTTCATTATTTGGAATTTGGTACGACTTCTTGTTTCCAAAGAACACCAGTCCAGATGATGGGCAATCTATGTGTGTTATATCTGAATAGAATTCCAGCAGAGACTTGACAGGGACCAATGAAAAAGGAGAATTGATATTGAAAATTCTGAGCTAAGACATTATATAAGGTAGATATTATTCTTTTTTGTTTGTTTTGGGATTTTTTTCTGGGTGCGAATATAGCCTACGAATATCTGCGCATAAATATTCTAAAACCCTGGATATATCTTTGATGTACAAAATGATCCATACCGGGCCTAACTCAGAACCTTGAGGAACCCCATAAGTTACCTTTTTGGCTGGACTGCAACAGTGAGGCCAGCGTTGGGCCAGCTCTGCCCCAAATGACTGACTACTTCTACTTCTCAGCAGTGTGCTGAGTCGCTCTGGTTCCCCCGCTGCTTCGGAGTTGGGAGGAAGCCGAGTAGCACTCCAATCCACTGAGCCTCGCCTCCATTACAGCAAATGAACTACTTTCATTACATGAGCGCTATCTCTATTTTAACAGGAGGCAGAGGAAGAACTAAACATAATAGACACCGAGCAGAAAAGAGCAGGAGAGAGAGAGAAGTCATCAGTAACAAGGCACTGACCAACTGTACATTATGAAAGTGTGGGAGGAGGGGGACATAAAGACCTCCCTCTGATAAGAGTCTGTTATGTTCTCCAGTTGAAGTAAATTAAAGCTAAACTAATGTGGATCTCAGGTGAAGGCTGTGCTCTGCAGGAGACAGTGAGAGGAAATGTAGGCTGACATTCAGAATGTGCCTCAGTTGCTCACCTGCTAGACTGTGTGCTTAATGGTTAGACCAGCTCAGATGACTTAAATTTCAATCTATCGTCCTGCTCTGTACATGTTCTCTGTCTCCATCTTTTTGTTCTCCCTTTCTCAGTATAACTGGAATGAAGGAGAAAAAGTATAGTCTGCTTTTCTACCTTTTCTCTCTTAGTGTTTCAGGGGAAATACACCTGACATCACAGGTCTTTGTCTTAAATTAATCTGTTTGGAGGTTTGATTCAACCTCAGGGTATTCCAGACACATAATAGGGTTTTTAAACATACTCAGCCAGTCTTTACTCAGCCAGGTATTGGTAAACACCACATGGCCTAAAGAGATACGACTGCACAGAACCTTTAATGTCTACATCTCTTTTCATTTGCTTCCTGTTAGAAAACTTTATTCACATGGCTCATGGTGGAGCTGATATGATTCACAGTGATGTTACTTCCTGCTTGGTCGGGTGCCGTGTGTCCTGTCTGTGCCACAGTGTAGCCTCTGGATTACCTCCCCACTGCTGTGTCTCAACAGGAAATATACCTGCACTGTAACACGGGACCCGGTGGGAGATCATTCTCTGCTCACAGCTCACTGTGAGCCGGCATCGTCTCACACAAACATCCAGACTCCACCAGTCAAAGAAGAGAGAGGCCTCAAATCCACAAAGACAGCGGAGAAGAGAGGAGAGACAGGCAGACTGAAATATCTTCCGTCTTATCTCACTGACCAGGTCAGGACCGGGGCCTGATAAAAAGCCTAAAAACCCCGATGTGCAATATGTCCGACATGAGCAGAATGTGAACTGGAAATAAATCCAGATGTTTACACAGGGCTTCAAGATTAGATAATGATGTAAAAACCACCTTATAAAAGGCCAAAAAACAAAAACAAAACATGATCTTCTGAACCGTTCATGATAGAGACGAGCTGTAAACTGCATCTCCAAGGGTCATTGAATGGTGCCTCTGACACTAAGGGACGGCTACAGAAACAGATGCTAAACCGAGTAGCATCGATGCTAACATAGCTAGCATTGATGCTAAACGAACGTCTCAATCAACACAACGCTTGCATATGTTTTACAAAACTTGACAACTTCTGAACCATTTGTGATAGAGACAAGCTGTAAACAGCATCTAAATCGTGAGATTCTCTGCTTTCTCTGGTCATTGAATCTGCATCTGTGACAACAAGGGACCGTATAGGGTGCGTGTAATCACGTGGTCCAGGAACAGACGCCAGAGTCACTGGCAAAACTTTAAATGCAATTTTCTCAAGTTTTAGAACGGAATAAGAGAGGAGGGGATCGTAATTCAAATGGCCTAGAAAACTCGAAAACCATAAAGTGTATGATTTTGACTAGGGTATCATTTCAAAGCTTATTTTCTAATCTAATCGATTGATAACAAAATCTCAACTTTGACATTTGGGTCACAGTGACTCATTTTGATGGATCGGGTCACATATTAGGCTATATTTCATTGGATCATATTCATGTGTAAACATCCAGGCAAGTCACCACAGACTAACTGAGCTGCAGTGACCTGTGTTTTTCAAAGCCAATAAGGGTTCATAGCTAAGTTAATTAAACAGAAAATATCAATGTGCTACAGTTTTACAGCAACCTTGAACACTTAATAGCTGAGAGCAATACAATGAAACAAATACTTGATTTTACCAAAAACCCACAGTTGCCACATTAATGACAGAATAAACTCACTCAACTGAAGTTCTGCTTACTCTTTTTCTGAGCTTTCAACTACAGTTACCTCTAATTACCAGTGAATGGAGCTGGCTTAATGGCCAGTGTTTGCAGAATTTATGTGTGTGTATGTGTGTGAAGCTCTTCTCCCTGCTCTACTATCTTTACACGGCAGGTCTGTTTTTGCTGGAGCAGCTTGCGTCTCTGAAGCGTGAAATGTGGTTTTGAATGCACAAACTGTAAAGGCCTGTTTTTATTGGTAGCTGACTTACAATTAATTTTGAAAGATGCATTTCATTTGTTTTTTGACTTTGTCTTTACATGCACAGCAAGACTAATTCTTAAATGAGAGAGTGAAGGAGAAATATTAAGTCTGGAATTTTGCCACATGATAAGTGGTTATGCAGTGTGTTCCGGGAGAGTTGTGATTGTTTCAGGGGTCAGTAATGAATGTATTCCTTGATCTTTCTCCAGCTATCTTCTGATCCTTGGTCAGTGACCTTTAACCTTAACCCAATGGCTGTATGTTTTGATTCTGGAGTCACTAGCTGATGTTTTAAATCCAGTAACACTTTTAGGCCCAGTTCAGACCACGTAGGAACCTCCCTGTTCAATGAACCAATAACTCTCATTTATCATTTGTGACCAGATCGACATATGGGTCAGTTGTCATTGTGCCTCTGAGTGTGAGAAGGAGTGAAAGAAAAAGAATGTGAGGGGTTCTTACAGTTATATAAAGTTTATTCCATAACTAAGTGGACTGTGGCAGAGGATGTCAGTAGAAGAGGCGGTCCATCAGAGAACAACAAGGTGGTCCATCAGAGGACGCCAGCAGAAAAGGTGGCCCACCAGAGGACACCTGTAGAGGAGGAGGTCCATCAGAGCACATACTGTATGGACAGAAGGCAGCCCTCTGAGAACGTAGAAGAGGCGATCCATCAGAAGAAGTCAATAGAGGAGGCAGTCCATCAGAGAACATCTGCAGAGGAGACGGTCCATCAGAAAAAGTCAGTAATAGGTGGTCCATCAAAGGATATCAGTGGATGAGGTCCACCAGAAGACATCTGTCGAGGAGGCGGTCCATCAGAGAACATCAGTAGTAGTGGTGGTCCATCAGAGAACATCAATAGAGGAGGTGGTCCACGTGTAGAGGAGACAGTCCATCAGAGAACATCTGTAGAGGAGGCGGTCCATCAGAGAACTTCAGTGGAAAAGGTGATCCATGAGGGAACATGAGGAGGTGGTCCATGGAAGGATGTTAGTAGAAGGGGTGGGCATGAGTAGAGGAGGCGGTCCATTAGAGAACATCATTAGAAGAGGCGGTTCATCAGAGAACATCTGTAGACAAGGTGGTCCATCAGAGGACGCCTGCAAAGAAGGTGGCCCACCAGAGGACACATGTAGAGGAGGAGGTCCATCACTGTATGTAGAGGAAATCGTCCATTAGAGAACATCTGTAGAGGAGACGGTCCATTAGAGAACATCAGTAATAGAGGTGGTCCATGAGAGAACATCTGTAGAAGAGGTGGTCCATCAGAGGACATGAGTAGAGAAGGTGGTCCATTAGAGAACACATTTACATTTTGGAGGAATGTGGTCACATGTAACCCAGACCCCCTCTAACGGGATCTCATATATGTGAGTTTAGACCTGAGGTTAGTGCTGAACAGCAGTGAGACAGGGTCTTAGAGGCTCCTCTCTTTGGGGTGCAGCAGCAGAGATTTGTTTTGACTCTCTGTGACATCAAACCCTCAAGCAGCTGCTAGAAAGATGAGTTTAAATCAACTCTGGGCCAAATTTACTTTTGAGGATATTCCTCATCTTCCACGCTGAGTACACATAAAACTGCACATAAAAAAGAGGATTGAGAACAAACACAGAAAAAAACAAACAAAAAAGTGGTAAATTGACAGAGAAATGAGGCAGCATAAGTTCAACAGTTAGAACTTTTTCTGTCAAACAAAACAGGAAGTAGGTAGGTGAACTCACAGACACATCAACCAAACTGTGATTCTTCCTGCTATCATTAGAGAGATATGATAAAGACATTAAAGTGCGTTGCTGCCGGGCTGGAGAGCAGACTGATGCTTCTTTCTTCTGAACTTGTCTGAGAAAGCTTTAACCCAGGAGACTCTGCTCTTCCTTCTGAAACCATACATGCCTTGACTCTAAAATCAAACAGCCATGTCAGAGAGCAGCAACAGGAACCAACAATAAATACTGGTATTCCCTTCTTTTTCAATCATATGTTTGTGGTTTGTACGAATATTATGTTACCAAAGCTCTTCAAAGTCTACTTGAGTGACTATCATCTATGATATGCATAGAAGAACCACCACAAATTATTCTCAGGTACTTGAAAAGTTGCAGACTATTTCGAATCAGCTGTCCCCGAAGCGTGTTACTCAGCTGGAGCACTATTTTTTTTTTTAACATTTCAGGATTTTTATTTCCATCTTCTGTCACTTTAAAGGAATTCTGCTCTGATGCAAATGAAACTGGAATTAATTCACTTCAGTTCTCCAATTCTCAATATTCACTGAATTCCCATATCACAGACTTGTGAACTGTAGGCTACAAAAAAAAAAAAAAGATAACTGAGAATATGTGGCTTGTAATACAGCCGCTTCAGAAAGTTTCAGACTTCTTCAATTTTACCAAACTTTATTCTGATGCACTATTCTGAATACAACTATCATGTCACCCACATCCATCCCCACTCAGGCAAAATGACAAGAGATATGTTTTTTTCTTTCTTTCTTTCTTTTTCTTCATGTTTGTAGTTTATAAAACAGTATCCAGGCAAAGGTGCAGTCACTGGACTCAGATCTGTCTCAAATCTGTTTCCTAAAAGAAAGTCTATAAGTTGTTTTCACAGCAGGTTATCATGGCCCATAGTTGTGTTTTGTTGCCAGGCAACATCTAGCAGCATATTAATAATGACAACATAAAGAGAGACAGAAAGTGGCAGATGGAAGAATATGACTGCTTGACAGCATTAACCATGCTGTCCTTATTGTAACCATGACAGCAAAGACTGCCTAATGTGTCAAATTGCACTCTTTTCCTAAAGCATGAAATATGATAGTGAATGTTAGGGTCAGTGCAGCATACATGGATTATAACCTGGACCCTTGGGTCGAATCAGAGCATTGTTCAGGTTGAAGGAGTTGTTGATAGATTTCTTCCTCTCCTTTTCTTTATTTTCAAGCTCCTATTCAGACAGTTCAGGTCATATCTTTTTTTATGACTGTATAGGTATAATGGATCCATCTTAATCCTCTGTACAGTACACAATGTCTGAAACATAAGGAGGAGAAAAAACAGAAGATTGTGAGACCATCCAAATCCAGCTCAGTCCAAGGGTTCATATCTAAATCATGGTTATATGACAGGGGAGAGAGTCTAGTCTTCACACATATAGAAGCTGACGTGTCCCAATTCAGGGGCTGCAGCCTTTGGAGGACAGTGGGTGTCGATTGATGAGGGGAAAAAAATAATTGTATTGATTTTAACATGAAGCTGCAACATAACAAATGGTTGTTACCTTTCCATTAGCCTACTGCTTCAGAAAAATAAAACAAACAGAGAGGAGGGATTGAAACCCTTCATTCATGAGGATAGCTCACTTTATGAGTACGGAGGAGATAGGGCCAATTATCATTATTATTATTAAGAAAGTCTGAGTTTTTGTCTCAGAATCTTAAAAAAAAGAAAAAAAAATCTCTGTTGGTCCTAATGCTCTTCTGTGTGTATGGTTACTAATTATAATGACTTCCAATTTCATAGTTCACATGTGAAAAAATAGACATTACTGTAACAACACCAAAGATCAGAGTCACAGTCCCCTATCTCATTCCACATGGCAACGTCCAGTTTAACACTAGAACCGCCAACATTCCATGTATACCTAGAACCGTCCAGTTTGGAATTATAAACCCAGTTCAAAACACTTTATAGAATAATAAATATTTTACATTTTTTCATTGATTTGTCACCATTTCTCATGAGATAATGCTGTTTTTTATCTGTTTGACCTGTTTTAACTGTTTGACAACTTTCTAGTATTGACCTATGAGGTCAAAATGACTAACTAACTAAATAACTAACTATAACTAACTAACTGGCAAACTTAAATGGACATTATTTAGCCCAGATTGCAATTATTGGAAAATCAATTTTATACATGTTTATATACACACACTATTCGAACAGTAGAAAAATAAAGAGTCATCTATATTGGTTGCCTAGCAACCACTATTGTTATTTTTGGTAAAGTATGTGTGTGTATATGAATGTCAAGGTCTTTTGAACTGTGTGTCTGGCTGGGTTTATGTTAAATATGGCTACATAAATGCAGTCCATTTACCATTTTTGCATTAGAGTGAATGGAGGTCAAAATGACCTCTTGGCGGTTCTAGGTAAAATCTCTCTTTTCTTCGCTCTCTTTTATATCAGAATCACGAAAACGCATAAGATGATGTAGAACACACTTTTAGGAAAAGTCACCAACTGGGAGACCTAGGGTTTTTACGCAAACAGAGTTACGCGCATTTTAAGAAGCGAGAGAGGTCAAAATGACCTCACGGCGGTTCTAGTGTTAATGTGAATAATAAATACATTTTTTCATTGATTTGTCACTGATAAGCTGTTAGTATGTGTGCAGATTTAGGCCTGTTGAACAACTGCAGTTTTTCCGACTCAGTTTATAGATCAATAAGAAAAACAGAGTAATGTAGTCAGTGTACAGGTTGTTATATACGGAACTAAAGCCCCGACAGGATGGATTCTATCCATTCTGAAGAAAATATTGTACAGATTCTTTATAATGTTCTGTATATTGTTCATAAAATATTGGACATACAACAGACAAGACATCAGAGACAGCTGTAGAGCTGCTCTGACTGTGTGCTGCTCATCTACCTCTGCTTGGTGCCAAACTCACAATAAATATTTCTGCCTGAGACGTTTGAACTCCCGCTGATTGTCTTTTTCCACTGCACTTCAAAAATCACATTTTTTATATTAAAACTGTCAAAACAAATGAAAAACATTGTCAAATTTCTAGTGTTTTTAATTTCATTGTAGTTTCATTGTAACATGATTTATAACACCGATGGAATAACAATGCGGGTGGAGGTAACTGAGGTATTGTACTGTCAGAGGAGGTTTCAAATATTATTAAAGTCAGAACAACAATAACAGACAATTATTAAAAATACAAAAGGGCTCCATTACACAACAGAAGCATCAACAAAACAGACAGTAATATTTCAGCATAACAAACTCAAAAAAACAAACATCTTTGCTTGACTGGTGAGCCTATATACAGATATGTGTGTGTGTGTCTGTGAGAGGGAGAGTGTGAGTGTGAGAGAGCAGGACAGAGGATTATGAGCACAAAGCTGGAGATTTTAGTTTCCAGCTTGGCCTCAAATCTTTCTGTGCTAACTCACTCCACAGACTTGAACTGTGAGTGTGTGCAGTTCATACAGTAGGTGCAGATGTCACAGTCAGAATGGCTGTAACAGAGTAGAATAGAGTGAATGTTGAAATACAGTGGTATGCAAAAATGTGGACACCCCTGGTCAAAATTGGAAGTGAAAGTGGAAGGTGAACTCCTATATACAGTATTTACAAAAAAGATTAAATAAAGTCTTTCATCTTTTATCAGTTGGAAACTATACATTTCTTGTCTGATATCTGAGAGCTCATTCTTTCTCAGGCTGCTGCTTTGTTTCCCCTTTTCATTCTAAAACTGTAGAAAACTAAAATAATACACTGATATTGATCAGAATATTGCAAAAGAGTGTTTCATGTTTAACTTTAAACCTTTTGGAGATTATTTCATCTTCCACTTGCTTAACTGTTCACATAAACATACACTTTGACCAGGGGCGTCCAAACTTTTGCAGGCCACTGTATTGTTGAGCATATCAGGTTTCAGGTTATATAAGCTAAAAACACAAGACAAACATACTTAAAAAGAGCTTGGGTAAAAAATAAAATTTATATAGACGATAAAATACAATAATTCACATGTGTTCTGGGTTAAAAATGTAAAAATGGCCAGCTGATCATTTGTTTATGATAGATTACATTTGCCTTCCAGATAACAGAGACAGTAGAGACAGATCATAAGATGATGGTTCATTTTTTATCTAAAATCTTTCATTCAGCTTCTGTTATACGACAAAGGGCACTCTAAGTTATGTTTTGAAGCCTTGATTTGTTTTGGTTCTGATCTGTGATTAGTTGTTGATGTCTTCCTCCGCACTGAGAGAGACCTGTGTTGCTATAGCAAACAGATAATACACCGTTAGACCTGACAAATGCTGAAGTGTGTTCATGCCGTCTTTTCCTTTTTCTATTTTTCCACCTTACTGTGGTGTAACAGAGGGAGAGAGGGAGTCAGTCAAAGACCATCCAGCATTAACAAAGTACAAGCTTCTATCTAAGTTTGCACAGATGGTAGCTGAGTCGGTGATCACACTTCCAAACAGCCAGATGTGTGTTTTCCTTTCTTTCTCACCCGGGAGCATGGAGCAGAGCAGGTCGAGCAGTCAGGGTCTGTTACAGGGAGGCAGTGAGTCAGTTAACCCCCAGCTTTAGTGTTGGAGAAAACAAACTCACTCTGACTCTGGCAGGTTTACCTCGACAAACTCTCCTTCTCTCGTCAGCTGTCTGACATGACGTTTCAATGACTTATTCATTCAGTCAATATAAAGCATGAACTGAGGCCAGGGATGGTGGTAGGGGTTATTACTAAGATTACGAGACACTCCTTGCTTCCTGGCCATCACTTTGAACCCCCTCCATGGTTCTGCCCCCTCATTCATCTCTGAACTTCTCCAGGCCTACACCTCCACCTGGTCCCTCAGGTCCTCTGTCCAGGGTCTCCTGGTCATTCCCTGGACCAGGATTAAAAATAAAGGTGATCAAGCCTTCCAAGTTGTGGCCCCGAGGCTTTGGAACGCCGTCCCCTAAGACTTTAGGGGAACTGCCCATTGGTCCGACCTCCCAATGGTCCGACCTCCCGTTACACCGACAAAATACCCATTGGTCCGACCTCCCATTGTTTCGACCTCCCGTTATTCCGACAAAATCAACCACAAGTCGGACCAATAGGAGGTCGATCCAATGGGTGGTCCCGTTAGTCCGAACTGTCATCACTACTTTCTGACAAGCTCTTCCATTCATACGAGCATGCAGCTTGGTCTAATACTAGTCCAGTTCAAACTAATGAGGACCTCCCATTAGTTCGAACTCTCATTACTCCGATTGTCGGACCAAAGGGAGGTCGGACTAATGGGTGGTCGGACCAATGGGAGGTCGGACTAATGGGTGGTCGGACCAATGGGAGGTCGGACTAATGGGTGGTCGGACCAATGCCATGGACCCGACTTTAGAGCCTCCTCCTCAGTTCAATGCAAAACTGAAACCTCACCTTTTCCATCAAGCCTTACGCCGGGTTCACACCCGACGCCGATTTCTCTGCGGCAGTCTCAAGCGCTTCCGCCGCTGTGTGTGAGTGTATGTGTGTAGCCTATGTGTTCCTCTCTCGCGCTCGGTTTAGATTAATAAACACAAACGTACACACTTTAGACTCCAGTATTGGTCAATCACAGTATTTTATTTAGAAAATTGCTTTCATTTTGAAAATTAACAAGATTCTCTCGTGTTTCTTTGTGCGACTCCCTGCCAGAATTGACGCGGTCGCTCGCAGCTCGTGCACAAAATAGAATAGACGCCGAAACTGTCGCTGCACGGCGCGACCCGGCCGTGGAGGATCACAGCGCTCCACGTCTGGTCTGAACTACAACATCGGTTAACAATGGCACCGAATGGAAGCGGACTCCGGTCCGCTTCGACATCCGATGTGAACCCAGCATTACAATATGCCTTTGCCTCATGCTGATGGATCACTTGTTGGCTTGTTTATGCCGTTACGTGCAACGGCTGTCGTCCGTCAGCCATCTGCCCAATTTCACGTGAATGCAGCATGAAAAATACGATTGAGTTGCTTGCGATGCAACCGCAATGCTAGATGAGAGTTCTTACACAATGTACCTTTAACAAAAGAAGTGAATAAAAAAATACATTGGATTCATCAAGTAGCAGCATAGGGCATTAGCAGCATACAGCAAGTACTACTGTAGATGTAAATTCAGAGTGTACGTCACAAGTCTATGGGAAACTGATACATTCAGTTTAGCCCCCTTGCTTCTAAATTACCCAAGAAGTCTTGGTTGAGATTCTCAAGGTAACATATTATTTGCTCGGAAGTGAACATAAAAGCTAAAACTACCCTGATCTTCAGGGCTGAGGTAACTGTTGTGGCAATGTGGACAAGAGGTCAAGAGTATTGTGTGGATCTGTTATTTATGTGCAGGTGTGAAACAGTGTCTCTACAGCAGCAAAGAGCCGTGATTCTAATTTTCTGATGCAGCGAAGCAAACAACACACTGCTACTTGCTAAAGCCTTGTTTTGAAGGCCTGTCAAGGCTCCAGTGAATACACCCATCAGGAGTTTCAAAACATCTATGGTGTTTTATTGTTACAAGGATAACGGGCACAATGACTGATGAACTTTGACGTTGTCTTGTCCCACACTGAGCCACACAATACCACAATAACAGCCTATCTGTACATCAATAAAAAGGTCTAAATCTTCCTGAGTAACTAATTACTTGAAACAGTAATTTGTGAAAGAATTCAATGCATTTTTGAGAAAATTAAGAAGTAACATTAACTCTAATTACCAGTAACTTAGACATTCACACCTTCAGCATAATTTAGTTGCTTTCAGACTGCCATTTCTGAAGCCTACCAAACTTTCTGAATAACGTCACACAGTGATCGATTGGACACCCGCAAAAACGGCAAACATGGATCACCATTTTATATTAACTGTTTTATTTCATACACAACATACATGTGTGGTGTATATGAAATAAAACATATTCATGTTGAGAAATGCATTATCCAATAAAATATGCCCACTGTGAAAAAAATAGTCCCACCTCCAGACATTAGCTCCAAGTTAGCTCTGCATCTCGACTTCTCCTCCGCTTTCTTTCAGGTGAAAGTCACTGCTCAATCCACTCCACCATTGTTAACCGTCCCTGGATGCGTAAGTTAACCTTAAACATGTGAATTCAACTACTTTAGTCTATTTGTTAAAGTTGTAAAGACAGCGACTGTCTTATAACAACTTCCATTCATACCAGTCATACGTGCCTATGCGCCTATGCTGTGATAAGGCTTTAGAATAGTAGCCGTGGTATATGCTCATTATACCACGGTTAACAACCAATCAGATCGCCAGATTTCACCTTTCTGTTTGACAATAGTTTAGCACAGGTTATAAAATAGATTGATTTAGTCTCAGTGTATTTTAAAAGCTGATTGTGTTTAAACAAAAAGTGTAGGTTCTTGAATGCTGATGAGCCAAGTGTTTATAACAGATTCAGTCTGAATATGTTTCAAAATGTAACATGTATTACACAGTGAGATTCAGACAGCCTGGGAGAAGACAAATGGCCGGACCACACTGAACAGAAGTTGATCGTGTTAACTTACTGGCTCATTTCCCTCTTTCACTGCCTCTACTGCTGTTTGTGTGTCTTCATTAGCCTACCATTCTGGTAAAAGTTTGGGTCATGTTTTTGGTTGTTTTGCATTGGTTATTGTTATTGTATCCGTTTGTTTTTCTTTTTCTTTACCAAATTCTGGAGGCCATCTTTGAAATACAGTAGGTTTAGATTGGTGTACCAGCCTTAACTTTTCTTCATTTGCTTATTTTTGCAGAGACAGTGCATATTAATCAACATTTGTGCCAGGATTAACTAAGCAGCTAGTTTCTGCCTACCTGTAAACATCCCTTATATGACATACGGGATTGGGATTGTTTTGAGTTTTCTTTTTCCGTGATTGGGTAAAACTTGACAATATGGCTGGTTTGATCCCAGAAGAAAGTGGGAAAATTGTAACTCTTTTGACAAGAGTTTGGTTTAGTTTGTTAGTTAGTTAGTTTGGTTTAGTTTAGTTTGACAGTTACTACCCCACAAGTTATAAACTATGTCCACGATTGTTTTCTGTGGTGGACAGTGGCCTGTCAGATGCAACCTCTGATGAGATTTGTTCATGAAAGTTGAGGTGTGCAGTCGGATACATACACAATTATTAAATACACTATCAGTCACAATTTAGTGTTCAGCTATGGAAATATAACCACAAAGAACCCTTTTAATTATTATTATTATTATAACCTTTAATTATTCTCGAGAGACATTGAGGTTACCCTCATTTTCAATGGGTAATAACTTACTTGTAATAACAAAGTAAGAAAGTAAGACGAGTTTGTCATTTCTGTATTTCCAACACCACTATTTGTTTTATCTCCCCAGCAAAATAATAACATTTTATCGCAAATAATCACGGAGTAGTAGTATTAATCGTCCATTAATCTTTTTTTTTTATTATCTGTAATCGACAGACCTAGTAGAGGAAGCAGAAGAAGAGCACAGCAGATGCATAATGACATAAGGAATGAAACTACAGCAGACAATCAACACAGTTATCATACAACACTAAGCATGACACTATAAGGTATTGTCACTTATTGTGCATGTCCTATGTCTACATTATCAGACATGAAAGAAGCAGCAAGCAACAGTTACACAATAGAATAAAGAGTGGTTGTCTGTGGGTGTCTTTACTTTGGTTTAGTCTTTGTGCAATCTGCTCTGTCTACAGGCTTCTGTTGGCAGGAGGTCACCTGAGGCTCTGATGTCCAGGTACAATATTCAATCTAAGCAGTTTGCAGGGTTCCACAGAGGTGCAGGAAGTAGTCCACTCTATCAGGAACAAGCCATCACACAGTTCAGTTTCAGTCAATCCTGAAACACATTTTTATTACTTGAGGATTTGGAGATTTTGATGAAATCTGGTAAGTCTCAGCATTTTCTCAACGGTGCCAGATATTGTGTTTTTGAACCCTTTCACTATTTACTTCTCTCTCGTTACCCTGTGGAAAAGCCCATCTGGCACTCACGTCTTCATTGTCTTTGTGTGTTTTGATGTGGAGCCAGATGCCAACTTAAATAGTTCCTTTATAAAATAGCTGGTTGGGGTTTGCACGGATTTAGTTGCAAATATGCTCTTTGAATTGTTGAGTAGTGTGTTTTTTTCCCCTCTTTTTTTTCTTGTTTGTTATTTTTTTCTTTTGAGCGTAAATGTTTGGTACAACCACATACATATTTTAAAAAGTTCCAGTCTAGTGTTGTTAGTTTTGGTTGCGGAGCTAATGCATTTCTATATCTCAGCGTTGGCCTTCTTGCCAGGAATACTGTAATACATTAACATTTATTTATTTATATACTATATTATTAGTCTGAGGCTGCTGCTGGTGCTGCTGCATGCAGACCTGGTCATTAATGCAATATAAGTTTAATAAGCACTATATCTGATCTTTACTGCACACAATGTACTCACATAACAAGACATTTTGTGATTGAGTGATTCATTATATTGACTCTTATCCAGATCTGGCCTTCCAAACTCTGGAGGACAGACACCAGACATCAGGCATAACAGCAGGGTCCTTCACCATACCGACAATACAGTATGACATCATGCCAGGCACCCTGCCTGTGAGCTGTGTAACTTTGTCATACTGATGCTGGTGATAAATATAGGCAGAAACCACTCATTCACTTCTAATATTGTTTTCAATTGACTATTTATCTCCACATAAAGCTGTACTATTTGAAATGATTTCCCCTGCTGAACACTCAGCATCAATATGGACTTTATTACCTCTGTCCGCCGTGCTTTATTCTAATAATTTAAAATGGACAATTTAAACCTAAAGAGTATTATTATTTATTTATGTTGCTGGATATAGTACTCTCTCTCTGAAACTGTCCTTCTCTAACCTTTTTTTTTCAATCTCAGATTAGACTCCAGATGCCAACCTGTAAGTTTCACTATAATACAAGGAGGGAACACACAGTGCTACAGCAACAGGTTGGCTGTGGTGTGTTCTGATGAAGAGTCAAAGTGTCAGGGTCTGTTATGGGAGCCAGGTTTGATGAACTCAACTCTGAGCTCTGGGGTTGTGAACCCTGAATTGAGAAAACTCAAGTTATTTCAGTGACAGAACAGATGATTGGAGTTGGTTCAATCAACTGAGCATGTTCACTCAGAGTTAAGCATGTGTGTGACGACTATAAAAAGCCACCATCAATTGTGCTCCCATACTATGATTCACCATGGCAACTGGCAAGAAAAAAAAAGGGTCGTCCAATTTCACCCCGCTGGAGTTAGAAGTTCTAATACGTGCTTATGGCGAGTATGAGCACATTTTCAGAAAAAAAAACAAAACAAAGCAGCACAGCTGCAGGGGCAGAGAACGGACAATTGGCATGGAGGGGAATTGATGCACAAATCGATGCATAAATCTGAATGCAGTAGTATAACATTCAACATTTTGCCACATGATAATGTTGCAGGTGAAAACTACTGTATTGTTACTGAATATTGTGTTATTCTAATTTAGGCACAGTCCCATTGGCACAAAGCAAACATGTAACCACGGAAATTAAATGAAACAATTCATTATTGCACAATTTTGTTTGATGTGTTAAACCCTAAGTAAATATCATTCTGTGGATGTTTTATAGACACATATGTCATCTCACCAAATATTCTGCACAGTAGATTTAGCTCAAAACAGAGAAAAAGAGACCAGTATTGTTCCCCTTCAACATCCCACATTGTATAAATGTACTGTATGTGCCCCTGTCTTATTAATAAAGAGTTATCCACTGAGTCCTACAACAAGTCATAAGGCCCACTGTCACTTTGTGATGTCACAAAACCAGTCAGTCACTGCCCACAGCCCCGCCCACCTGGACCCACCATCCAGTAAAATCACTCCACTCTATTCAACCACTCAGTCAGCCAACCAGAAGAGAGTTTCAGAGCCTCCTCTGTTCTGATTGGCTCTGTTGTTTCTAGCTCCAGAGATGTAAGAGAGGAGATGGAAAACTATATCTTCTTAAAGATCAACACTTATAACAAAATAATGACGAAGGTACACAGGTAGACATGCTGTGTGCATACATCTACATTTTGTCTGTCTGATGCCTTTCTCTATATAAATCTATAAATTGATGTGATGGGAATGAACAACGCATGGAAAACCAATGGGCAGTGCACATTTTTATCTTTTTCAACAGAGCACGGTTGGTCATTACCAGGAGGAGGGCCCATCAACCTCCGCAGCGCAGATTAACACAGCGAGATCTTCAGTAAAAGCCAGGTGAATTCTGCATGTAGAATGTAATGTCATCCTCGGAGGAGTCGTGCACAATGCATCTCATCAAGGAAATGGCAGCAGCTAACCAACAGACAGTGTGTCTGGGGAGGTATTAGAGGGCCAGAGGTTGAAACACCACTCAGGGGTGGGTGCACAGTCACAGGTAAATACTAATCTGCATTTGTAGGAGATAAAGAAAATCTCATGGCATGTGAATGATCTGCCTTTTATTTGACAACTGAGGGTGGTCGGTAGCTCTGTGAAGTCATTCTACAAATGATATCTCTGCAGGCCGTCTTCTGCATGATGAACATCTGCCGAGTAGATGGGATATGGCCGTCCTCGGGGTCACTCATTTGTACAACAGTGTGTTGTTGCTCTCATCTAATTGTGGCAGTATTATGCAGAACAACACATGGCACAATAATGTCACATGCCATCTCTGGGGTTGTCCTGTGTCTACGTAGCCTACACAGCAGAACCAGACTTTGGTTAGTGCCATTTCAGCTCAGCTGTGCTCCTGCAGTGGGCTACACCAAAACACTGTTGGGAACCCAGGATAATGTTACAGGGCAGGTGGCCATTAAACTTTATTGTCTGTGCTGACAGTTTTTGCAATGGTGGCGAGATTTAAATGCGGGTATAATGAAGCAATTGACACGCAAAGGTCATAGAAATTAATTTTTTTAAATAATTACTTTAAAATTTTGACGGGTCCTATATATTTTTGACCCGTCAAAATTTATTAATTTATTAAATATCATTTCATGTCAACATTGCCAACGTAACCAGATGTAAATATTTGTATTATATTATTATAGAAATGATCTCTGCGCCAACAGCATTTGTACATTGATGTCACATGGCATGGTGCTAATGCTAATGCTAACTAACGATCAGCCGGTACTGTAGCGTTTCCGGTGCAGACGTGATGCTGTGGGTTTGTCGGGTTCGTCTGCAGGTTGAGTTAGTGTAAAATGATTCAGATGTGTTTCCAGTTTGTCGACACCGGAGCTGCTGCTCGTTAAATACAGTTAGTGTTAGCTTAGCTTTAGCTATGAGCCGCTCCAGTATTTGTCAAACCTGGCAACCAGTACAATCGACGGTTGTAGCGAGCAGGCGAGCGTGCAATACCTACTGGCCGAGAGGAATTAAACTTGTAGCTAACTCATTTCATTTTATAGAATAAAATTATTTGCATTTTCTTTCTATTCCTCTCGGACATAATTCTCTGAGAGCTTGTCTTCTGCTTCAGAGACGCCTGACTCAAGTTTCAGCTCAAGTGCATCACCTACAATCGTAGACGAGGCCCCCAGCAGGAGACAAAGAATCAGTGATACACATGATGCAGTGTTCATCAGGTTGTACAAGGCTTGTTTTTACATGGCTTGTTTGTACATTTTCCCAACATGTGCGGGTTTTTGGAAACACCTTAAAAAGGGGTCATCAAGTTGATCACTCTTCTCTCAATGTTCCAGGAAATTTCAAAATATAATAAAAATATAATCATTTTTCATTGTTTTTTTTTTGCTCAAATGTGATCTTACCAAACATGTTTTTGAAAATTAATCATTTGTTTACTGGAATTCATTCTTCTAATTTGACATTTTCTCAGTGCCGTTAGCTTAACAATTCAGAGTGAAACCAACACAACACAAGTACCAAAAGAAATGTTATAACTTTAAGTACAAGAAAAAAAAAAAGAATCAGTCTGATCCCCTATAGTGTCACTTTAACACTGTTTGGTGAGTTGATGGATGGACTCTGGCATTGTTGTAAATGTTTAACTATTTTGAAAGTGTCAGGAGAGTGGAGCTGTAGAAACCCTCTGTGACCTTCTGCTCTGTGGATAAGGCCTGAAGCGCTGCCTTGATTGGTGATGTGGTGCAGCTGGGAATGACAGGTGGAAGCCGAGAGGCTGACGAGCAGGTGTGTAAGTGAACTTTCCACAGCAGCAGCAGGCAGAGCAAGAGCAGGCTGTGATAGTGGACAGTCTTCTTATCCTTCCTACATTAGCTTTCAGTGGCAGCTGGCCAATAGAGGGTACTATAAGAGCACCACCCCACTTTGAAAAGTATATATTTTTAGATTAGCAAGATTGAGTTAAAGGGACAAGTTTGTATTAGTAATGTGGATGAATCTACGTTACCCATACTTGTTAATGGGTCCATTTTTGATAAATGTATTGTTTTGTGTTGTTATGGTTGACTTGCCCAGCATTTCCTACTTTAAAGGCTAGGTAGAAAAAAGCTTCAAGTTGAGTCCACATGGTTCTCATCCCCTCCGCCTGAGCAGCGAGTAGAGAAATAACGTCTCTTTCTTACGTTTTAAAACGTCCAAATAATACGAATAAGAGCTGCTGCTCTGTGATTGGTCAAAATCTACCGTCATGGGTAGATTCTTTGCAGGCTGAAAACAGAGCCTTGGGGAGACACAGACGTCTGATCTTTATTTGACATCACTTCATTTACATTATCCCCAAGGTTAGTGTATAAGTTTTTGCCTAATACTGTCAAAAAAAAGCTGCCTACCTAGCCTTTAAGTTTTACTGACGTAACTCATGATCGTCTGACCGTTATATATATATATATATATATATATATATGAAACTATGACGGTAACTGATCGTCTTTGAAATTCCGACTTTCATTCTTGATTAATGAAAACATACTTGGCAAATATGTATGCTTTTGTCCGTCTTGCGCCGGTCCAAGAATTTCACTGTGCGCATGGAGGCTCATGGGAAATGCGGTGTGAAAACACTTTCCAAAACTCCTTGTTGTCCCTTTAAATATATTGCAATAGAAATGTAGATTCAACATGTTCTACTTCTACATTGTCTAAAGTTACCGATTGGTCATGTGTTTCCTCCTTGGGACGCCCATAGACTCTGGTTAGAAGTTGTACTAGAGCTGAATGTAGCTCATTGAGTGTGTTTCAGGCATACTCAGAAGTCGGAATTTGTAACATCTATATGTGTTCTGTAAATTAAATGCATACCGTGATATATTATACTCTTGTTACTATATCATGGTATGTTTGATGTAGCCAGCAAGTCAATATTGACTCCAAGAGTGTTTTATTTCAAGAAGCCAAATGAACTACCACCACCACCTGCCATAGTGGCAGTGTATCTCAGCAACAGCAGCAGCTGTGAGGGCCCAGCTGATGTTCAGAGAGTACAGAGGTGAAATAGCAGCTGGGCCCAAATGTGGTGTTTTTTTTTACAATGTTGTTAATGCTAATAGCGCTCCATTGCACTGAAACGTGGGGAATACGCCTTAGAACAGGCCCTATATAAGATAATGGTCAAGTTTTCTTTGTTTTTTTTTCAGCCGCCACTCTTCCATCTGCTAAAGCTATGGTGACAGGAATGTGTGTCATCCATGCTGCCTATACCAAAATTAGGAAACCCTTCAAAATAAAAACTAATTACTGACCCCAGTCAGTCGGTCTCAGCAGAATGTAATTAACAGAGTATAATTTAAAACACTGTCATTAACTTAAACTGATTGATTTCTGCGTCAGTCACCTGCATTCCTGTGGAGCTCCTTTTTGACAGTCCTTGGAGGTTTATTGTCAGGGAGGACAGCTAAATTGTGTGGATGTTAAAAAACACAAGTTCCATTTTTTCCCGCTCTTGTCTCCTTCACCAAAGTAACACAGGAAACTCCCAAACAGCAATGCAAAAAGAATCAGCTCTGATCTGAGAGCATACTCTGGGTCATATCGTGGGCAGGCCAAGGAACATTTTCCAGATAAATGACAGTGTGACACTGGACGGTAATGTTTGTTTAGGTCAGGAAGGAGCAGGTCTTGAGATCCTCTCCGGATGTCAAGCTCTCAGTCTGTGAATTAAATTGGCTTCGACATCAATTGCGTAAACGACAGCTGCATCAGGCTCAGCGGGGGGGAGGAGAAACTGAGGGTCTGTTAAAGAAAAACCAGCAATCGGGTCAGGGTCATTGTGTCAGTTGCCATGGTGACTGACCCCAAGTTTTAATTACCACTCTTTCTAGAATGGAAAAACCCACAGGCTCCCCTTATGTCAGGGTTAACAAACTCTGCTTTTACACATCAGTGCAGTCTCACACTGGGGTTTAAGGTTCATTGCACTATATTTTTTTCCTCAGACAAAAGAGGATCTACTGCAGATATAAGTATATAGACTTTAAATTCTACTTATTATAGGTTTAAATGTAATTTTACAGTTTAATCTTGTATATCGAGACACCCCCCTGCCTAAATGAATGAAGACTAGACACACTGTCAAGTTGACCCTTGTATTAGACCACAATGTGGATTAATCCATAACTGGAAATAGTCCCTAAGCACCTTTTCCTGTTTGCCCAGTGGTTTCCAGGCAACGATTCTGGTGGCCTGTCACATGTTTGTGCACATTTGATTTTGAGATCCAGTGCAAAAATAAACAGAAACACCTTAAAATGCAAAAAAGGCTTTTGATACACCAATTTGATCGTAAAACAGCATGCAGAGATTTATATTTGACTTAAAGCAATACCAAAGAACTTTCACTTTTGGTTGAGTTTGGCGGTGCCAGTGGCGAATGCAGTAGTGTTTTGCCTGAAGGGAGACTCCATCTCCGTCTTCCAGGAAGACTAGGCTGGCGTTTGTGCGTCGGCTCAATAAACAATCTCCCATGAGTACCAGTGAATAGCGCCGTAAACATTCTGATCTCCTGGCGCATGGAAATTAACAGAAGACGTTGAAACTAAGTTTCTGTTTCTAGCGGATCATTTCACAGTAATCACACACACAGAATCCGATGGGAACGTGCCGCGTTGCCTGTTCCCTCCTCGTGATGACTCGTGAAAGTGAAACTTAAGTGAGAGCCGGGTTCCTACCATGCTCTCAAAGCTGCTTAGTGCCAGAGAAAGCGATACAGACCCACTCAGGTCATGACAGAGGTGTCAATCAACTTGTTCTAAGTCGATGTATCATCACAAAAGTTATGAAAATATTTTATGAAGGTTGAAAAGTTACTTAATGCTGGTTTAAAGCTATTAGATAGAAATGCTCTTTAACCAGCTTTATCCACATGTTTAGCGATCTAATAATTTGATAGAACGATAGAAACATAGCTACTGTCTATAAAACCAAACACCGATTCTGAAACATAGAAGAATGTGAGTGCTGCCAGTGCCTTGGGTGAGGGTGGATGAACCGCTCAGGTGCTCTTCAAGGACACAGGATTGGACCAATTCTGAAACCTTGATCTGACTCAGATCTGACCTTCAGTAGTCACATCAAATCAATCACCAACACAGCCTTCTATCAGCTTCAAAACACATCTAGAAGTAAATGGTCTTATGCTCCGAACAGACCAGGAAAAACCTTCAGACTTGACTATTCTTCTGACTGGACTCCCCCCAACAAGAGCATGAAACAGCTGCAGCTTGAGTTTCGACCAGAACAAAGAGGTCAGAACACATTACGCTACACTTCTAAAGTCTTTACACTGGCTCCCAGTTGAGAAAAGATTTTAAAGTTCTTCAAAACCCTGAATGGTTTAAGTCCAGAATACATGAAGGGTAAGTCATGAGAGTGTAAACCCAGTAGGACAGATAGCTGAGTCCAGAGAACTAACTAAACATGGTGAAGCAGCATATTATACTCATGCTGCTCACAAATGGAACAAACCACTAATAGAAGTGAAATGATCATTTCCATCACTTTGTGCACTATTTGGGTTCATTACTACTTTTCCAATTAAATAAAGAGATTCAGGATCCACTGAATGAATTCATTTTGTAGATTTACATTTTACATGGTTGTCAATAAACATTGTTTTTGTTCTTGTCTTCCTAAACCTCATATTGGTCCAATCTGTCCTCATTGAGCTTGTAATTTAACCAGTCAGTAATCTAGTTTATGTTTTTGAACTGCTGCTAAAAAAAAAACAAAAAGCAGTTTTCCTGAAGTGCACCCTCCAATCATACACTATCGGTAAAATAAAAATATATAAAGAACTGAATTGGATTTGTGCACAGATCTGTCCTGCTGTATGATGTATTGGTTGAGTGGTAAAATATAAACTCATATTGCTTTTTAACCCTGTTTTAAGTTAGGTATGTCAACAGAGGCCTCACAGAGTACAGATAAAACATAATCACAACAATATAGCAAGATACTATGTAAAAATGATCTCTATGTGTGACTTTATAATTTGATATAACTCAAAATGCAGGGTTGTATGAGAATCCGTTCATTTTGAAGAGGAACTGATTTTTCACTGTAATTAAACAGTTTCAGAGTAATTGTGATGGCTAAATGGATTGTTGTGGGGAGAATGGATCGGCTCTCTGCCTTCCACATAGTGTCTCTTGGCCCAGCTTTCGTCGCAGTGCCACCGCGACACAAACACACCCCGTAATCCATAATCTCTTGTGTTTATCTGTGCAGTCTCATCCATCATAAACAAAGACAAACATATATCATATACAGTAGCATGCTTGGGCACCCCTTGTCCAAATATCTGTTAATGTGAATAATTCAGCAAGTGGAAGATGAAATGACCTCCAAACGGTATAAAGTTACAGATGACACCTTCCCTTTACAATGCCATTTTTATTTTTATTAAATGCCAGAAAAGGAAAATGGCCCATAGCACAGGTTTGTCCACCCTGCATAGTTAGTACCTAGTAGCCCCCCCTTTGGAAGCTACCAAAGTGTATAAATAGTAAATATCTTGTCTGATACCTTGGTCAAAGTTATCAGAGAGCTCAAGTCTCTTGGGTTTCCCATTATTTTGCGGGCTGCTGCTTTGTTTCCCTTTTTCACTCAAAATTGTAGAAAACTAAAATAAAACACTGTTATTACTTAAAATATTGCAAAAGAGTGTTTGAAGTTTAACTATGTGGAGAATATTTCATCTTCCACCACAGTCATTTGCACCAGGGGTGCCCAAACTTTTGCATGCCACCCTACATCGTTACCCACCGCGCCACGGATTGCCTTCTCACCAGCTTAATTGAAAAATGCACATGGTCGGGAGGGAGGTTAGCAAAACAGAGAAAACAGATGTGCAGAGTTCCCCTTTAATCAGTGTGTAAACTTTGACTTCCTGTGAAGCGTGAGCTTGGAGTCGCCAGCCTCTCCCTCAAAAAGCATGATGAAGATGACATCCTGTGGTCTGTTTGAACAGTTTCCTATAAGAGCTTCCTACAAACACATCAACACATAACAGAAAGACAGACGGGCCCCTCATCCCATTTAAGTCCTCCTATGGCTGCGGATAAAGCCCCTATTTAATGTCACTTTAATACGGAAACCTGCTGCAGATTTATCTGGATCTGGAGTTGAAGTGTCCATAGAGGACACATAGAAACGAGGGATGATCCGGGATATTACCTTTTTGCACTTGTTGTTTTCTGCCTTTTTGTCTACTGTAAAATTTCATTTGTTCACCAATTTACAGGACATCTGCGAGGGATGGCCTCTTTTTGTTCCCCGCCACTTTTTTTTTTCTCTCTGTCTCCAGTCAATTTAATTCATTACAACTGGCCCACTTCTTTACACACACACACACACACATACACAAATACATTATAAGATGAGTGTTGTGCTGTGAATCTCACAGACAAGGGGACAATAGAATTGAAATGTTGCGTGTAATGCAACACTTCAGAACTGCCACCGCGCTCCAGCTCGTGCGCACAAACATGCATTCCATTCTGTCTCTAATCCTCATGTATATATTTGTGTGTGCGTGTGTCCCATTATTTCCTTTATTGGAAAAGCGTCAGAAGAAAGAAGATAACATTGTTTCGTTGTTTTAAATGCTACATGAAAATTTAAGTCTTGCTTTCATAATTGAGTGTGACACAGTCGTTCTTCTTGACTGTGTGATGTGTAATTTCACCAGACTAAGTCAGTCAAGGATCCGTTGAGCTGTATGACTCTGGGGGGGTCGGCTGGTTTTACCTCTAAGAACAAATACTTGACTAATTAGAGATGTAAATGTGATTCTCCTTGTGATGTGAAATGCAGAGGAACACGCCGAGGAGCTGAAAATGATTTGGATTGACGTAAGCAGCTGGTTGGATCAAATATAGACAACTGGTGCTTGTCATTTACAGCAGGAAATGGATTTTCCCCCGATTACATGACCTCCCACAATTCCAGTTAATGGAGCTCGTAGTTCTTAATGATCTCCAATACTGTTATTCTGTTAATTGTTAGGTTGATGTTATAGTGCAGCATTACAGCTTTTAAGGCGGGGTGTTTTATTTTCCCCCTCATTTACACCCTTCAGCTCATATACTTTAGTCATGATCCTTTTCACCGTAAAGTTTTTAGGGGTAAGATCTTGAACTTCTCTTCTCTCCATCCTTTTACTTTTTTTTTTTTTTTTTCTTATTCTATGGCTGAACAACAAAATAGTATTGGAAGTGTATTTATCTGTGTTTTTCTGAGGCTTTTGATACAAATCTGGCACTCATTCTAGGGGCCACAAGTGTCCATTCGTCTGTTAATAAATCTGAAAGATGAAACAGTTGAAACAGTTCAATTTGGGATGGTGATTGCAAAAAAGCTGATTTTACAAGTGAGGAAACCAGACTCTATATAATTTATGGTTGAGAGAGTTGCCAAACGCTTTGCATCTGGAGAAAGTGAGATTCTACAATGAAGATAGAGGAGATACCTTAAAAATCTGAGTCCCTAGACACTAGCTATTGTACAAAACCTCTCAGTGCTAACGAGTTGTATATGTCTACCATTGCTCTTATGTTTTCTTCCTATAGTACATTCTCACATTTTAATGACCATGAAATATCGTTGCAATGCTACAGTAGATGTGCTGTGTTCTACACGGTATGTGTTCTTTTTTTCTATGTATTTTGCCTCTTTTTTACTTACTTTTAATTTTTCTATATTGGAAATCAATTAAAAATATCTTTTTAAAGAAAATGAAAATAAAATAGTATCCTGCCATGGTTTAGTTTTCTCTCTCTTTTTCTGAAGAGTGGTTGTGGAGCTAAGAGTGGGCTACCCCAGCTTTGCCATCTTGGCAGTGCCTTGACTGTGCCTATCTCCCAGCTAATCCACTAATGGGCAGATAGGCAGGGCGAGTGTAGAGCTGAGACTTTGGTGCATGCTGGTTGTAATAACTGCTCTTCTAATAACTGAAAGCATGTGCTCCCATTAGCGTCGTTATCACAGCGGGGCGTTTTGATTGAGGCCAAGAAACGACATGATCTCACTTACAGGTGAATGAGTTACAAACCCTGTTCAGGTTCAGAGTTACATCATGTCAGCGTGGAACAATGAGTGATCGTTTTCTGGAGACTTTTCTCTCTTCATGCATCTAAACTAAACACTAAATAGTCCAAATTAAATTTGGAATGAAAATAAATCATATATTATTGTTGGGGGCCATTAGAGAAAGCAGAAGAAATATGACTCACAGTGGTTCAGTGAGGTAGCAGCATCCATCCATCCATTGTCTATAATGCAGGGTAAGAAGTGTATGGAGGCTGGAGCCGGTAATATCTGATGGAGAGTAGAAGAAGAACAACAACACACACACACAAACATGCATTTACACACTAGGAGGAATTCACACAATAGGGCCAATCCACCTACTGTGTGTGTTTTTGGACTATTTGGCACGTTTGCACTGCAGGAACTTCGGGGCCGTGGCCTTCGGTGCATGTGTCCGCTGCAGGAACGGCCCCCAAAGAACTTTAACGAGGGCCAAACAAGTCCCTGCCTTGGGGCGATCGGCTCCAAGAAACTCTTGGGTGGGGCTGATTAGGCATTAGTCTAATGTGACGCCAAGAGAAAGCCCCCAAATAATTTGCATTTTCAGCATTATTTAAAAAAGAGTCACGGCTGGAAAAAGATAATAAAACCCTATTTCCACAGTTTTAGTATTACCTGGGCATCTTTGGTAATAATTGCAGAGGATGTCTGTGATCTTGATCCCGTGCGAATGCGCCATGTCTGTAATTCAGTGTTGTTGTTTTTATTGCGCGCCTTTTCTACTTCTTTCCCGGTTGAGCGGCAAGTCTCATCTTGGTACTAGAGACCCATTGGAAGAAGCAGCAAGCTCAGATGCATAAAAAGAGCAATATTTGGGAGGATATAGAGATGGATGACATGCCTATAGCAGAAGGAACATTTTTCTATCTTTTCAACAAGCTTAATACAAACGCCATGACAGCCCGTAATCCCACAACAACAACAACAACTATACACTGTTCAGAGGTCATATTCCTGCTTTGACATTTTATTTACAGTTGCCATGACGACTACTGTACATATCACCGCCCCAATGTCATATCCAAGCCGAGTACAATACAGACTTCATGCAAATGCACCGCAAGAAACATAGGCATTTACAAATTACCAGATGTCCCCAGGTAATACTAATCCAGTGTGAATAGGGCATAAGTCAGTAAAAGACATAGATGTAGTAGTGAAAGGAGCTCATGATAAGAGGACAGAGAATTGTGTGATGATTGAAACAGCATTTTAAAAACCCAGCTTTATGAGAAAGCCTCTAAACTGCTGGAAAAACAACACTGTGTGAGAGTGCTGATCACCACAATACCCTGCAGATCACTGTGATAGTAAGGCCGAGGCTTAATTCCATATTCACAGTGACCCACAGACAAACTGGAAACAACATAGAGGTGGAGGCAAAGTCCAAACAGAACCATAAACAGCTGCTTCTTCTCTCTTGGACTCCGAAAAGAACAAAAAACAAAATGCAAATACAAAAAAAATAACATGGTTGACTTTGAGGAACAATCATGGATAATCGAAACAACAAACTGCCTCAACTCTGCATCATGTCTCAGTGTTTTGTCGACTGACTGTTGCTCATTCATTCACCCTGTGTCCTTCCATGTCTGCTGTCTTTTCATAAGAGCCTCAGATTTTATTGGTTTCACTTGGCTACGGAGACGGGGTAGTAATGTGAAGACAGGGATGTGTCTGAAATACCACTAACCTTAACGCACATGTGACTCAGAGGCTTAATAAGTTGGAGCTGCGGCACCTTTAATTAGAATGATTGTATTTCCTCCTCTCGATTGGAGGACGGCAGCTTCCAGGCGTCTGTCACAGGTGCTGCAGACACCGGCTGCTTCCTGCACGCACGCCTGGAGCTGTCAAACAATCTGCACTGACATACGGTACTGAAGATTTTAAAAAAAACAACAACATAATGATTGATGATTTGTCGCAGCTCTTTATCTATGTGACATCTTTATAGAAAAGGTGAAGATGGAGTAGATCCTGCTGTGGTTTCCTTTATTGATCCCAAAGGGAAACTCCAATCACACGCCAGCGGGCGTCCTGTACACCCGACTGGGGCTTTTATTGTTGTAAATGCCACTCGGCTCTCCTAGCAATTTTTTTTTTCTCCCTAATGTGTCTTAATCTATGGAGATAAATAGATTATAATTGCATCAAATCAATTGTATTTGTGTTTTTCAGTTGTCCCTGCTTCAATTTCTACTGCAATAGTGACTAGTTCTCCATCTGTCAATCAATCAAACTTTATATCCAGAGCAGCTTTGATACAAAAAAGTGCTAAGTGCTTTACATGACAGAAATAATAAACACAACATAAACTGACATTTATGCACATACACATACACTTCAAGTAAGATTAAAACATTGAGGAATAAAACAACACTGAGGAAATGCCACCTTACACTCAAGTAGCCTAATTAAATGGCATAGAATAAAAAAATAAATAATTTAAATGAATGAAGTAAAGGAAGGAAGGAAAACAAATAGATAAATAACAGATCTGCACGTATACATAGCAGCCGTGAAACCGGGGAGCTGGGTGCGAGAGGTGAGAAGTGCAGCCCTAAGCCAACAGTTCATCAACAGTTAAGGAAAAAAAAAAACTCTTAGTTTGTAACATTGCAGCAGTGAAGGCTCCTCAGATGCAGAATCAGAAAACTTTGTCATCTGTTGTGACGGAAAATGTTCATTGACGTTGCTCATGTGCATAACAAAACAATCTCAGTCTGACATTATGGAATTGCTCGCCACAAACATTAAAGGGACATTGTGCAACTTCTCGTTATCTATTCCCGAAAATTAATTATTTGGTTCAAAAGTAGGTTTTTCATTAATCAGTAACCCTCATCATCAAACTGATGTGTTCTGGTAAGCTCTGAATTTGCCATTCATATCACATACTGTATACATGGAGCGGGTAAGCTGCCGTGTCGTGTCGCCATGTTTTTAAGTTCAATGGTAGCGTGACGGTAGGACAGAGATGGGGACTCGAGTTTGCGACTCGGACTCGAGTCGCACTTAAGTCGCACACACAGAGACTTTAGACTTGACTTGGACTCGTGCCCAAAAGACTTCTGACTCGACTCGGACTCGTGTTTTGGGACTCGTGAACAATCATAGTGTTTTGTTTTTTTTTTTGGCGAGGAAACTCTGATGAGCTTAATGCGATTCCTTCCTTTTTTCATGGTAACCATGGTAACCACATTACGTCGGGTGCGCGGCTCGCGGCTTCACGCACATTACCGTGGATGACAACAATGGCGACCGACGGTACACCTGCAGCTGCTGCTGTACCATTTGTAATTACATTTGGTTATAAAAACTTCAGACAGGACGGTGCCAACAAAAGGAGTGCTGACTGCAAAGTCTGCAGTACCCGAATCAAAGATGCTGGATCCACCACATCAAATTTTATCAGGCACCTGAAAACTCACCCGGACAGGTCAGTCACATTAGCGCATGGACGGTTAGCTCAGCATCAGCTATGCAGTTTTCACTTAGCTTCTACTAGCTTTGTAACTTAATATTTGAATAGATGAGTGAATGTAAGTTTGCCTTTCTTGTCGCACTTGTTTACATTGAGGTGCGTTAACATGACGTTAAAAAAAAAAAGGTTGGGTTAATCATTTACGTTCCGCTGTCACCATCTACTGGCTAACAGTTAACACTGTCGGCTTACAGGCAGGTTAATTGTTACAAGTTTAACGTAACCAGGCAAGTTACCATTGAGTTTGAATGAGAGGATAGAGGAATGGTCATTAAACCCAGTGAATTAGCTAAACAGTACGGTTGCAGAGTGCAAACCTTTCAACTTTTTTGTCCACTCAATAGATTACCCTGTCTGTCTTTTTTTTTTTTTTTTTTAGCAACCCTCTCTATAATCAGAAATAAAAGATTGATATAGCCTGCAACATTAGCTTAGCTCCAGTTCTTCTCTCAGAAACATGTGGTTCCAGATGTGTTTTGCTACATATAAAAATGTTAGCTATAACAATCAGATCTTATTACTATAATTTAACAGGCAAATTTTCCATGTTGTTCATCTGCAGGTTTTCTGAATTCAACAGAGCGAAAAAAGTGGCCAGTGGCAGTGCAGAGGGACAGAGCAGCCTCGACTCTTTCTTAAAAATACCAGCTGTGCAGATTTACAGCCATGGCCATCCCAGGCAGAAGGCCATCACTGAGTCAATTATACAGGATCTAATAATTTCTTGCAATCTGCCTCTGTCTTTAATTGACAAGCCTGCCTTCAAGAACTTCATGTCAGTGGTAGAGGAGAGATACTGCCCAGCAAGTCGAAGCACCGTAACCAGACGTCTGAGTGAGCTAGCAGCAGACAAAGAGTCCAAGATCAAATCCAAACTAGAAAAGACAGACAATGTGTCTGTGACTGTTGATATCTGGACTGACCGAAGCATGCGTGGCTTTTTAGGGGTAACAGCCCACTTCATGGAGATAGAGAAAAACAACCCAAGCCTGCAGACAGTTCTCTTAAGTTGTGAACGATTCACAGGGTCACACACTGGAGAAAGAATAAGTGAGAAGTTTGAGGAGATATGTGACAACTTCAATATAAAACACAAATTAGATTACATCATCTGTGATAACGCGGCAAATATGAGGAAAGCCTTCACAGTTTGTTTCCCCTCTGCAACAACAACTGAGAGTGATGATGGTGATGAAGACCTGGAAAACAGCAACTTATGGGAGGATATAAGTGAGAATTTCCAGGACGATGTGGAAACTATCCAGAGCAGCTGCCGGCAACAGCGGCTTCAGTGTTTTGCACATTCATTACAGCTCGTGGTGCGTGATGGACTGAAAGAGACTAAGACTCTGAATAGCGCAATGGCAAAAGTTACAAAATTCTGCAGTCTACTTCATTCCACCTGTGGGCTGAAGGAAGCATTTGAGAGAGAGTACGGAGCCAATCGCAGCATCCCCTCTGCCGTATCAACTCGATGGAATTCGACTCTACGCCTTGTGGAGGCAGTCACAGACCTGGATCCTCAAAGCCTAAACACTCTCCTGGAAGGCCAAGGACATAAAGGCCTGTGCTTAACAGCAAGAGAACTGAGTCAGCTGAAAGAGCTTGTGGAAATTTTGGCTCCATTTCTTCAAGCAACTGACCTCACACAAGGGGAGAAGGTGGTGACTCTAAGTGCGACTCTGCCTTGTGTTCTGTCACTCAACAGCCACCTCAACACTATGCTGAATACAACTCGGCATCTGGCCGGTTTTGTGAAAGCTCTCCAGAAGTCCCTGCAACGCCGTTTCCAGGGGATCTTTGCAAATGTCAGAATGGATGACTCAGCTCAACCTGCAGGAGAACTTCCATTTGGAGATGTGGTCTATATGATGTCTGCACTACTCGACCCATCATTTTGCTTCTTTTGGCTAGAGCAAGATGTCCTCAGACCAGATGAAGTCAAGAGTGAAGTGAAGGAAATGATAATAGGTAGGTGAATGCGCATTGCACACCATTTCCAAACACATTATTAACATTCAGGGCTTGAAGTTTTTAGGTACCAAATTAATGCTTAATTCAATACATTGTATTGTGTATTGTATTTCCTCCTCCCAACTTTTCAGGCACACAAATCTTCTCTTGCTTTCAATAACATCAGTAAAATCTCATTCAGACTTACTTATCGTTCATTAACTTAACTATCACCACTGTGAGTAGTGTATGCCAATCAACATCATAATATTAAAACTAACCCTAATTTTTGTGCAACTTTTTCAGGCCTTGTCTTGGCAGAGGCTCGGAAAGTCACCATACTTGCTGAGAGCAGTAGTGGAGAAGATGATAAGGATGAGCCACCAACTAAAACTCCACGCCTTTTCACTGGCTACAGGAAGAAAAGCAACAAGAAGGATGACCATGTAACATCTGTTAAGGCTGAGCTCAGTCGTTACCTCCAGGTGTCCTGTGATGAGGAAGAAACGGACTGCCTAGGTTTTTGGAAAAGGCATGCCAAAGTGTTCCCGAGGCTCTATCTTGTGGCTATGAGAGTGCTCGCTGTTCCTGCCACCAGCGCACCAGTGGAAAGGGTATTCAGTCACGGAGGCCTTATAATGCGCCCTCACCGAGCCAGGCTTAGTGCAAAGACACTGTCCAACTTAATATTTTTAAAATGTAACCATTCTGTTGGATAATATTTTTCCAGTACAGTAGGCCACTGGAGGACAGCTACAGTACACATTTTAATGTTTTGTGTGCATACAGTGTATTCTATTCAGAGAAGAATAAGGTAAACATTCTGTTTTGAGTTTTATTTTTATACAAGGAATCATTTTTGTTATGATGTGCCTGTTGTGGGTCATCGTTTAATATCACCAGTTTATAGACAGTATTCCGATTTCAGATAATATGACAGCAACAGTTTTGCTTTTTTTGATATACAAAATTCTGTAACTGTACTGTATGTTCATGTTGGACAAATACAGTTTCCTTTAAAGGAAAGCATTTATTGTTTGTTTTCTTCATATTACATTACAATGGCCTGTTTAAAGTGATCATATAACAAACAACTAAATCAGTACTGATACTGTATGCTAATAGATAAAGGAGTGATAATAATACAGTAAATGCTTTGAATTTCTTAGATATAGGCTAGCTGGGCAGTATTCTTAGTAGACCGGATAGCAGCAGATGATAGAAGCTCGTAGAGACTTGAGACTTGACTTGGACTTGTGACCAAAGACTTGAGACTTGATGAAGTCTCACCCCACAAAGACTTGAGACTTGACTTGGACTCGTGACCAAAGACTTGAGACTTGACTTGGACTTGTAAAAAAAGACTTGTGAACATCTCTGCGGTAGGAAACCATAGAATCTCACCGGAGAAACCCGGAGCTGTCGGCTCAGGTCGAGGTGGCGTTTGTGAAAAGTCACCGTGGTAACGCAGTGAGGAGGAATGGAGCGTTACACTGATGCTGCATTCATGTGCAGTCGGACCGATGGCTGTTTATTTTTACAATACGACATCGCCATGACAGCATATTGTCATGTCTATTGTTTAGCCCTGTGCTGATGGACCACTTGTTTACATAGAGGCTTGTTTATGCCGTTACATGCAGCGGCTGTCGTCCATCTGCCGTCTGCCCAACTTTACGTGAATGCAGCATGAAAATACGATTGTGGGGCGTCGCGTGGCGTAGTGGTTGGAGCGGGCGCCCCATGTATAGAGGCTCAGTCCTCGCTGCAGTCGGCCCTGGTTCAAGTCCCGCGTCGGGCGCCATTTACTGCGTGTCATTCCCCCTTTCTCTGTCTCCCCGTTTCCTGTCTGTCTCAACTGTACTATCCTTAAAGGCATAAATGCCCCCAAAATATACTTTAAAAAATATATTATAATATATATACAGTATGATTGTGTTGCTTGCGATATACAACCGCAACGCTAGATGGGAGTAATTCCTACACAATCACCATCACCTTCTATAAAAACCCCTCTCTTTGCTGTATAGCATATGATTCAGCATCATGATAACACTCCTCTGGTCCTCATTATCTACCCATTATTATGTGTTTACTGTTTTTAATGTTCCCTCTCTGTGACTCATATCTCTCTCCTTTCATATTGGCCTGTTTTGTTTGAATATTAAGTAATTATGTTAGTTTTGTGCATCTTTGGTCAATGATGGTCGTTGTTAAATGTGCTCTATAGAAAAAATAAAATACAAAACACTGACTTGACTTGACAATCCTTGGACAAAATAATTTGGACAAAGAACAGTCAATAGACAATCTGACTTAAAGTGTATATTTCTAAAACCAGCATAGACAGTATGTAAATTGGCATAGTACATGTTTGTTTAACGTGTCATAAGGATGAATGGGTTCTTTTTGGTGGTAGAAGCTGGAATGACTTTTACAGGGTGGTGGTGGGACCTGGTGTGGAGTACTGCTGGTTGAGTTTGGGTTTTACCAGTTATTTTACTTGCATTATTGATAATGTGGAAAAGCTTTGATTTATTTCTTTGACAGAAACAGAGCCGAACCAGGATGTGATGTTAAAAAGAGAGACTGGATTCTAGCAGTGATTTGTATACAGCTGTTAAAACGTCCTGCCTAATATCAAAGCGCCTGCGGTTCCTCAGCAGTTTCTGATAGAAGCTATTTACACCAAATCATTTTCACACAGCAGTGGCCAAGGGCGAAACTGCAACTCAGCCAATCACGGACGAGAAGTATGAATGGCCAAACAATTAAGAGTCAGCAGAGGGCACTCGTACACGCGGCCATGCATTATGCATATTTTAAAACAGAGGTGTAAAAGTTGCCATATGATGCAATAAAGCTGATGGAAACGTAATAGATAAATAGCATTAGCACCTGCTTCGCCTCTTCTTCTTCTTGGCATTGTGTGAATGCAGTGTCGGTACATTTATGCTGCCCACTGCTCCATTCATCCACCGCACCATAAAGACCAAGGAACAAAAGAAGAGCCACTGACAAAGATAGAAAAGAAACACACAAGAGGACAAATTCATTCGTGCAAATGAATGTAACTGTCACGTTAGGTGGGAAGCAGCGGTGAAATGTTATGATGTAACAATGCAAGTCTTCTGATCACATAATCTCGTTATTCACACAGCGGAATTCGATGAAAACACACTTATTTGCATTCCGAGGACTTGCCGGGATCCCGCAACATTTCCCGCCGCAGCCGTGTGTTTGTGTTTACGGAGGAGGGCCCACACACTGGGCAGCCTGGGGTTCAGTAGGATGTTATTACCGTTCACATGGATTAACCGGCATCAAACACTTACCTATGAGGCTTTATTTAGCATGCACATGTGTGAGGGGAGGCGTAACACAAATATCTCCGTCAACGTCTTCTGCAGCTGCGACGAAGGGCGGCTGGATCTACCTCCCAGCAACACGGAGGCAAGCGTGTGCGTGTGTATGTGTGTCAAACCTCAGCTTTCATTTTCCTCTCCTCGCTGTAGAGACAGAAGTTAGAGCATCAGTGGATAGATAACTTTCCTTAAGGGCTCCTATCCACCTCACTTTAAAAGCCTCTCTCTCACACACACACACATACTCTTACACACACACTCACACAGGCTGCCTGTAGCGTTTGCTTAATGCTAATTTGGCCGGTGGCAACCTTGTTGATTGGGTCATTAGTTGCTCCCTAACGTCCTGTCAGAGGTTTCATTTCCTGTGCCCTCTGCGGGTTAATGAGCTGTACGGTGGTGAGGGAGCAGTGGGGGCTCGGTGGGATCGGGGATGATGGTGGTGAGGGGGAGGGGGCTGCTGGGACAGTTTATCCTGGCCGTGTCTTCCCTCTCAGCCTCATTTGCATGGCAGGAGGAGGCGATGCTCCCGAGCAGTGGGGAGCCTCCCTGACAGCGCCCTGAGAATGAAAGCTAGCAGAGAATAGATAATTTGGGCCAATTAGGCCATTCAAACGGCTACGCAGCAGCGGCAGTTAAGAACTCATTATGGGAAGGGACGGTGTTCATTTACATAAACAAGGGGGATATACAAAGACATATCCAGCTAAGCACAGAGGAATAAAAAATGAAATAAAACTATCCTCCAAGACAGATAGCGGCGCACACTCGTCTTGAATAAATAACTTAACCCTTTATAGGGCACTCATTGAAATAGTTTGAAATTCAATATTCCAACCTTAGATTGTTATTCTAGGACATAACAAACCTTAATTGCAATTTTGACATTTTTCAAAATTTTTCATTTTCATGTAGAAATTGAAGGTCAACGAAGTGTCCATTTTTGGTTCTTTGCCCGTTTGTGGTAAAGAAAAATTCCAATTGCAGTGTATGTGTATGTATACAGTATATGTATACAAAATATAAGAAAAACATAATAAAGTGCAAAAATTATTAAGTTTTAGAACATGTATGGCTTATACATTGGGATTATTATAATATTATTGTAATAATAATAATATATATGTATATAGGCCTTTGTATATAATTTATACGTCATATTTTATACGGTTATAAAGTCACTCATATTCACTATTTGTAGCTTCAAAATGTCTTGAAATTAGTTAAAGTTATCTCTAAATGACTGAATAGTTATATAAAAATCTTAAACTACATTAATTAATCTAAAGAATTTTCACAAATGTTTATAAAATCATAAACTGAGAAAAATCACTCATATTCACTATCTATAGCTTCAAAATGTCTAAAATTCTCTCTAAATCACTGTTAAGTTATATAAAAACATTAGGCAACATTAAAACATACTTTCCTAAGTTTTATTGCCTTTTTTGTGAAGGAAATGCACTTACATGGTTTGTTACCTGAATAGGGCATATGTCCAAAAACGGACACTTCAGTGTTTACCATAAACGGGCATATGATCAAATATGGACACTTCATTTTTTATGGTGTGTTTTCACTCATTTCCCTAAGATCTCCACAAAACATTATGTCATGACTTAGCACAACTAATCAACTGTAAAATGTGTGAGTGTCATCAACATAGCTTGATTAGTTGTGATGTATCGATCTAATTACAACCACGAGCCGGGCTCGGAGAGAAATTTAGCGGCATTCCTGGTCGCTGCTGATTGGTCAAAGGCTATGATGCCGTATACCGTTATGTACCTTGGTCTTTCCTGATTGGCTTGGTGAAGACCGCATGTTTCTTGCTCTTACTGACGGCGAGCACGCGGCGGAAATGTAACATGTGCGGAAGTGTCCAAAAACAGTCACTTGCCCGGTAAAGGGTTAATGGGTTGAAGTTTCAAGGGGTAAACGATGATGATGAATGGTCAAATTACATGAAAGTCCTCGTAATTTGCTCAAAAAGGGCCTTGATTTTTAATGATAGTTGTAATACGGTTGGATGTGTTTTCACACCTAAAAGCCTTTTAAGGGATAGTTCAATATTTTGGCAAATTGGTTCATTGACATAATCCCTATAGGAGTAGGTTTGATACCTTTTGTGGTCAGGGCAATCTATTTTAAAACGGCGGAGCAGAGCCACGAGCTACGCTACAGAGGCTCATAGGATACCTTGGTTTCCCTCATCAAACTCATCAAATACACAACAACAACTCCAAAACGCTCTCATGTACAAGTTGTGACCTGCACATTCACCACTCTATGAGATAATAACGGAACGTTACAAAACAGGGTTGTTTTGGAGGCAAATGCAGAGACTGCTTGCCGAAAAACTGCCTCCGACGGAAACCCACATCAACAGTTCTGTGTGAATTTAACTCAAAAACAACTCTTTCTCGTAAAATTCCTTTATTATCTCATAACGTGGTGAATGTGCAGGTCACTACTTGTCTACGAGAATGTTTCAGAGTTGTTGGGTTGTGTATTTGATGAGTTTGATGAGGGAATCCAAGAAATCCCATGACGCAGGTCACGGCTCTACTTCTAAAAATAGCTTGCACTGACAATGAAATGTAACAAAAACTTTAGGGATTATGGCAATGGGCCAATTTGCCAAAATGTCAAACTATCCCATTAAACTTGACGGATAAACTTTTTTTTTGTAAGTAAGGAATTAATGTAAATAATATCATACTCACTATTAATAATGTGAATTTTATGTTTTCTGTGGAATATTAAAGGATAATAATGTTACAGTTATGAGCTGCTTCATATTGAGGTATCATAGGATTATCTATACAGTCTAAGGGGTTCATGAGAGATAAAGAACTTCAAGTTAAAGGGGTTCATGAGAGATAAAGCACTTAAAGATAACAGATAACATGGATGAAACAAAGTCTTTTAAAAGGCCTTGATTTAGGATGAAACAAGAGGTATCCTACGATACTGGTTGACATATGATAATCTACTGATTTATCTTAATTCTAAACCTGTGATAAACCTTTAAAGTGATAATGGAATATGTAAGGTAATAGGTGTTGGATGAGTGGATGGATCCTGCTCTCATGTGTATGTCTGTCCATTAAATATTACATCACAGCCAGCAGCCAGGTAGCTTAACAAGGTATGGAGACTGAAACATGGAAAAAAACAGCCCGACTCAATCTAAAGGTAGATTTAAAATATCCACCTTCCAGCATCTCTACAGCTCACTGATGAAGACAAGACAAGTTCATTTGAATAGTCCAACAAATTATATCCAGTCTTTTCACGAACAGGACCATAACATCTTCTCACTTGATGCTCCACCAGAAAGTGCATTCCCACAATGTAGAAATGTATAATAGTTGTTAAGGGTGGGTTCAGTGTTATGTTATATTTTGGGGGCATATCTAACCCTTAAACCATTTATTTTTTGCAGAATACCCTGTGTCATGTCCCTTTTTAAAAGAAACAGTAACATGACAATCAGTATCAAGTAAAGGTGAGGAACCTAAAAGTTGTAAATTTACTCAGTTTGGACTAAACAAAGAGAGAGGTTTCTCAAAATAAATAGAACAAAACAGGACCTGACTCATCGCTATCTTGGATGGAGAAAATACAACAAAAGGCCTGACTTTTTCTCTAAAAAGAAGAACAATAGAAAAACATACAACCTACCTAGTGGAGATAACAAAAAATAAACCATGTGTGATTGTGCAAGGTACCCCGGCCTTACTTTAGCCAATCTCCACATCGCAAACCTCCCAAAAGGTCTAAACTGTCTCAGTACAAAGACAATGCTGGTCAATGAACAGAGTTCATATAAGGCAGGCAACCCCCAACTTCCCGGTGGGCTGCTTCAGACCCTGATTGGCCAGCCTGGATGAAGACTGGAGGGATGTCACAGGATGGTTCTTTCAGAAACTCTAACCAAAGTGGAGATTTCTAAAAACTCAGTTCTGAACTAAGCTTTATGCTTCACAAAGTCACAGAATGAGAAAAACATGTATCAGCGTCACATGTGCGACCTGTGTTTTCAGCACTCATGCCATCACGGAAGGCACAGGATGTACAGTATAGTGCCATTCTTGTTGCTGTTGTTGGTGTTGTTGTTGTGTTTTTTCTAGGATTCTCATTGGCCAGCATGGCTTTAGGCTTTCACTGCTAACTTTTGGTTCGACATGCTCATAGAGACAGACAAATATCTGGAGGGACGCAGAGAAAGGCTTGCACCTCACTCTGACCTCTTGATCCAGACTTGAATGCATCACCCAGTAAAAAGCCCCTTTACTGTACATACCTCATACCTCAACCCAATCCCAGCACTACAGTGCATCATAAATTGCCGTTTCTGTTTGTTTGTGTTGGTTTCAAACAAACCCAAACACACTGTTTAGTGTAAAGTTAGGCCTTGTACAGCGGGTTCACCTCCACCTAAGATTCCACCATTCAGACACATGGAGGCAGCCTGGGCCACATTCCTGCAGCAGCGTGAACACAAACACCGAAGGTCTCCCGCTGAACTCACGTCCTCCGCCACCGTCCAATTACACAGTTTGATGATGAACCCAAAACATTCCCTATCTCGTAACATTTCCTATACACTGATTCATATGAGGACGCCCCAAAGAATATTAACATTGACCACCACACATTGATTTTCTATTTTTTTGTTTGTTTGTTTATTTACTATTTCTAATGGGTAAAATCCCATTCCATCCTAGAGCTGTGTGCGGTGCATTGATTTACCCAGCACCCACCGTACACCGCTTGCTCTCTTTTTTCTCCTTCCCTCACTCACATATTGACAGTGCATACCTGTTTATTTGAATATAAAGCAGCGGAATGAAAACGCTTTGAACAAGTGGTCACTCGAGGCGCATTTTAAAGTGGGGCATGAGGAGACGCACTTAAACGTGACATCACGTGACCAGCTCTGCTTGGACACAAAGGGCTGTTTGAGACCACGGAAAGAAAGCAAAATAACCCCACATGCTGTTGTTTCTATCCAGTTTTAAATAACAAGGTGCAATCAGTTCCTATAGACTTCAAATTTTCATTTACAGAGAAAGGTGAGGGAAGTTGATAACAGTAATTCCATCTGCTCCTGAGCTACAGGAGGAGAAGCTGGATCCACCTTTTTCCCGAGGATTAGCTCCATTCCACACTGCGCCGCTGACTGTAATGGGTTGTAATTATGTGTGATTATGCCTAAACCTCTCTGAATGCACCAACCAAATCACTAACCTAAATCACATCACTCCGATTATTTGCACTGTTTGGGGGATGGGGTGGGGGGGCTTCTGCTAAAAATACTGTACGTACTGTAAACCCAGATAGTACCATCATCACTCCCAGAACAATATACCATACAGCGGATCTCCATCCAGTGATGTCGATATGTGCGCGAACATGAATAGCGGTTGCAAGCCTTCACAATGGGCCAATGCGACAACACGTATGAGGAGCGGCCTCTTTGGATAATTGCGATCATTTAAATATTAATGCGGCTCCCTTGTCTGCAATGGTGGGCCACGCTAGTGCCTTTGCATGCAGATGGCATCAGACTGAAAATAAAGATCAAAGACACGAGAAATCCCATTTGTTCCACTCCCCGTGTAACGCCAAGTCTTTAGGAGAATCTGCCTGCTCGATTTCTGGCCTCAGAAAGAGGAGCTGAATGTAAGATGTGGCTGGCACAGATGGCAGCGGCTGATATTCAGCCAGTGAGATTGAGAACACACTCCACGGCTGCTGCTGTTACTACTGCTGCTCTGGCTCCGCTCTCCGCTCTCCGCCGCCTCGCCCCAGCTTTTTTTTTTTTCTCTGGCGGTGTCAGAGATGCCACTTTTAGCCGGTGGCCTCGTGGCTCAGGCTCTCTGAGAATAAATGATTACAATTATGCTCGGAATAATAATGCAACATTGTGAAGAAGTTTCCTTATTTATCTATGGAGAGTACCTGTGCAGTAAAAAAGAAGCTCAAAGGTTATTTATCTGTGCACACAGTTAATTAAAACATACAGAATACCATAAGTGACCTATAGGATAGCTACATACTGTATATATATATATATATATATATATATATATATATATATATATATATATATATATATATTTGTGTGTGTTTTTTATTCTTAGCTTTAATTGAATTCCTCCTGCTTTCCAGAGGCTCACTGCTTTCAGTTCATTTTTCAAAATCAACTTGCAGATGCAAAAGCATAACGATGAAGCACATGTTCTCATGGTTACTTAGTTGCTTATCATTAAGTAAAAAATGATTTGCTGCCTTCACAGTTGAGGACCGACCGTGGGTGCACTTAAATGCAATATTCCTCCACATCAAGCTGACTGATGAGGGCTACGAGACCCGCATAGTAAATAAAACAGGCGTTGGCGAAACAGGCCCTCAGCTCACAGTGGTTGAACTTGTTCTGTCTCTTCTAGCCGGAATATGTTGTGCTTGGTGGATCAGAGTCCATCCAGTCAGAAGAGCAGGACATCTGTCCTCTGAACTGATCCAAGTCAGAACTGCACGGAGAGAAAACGACTATGTACTGTATATCTCCGCCAGGATGAAAGAATATTTTAATTAGAAATCATAGCTGCCATGAGTTATACATGTGGTCATGTGCTCTGGCTACTGAAGGAGGTGTACCATAATTATGATCATGTCATTAAAGCTAAAACATGGAGGCATGCTTTTGGAAATAACTGGTGCTGACAGACGGCGTAGCCTGGTGTCATTCTTGTATGTAACCAGTGTTGGGCGTGTTACATGTAAAAAGCAATTGGTTACTAGTTCCTATCCCCAAAAAGTAACTGAATTACTGCATTATAAAAGTAACCAATTACCAGGAAAAGTAACTATTGCATTACTTTTTTATAAAATGCTTTGATATGTCAAATGACTTCACATATTGAAATAAAAGACACTATTTACATTATATATTTACTTGACAGTTTCTGCCGTGCCGCAAAGAAATGGCTGCTGGGTATTCAGTGTATTCAACACTAGTTGGTGCTGTCAGCTTTCTTGTCTGATCTTCTGTCATTTTGTCTCATTTCACTATTATGCTGTTTATCTGAGCTCTGCGTTATACAGTAGATATTTCTGTCATTGTTGCTATTTAACCATCACTTCCGAACATCGTTGGTATTTAGGTTCCTTATTGTCCACTCAACTTTAGTCAACTCTGTAACCTTTATTTACTCATTTTGTTTTGTTTTGTTTTTGCTGCAGGTTACATATTGTCATTCCGACAACCTTTTAGACATACCCCCATTCAAACCAAGGCTTTCAATATACTGTAAGGAAATGAGCGTAACTCAACAGGTGACTCTCTCTATCTATCTGGCCTATCTAACTTCTACCCGGTCTTTAACCAACTCCTTTCATCATTACCTAAGCCCAACCAGTGAAAAATCTTTAAGGAAAAAAACACACTATTGAAAGAAAAAAAAATACCATCATTCCGACCGGAGGTAAGAATTGTCGGACTGGTGGGACTGGTGCCTATTTCGGACTGGTGGGATGTCGGAATTGTGTGTTGTTCTTCTCTGCACTGTTACAACTTGGTCATTTCAAACGTGGAAAATGTGTGTCTGTATTGTGTTGTTGTGCTGTCCACTGTATATCTGTGTCATTTTATGTCTCTGTTTTTTTTTTTCTTTGTATTTTAGATGGTGGTCTCTGGTCTGTGTCTGTCGTGAATTATTATATTGGGACTACAGATGGAAATTAGCAGTAACAGCTAAATCTGGTGCAACCATATCCACATTTCTTGTAAATGGTTAATGATATTGCACACTGTCCCGGCTGAAGTAAACTAAACTAAACTTGGACTCATGGGCACAAAATGTGGCACTGAGTATTGTCTGTGGTGCATGTTTATTGCATTATATTTTGAACTGTTTTTTTACAGATTCATGCAAAATCCCATGTGGAGTTAGTACAGACGTTTATTTTGAAAATTGTTTAGTTTTTTCCATTTTCTAATATTAAAAGGCTTCATACAAAGATGAAGAAAGGAATACAGACACAAACTAAAGTTAAAAGTTTCCCTAGGATATCGAAGAAGACTGATCACATTTAAGGTTTAACAATGGAAGAGGTATCACAACAAATAATGTTGTATGAAGGGAGGGATAATGAATGTGCTAATGCATTTTATGAGAAGCTACAGACTTCTCCATTACACCAATCTTTTTAAGTATGCTGCACAATCAGGCACCTGAATGATCTTGTCAAAACATATTAGCATCCAATACGTCTACATATCTATTATATCTCGATATATTAGAGAGGGATCAGTGTGGATTGTTGCAAGAGATTTATTCAAAGAGTTTTATCCAAACACATTTAGGCTGATTGACAGATTATTTACTTTAATTATTTATCTTTTGTTATGAAAGCCTTTGATTTTGACTCTATATTAATCTATAATTACACTTTCTAATTTGCGGGTGTTTAAATTGAATGAAACTCTGTTATTTTTAGGTGTATGTGAATTTTCTCCGATGAGCTCAGGTGGAGAAAAAGAGACAGAATTTCCAAATAAATGCATTAAATATGAATTCAGTGTGTAAATAACTAAAGGATTTTCAGGTCTTAACCTTTGGAAGAGGAGGAGACACGGAGGAAAAATAACACTCAGCCTTGACAAGAAGCTGTTGTACAAGGTCAAAACGACAGTTAACACATTGAGTGTTGTGAATGCTGCTTTTCTTTTTGCTTTTCATATGTGAGGATTGTTGTGACCATTTTATATGCCTTTGTGTCTGAAACTGGATGACCCTTAGCTTTTGTAGATGTGCATGTATGAATTGTACACGCATATCTGTTGTAGTTGGTGTGTGTGCACGATCTATGTGTGACACGCACATTTAAAAATGAGTGTAATTTTATGTTTTAAATTCCTGCAATGATTCATGTTGACCTTCATCATCAACCAACCTGCACTCAAATGACACTAAGAAAAAAACATAAAACTGTTGAAAAAGTGAGTGGGAGCAGGAATTTATGAGTTTCAGAGTGGTTTGGTCCAGTATCTAGACAAATCTGGCACCAGATGGTGGCTACTCTGGGTGTCTATGGTCAGCCAGGACTAGGCCTTTGTTATGGCTCTGGCTGTAAACAGGCAGAGAGTTCATCCAGGCTGGTTTCAATGTTTTCAATCTCAGAGTGTCATGAAGTGCTTAAAGGACAATTCCAGGCAAATTCAACCTGGAGCTATAGTAATATAAAAAGGTCAAAAAGGAGTCTGAATATTTTCTTTTTAATGTCTCCTGTTTTGCAATAGTTCTGTTTGTCCCTGGATCGCCACGGCAGCGATGAATGGGATCGCTCTTACGCTGTAGAGGATGTTTACATCCCACAAACAATATTGTTTTTTCCAGAGACAGTATCAGATGGCTATTTGTGTCACTGTCTCAGGACACTTGGGTCAGTAGGACGAGCAGTATGGAGGTATCTGGATGTTTCATAGTGTGTGTTTTGGACAAGACATTTCAAAAGTGAGCTCTATCAGCCAACAAATCAATCAATCAACATTATCAACAAAAGCTTTTTGATAACACACTGAAATTCCTCAGAAACCTTCCTTTGCATGACAGTGAGTAGAAAATTGATGAATTATCAATTTTGGGTGAAGTATTCCTTTACTGATAACTGACCTGGATAACTGAGAACCTTCAAATCTCACAGTGCATTTCAAACATCAGGGTAAGTGATCCAAACCCCCCCTAAAAGAATGAAGTTAAAAAATAAAGTGTTAACACTAAAACGTTAAAGTTAAAAATGCTGGTGAACTTTGAATTAACTTCAAATTGTTGTCCCCATACTATACACTTCAACAGGCTGGCTATGAATACAGACTTATGCTGTATTTTCAGTTTAACTATGCTACACTTTTAACAGCTTGATGGTTTAAAAAATGACATGTAGCCTAACTGACTAGGGGAATGGACGCTCTCTGCCTTCCACCTAGTGTTTCTTGGCTAAAAAGCAGTGTCCCAGCTCGCGTTTCTGCAGGACTACGACACAAACATGCTGTTTATTGATTTCTCTTCAGCTTTGTTGTAAACAAATGCACATGGCCAAGAGGAGGGTTAGCAAAACACAGGAAAAGCGACCAGACTTGCATAGTTCCCCTTAAGGTTAATAACCATTTCTTTTGTTTCATACGTGTTTGTGTTAAAGAATGTTTACACATCAATAGATTCATCCACCATTGGACCACACTCAGTGTTGTCATTACTGAGCAGGGATAAAATGAGAGTCATCTGCAAACCTAATGATGCGTCTGCCCTCATAATGACACTGACAACCATTAGTGCATGAAACAAATAAGAGTGAGGAGAGACGACTCGCCCCAGTGAGGAGCCACTTAAGGTAAAAGATGCCATTCACTCTCTCTTACTGAGATCTATCACCTGTCAATCAACCAGCCAAGCAGGGTCAACTGGCTCATCTGGTGAAATGTGAGGCGGGATGAAGTGAAAAACTGAAGAAAAGTCTAAAAATGGAAAAAAGATAGAAGATGTTAGAGTAATATTAATCTCTCCTTTGAATCATAGGCCTTGAACAAAGTGACCTGTGGATCTGGAGAAGCTCAGCTTAACAGGAAATGTGTGTGAATCCCTGTGTGTGACATTAAAGTGTAATGAAAGATGAAACCTTGCAGAGATTCAGGACTCCTGTTTATTAACACACAAAGTAATGATGCAAAAGTTGTGGAAAAAAAACAAAGATCAAATTTTATATTATTTATAATATATTTATATTATATATTATAATATATATTTTTTGGCTTTTCATGCCTTTACTGGATAGGAGAGTTGAGAGTGTGACAGGGAATGGGAGGCAGAGATGGGGGAATGACATGTAGGACAGGGCCGCCTGCAGCGAGGACTATAGCACATATAGGACTACATAACACATGGGTGGGTGCTCTACCAACTGAGCTAAACACCGCCCCACAAAGCTCAATTTAAATGAACTCAACAACATGGCACAAAGATTTTCAAAGTTTATATTGAAGAAAATAAGAGGAAACAAAAAGAAAAAACACCAGCCCAATTTAAATAGGAAATGAAAGCAATCCACCTTGGGTTTTCTCAGTTACCAATTCAGGTCACTTCAATCCAGTCAAACAAATTAAAAAATCTTATCCAATTTAGTTCACTCTGAAATCAGAATCTGCAAGCCGACAAAGTCACAGTCATGAAGATTAAGAAAAAACAATTATCCATCCAACATCTGCCATCTCACAGTCAAACAGAGGAGTAATACTCCTACATTGCAAAACAAATGCAACTTAAAAAATTAACTTTAACATCATCATTGAGCAGAAAAAGAATAAAAATGGCCCATAATTTTGGTGATTGCAACAACTTTAACTGTTGATATGGTGATTCTGGATAAAGTCTCCCTGAGCCTGTGTTTTTAGGCCCACTCTATGCTAATGTATTGCATGTATTTTCAGACTTGTTTTAATTTATTTTTTGCTAGCAGGAGTTGGGCAGTTAAAGGGATAGTATAGTCAAATGATTAATGACCTTTAATTATCAGTGCATGTTGTTTTGAGATCTGCGGGGCAGAGACGTGAACTGCTGATCATCAAACCCATCAAATACACAATCCAACAACTCCAAAACACCCTTGTGCACAAGTTGTGACCGCCACATTCACCACACTATGAAATAATAACGTATAATTATGCAACATTACGACATACAAAGCAAGTACATTTGAAATCAGTCCGTCCAGCAGCCATGTCTGGAATGCAGTTCTGGATATGCGTTTTCTCAAAAACAACTCCAACTTCCATAATGTTACATTGTTATCTCATAGCGTGGTGAATTTGCAGGTCACAACCTTTTCCACCAGAGCGTTTTGGAGTTGTTGGATTGTGTATTTGATGAGTTTGATGAGGAACAGGGGATCTGTACCATTCATTGTGTTCACTGAGAAGCTTGCATGCACCAATGATTAACGGTAAAGCTACTCTAGGGATTATGGCAATAGATGAATTTGCCAAAATGTTCAACTATCCCTTTATACTCTGCATTTTAACTTATTAACTTATTTGATGCATCTTCAGATGTGATGGATGGAGGCAGAGCTAAAACAGTCATTGGGATGAAGATTGGTTCATAGTTTTGTAGACATAACTTTGGCTCCCGAGCCTCCATTTGCAGCCAGGGCGTAGCTTTAGCCTATAGCCTGTCTTGGAGCCTGGTAGAGCTGAAGTTCCTCCGCTTGCTCCTTAATGAAAACGCAAATAAGCAGTGAGTCTTCTAACAAAGTAACTGATGAGAACTGATATCATCATCAGGCTGCTGTCAGACTGCTGGAAGCCTGAGCTACCGAACTGCACCCACAGTCTGTGACAGGGAGAACAGACAACAGAGGGTTTGTCCAAGAGGTTTAGAGATCACTGACAGCGAGGTGGCAGCTTCGCTATTACACTCTGGGAGAATAACCAACACACAACTATACCGTGCACTCCCCGCAGTTGACATCTGTGCATTAATAAAATGTGGCGGAAATTGCTGTCATATATTGTTTCCCTTTGTGCCCCCACTGACATAACTGAGGAGGAAATGGGGAAAGTAAAGTGTGAAATAAAGAGATGTGCTTTCGTTTTGCTGGATGCAAATTAAATGTCAACGCTACAAAGGTAGTTAATGAGATTTTTCCCTATCTAATTTTCACATTGTTGACTGAAGTGTGAAAACTCCAAACAGATTCATTAGACTACTACTTGCAGTCGATGTGTGAGGCTTGTGTATGTGTGTGTTGCTGCCACCAATCTCAGTCTAAGAATAGGTACTCACATCTGCATCGAGCTCACATTAAGGGCTGAACATGAATATGCATGAGGGCTGGAGGAACTTGCGGAGGGTTTAGCAGGTGTCAGCTACTGTATATTCCACAAACACACTGTAAATGATGCTATACTTATAAATATACATGAGGGGCATTGTTGATTTCAAGATGTTAAACGTTCTAACTCTCTGGCATCAAAGACACTCCACAAAGGAGCAACGTCTCCTTTCATTCGCCACAGCTTTGTTCACGCTGATAGTATAATAGCTAACAAATTTAAACTGTGGCTGTCCTACTCTGATCCAGTTAATGTGATGTACCTGCTTTGATGATGTGGAACCAGAATGTAGATCATTATCCACACAGACATGGACAAAATAACCAGAGTCAAAGTATAGATCAACCCTCCAAGTGAAAGGCACTCATATTATATTATATTCTTTAATTAATAGGTAGACACTCACTGTAGAATAAGAGAGAAAGTGATATATAAACACAATTGAATCATTAAATGGCACCAACTTAAAGATGTTCAAGTACACAGTCATTTCTTACCTCACCATGCTCTACAAAGATGGATGGAAATGTCTTCTGGTGGTGATGAATTTGTGTATTAAATGCAGCAAATATGGATTCTTAATTTTTTAACTTGGACGTGAGGCTCCATCTTTATCCAGTAGCTGCCATTAAGACAACACACAGCTTCAAACTGAGCTCGTCAAACATGCACAACATGACTGGCAATGGAGGTGTTGGTTGTGGTTGTTTTTGTTTTTTTTCTCTCCTTTGATGTGCAGTGAAGTAAGTTCACTTTTATAAAATAGAATTTAAAAGAGACACTACTCCTAATAATAACATTTCCTCAGACTAAAAGCCCAAACCTCACATCAGAAATGTGGTAGAGTGATAATAACAATACGCTATTATAAAACCAAAATGCTGTGTATTATGGTGTGTTGGGATTACACTTCCCATTAACACCCAAATTAGAGCCTGCAAAGAAGAATGACATTGACTTTAAAGCAGCTAATTAGTCTTGTTCACATTTCTGTCAATGCTTTTGTCTTTGTTATGGTTTTATTTATCACATTAGATGTTCAGGTTACATTTGCTGACATGGTTTTAGCCAATACTGGCCTGCATTTTTTTGCTGGTTGAAATGAAACCTCACTTGCAGCCTGTTATATAACCTGTGGATAATTAATGGTAAGTCTGTGCAATGATGGGTAAAGTAGGACTTAGTTATCCAGCTTGAGGAAGAGTTTCCACAAAGCCTTATTTAAAAAAAAAAAGAAAAGTATTTTATCTATAGTTTCCAAAATATATTATTACAGAAAAGGTAAGTCTTTACTGTTGGTTGAAGAAATAAAGTATGTAAAATGAGCGTTTCATGGGGCCTCATATCTCTGAAAGGTGCTAATAGTAACCCGACTTGTGCAGTGGGCAGAAATAGTTTTCTCCAAATGTGTCTCTAGAAAAATAAAATAATTTCACAAACACAAGTCTTCCTAATTGTCTCTCTTTTGTGAAAACAGCTGTAAAAATACATTTCAGAGGGGAGAAAAAAAATTAAAAAAAAATGTTGCAGTAAAACTCATTCTTGTTGGCTTCAGAATTTCTTTTAATTTATTTGCCCAGTCAGACATCTCCTATGACGTGACGCATGACGTTGAGGTTCAGCGGTTGGGTTCATCCATTGATGATGATCATGACATGCAAGTATACACCAAAGAAAAATTGGACAAATAAAAGTACTATGCACACATTTTCCATGGTGTCCTACTGACCTGGGTGGAAGGATATTTGATCTCCATTCTTCACATTGACAAACTGTGCACACTTTTTCCTTACAACCTGGAGCTTCTGGCTCTATGAGCAATCTCACTGAATTAATATACACTTCACTTTGACTTAGCCTGTTTGGATCCATCTATAATATTCACAGAATCCTACAGAGGCTGACACACACTGTAGGTGTATATGATGGTTGTGATAGGCTGCCCTATACAAAACTCAATGAGCTTCAGACTATATGTGTCTGGCAAATAGATTCATTCATTTGGGCTTTTATCTTGGGTTGTACTTTGACTTCCAGTGACGTCATGCACGGCCAGCATAAATCATTTTAATTAGTCCTGCCAAACAACAAGCACTCTCCTATTTAAAGCACATTAGTTGTAGTGGGAGCTGCACATCATATTGATCACACAAAATGCACACACACACACGCAGAGAGAAAGGAAGTAATAACATGATGCAATTTGAAACTTGTCTCCTAGCCAAAATAAAATATGCAGTCAGTTTCAATAGAACAGGGTTTGTAGATGTAGTTTAGCTGAATAACATATTCACTTCTTGCACAGTTTCGTGTGTTACATGGATACAAATGCCATTTCTCCGAAAAAGAAAGTGACATTAACCATTAAGTGTAACCTTCAAGGAAACATGGTCTTTGAAATGAAATTTAGGAAGAAAAAAAGTGTTAAGAGCCTTTGCTGTGGTTGGGTCTGTTTGCCTAAAACATCCTTGAGATGTGTCTTGAACATGATTGGAGTGCACTTATGGGAGATTGGACATAGTTTGAATTGGACTGGTTATGACTTGATTAGACACAATTTAGAAAGGCACAGACTAGTGTGTATTGGTCCCACAATTCACACTTCATTTCAGGGCAAAAGGCAAGCCATGTAGTCAAGAAGCACTTTTTTATCCACCAACCCACTCTTACTCGCTTCACACAGGGTGTTGACATAGCAGCAGCAGATCAACACAGGCAGTCCACACTTACCTCATTGTCTCAGCTTCGTATCATGACTCCAAGCACAGCCACCCTGTCAGAGAAGCTCATTTCCATCACTTATATCTGTAAGCTGGGGGGTCAATTGCTTTGCTCTCTCAGTACGATAGGCTACTTCCTTAGTGATGCTTCCCTGATCCAAATGTCAGTCTCCTGCCATATCGTTCACTCTCTTAGAACTCTGTGATAAAATTATGTCAAAGTATAGATCAACTGAACGGTATGAAACCACTTCTGAAGGTTCAAGTGTTCCAAAGCACAGTGACCTCTATAGAAAGGAAAAAGGAGAAGTTTGGATCCTGAGGAAGTCTACAAGTACACTGGCCAGTTCCAACAGAGTTTGGAATGGTGAAAAAAAAGGGTCCAAGTCAACTCTTCTCTGATGTATCAATAAAAAGCCTTTATTTAGCGGCTAGTTCATATTAGAACAAAACAACCAGCATGTTTCGACCTACAGGGCCTTCGTCAGGGTCAGTGATGGGAATAACGCAGTAGTTACTTTCCCTGGTAACCTGTTACTATTATATATTTTTGGGAGAAGTAATTAGTAACTATAACTAATTACCTTTTAAAAGTAGCGTGCCCAACACTGGTCAGGGTATACTGCAAAGATGCACAAGGTGGCCTAAATTGGGACCAATCAAATCGTGGGTGGAGTCTGACAGCAAGCATCATGTCATCAGAAACCGATGACAAGATACTATAGTAAAAAGTGGTTAGATCAGCAACAAATAATAAAGAAATACAGCAGGCGATACTTATACATACCTGGAGGTAACCCATAAGTAATGGTAACACTAGAAATAGGACATCATCAGAAGAGGATACACAACCTCAAAAACACATCATAGAATACTATAAGCAATAATAAAGGTGAAAACAATAGAAAGAATTTGGAACAGTGTTTAAATCAAATGTACTTTTTGTAGCTTTTCTCTCATTTATACTGTATTAGATGTTCATGTCAGTCAAGCCAAAGCTGGAAAACTTGAGGTGAATGTATACCACTAGTATACCAGGAAAATCCCAGTATGTTTGTCTGGACATTGCATTTTAATTGAAAACCTCATATTAGGAATGTCTCTGAATGTCTCTTTAATGGTTGATAAGTCTAAAATGGATAGACTTACACAATTAGATGACAAGCTGTTGATGACTGATGATTGTTTCCAAGGGCTTCAACAAAATACTGAATCCAAATAATTTTCTAATTAGAGCTGAAACATACAAAAGAAAAAGGTGTGTGGGGAAGTGAAACTACTTCCCAAAACCACTGTACATCCATTCATGCAGCAGCAGCTCCACCACCACAAAAAGTGCAGGTCTGTTGTGTGGAGACTGTTTTTCAGCGGCCAAAACAGACAGCACAACAAACGTGCTTCCCTGCGGAGCAGACAATGAGTCTAAGAATAAGGACAGGGAGATGACAGAGAGAGATAGTGCTTCTCTGCTTGCCTGGGGCACTGAGTTGTGCATGCTGTTCTGTTCATGGCCTGAGGTTGTGCAATCTGTTTGACTGTTTAATGTATCAATTAAAAATCAGTGTTTTGCCTCCTGCCGTGCTCTCCAGTCTGACGTGCCCAGTACCAGGCAGAGCTGCCATCCCCTGGAGGGCCCAGTGATTCAAACACAAACTAGATGTAGACACCCAGACCTCCCCCTAGTTACACACTCGAAAGTTAATTCACCTTGTGAGTGGGCTGAGCGACCGACTGTTAAAGCAGACAGAGAATCACTCTGAAGTCCCTACGGATCATTTCCATGAAAGACAAAGTAGCTCAGCTAATGATGGTGCTCATATGATACATTTACACAGGCCCGACATGAAACGGAGCAAGGTGGATTAACTCTTGCAAAGATGAAATAAGTAAAATGTGTGCTCTCTGAAACGCAGATGGATTAAGAAATGAAAGAAAGAAATGTTTTTTTCAACTTTAAACACACTGAACATCACTCCAACATCACCAGACTTACTCCCAGGAGGACATAAAGTACAACTCCAAGACAAGGACACATGAATTTGCAAGTCATAAATTAACTCAAAAACTCCTACAGCCTCTTTATGTATGATCTGAACATTAGCAATCAGGGTGATTATATCAAATAAGACGCGGGCATATGGTGGCCCTGAGGGTCGAAACACAACAACAACGTTTCGGAAAACACAAAAACATTTCAGATCATGGACATGGTGGGACAACCAAGCATCATTACTCTCTTTCCATAATCTGAAAAGTATTTGAATATGTCTTTCTTTCTTTTCTGGTGTTTTGGTATGTTTCTACAGTCACATCAAATATGAAGTTCTTTATTTTCTGTAGTTTCTGGATTCACTGACTACAAATACATGCATTGTATGTCAGTTTGCCAGCATCGTAGCACATAGGGTCTCTCTGCAGAATGTTGCCTCCAGCCTTTCTCCCCAATTCTCTTGATACATCACTTCAGAATAAGCATAAATCTTTCGCTCAGGTTGAAACACATGGTCAGCCTTAGGCATGTTTTGTTTCAAGCATTATGACAGCTTTTACATTTTGCTAGTGCTACATAGCCAACTTTAGCATCACCAGCTGCTTTCCAACCAGTCGTTGTCAATAACTTCAGCCATCATTTTGTCTGAGCAGTGCTACAACGTCTTGTGGGCAGACTTGATGCTACGCTGATTTGCTATTGCTATTGGAGGAGACAGGCTGAATAGACTAGAGCTAGCTTGTTAGCATGCTAACTTCAGCAGAAGCAGAGAAGTGTTGCTAATGTTACCATTGGCTACAGTAGCAAAACTATTTACTACTTTAGCTCCTGTAAATGTTTCACCAAAGTACTTCTCTTGGGTTGAAACTTCCCAAAGCCCAATTTTCTGCTGTTAGCGAACAGCAGTTAAAACTCTGACTCTTCATAGCAAAACAATTTGATGTCACTTTATGTGTAAAACGATCCAGAGAGTTTCAGCAGTGCCACAGAATTTTTCTTCCCTGTGAGTATGAGTGTTGAACTGGCCTTAAACCAAACACTGTGTCTGACCTTTACCACCAGCCAGTCATATGATGGGACTGGGCTCACTATTTGGTTCCATATCTGTATTCATATTTGGACTGAGGACAAAATGGCCATTTGGATCAATGATAGAGCAGACAGAATACCCTCTCTGCCCCCTTCCCCCCAACCACCACCACCCCAACCCTCCTCACCACCATCAGCCTCTTTGCAGACTGATGTTCCATAGCCAGGGGGATGAATATCTCCAAACTTTGCTAAGGTCAGAGGATGGCCGATGCCCTGCCCCAGGGCTCTGCATCAGAAGGTCACGAGCAGATACACAAACCGCTGGTAAGTTGGGGAAAACATCTTTACTATTAGAGCCATTTGGAGGAGCAGAAAAAAGAAGCTGTGACAGAAGGCACAATCCAAAACATGACGCATAACATAGTGAGAAACAGAGGTCGCAAGCTTGAATTGGAATTAGTATTTTGCCATTTAGATGAAAAGAAGCTGAATTCATTTAAAAGACAGTGCTACCATGTTTGTGCACCATGTGTGCTTGCATTCTTTGCCCTGGATCTCGATCTACAGTACATCTAGGTTATTCTAACCTCCTGACTGCTGTAACTTGGTACACAGCCCGCAGACAGCAGTTTTGGCCGCCAAAAAATCCGACTTCCTTAACTTTTTTGCAAAGGATTCTGATATGCACATTAAAATTAACATTAACTTACAACTACAATAAACAACATTCACATCTGAAACTATTGTATGTTTTAATGTAGGTAAAGTGTGCCTCAGGTGTAGCTACAACTGCTGTGAATCTTGAATACTGATTCGAGCCTTTTTCACAGGCAACAATAAATAGATATTTGAGACTATAGCTTGTCTTTTTGGACAGTGGAGAAATAGCTCTGTAAATTGATTGGTTTGCTAGTTATACCTGCATATGTCTAAACCATCTTTTATTTATCTCTTCATAGTGTTCCCTCAAGGTGTTTCCCTTTCCCCACTTGTGACCACACTTCGTCCATGTCTCGGTGGTTGTTAAATTCTAAAATTGAAGGTAACTGGACTTCTTTTCAGTTCTTGAAAACGTTTCGCTTTGCTCTTCAGTTCTCTTACTGAGAGAACTAAAGACACACTTAAGCACTTCACGAAAACCACGCCTAAAGAGTTGCTATCATCATACATCACAACATCTGCTTTTCCTGCATCTGATTTTTCTGATCTTGATTTCACTTAACGCTTGCAGTATGCAGGAGCAGAAGAACACTAGAAGACGAGGAGACACTAGAGTGCATGTTAGCTGTTTTTTTTTACTGTTTTTGCTGCAAGAAAACAGGTAGTTCAACACAAAGTTGAGGACATGTTTATGTTTTTGTCATAACAAAGACACAACTCTTCCCCCATATAACTGGAGCATTCCACAGCTCCATCTCCTCATATCTCTCATTTCTCCTCAACAAAAGTTGACTGGAAGGAGGACTGATTGTGTGCATGCTTGTGTCCTACTTTCTCTGTGTTATGTGTTGTTGTTCATCATTGTAATCTTGGGGAGAAGAGCGAGTCTTTGTGGAAAAAAAAAACTCCCCGAGGGAAGAGGGAAACATCTCAGTCCCCACTGATTCTGAAGAGATAACTCTCTGAGGAGTAAGGTGGTGTTATTAAGGCCGAACACCCGCACATACACAAAGACGCAGCCACACACTCGCGCGCACGCACACACTGAGATAACTTTTAAACATGACGTGCCTAAACGTGCATTCATTAAGCCAACGTTGAAGATGCCACCTGATCTGTTTCATTAGATCCATGTTGTGATGTTTGACAGAGGAGAGGTGGGAAGACAAGAGAGGGGAGGATCCATTATGTTTTTGTGGAGCCTGATGCTCTGCTTACAAGGCAAATTTGGAATGACGTTATTTCTAATTAGTTCATGGGTTTAAATATAGGACAAAAAAAAAGAACATACAACCCAGCCTCCCTTTATATTATGCCTATTCCTGAATGTACAATAGACAAACCTCATGATAATAAAACACACATTGAATATAAAGAGATCACAAGCACCTATGTATGAATGTGGTGTTAATATTTGATTTAACTTGAAGTGGAATCCAAAAACGACAAAGACAACTTTCTGTCTGAGAAATATGGTCGTTTGCCCCGCTCACCACTTTCTTGCTCAGGATCAGAACAGAAAGTGTGTATCTTTTATCTGTTCGTGTTTGCTGGCTTGAGAGGGCTGACACAGTGTGAGTCCATAATGCTAACAATCCCTGTTGTTCGTCCCCGCCCCCTGCTCCAACAAGTTGACCGGATTGGTTCCTTTATCTTGTGATGTATGAAAACTGAGCTGTCTGAATTACTCTCTATCTAACTGTGACTGCAGTTCAAGGTGGAAACAGAGATGGTGCTGACTGATTAGTTCACTCATGATATTTTTTATGTGGAACTGTAAACAATGTTAAACACTTGATTTTTATTGTGAGTGGACGCTTTAAATTTTGCATTTTTTAATCAATGGGTGTTTTTTTTTTAAAGTTTACTGTATGTCATGCACAGACATGTCAGGCCTTTATTTTATTTTAATTTTTTGTTCATTTGTATTAAGCAAATTCACAATAGAAGTTATCTTGAGGCTTTTTTTTTAGATCTTGCCTTTCAACCAATACCAACCCAGCTGAAACCTCAAGAAGAAACGGACTTGACTGGGCTTCAGCTGGTTTGGGTTTGAGAGATACAGTATAGGGAGAGGGTGGAAAGAAGAGGGAAAAAAAGAGCATGAGAGCAAGAACAGGAAAATATCATCTGTAGTGACAGTAATATGATTAAGAAGATCAGATGACATAATAATGATACAGCAATAAACACTAATAATAATTGCTATAATAAAAATCTCACTTTACTTCCGGCCAGACCTGATCTTAGCAGATTTTAAATAGTCAAAAGAGAAGCGACTTTACATTCAAACAATGTAAACAGCTGGTAATGTCTTCATATCCATATGACTCAAGTGAAGAGAAGGAAAAAAGAAGAAAATTAAATGAGAAACTGCACCCACAGGAGGAGGGGTGTTTTGGGAGGAGGGCAACTGAACCTATAAACAGGTGTTTGCTTATTTTCTTTCCTATTTTTAAGACAGTCATAAAGATTGCAGATCCTGGCTGAATATTTCATATGGGTTGGGGTGGTTGGGATCTGCGGCCATCTGGCTCATCTAGTGCTTTTTCTTCCATTAAAGAGGGAAGTGCTGGAGTGTTGTGGAAGGAAACAAAGATATGGAGTGATGGGTGTCCCAGCTGAAAGCCCGATGCCGTGCCCCGCACACCTATTGGTGAATATTTCATGTTCAACCCCAATCACAGCAGCAGAAGACTTTAATGTTTGTTTACACATCTGTTCTCCTCTCCTATATCCAGGTTGCTCTAATAATGAGTGACTACTCAAAGACAAAGAGAAAGTACAAAGGCTTCATATTGGCCTAGTATAAATATAGGTGATTGTAACTTCATACAGTACAGTAAATCACAGCAATCATGTATGATTTCCTCTCCTGTTCTAGCTCGGCTCTTTCTTAAAATGTACAAAACAGTATTTTCTTTTCTTCTCTTTTTCCATTTTAGTTTTTTTCCTTCTTTTTTTCAGTTAGTCTTTGATTTTTCTGAGCTATATTAAAATAATGCATTGGGACTATTTTCAGTGGTGGATGAATCCACACTTCTAGTGCAAAAAGTAAAATGTAAGAAAAACATGTTTTCAAATAATAATATCAAGACAGGGTGACATGGAATCCTACTGAAGTTAAAGTAGGAAAGCTTTAACTACAATATATATCATAAATAAACATTTAGTTAGTTACTTTCCATTTTGTACAACTTTATAGCTCAGCTCTGCCACATTTCAGAGGGGGAACTCTAAATCTCTAACTAAACTAATTTGAGTTAATGCAACAGAAGGAGATTTTACAGTGTAACAAGCGCTGCTAACCTGAAAATAAGGTTTTCCAGTTTGATACAATCCTCCTTATCATCCGGGGTCAGGGTTATAAAACTTTGATTGTATCATGTTCACAATCAGCAGAGTGTAATTAAATATTTTTGGTGCATCAACAGTTTTCCAAATGCAGTTCATACTGTTCACAATGCAGACCAGACAGTATGTTTTCCAGTTTATCCATGATAAAATAATGTTAGCCTCACTTTATTGCAGTTGGTGATGAAGCTATTCCACATCAAGCGGTGTAAAAATGAAATGGTAGTGTTTGACATAATCCGTCTTGTTTTGACAACTTCTCTTCAGAGCCGACAATGTGGAAAGAACATGATGAACAACTTGAGTGAATTGACCAATTATAAAGATGCCCAGTGAAATAAACTACTTCCTCCTACAACAACAACACACACACACACGCTTTACACTGACCTGCAACAAAAGGTGTGCGATGCTCAGAATGTTTGGTGGAGGAATCTCCACACTCACACACAGTGGGAGGGCTGCGCACTGGAAATGATGCCACCACGACCCCCCTCATTGTATTTCCATCAGAAACACCAAACATATCGCTTTCATTTACCAGCAAAACATGTCCCGGTGTCATTGTCGCAGACATCAGTGAGAGGGAAAAAAGACAAAAGAAAGAAAAAAAAAAGATCACCCTCTCTGCTTTGTCTCTCTCATTTTCTATTCATAATTAAAGTGTCTCAGAGGACCCTTGGACTGCACTGCTCTATTTCTATATTCACTCACAAAGAAAGCCTTTTATGCTTTGTTCTATGTGGAGAAATTACTGCATTTCTTCTTCATAAATGATGTCTACCCATCCCCACAGACTTGGACTGCTCTCAAAAATTCAGAATCTAGTCTGATGCCTGCACGCCTGCTTGGCTTCCATTTCCCAACATCCTATTATTGCATCTAAGCCGACAGTGTGCTCTCACTGCAATCTCACATCATCAGTTCAGTTTAGTGTCTCATCAGCGATGTGTCCTCTGCATGCGGGGTCTGAAATCCGAGCGCACTCTAAATAAAACAATATAAACATGGCGAAGGTATTGATGTATGAATTAGATTGAAGGAGCTGCAGCAGATCAGAATATGAGAGCGGTAGGCTGCTGCTGTAAGTATTCAGTATGACTTCATAGTAGAATGAATATATTACTTGGTTAAAGCGTTGGTGGCATAATATATATGTTTTTGTACGTCTAATCAAACTGCAGCTCAAAGTGTCCCAATTCTGGGTTGGTTTCTCTCATGTGTCCACAGCAAGCAGCAGCACTGAGTCTCACTGCATCCACACTAAGCCACATGTATGACAGTAGAGAGTGCAACACCCAGTCTGACACTGTTTATTTCACATGTGCTAAAAACGATATATCCTATGTGTTCCTGTAGCATCAACCCAGAGTTCAGGGAAATGCCAGAGGGATTATAGCAGCAGCATAGCAGCTTTAGGAGGAGCATGGGTATCAGCATCCATCCTCCTGAAAAGACTCAACAAACATGTTTGTTGAGGGGGAGTGGATTTTAATATGAAGTTCGGGGGGATGGATAAAAGGCAAGAGAGGGGCCAAATGGTCAGTGGTTGTCCATATACAGTATGTTGCTGTTCGCTTGTGTCTCACCGGATGCAAACTGTGGGCATAAACTGCCAGCGGGTGTGTGTCTTAATGTAGCACTCTGCTATCTGCCTGTTTACCACTGTCAACATCCCCTTTGCTACAGGAAACAACTGCAGCCTCTGAGGTAGCAGCCTGCACTCTGAAAATGGACAGTTTGAAAGCAGATTTTGATCACACAGTTTGTATGTGCTCTGTCTTTATGGGGTTTTAGCGGTTTAAGCATCAAAACAACCCGTGAGTAGTCAGTATTACTGCATGTAATAACATGAGCACTCAGTATGCTACACTCAGCTTCAGTCTGCAGGATAGTGACAAAATATTCCTATAAACACACAGAGAGGTTGTCTCTGTCATACTCTCTCAGACCTGATGTTAAGCTGCATCTGCCGTGATCCGATCCAATGGTCAGGTCTATGTGTCTGTTCTCGCCTGCTCTAAAATGTTTCTCCATGTGCATCTGCATTGACCATTTGTGATCAGATTTCACTTGCTGCTTTCTGCAAAATAGCCAGATTGTTTTTAGCCAAATGACAAACAGATCCACTAGTGTTGTGGTGAAGACCACCAGACCAGAGACCAGGTCATGACCAAAGACCAGAGCATACAAGGAACCAAGACAAGACCAAGACTTTGAGGGGTTCGAGACCGAGTCCAAGACCGAGTCCAAACCAATGCATATATGTTCAACATCCCATTTCTTCGACCTCCCATTACTCCGACTTAAGTAACCCTAGCCCTAAACCTAACCATAACCCTCTAGAAAAAATCAGATTAATGGGTAGTCAGCGAAATGGGCGGTTGGCCTTTTGGGCGGTCAGACTGACGTATTCTCCCAAATCTAAACCATATTCAATGGAAACATGGAGTATGGACTGAACAGAATAACACAGGGCAGAACCTGCTAAAGTCACCAACCATTGAAACTATTGCAACCAAGTTTTTCAGATGGTTACACAGTGGGAATTGTAATTATCTTAAAGTTCTTAAATTACAATACATAAACCAAAGTGAGCGAGTGATATTTGCAGTTTCAAAAAAAAGATACAGCTCAACCGAGACCTAGACAAGACCAAAACCGGTCTCAAGTACCACGTAGCACTAAGGTCCAATGTTAATTTGCATGTTTTTTGTGAGGAAGAGTGAGACAGAGCAAGATGGAAAGTGTTGTGTACAGTGAAACATGCAGTGAAAGTTTGAAGTAGTGAAACATTGTTGGTTCATGATGAAAGTGTGATCGGATTGTGTCAGACCCGTGGCCACATGGCTCAGACATCTCTGACTATGATCTGAGAGATCAGGTCTTAACTGCATTACTCGCCTCATCATGTCTTAATCCTAAAAAAGCTGGTTATTATACAGTTGGTTAAGATGGCGACACAGCTTCATGCCTGTTCTGTCCCAGAATGCACATTTACAGGGCTGATATTGATGAAAAACATCTCACCGTGGTTATTTGAGCAGTGATGAATTATTAATAATTTGCCAATATTGAATGATGTGATGTGTAACCTGAACAATTGTTTGTAGTCCCACCTCAAATAAATCAAACAGCCGCGTCCTGGAAGGTCAAACTTAAATGCTTGGAGGACAGACCGGTGCCTGAGCCTGCGTGGGTGTGTGGGAAGTCAAAGCAACAGAGCAGGACTGCAAATAGCAGCTGCAGTGTAATTACTGAATTTTAAACAGTGAAAAAGTTCAGCCCACAATGACATGGACAACATCAGTGTTGCTACTAACTGGAACTGTAAGGTCCATATTTGACATGATTCCAGTGTTTTATTTGAAGTGCTGATCCATAATTAGATGCAATTGTGGTTTACTGAACCCAAAAATATCTGAATGTAGTTTCACATCTCCTCTGGAAAGCTTTTCTTCTGGATCAGAAGAGAGGTGACTCTTTTAAACTCTCTCCCGATTGACTGACTATCTTCTGAGTGATCAAATTAAAATTTGGCCAATTTCAGGTCCAATAAGCATCCTCAGGAAAGCTTTGAGTGAAAGCTTCTCAGCCAATCACAGGGGCTTCTACCTCCGTCGTCATCCCGGGGAAGAAAACAAGCCAAGTAACTTATCTGCACGCTTCTAGAGGGTTACTGCTTTTCTTAGGATATTAATGTTGGTCTCATTGATGAAATCTAACAACTGTGACATTGGCGTTAGTTTGAATGAAAAGTGAGCAGGGCTGCCTCTGGGCTGAAATTACCACATTTACATAAATAAATAAATAAATGTTTTACAATGAACCAATCAGCCTACAATAGATTTTATTTTGTGAAGTCAACATGGTTACTGTATACAAAGATGATTACCACTTTATGACTTAAAATTGGTTGGTATTTTATCAGCTTAGCTCAGGAGTTTCTTGCTGTGCAGCCATAGAAACAGACGTGGTCCAACGCCACGGGAAGAATGTTTGGAACTATCGAGGGCTCCATAACCTCATTTTTTACAACAGAGTCCTATGGGAGTGCTGTGATGTCCTCCATGCCGCAGAAATGCGCTGAAATGGAGATGATGATGATGCTTATTTAAAAGATTTATTTATTTATTTATTTTTTTAATATAACTGGCCCGTCCAGTTTTCTGAAGGCCCAATCAAAATCCTGCCGCCGCTACTGGTTCAAATAAGTTTTCTTTTTGGATTTGTCTTGTTATCGCAGCATGGGATGGAGGAGCGATCGCTGCGCTGCCTGTCACCGTGACACACACAACCACTGACTCTCCTTCATGTCGTCACCTCATTGATTGTGCAGCGTCCCAGCGGACTGTGCATGTGTTCCATTATTGAACACATGGCTCCATACAATATAGATAGATGACTTAATGAAAGCAGTGGCAAAACAGAGCAAATGAGGCCTCCGCAAATTGTTTTTGACAAGAAATTATTAACATCGGCTCAGAATCCAAATGAAGTCTCATCAGTTTCATAAGGACTAAAATGAGTGTCTCAATTAACGCCGTATAAGGAGATCATCATTTATCAAACAGACTACGCGATTATCTACACTAAAGGAACATGTATGAATAAAATATCACTGTGGACATGTGTCTATATGAGACATTCTCCCCAGATTGACTTTCTTTTCTGTTCTTGTATGTAAAAAAAAAATATATATATATATATACAGTATATATATATAGAGAGAGAGAATGAGCAAAGGGCCTGCAAACATGATATCTCTCACGTCGCAGTGCAAATCGACATTCTACGAGGAAGAGATAGGAAGGATAGAAACATAAAGAATGCTGGGAAATAAAATGAGAAATGAGGTTAATAGACGAGGAGAAGGAGGAAGGGTGCTGATGGGGGAGGGGAGGGAGGGCTTCAATCTATAAACCATATCTTCATCTCTCTACTTTTTCCATATCTTCTTTCATTATGCACGCCCGTCTCCCAAGACTTCACCCTCAGCCTCCCTCCACACACATGCAAACTCTCACACACACATTCTTGTCTAACTAAATTTGTGGGGACCCCATCGTTAACATAATACATTCCCCTGCCTCTTACTCTAATTGTAACCATTACAATCCAAACCAAGCATACTGTGTATCCGATTCTTACCCCAATCCCGAAACCAAGGCTTCACCCTCAAACCAGTTAAATCCATGGGGTCCCCAAATTATAATAGGGTCCCAGACCCCATGAATATAGTAAAACAAGTCCCCTCTACACACACACATGGCAGCGCACTGTAATAAAATGTAGCAGCTGTGTAAAATGTCAGCCTGGCCTTTTCTCAGATATACGGTTTGAACCAATCCAAATGTTACCCTTTCTCCCCTTCACCAGAAAGAAAAGAGGAGGAGAAGGATGAGGAGAGCAAGGATCTACATGACTTGAGGGGTGGGGGGGACGACGGCTGGCGGAGGGCTCAGGGGAATACAAGGGAACAAAGACAAAAAGAGACAGAGACGCACTGAGGATACAGACAGCAGCTCAGAGAGAGGGGCTGCAGTCTGAGGGTCAGCTAGGTACTGAAGGACTTCAAAAAAAGAAAGAAACAATAAACTTTGGGAAATTATCTATAATTTATGAAAGAAAGAAAAAGAAAAGAAAACTCTCCAACTGAATATAACAAGTTTGAATTTCTATGTGGCTCAAACAAGTTTTTTTGTTTGTTTTTTTTTTCTTTATGGAAAGAGCCACTTCTCTGTGAGGAGCGAGACACAAATGAAGGTCATTATCATTTATTTATTTTTTATCTTTGTGCAGTCTGTTGCAGCTGGTTCTCATCTCCCCTTTTCTCCAACTTCCTCATTGTTTTTTTGTTTTTTTTTGTTACACTTGTTTAAATTTTTATTAGCGACATTAAGCAGAGTCCTCTCAAAAAACTTGCAATCAAAGAGTTCAGGTGCCTCATCAATTATAAAACAGTGTGGATGATTCACACTAAAAGCTTTAGTGCGCACACAACATCCTGAAGTGGCATTCACAAAAACGTGTTCAGATTCATAAAATCATGTTTCCCAGAATATACGTTTACAGGGCTGATGCTGATGAAAAATCTCTCGCTACACTTGTTATTGTAGTGATGAATTATTAATAATTTGCCAATATTGAGTGATGTCTTGTGTAACCTGAACAATTGTTTGTAGTCCTACCACAAATTAATCAAACAGCCGCGTCCTGGAAGGTCAAACTGAATGTTTAAATGACTGCATTTTAAACTGTGATGTTTTACAGAATAGTCAGTGCTGTTGCTGTGATTCAATAAAATAGAGCAAATTTCAGGACAGCTGAACTCCAAACCAAATCATACTGTACATGTATGGATGATGGCTGAACGCTCTGCTGTGACATCAGAAAGTCACAGAACTCCTGACGGCTGATTTTAAGGCCCAGAGTCTAGACTGTAGTATTTTTCTGTGGACTGAGACTAATTCTAATCAAACTACACATGGGTCATCCACCTTTATACTGTAAGGGACCTTTAAAGGAGACATTTTCCCCACAAATTAAGTTCCCAGGTGTCTTAAAGATATGTCTGTGACATGCTTCGGTCAAAATATCCCAAGGATCAAACATCACAGTTCTTTTCATCCTCCCAAAACAGCCCTGTTCCGAACGGCTGGTTTCAGTGTCTGTCCCTTTAAATACAAATGAACCACTGCTCACTCCGCCCCATACCGGTATCGGTACTCACAGGTAGGGGTGGTTACCTGCAAATTCAACATGGATTTGAATGAAAACTGACAGCACGTAAAATCACATGGATTTCAAACTTAGCATCCTGAAAATGACAGATTGTTTGTTAATTATCACATTTTGGGGTCTGGAAGGCCAGACAAACACCCAAATATATGTTAAAGAGCCTTTGAAAAGTGATATTTCCATAATATGTCCACTTTATGAACAAATTAATTTGTCCATTAACTAGAACTGTGTGCAGAAACACTCAAACACAGCTTCCTGTTGTTATCATTCTCAGTCAAATATGTAATAATTAAATATGTGTCCACTTAGTGAGGCACATGCACACCCACAATTAAATACAAACAGTCAATTCAAGTTACTCAAGAATATTGGCATCCTGGTCATGTGTGTAAACATTTGTGTGTGTGAGTGCAGGAGGTGTTGGGTGAGGTGGCTTAGCAGAGTGTGCATACTGTAGCAGCCAGAAAAAAGCTATTGACAGTCTGTTGTGCAGTTTGTTGATGCTATTAGATTTTATGTTGAGTCTGACCTGTGTGATGTGATAACCACCTGTAAATAATAATGCTCATTAGCACATGCATAATTTGTTAATAAGGCCCTGATCATACATGGTACTGACATGTGTCTGAGGTGATCCAATCAAGGCCTACTGTACATCCAGGTCACATGGAGGATGAATCAAAATCCAGTCACTATGATGACATTGCGGGGTGGCATTGGGCACATGTGACCACTTTCTTTCAAGATGGGAATACAAATATAACCTGACCACAGTGGTGGACCGACTACTGGACTAACATCCTCTGCCCTAGTCTAATTAGTCCCAACACTTTACTTCCAAACTGTCTCAAACTATGAGGTAATTCAGCTTTGCTATCATTGTGCAGCAATTCCATAACTGCGTCATCTGCTGTGCAACATGGCCCAGCTGATCTCAGTATGCAAGCGTCTAACAACACTGCTAAGAGTTGACTAATGAGTAAGAAAAGCTCTGAAAACTGCACTTAAAAATTAATTATCGAGCCTCTAACTCATTCAGGAAGTAGTGAAGCTGTGCAAAGACCCCATTCTTTCAAGAGCAAGGGGAAGTGCTCTTACATCATTGCCATACGCGTCACATAGGTGACCACGCCGGCTATGCTAAGTGGTGTCCCATTGCGTAGGGTATGATCTTAACTTCTAACACTTCACTCTTCATCGTCAAGGGGTCCCTTTGGAGGCCACTCAGAACACAAAGAAGTGCTAGTGTTAAGGGAAAAGAAATGGGACTGGGCCTAAGTATCTTGGGGTCTTGTTCATGAGTAAGAATGGACTGCGAGATTGACAGGCAGGTCGGTGCAGCGGCTGCAGCAATGCGGTCGTGGTATTGGTCTGGTGTGGTAAAGAAGGTCTTGATTTACCAGTCCATCCATGTTCCTACCCTCATCCATGGTCCTGAACTTTGGGTCATGACTGAAAGAACAAGATCTCAGATACAAGCGACCAAAATGAGTTTCCTCTGCAGGTAGGCAGGGTGCTCCCTTAGAGATAGGGTGAGGGGCTTTGTCACCGAGGAGGAGCTCAGAGTAGAACCGCTGCTCCTCCACATCAAGAGGAACCAGCTGAGGTGGCTGGGGCATCTGTATCGGATGCCCCCTGGACGCGTCCCTATAGAGGTGTTAAGGCCATGCCCCCCTGGAAGTAGACCCTGAGGAAGACCCAGGACACATAGGAGTGACAATAGGTGCGTTCGAGATGATCCAGGCCTGCGCAGAATCAATCGCCGGTGACCAGCACACAATGCATGCCAGTTAGATTTGTGTCCGACTTGCTCCCGACTTGCAACCGCCTGTAAGCCTCAAGGCATGATGGGAAAGTCACTGGATCATGATCTGGTTGGTTCTTAGTTAGGTCTGTGAACACTACCTGTTGTTGTATAATGCTATATGGATCTCATGTTGTACTGCTAGAAAATATTCACACTTCTGTTCTGAGAACTATGTTGGTTATTTCTTGGACACTTGCAGTACTGCATAAGAAATATTTCGGTGACTTCCTGTTTGTATTGACGATGGCTGGAAACCGTCCGACTTGACTGCAGCTTTCTGTCACCACCCCCTGCTGCTGCCGCCTGCTCTCACCAACCTTCCAGACAAGGCGCAGTTCATCTCGAAAACACCCAATGTCACTCGGCTGGGTTGGGAACACATTGGCATCCTCCCAGAAGAGCTGGAGAAAGCGTCTGGGGAGAGGGAAGTCTGGGCCATCGAATTTCAAGTCGAAAAAATTTTGCTTACTAGGTTTTTTCTGCTCTTAAACGTGCCAACCAGGTCATTTTTGACCCTAATACGACACAGGAGTTAATTTAACTTTAATTTAACTTAATTTAACGTTTGTACAATGGAATGCTAGGGCACTTTAAGCCAGGTTTAAAGTTGCCTAAGTCACCCGAAAATGTTCGGAAAATTGCCTAAGTCACTTTACTCTTTAATGTTACATAATTAACACACAACGTTCTATGTATGTCAACAGTCATCCACTGTCAAGGCCTTTTTGATTGAAATGATGAATGAATATCATATCCTCTGAATTTGGCAAAGTTTTTTGTGTTTTCCCGAAAACTTGAAAAAATGACTTAGGCCATTATTTTAATAGGGTGACGATATTGGATTACGTCACTTCCAAGTCCATAGGAATGACCAATCGCTGAATTATTATTGAGGAATATAGAAATATCTCAGTGAAAAGTTCAATGGCCAATGGAGTGTGCATTCAACCATATTTGAACAATAATCGAATAAAGAGGAACTACACGTCCAGTCACTTTTCCAAAGTTTTGCTAACCCTCTGCCATGTGCATTTGTTTACATGGGAGCCAATGATGAAGAAATTAATAGAGCATAATGTTATTATCATACACTCATTAAGGTGTGTATATTTTGTAGTCTTATCTGTCATAAACAAGAGATTATGGGGCACAGTTGTATCACGGTGCAACAGCTGGGACACCAGGTCGGAGGCTCTGATCTTGCAAAGTTGTGTTTTAGATGGAAGGCAGAGAGCCATTCTCCCTCATAACAAATTAAGACATTTATTAAACCATCACAATTACTCCAAAGCTGATTATGGCCCTAGATCAGCAGAACCCCCTCTGACACCCGGTCAGGACACAGGCACATTATGAGGAACGTTATAATTATACTAAAAGAGCCGATGTAAGCCCTTTGTGATATATTCATAAATTTTGTCTTCACTTTTAAAAAGCAAAATGTGCCACTCGCACTCTCAAAACATAAACCAGCAGATGTAGTTAAAAACAACACATTTTGTGTCGCTTTCACACAATCGGTGTTGGCACATATAACACATTCCATGTCTGAAATATTCCCACAAAAAATGTGCTAAAAAAGTGAATGTATGAATGTGTTCTATAAATTAAATTATTCTTTAACACCTTGAAAGGATTAAATTACAATGACTCTCTGATATACTCTCAAATTAGACAAATAACATGAAACTGAGGTCACATTTGTTGAAGTCATCAACATCTTTAATAATATGCAAACATGATCACACATGTTGTGTGAACTACCGGCCTGCAGCAAGAATCATTTGCATTTGCATGCAATCTCTCAAAGAGACACTGTCTTCTTAAATCCCAGTTTATGGCAAATCCAGGCCCACTTCTACATGCAAATGTTATTTGTATATGTACTTATCATTCATTACATATGTGTACAACATAACATGTCAAAAGAAGAACATACAGTAAGAACATCTAGCACATATGTGATAATATTGTAGACATAGGTTATCCCAATATATATGTATATTTAAAGCAGAAGTAAGTGATATATTTGTGTTAATATAAGTCTTAAATAGTTATATCTTCCGACAGCAATCACTTACATAGAGTGTTTGGACCAAAACACGGGTCTGTCAGTCACTCTGCTCTGCTCTGAGCCGAGGAGAAAACATTTATCGTATCCTACAGTTTTTATCCAATGAGGAGAGAGAACGGCATGCAGGGCTGTGTGTGCAGCCAAGGAACGCCGTGAATGTGGCGACGTAGGGACGAGGACTGTTATGGTGCGTTCAAGGAAACTACCGTGAAGTGGTACCAGTTCGATCTGGTACGAGTTCACCGGTCGGAAGTTACGAGTGGCTGTTATAGTGACTTTCACCGGTAAAACAGGTCAAAAACACGAGTGGGTTACCTGGAACGCTTATTGAAGCTGTAATTTACGATTTCAAAAGCCTGCCTGGAACGCAGCATTAGCGAAAACGACCGGACCACTTACTTCTTCTTTAACATATACATACATATTATACACATTAAGTGCTGTTCAGTGAACAGATCAGTGGAAACGTGTTGGGCAAAATCATTTCTTTCATCAGTGGATCACTAAATTTCCAACCGAACATACTTTGAACTTTATTCTCAGAAGCCAAAGTCTTACACACAGGACGAGCGTGCCTTCTCTACGCTCACTCTAAAATCTTATACCTTCGAAAGTAGGTCAAACTTTATCGTCGTGCGCCAATAGTGAGTCATAAAAAATGTGTCATAAGATGCTTCAGGTTCAGCGGGCCTGTCAGGATTAAGACTCGTGAACAAATTATGGTGATCTATAACCAGCTGCTTTAAAAAAGACAGAGTCCTTTATAGCTATAACAACTGGGCCAAGTACGACGTTACACACCTCTCTGAGGAGGAGGAGGAGGGAAGGTAGAAAGAGGAAGATGAACCACATCTGAGAGGCTTTTTTATGGATTTCCTCAATAATTGTTGATTTTCCTCATTTTCATGGAGCTAATCAAAGCTCAACACACTGTCATTGATCAGATCTGAGATGAAAAATCTTTTCATCGTGGATCAAAACATCAATTTTACTCGAGCCACACCTTCCTGAAAATGTTTATAGAAATGTTTTCAGTCACATGAAAGTGATGAGTGAGATTAGACAGGAAGCCTCTTTGACACCAGTTGGATTTTTCTTTCTAGTTGACTTTATTCTGAAACTCCTGGTGAATATCATCAAACACACAGTGGGCAGCTTGTTTGTCAGTCAGACAGAAGTGGAGGGGGGAGGAGGAGGGGGATGTCGGCGGAGACGCTTTTACTGACATCCCTCCATGTGAATGACATGTGAAAGATGAAGTAGAGATCTCTGACCCGCCATCCCTTCCACGAGATTGAATGTCATCCAACAAAGGTTCTAATATTTAGCTGAAGCCACACGCTCTTCTGTCTGTAGAACTGAGAAATAGATGGAGGTGGATGTTTGCAAAGGACGAGATGAAGTTTCTGAAGAAAAAGTAAATACACCCACTTCATGAACCCACAGAATTGCTGGTTTCCAAGTCACCAAAACAAAAGTTTTGTATAATATACTATAATATACTATGGTTTTTACCACCAGCACTAATTATTTTACTTGTTTATCGCCACATATCCTCCATTTTCAACTCTGAGTCTGAACTTTTACCATTAGGAAGACAATACTGTCTCCCCAAATGGAAGCTAACCATTTAAAAAAAAATGTTTTTGCCTATACCTTGCTTGTCTTTTCTACCATTATGCAGAATGTGTGATATCCACATATTATGCAGGGAATTGCATTTTTTTTTAAGACGCCATGCTTTGTTTCATAAATGTAAATGCATACATTTGAATAACGTTGCATGTTTACTTCACACAGGAGCAGCCATTTCCCACCTGTTGTCTTGGGAACGTACAGTAAGTGATGTAATTAGGCGACTTGTTAGAGAGAGAGATAATCAAAAATAGCCCAGTGATAAGAAATAATTGCTTTACAACAAATGTTGAAATACTGAATTGTTTAAGTGAATAGGAAAAAAGTGACAGTTCCCACAGTTTCATCTTTCATTTGTATTGAATTTTGTAGGAAAACCTGATTATGTGATATGTGTAATATGTCTTCCTGTTAATGAGGATTAACTTCTCTTCTCATCTGTGCTTTAAGAAAATGTTACCTCGATTTCTGTTTTGATGAGAGTATCCACTTCTGAAAACGTTTCTTTTTAACAATTTCCAACCGCCTGAATCAAATATTGGACAGTGTTATCATCATTTTGCATATAGTGGCTTTTAATCACACATGCAGTTTTATCCTTTAAAAATCTAATATCTTGTGCAATAGCCCTTTGGTGCACACAGTGCTTTCTTGCACATCAGTTGGAATTGGAAGTTGAATTTTTATGCAGAGTGCATTTTGGCACCGAATGAAGCTGCACAGTCACAGTCGTCTGAAAAAATGATGCTCCATTAGAGGGTTTGTCCAGGATAGTTTTGATGTCCACAGAGCAGAGGGAGGACAAAGAAACCATAGGCTGTCCACAGACTGTCATCGAAGATTACATTAACTATAGAAACCAAGGCTGCACCAGGCTGTAAACATGTTGATTTCTGCTGTAAACTGGGAGTCTATTGACTTGTGATGGCTTTAGCTAGCTTTACCTTATGGTATGTTTGCTTCATTTTACAGCCAGGTAAATATCCTCAAACTCAGAACCAAAACTGATGATTGGCTCCAAGGCCCTGTTTACACAACAACAAAATATTTTATCGGATGTGGCTTTTGTTTAGACGGAGACAGTGTTTTTGGGGCTTAAGGACGCAAAAAAGTGATACAACGCTCCAGTGTGGAAATCTTAAAAACGCTCCACCGTCACTTTCCCATCTCAAGGGTAAACACGTAAAAGTCTGCTCCGATCTGCTCACGCCACATACGCTTTTACATCACAGACATGCGCCAGTAGAAAAATAACAACAATACTGTACTTGTACTTTTATTTTCTTTAACCTGCTTGTTTCTATTTCAGTATAGGGGGGCTGTCAATGGAAATTAGTCTTTTGGCTAGAATCAAGTACATTTACATTTGTATCTTTAAAATGTTTATCAATGAACATAGCCCCTCTTTATCAAAATGAACCGAATTTAATTGAATGTCGGATTATTTCCATCTGTCTGACCTTGGAGTTGCCCTTGCAGCCCTAATGAACATGCAAGAGTCATTACAAGTTGAATAGAAAAGAAGGAAAGTTCTATGCAGGCGTGCAGATTCTCCTAAAAACACTCTTCTAAACACAACTCTGCTTTTATGTTTTCTGTTCAGATCATTTCTGTGTAATCATAGCCTAAATGAACTGAATTTGCAGATTAATTTAAACCCTGCAATGATGGATTGACTTTACCAATGATAGATGCCTGAGGAAGACCATTTGGGTCGAAAAGTTGTGTGTTTTTTTGTCAATTAAAGATAATTGGGAGCTTTAACTCGGTGTGCATATATTCCCCTTTCTTTTCTCTGTTTGGATTCCCTGACATCCTAAAACCTAAAACAGGATTGGATGTGCGGTGCACACAACTACTCTGTTTTCTTGACTTTTCCAGGCACCACTAAAGCCCTTGTAAACATCATATTAACATCATTATGAAGATTAATTGAGGTACTAAATGTCATGGATTAATATGAAGGCTAAATCAACATTTTTTTTAAAATGCACATTTGCAATTGTGCCATGTTCCACAGGCAGGGGGTGGGGGATGGGTGGTGTTCACCTCTAAACAAATCTGTGAATGAGCAGATGACACGTTGACTCCTGACTCAGTGGTGTTGAAATAGTTGTTCATTGAGATGAAGATGTGTGTACTTGAATAATTGAATTGGTGTGTGATGCACACACCAGTTCCCTCCCTCCAAGGGTATTTGGACAATAATGTTCCTCAGGATTAATCAAGCAAGGAAATAGGTGGGTGTGTAAACACTCATGAACACATGTTTGGTTTTTATGCAATATTGGTGCAGGTGGATTAAGTCATGTGTTTAATTAACCATGTAATTGTACTGTACATGCCAGACCACTAGGTTATAGGCAGTCTATGCATACAGATGGGCTGGAACGTGAATATACATGTTTTCTTTTTCTTTTTTCTTTTCTTTTTTTTCATGCTTACAACATCAGGTTAGACCCACGCCTGTCCTCATTTCCCTGCTCAGGCCGCTCAGGCATCCCGACAGCTCCCTATTGAGATGTTTGGCAGACAAATAGAAAAGAAAGTTTCATGCTCTTTGAGTGTGGTTTTGACTACAGACGATCCACAATGATCCCGTCCATCTGATATTGCGTGAACTTGCCTAAGATGTCTGAAAATGTGCATGGTTAGTGTAAGTTACGACACTGTCTGGAGCTTTGTGATAAGCTCGACTTTTGATCCACCTGAGACGGGCCTGTCATAAACACACTCAAACAGACTGTAGACTTGACTGGAGTCGGAGCAGGATGTGCCGTATTACAAAGCCGGTACACTTTGAACAGCTCCTCAACGCAGCGTGTCAAATGCTGATCTTGAAGCGGGATGATGAGTTTGTCGTCCTTTGCTACAATATTGTACTGAGCTATTTTACAGAAGTATCCCAGACTCACAAGCCTGGGCTGATGGACTCACTGCTGCCTCAGGAGAACGCTGAAGGCTCGAGATACTTGTACCAGTTGTTGTATAATTGGGTTTTATTGTGTCATAATGCGCAATTTGGTGTCTAAGTTAATTGCAATTAAGACAGATTTCACACAAACTTATTAAAGTCATGAGTCAGTGCTACAAAATCCAGTTGCACCTTTATCACCAAAATCTGCACAGGTATTAAAAATATTGAAAAAGTCCTGATATTGTTTCATTTAATTATTTCCACTTTGCCGTGCTGTAATTTCTTATCAGTATGTGATGATACTTGAGATAGGATGTGCAGATAAGAAAAGTGTGGGATACTCAAGGACAAGAGCAGATTTCCCAACAGTTTCATGTCTAAGATGCGAGAAAGGACTGATCCACGCTGCATCTGGTCCATCCTCTGGCCATCCCTGGCACAGCAGGAGATAGAGAGCGTGTGAGCTTCTGACGGACTCTGAAGCAAAGTGACTTTGAGAGAACAAAAAGAAATGAGATACACACCACAGCAAAAAGAATGGGTGACCACAAGCACAAACCTGTCAACTCAGCCCCACAAAAATACAAATCAGTCGAAAATAATCATAATGAGATGTACAGTGGCATGCAAAAGTTTGGGCACCCCTGGTCCAAATTTTATTAATGTGGAGAGTGAAGCAAGTGGAAGATGAAATGATTTCCAAAAAGCATAAAGTTGAAACAATCTTTTGCAATATTTTATGCATTATCAGTGTATTACTTTTTTCTACAGGTTTAAAGTGAAACAGGAAAACAAAGCCGCAGCATGCAAAAGAATGGGAAACGCAGGAGACTTGAGCTCTCTGATAACTTTGACCAAGGTATCAGACAAAATGTTTACTATTTACACGCTGTGATAGTTTCCAAATGGGGGGTTACTAGCTACTATAATAGCACTTCCTGCCCAATCAGTGGAAGGTTGACGTCACGTTTTTGTATCGCTTCAGCTCGCTTAGAACCAGGGCCGAGGAGGTACTAAAAATAGTACCTGGTACCAGGTACTAGGGCTAGTGGAAAAGCAAAATAAGTGGGAGAAGGAATGGCCTGGGCAGGCTTTGAACCCCAGACTCCCAAGTAAGAGTCATGCGCGCTAACCACTTGGCCAAAGGGACATCCCCTTGGCTAAGTTGCCAGGGCGCAGGATCAATTGGAGGCATAGTGACAGGAACCTCAACTGTCACAGGAAGTATTTTTGTTATATTTTATCTCTATTTTTCTTGCTATCTTTCATTTCATTTTATTGTTTTTCATGCAAGAGTGATAGCATCTCTTCCTGCACACCTATTGCACCACACCAACCGGTGATGAAAGCTTAGAATAAACGGATTCAGAGGACCTTATTAGAAATTGAAGTTGATAAAGCTGAACTTATCTGAACCTGATTCTCTGCATGTCTCCTCTCCTGCTCCCGCTGTGCTGGACCGCCCTCTTACCTCAGCCGGAGTGACCATCTTGACCAGGCTGTTCTTGTCAAAGCAGAACCACCTCCAGCCCTCCTCCTGAGACAGGTCCTCTTGTAGGACTGGATGGAGGGCTTGTCGCTCTCCGCCACCACAAACATCATGGCCGTGCAGCATGTGTTCATCGCCTGGTTAATGAGGTGCCGCAGGATCTCTGAACCCATGCCCAGGCCCTCCGCACTCATCCATCACATGTAGGACTCCTCCAGGTGGAGCTGTGTGCCAGTCCTGGGGTCATAGGTGAAGTGGCACATGGGAAAACCTAACACTTTCTGATCCTCACTGTTGTCTCCTTGGGTTTTAACATGGTGTGACAGAAACCATCTCTTTCACTTGGTGTTCCTTCTCTTTATGTTGCAGAGGTGATTGCTCTAAGACTGAAAGTAAAGCTCTGCCTTCTCCAAAACTGTTATTTTTTAATTTAATTGACTAAAAATGTGTTAGAACACGTTCAACTCCAGCTCAGCTCCATTTTCTGATCATCTATCAGACACGTCCCTTGATTCAGCATTTTGTAATTTCAGCATCCTTTTCTTTCTCCTCATTAAGTCCTCGCTATGTGAGGTTGCCAAATTCCTGAAATGGAAAATCAACTGGACATTTTCAGACAAGTACAGCTGTCTTCATGATGAGACAGACACTGGTTGGCTGGTTGGCTCTCTGAAAAGAGCATTCACACACCTTCATCATGCCTCAGTGATGCCATGATGCCATGTTTATGAGTGAACATAATTAATGGACACATCAGCGTGTTGTAGAGTAAACAGCGAAACACAATGGTGCTGCACTGATATGAAGCGATGGTATTTCACACATGGAGGAAAAAAAAACATTAATGCTGCCAGGTAATTTTAGGCAATTCTGAGGAACAGGAGACAGAATAGGAAGACAAGAGGAACACAACAGCATTACAACTTCCACATTGCATTAGCTGAGGCTTGAACTCACAACCTTTGACACCGGAAGTCACGCCCCTAGGTCATGGACCCGAGTGGCCCTGGTGTGTGGCCTCACAAATGGACTGAGCCAGTCACAAACATTTACAGTCAAACATTTCCATGCACATTTCGCTCAGTTTTTCAAATATCGAAAATCCGGGTGGTATTCTTATGGAGGACAGCCTGAAGATGGAGTGTATCGAATTTGTTGTAAAATGAGCAAAAACTAGCTGTGGGAAAAGCAAGATTTAATAAGTTTTACAGTTTTGAAAAACAGAGTGATGGACTTGGAGGAAGAAGAAGAAGAAGAAGAAGAAGAAGAAGAAGAAGAAGAAGAAGAAGAAGAAGAAGAAGAAGAAGAAGAAGAAGAAGAAGAAGAAGAAGAAGAAGAAGAAGAAGAAGAAGACAACTGGTGGCTGGTCCAAAAAAACATGTAGAGGTTCTTGAGACTTGTCAAGCTTTTTTAAGCTCATCTGACTGTTTGCTTTGGCTTCTGACGTCAATAACACACAAGCTTTACAGAAGAACCCCAGATCTGCCAGCTCTGGGAGGTGTCTGTTCATGTCTGTGGCATTAGAGACATCACTCCTGTTAGCTCAGTCAGGTGTGATGGCAATGTATCACATCTTATCACACATAGGATTCCATCAAATCAATTAAACTCAAGTTTCAACCTGACATACAGTAAAGTTCATTCTTTGCTTATTCTTTTTATTAAATGACATTTTAAAATGTACCATGAATTACAGTAATGGATGAATGGATGGAACATATTGCATTTGTGCAACAGTACTGAAAGGGATATTTCATCAATTTGGCAAATTGGCCCGTTGCTATTATCCCTATAGTCTTAGGGGTAGGTTTGTTACTTTTAATTGACGGTGCAAGCTATTTTTAGATCGGCAGAGCAGAAACGTGAGCTGCTCAGAGCTAATCAAACATCTCACTCTGATGTGACTCCGGCTTTGACAGAAAATAAATGTTTAGACATACTGATAAACCTTTCTAATGCCATGGAAATGACAAATACTTATTCTGGGCTGTGGAATGAAACATGACTGAATGGAACCAATGCCAGTTGTCTATGTGCATCTATAATACGGTAAGCTGACAGTGGGGGGAATTGCTGGAAAATCTCAGACGTGAGGTCCCCCCACCCCTCACCTCTTCCTCTGCAGTCACTAACATTATACTAATAAATTAACACAAGCTAATTAAACTGACCATGTGATTTCCAACCAATACTGAGAACAGAAATTACTGCTTTGCTTGATATTGCCCATTTTTGACTGTAACTGACATTTCCATTGATTCATTGTTAGTAAGCATGACAGATAATAAAAAGAAAAAAAAGAAAAAGAAAGAAACCAAAACCCAAATCTCCAATTTTAGCTAATCTCAAGTATCACTGCCTTTATACTGATTTGGCCAATGAGTTTATGCAAATTATACGTTTCTGCAAGATTTACACTCTCAAGTCCTTCATTCTCTCTGCCTTGATTTTCAGTTTCAGAAAGACTGTTATTTTTCTTTTACCAACATCTGCTTGTCAGCATCTGAAGGGTAACTGAGAGGAAAATGAAGTATTTTGGGGGGTCTGGAGAAAAAGACAGACTAAAGACAAACTATAAAACCATACAAGACTTGTAACAATTAGAGGTATGTGCTGCTGCACTTTTTTAGTATTACAGTAGCTACTGCATTTAATCACCAGTGAGTCTAATGGTTTGATAAAAGGGCAAGGTCTTTAGAAAAAATAAGAATGAAGGATTAACTCACAATCCTCTTTACTCAATTGAATAACTGACACATTGACACTTTTCTGGGTGTCATTGTCTTTTTTTTTTTTTTTGTAATTTTGAGCCAATTTATTCTCAGTGACTCCTGTCGGACTGGATGCTTCATCTGTATCTAACATCAGTTTGTCCTTGACTATTCTGGGAAATCAGATTCCAGAGAAAAATGTTCTATCATACTGACAATGGTCTTATTCTTCTCTCACTGCTCAGCTTTTAAAAAGACAATGTCATAGCTTGGACAAAACAATGAAGATGCTCATTGAGCAGCAGTGGAAGACACTAACAAGTAGCCTACCGGAGTATATTTACGAGTACATGAGTGCTATTTATCTTGTAAACTCAATAGACAAATGACACACTTTTGAGTCCACCACAAAGAGATTTACGGCCATTTTCTAAGTAACGCTCTATTGTTGTAGGTCCCCGAGTGCGAATGTGGCAAGGTGAAGAAGGCCCGGGTGGGGATTCAACCCACACCTCCCGGGTAAGAGTCATGCGCACTTGCCAGTCAGCCAAAGGGACATCCCCTTGGCCAAGTAGCCAGGGCACATGATCAATTGGAGGCATAGTGACAGGAACCTCAACTGTCACACGAGCATAGAAAAAAATCCAAGAAAAATATGTGCAAACCGGACCTAGTTCTTCTCCTGTTAGCTGCTCTACACTGCAGTTAAACAGTGAAATAATGGGGGCAGTTCTTCTAACTGCAATTTTTCCCTCTATATAATGCTCAAAATATCACTACACATGCTTTGCAACATCCACCAGTTCCTTACCACACAACACTGAGTGTGCATAACTCCATTAATATGAGAGAGCAGTGTTAACTGTGTGTTTTTATCACGTACCTCTGTTTACTCTAGCTTCCAGAGTAGACCTTACTAGTCGACTCTTGAGCTCAGGACAAAAATGCAAAAAAAAAACATGGATTTAGGAGGAAGAAAATAATTTTGCATGGGAAAAAAGCAGGGATATTTTTATATATAACTGCTATTTCCGCCCATCAAAATATTTTTTTTCCCCTCCTAAATCCATGTTTTCTAATGTTGTTAATATGGAAACAGTTCCAAGCTAGACAGTCGACCAATAGGTCTACCCTGGATTTTCTCCTATGGCCGCACTCAGGGACCTAGAACTGTAGGGCGTTATTTAGAAAATGACTCAGAATTCTCCTTTAAGGGAAGATTTGAAGATTTTGGTTATTTTATTTTCTAAATTGTCTGATTAAAACACTGTGGGAGATGTCCTGAGTCCATGTTTTATTTTATTTTATATTTTTTCATTTCAAATTCAATAACGATTCCTTTCATATAAAAGCTTGCTGCGTGTAACACAACCAGTGACCTTACAGCAACACAGTCAATGAGGTAAATATGGCCTCAATGAAATGTACTCCACAGAACACACAAAGAACATTTCATTGAACTACAGTCACCTTGTACAGACACAGGGAGCAGTTGAAACATGTCTTTGACGATCTATCAGTTTGTATTAGTGTGTGAGAGACAGAGAGGAAGAAGAAAAGAAAGAACGACAGCACATAGGATGGGTTTTTCTGGAAAGTGTGGCAGTAGATTGACCACTAGTTATTGAGTGTTCTCACTCACAGACAGACGGTCGCTGTTGTGTCGCTGCCGTGGCAACACAATTCCTTGAGTAAGGACAACCCCTTCACTTGGAGGGTCTGCAATCATGACAATTGATGGAGTGTGTCAGGCTGCACACCATTTCCAGTCTGAGAGCTATTTTTAATTGCAAATACAACAATGTTAATTACTGTCCCGATGAGGTCAACCTACTATATGCAGCATCACCCCTGTACTCCATCATCACCACACAGTTATCATGACAGTATGTAGGGAGTACCGCCCTATTGTCTTTATAATACAGTAACTGCATGTCTTTCTTGTTTAAACTCTATTCTTGTAATAGTACAGTGGGAGCCACATCAAAGTTCCCCTGCCATGCAACTGCCATGCAGCTGCCATGCTGTTACCATGAGAGTTCCAGCTGAGCTCCAGCAAAGTCCCAGCAGCTGGAGTGACCCCCTCCTTTTCCTGGGTGTGACTAGTTTTTACTGGAACTCCACCCATTCAATGAAATACAAGACATGACCAGGAGATGGCGCTTCTCTCACAGAATACAGTACATATCGCCAGACGCGGCATTTAAAGCACTGCCTCTGGCGGTGAGTGGAAAGTCACATTTATCATAGAACCACGAGTACATGTTTGATTTAAGAAGTGAAATTATAACAGACCTAGCTACTGGAGATGCCCTGGCCACTGTTTAATCGGGAAATAAACTGTTGTAAACTTGTAGCTAATAATAAATACTGTCATTTTTTTAAAATCACAATTTATTTACTGTGAATCTACATTTAAAGAGGAAAAACTAAGGGAGTGATGAAAGCCTTTTGGAAGATGTTTGCAGTTGCAAGTATTCAGTGCATGCCTTCGACTAGGGAATTAGCATCATCATTGCCCAGTCCTTTGTTCGCACTAATGGGCCATCTATTGGTCACCTATTGTCACACAAATCATGCAATCCTGCAATGCAGCTGGCTGTTCAACTTTGAACATCATTTGTGTTTGTCGTCAGAGCTTAAATCATATGTTCAGACACAAACTTCCAGAAGTATTCCAATTGTGTAAGAAGGGAAATTACATCTTCTGTGAGAGCTGGACCGGAGAGAATATTATTGGGACCAATATGTATAGGCCTACTATTACTACTAGTGATACCAGTCATGGAGAATGGCGTGTTTTTTGGTTGGGACTCAATGTCCACCCTGTCTGGCCAATAAGTGGCTTTGTCCACATGTATTGTCACCTGGCTCTGCATCACTTGCATCCAGGTGATGCTAACAGTACAAAAGGGAAATTGACTCCAATAAAAAGTGTTTAAACATTCACACATTTCACTAGTCACAAAATACTGTCTGGCTAACCTATTGTAGGCTACTCTCTTATTATCATACTGGAAAGTATGCATGCAGGGCGGGCCCAACACACCCCAAACTACAGAACATTCACACCTGCTCCAGAGCATCACCATCTCCAAGCATGATTAGAAAGAATGAATTTCTTTAGGAAGTCCTGCTTTTTTAGCTTCTTACTATGTGTTAATAAATCACCCACTGCAGTTGTAATCAAATGCGCGGAGGTGAGCAGCGCACAGGCAGAGCGATACCGCTCTGCTCTGCACGCAGGACCGTCAACGTCACGGTGAAGTCACTGCAGACGCTCACCGAGCGGCAAAACGAGGAGAGGCAGAGCCGCCAAAGTTTAAAATCAAGTATAATCAAGGCAATTTTCTCCGAGCCCACAGCATAGGCTACCGGTCTGATATCTAACTTTGTCAGCATGCAGGTTACATACGGAGAATGCGGACTTTGACTAGGTTGCATTCAAGATCCTGCTTTCAACCACGGAAATTGGAAATCTCGAGCTGTTTTTTCGATCGATCAGCTGTGTTGACCGTTTCATGTGTCGTAGTTCTGATGTTTAGACAGAATAATTAGTTATCTAACACATCCTAAAGTTTGACATGTCAAGAGTTTTTCAGAAGAGGATCTCGTTTTTTGCGACTTCCGAGTTGTCATGAACGCACCATTAGCGCAGCTGTGATCTCGTCCCTCTGCAGCCTGTCTGTCTCTCTGCCGGTGTCGCCGTCACAGTGTATATTGATTAAGATTAAAACACACAACGTAATGTACGGATTGTTGAGTCCTTGTGACCTCCGTTTATTTTGTTTTACCCATGGATGTATTGGTTTGGGTTTATCTGTGAAACGGGAAAAAGTTGCAAATAGGATCTTGCTGTTATGTAAAAATAAATAAATAAATAAAGGTCCGACTATTAGTCGACTACGGCAAAATCTGACGAATCAGATTCGACTATGAAATCCTTAGTCGAAAACAGCCCTAGAAAAAAGAAAGGAGGAGGAAAAGTGATTGACAGATTAACTCGGGTCAAAATCACTGCTCCTCCCCGTGGACAAATGAGACACTGCAGCTGATTTTCACACGGGCTGCAGAGGGGCGTTAACAGTCGTGGCTGCGTTCGCTACGTCATCGCGGGGGATTACATTATCGCCACGGGCCAAGCGGGAGCCCGTCACGGACCCGCCACGGACCCATCACGGTCCCACAGTGGTCCCACCAGGGACCAGGGGGAACTTCTAGGTGGCTACATCTGTATGGCTGCAACATGTTTTTTTTCCATTTGTGCAATATGATTTTTCATCCTTATCGAGATGATGTAAAGTGGCAGCTGTTTCACGTTGAGCTGTCAATGACGTCCCTGTATTTAAAACCCCGTGGGGCCCTTTCATAGTGAACACTGTTGAGAGCAGCAAGTGCTGAAATATGTCTGCCAAAAAAGTTTTGAAATGTTCCTGAAGAATATAATCGTCTGGAATTTCTTCACGACATCTCCTCAGTGGCGTCTACTCAAAATCAAAACCGACACAAAATTCACGTTTTTTTCTTCTTTCTTCTTCGAGTCATTGCATGCAAACACCCATAGACAAATAAGGGTGGCTGGTGGTTATCCGGGCTATTATGCATAAACACAAAGCCTTTGCATGAGGTCACCGCCAGCACTGTTGGGCATGGTTTGAAGGAAGCTGGGTTGAATCAAGGGCATGTATTTGACTATGCACTCACCCTGCTCTAAAACCCAGGTGCAGATATGCAGACATGATCCAGCCTGCATTCAGGAAAAAAAGAAGAAAGGAAACATTCCAGGTGCAAATACAAAGTATTCACACTAAGTATTAACACACTGGTTTATCAATGTCATTACATTATCTCACTATCCCTTAACCTCATGTGTTACCACGTACAGGACATGTGGAAAACATGTTACCATGTGAGGAAAATGGGTTCACATGTGATTCACATAAAAAAAAAATCAAAATGTTGTGAAAAAATCAGTTTTTGAGATAAAATTCTGAAATTTGCCAAACATCATCGACGATGATTCCAAAATCTTGTTAATTTTTTTCATGAAAGTTGAAAATTTATTTAGCAAGAATTTGCAGGTATATGTATACAGCAGCATTTACACTGAAACATTTTGATGCAATGCAGGTTCAATTTTTGATAAATCAAAAATCTGAGAAGCAAATTTTTTGACAGTCAAGATGCTCAGTAGCAAGTTTGGTGTCAATTGAGAAAAAAATGTGGGAGAGTACAGAGTGATGGACTTATTATTTTTATAGGTTTAACTGTTCTAAATGTCTTCAGTATTGAGGCTACCGTTTGACGAAAGCTGTGAAGCTATGTTTTTTTTTCACCCACGGGAAATTTTCTCGGAAGAAGAAAGAAAGAAAGAAAGAAAGAAAGAAAGAAAGAAAGAAAGAAAGAAAGAAAGAAAGAAAGAAAGAAAGAAAGAAAGAAAGAAAGAAAGAAAGAAAGAAAGAAAGAAAGAAAGAAAGAAAGAAAGAATACCAATAATACAGCTGAGTTGTCCGGACCCTAAAAAAGTTCAAAAAAAATATATATATATTTTTTTTTTAACATAGAACTCATCAAAATCACAGTAAGCCCTTTTGGTGCAGTCAATCTAATTTGTGTATCCAAAAGAGTTGTTTTTGACACAATCTTGGTAATTCACTCCAAGCTACCTGGGGTACAACATGCATAGACAACACATTTTTGTTAGCCAACGCCACCCTTGTTCTCTGGACAAAACAGCTTGCGGGTCTTTACTTTTCTTTACTTTTGCTTTTGAATACTTGCAGAAAACAAACAGTTCATGGCATTGGCAGGATGATCCTTAATAATCAATACTATTTTATGAGGTAAAAAAGTCTGAATCACTAGAAGTAAAAAGAGCTAATGTTAGACTATAAATAAAAGTCTTTCCTCTTACAAAGTAACAGTCTAAATGGGCACTAGTATAAACACAACAAGGCTGTAAACAACCTCTGTGGTCTCATTTAGATGCCACTGGCCTATTTTAGCAGCTGTAAAAGTTTCACAAAATCAGGGTTGGGGTATTTATTAATGTGTTTCTAGAATGAACCGTGAAACTGAGCTTGTGTTAATCAAAGACTTTATTTATGCAGGGACAAAACACAGAGATTTCAGGAAGTAGTGGTAGTACTAAAATGCAACTTACTAGATGCCTTAGGACTTATTCCTGCTGTAGTACTGTATGCAAACACAACATACTCACTGTGGAGTTGCTAACATACTCATGTTTAGCAGGTGTAATGCTTTTGTTGACCGTGTTAGCATGGAATCAGCCAAAAGAACCAGCTTCTACAAGACAACAACAGTTTCCATGTATATTATGCATACTAACAATGAGACTAATGAGCTGTGGCAACCAGCTCTTGGATAATAGAGGTGGTGATTATGAGCTCTGCGTTGGGACTTGGCGATGACAGTGTTGATGGATGTTTGAGAAGTTACTGAAAATGTTCAACCTTCGGTGGTTCGACCCTGTTCCTATGGCTGCAGGCAGCTGTGTTTAGCTCCACCCACAGTGACCAGCCGTTTTTTCTTGTTTTTGGTCTTTTTCTGTGATACCACTGGGAGTTCACAGCAGCATCAACATGTAATGTTACGTTTATTACATTCAACAGTGATTCAACAGGTCATCCCTCCTCTCGGTGTGAGTGCATGCACCCAAGAGATATAATGACTACAAAAAGAACACAGACGCAGGTTCTATTGTCACATTTAAATATTTCATTGCATTAACTCCAGTTATATGATTACAAAATGAAAATCAGTTAATTAATGTAGTGTAGAGAGAATGTGAGTTCATTTTTGATTGAGTGTCTTTCACTTGTTACTGACTAGATAAATGTCTTGTTATGAAGGTGTGCAGTCGCTCCATTTGTCTGTTAAAGGGTCGGAGTGACAGGGACATCAGCTAAAGGTTGACAAAAGTCACGGTCCCTAGAAACATCTGTAGACATCATTAATTAAGCCCACAGCCAAGTAACACTAAGTAAATACGTCTTAAAGGTCACATTAAGTCATCATTGCTGAGCATAATGGACTTGTTTGGCATAACTGCTTAATATTAGAAACTGTCTGAAGCACTGTGGTAATTTCTTAGAACAAAAACTAATTTGTAATTTTTCATTGGTAACTACATCATCTGTTCATCTTAATGAATGGATGAATCAATTGATGAGTCACAAGGAGATCTATCTATCTATCTATCTATCTATATACATATAGTATGTACACTCAGATATTAGACATAAAAAGCTATATCTAATGTAAAATACAAAACTATAATATAGTTAATATCTAATGAGACACTGACAATCAAACAAAAAAGAAAACAGTGACTATCTATCTATATAGGATCCACATCAGACTATGACCTTTATTTACCTCTTCCACAGGCTTTTATATTACGTATTATGATTGCCGCAAAATTACATCCTTGTGAACAAATGAAATCTAAAACAAAAAAGACATCTCATTACGATGAAAAAAGAAGACTATGGCAGTTATGATAAAAAGGCTATATTGTACTAATTTCTCATCCTGTCACATCTTGTTGTTCTGTATCTCATTGCATGGTGCACCAACCCCTGCAGTGATCACCTGTGATTCAACAGCAACATGTGATCCTGTGACTGGCGATCCAATGCTCTGATATTGGATCTCTGTAAAGTGCATCTGGTGCCCAAAGCGTGGAATATTATGTGTCCTCACACCAGTCTCAGAAATGGTAGCGCACATTGTGAAATTGCCCCGACTCTTGTGTCCACTGACATTGTCGCCACGGCTCCTGCATTTGGACGGACAAAAGCTTGCTTCCTCCACAAAAAGAAAAGTATGGGGTGGTTCTTGTCCCTGCAGATCCATTGTTATCTTTATAGAAAGGCAGAAAAAAACATTTTTCATAGTCTATTCTAAAACTAGAAAGAAGTAGATATGGGGCGGCGTTTAGCTCACTTGGCGCCGCCCCATGTTGAGGCTTCAGTCCTCACTGCAGGCGGCCCCGGTTTGAATCCTGCATTGGGCAGCCCTTTCTTGCATGACATTCCCCCTCTCTGGCTCCTCATCTCTCCACTGCGCTATTGGTTAAAGGCAATAACAAACAAATTGGGAAACATTGAAAGCCATGGTTCCCCAGTTTACAGTAAAGATAAAAATGGACACATCTCTGTCACACTGTCGTCGAGTATAACACTAAATATAATGTGTTACTGTATTTGGAAGTGTATATATTTAAAAACCTCAGGAGGTTAGCAGATAGGTGGCATGTTTTTGCAAATTAGCCCTGAAGAAAAAACAAACATCAGAGATATCTGAGAATAATTACTGTTGCAGATACATCAGGTGTTGGTCTAATATATATTATTAGGGATGCAACAATACCACTTTTTTCAAACCGATACGATACCGATACTTGGATCTGAGTACTTGCTGAGTACCGATGCTAACCCTTCTACCACAACAAAAAAACAAACAATTAGGCAAAATGCAATGAATTGGAAGACAAGTTTAAGCCTCTGATCTAAAAAAAAAATACAAGAAAGATGCAAAGCCACCCTCTGATCGTGGTCTTCATGCAGAGCAATTGCATGCACTGGTATCGGTTCTTGGTATCGGTAAAGTTCACCGATACCGATACAAGTATATTACAACAGTATCGGGTCCGATACCCGATACCGGCAGTATCTGTATCGGTGCATCCCTAATATTTATCCAAATCATTGGATAGATATGCTGTATATCTAAGGAAAGTAAATACAAATAACAGAAACTGACTCCATATCCCACCCCATGCATACACAAATATGCATAATAGGTGAATTATTTTAGTGTGTCTTCAGATTTGCTTGTGTGTAGAGGCTGCAGCACAGTGGCCAGCCTGAGGCCACATTGCCCCTGCAACATATTACCCACCAACAGGTCACCTTCCTTAGAAAACAGATAAAACATAAACAAAAAATAAATAAATAAAATTATCTAAGGGAGTTTCTGCCGACCTGCACCACTGTTTGTTTCTGTTGTGTATGTGTGTGTGTGTGTCTGTGTGTGTGTTTTCAGCTGGAAGGCAGGCACATCCATACACATAGTGTTCTTTTCCTCCACACTCACCACACAGGTCAAATGGATCTAATAAATCATAACTAAAAGGAATGAATTGGGTGTTTTTTTTTTCTTTTTTTCCCTCACCGGGCTTTTGTCTGGTTTATTTAGGTGTATGAAGTAAGGAAGATAAGGAAGCCATCAGTCTCCCCATCCCTCCTGCACAGCTCAATTTGTTGGCAATGAAACAGAAAAAAGGGAATGAGGAGAGAGAAAGAGCAGAGCGGCAACAAAGAAGTGGATGGCAAAGTGGTTTTGTCCGTCCCTTCTTTTTCTGGCGACAGCATATAAGCTCATCCCATGCATTCAGGTAATGTTGTCAGTTCAATCCCCACCTCAGCAGGACACATTTCAAAGGTAAAGGCTGGTGAATCTTACTTCACCCTCATTACCACCACTTTGTTTCACTTTAACCTTCATCTTGCGCTAGCTTTCTGCTACTATCTCTTGTGATAGGGCCTTGAAGTCAGCTGTAATATAAACTTTTTTTTTCATCGAGTTTGTTTATTTTTGTTTCACAATGTTAGGCTTCCTTATCCATGAAAATGTTGGTTTTAATATTTTTTGGTGTGGGCCCCTGGGCCTTTTTCCAATTGTCTTCAATGTAACCTTCCTCAAGTTCTGCTACCTTCTATGGTGTTAGGGTCAGTTTTGACCTGAGTCTTAACCTGAAACACTTTTTTTTTATTTATCCCATTTGTTTCTCATCTCTTGGTTACATTGGTAGGCTTCTTTATTCATGAAAAGTTTGGTTTTGCACTTATGATTTCAGTTTGAACTCTCATTGTTGTTCTTATCGTTATAACACCACAGTCATAACTGTGCTGTAACCAGAGCATTTTATCATTTTGTGGCTTTATTTTGTTTAAATGGAGGTTCCTGACAAAGTCAAAAATCCTTGTTGCTATAAACAAATCTATGTGGTGCTTTTATGTATTTAAAACCTGAAAACTGGTCAGTGGTGACCCAAACAAACATAGTAGTCTTCGCCACCACATCTAAAAGACAAGACTCCCCTGAGACGAACTCTGTGTTAGGCAGTAACAGATAATAGAAATATAAACTGAATAACTGCACCTTTGTCTTCATCTCACTCAAAGTTCACATCCGTAGTTCAAACTGGAGAATAGGGACAACTGGTGAGTTGATAAGTGACTTCTTGTGACCCCCTGGTGTCACCGACACAAGCAGAATAGAGTCTGCACATTGTGATGCGATGCTAGCTACCACTAATAACACACTGTGAATACTGTATGTTTGGATCACATAAGCAAATAACCCAGCAGGCAGTTTGAAGAATAAAAACACAATTTGAACACACATTTATAAGGAACAAATCCTACTTCCTTCGAATCCCTCATGTATCACACAATTTCCTCTCAATGGAGAAACAGAACAACTACCAGACACATTTGAGATATACATATATATTGTAGATGTGATTATTGCTAAGTTGAGGTGTGAAAAGAGTTGTGTAATTGTAGCACTCACATTTTCCGGCTTCTATTGATCTAGTTAAATTTGCACTCTTCTCTGTAACAAAGGGAAAGAAAGATTCAGCATGAGTCGCCTTTTTTTCTGCCGCCAGACAAAGTGCTCCTCATCAGCTGCGCGCAGTACAAACTCTTGCCTAACTTATCATGACAATGCTCAGTGTTTATGACTTGCGTTCCCTTGCTTTCACTGCATCCCTCCTCGCTGAAGCTGAAATTGTTCATCTGACTGACAGCAACTCAAGGAAGCGCATCCAGGCAACTATCTGCCTGACACCATCACTCCTTCCTTTCTGCTCGACAACAACATGTAAAATGTCCCTTTATCTCCCTTTTGTTGAGACATTTCCGACAGCTCAATTGACCGATGGAGCTCAGAAACCACAAGTGTTCTAAAGTTTGTCGTTTGGAAAGTAAAACCAATATCAAAACACAAGGTGGTAAAACATGGCTGGTTTACAGATGAATCCCAACAATGTGTATGTTTAAAATCCAATATGACTCAATTTATTAAAGGACCAATTTTATAATGTGGGATGTCCATGTTTTCTTTGATTATCCTTTGTCTTGTGTTAGTTTTATGCTACCATCTATGGTGTTAAGGTCCGTTTTGACCCCTGTTTTAAATCAGCTGTGAAATACATGAAAACACTTTTTTTTAAAAATCCAATTAGTTTTTATTCTCTTGGTTACATTGTTAGGCTTCCTATCCATGAAAATGTTGGTTTTAATATTTTATTTTTAATTATCGTTCTTATCATCCTATATAATTTTGTGCGAAAAAAAACAATATAATACTATGTTTTATTTTGTTTAAATAGAGGTTCCTGACAAAGTCAAATGGTATAAACAAATTTATGTGGTATTTTTATGCATTTAAAACCTGAAAATGGGTCATGGTGACCCGAACACAAGAGGAAGGTTATAGGCCTAATTTGTATATTAATACTGTGAAAGTACCAAAGTGTCAGTCTGTAGAGAAATGCACACAGCCTGTATTCAGACTTTTTACTTTTACTTTATCCCCATTATGCCGGCTGGTGCATAGGGCAGCAACAAAGTCTCTCGACTTCTGTCCGTCTTTGGCCATCTTCTCAATGGTTCCCCAGCTCTGGTGGTGCTGTTGGAGTTCCTCCTTTATGGTCCTACACCATGTCATTTTATGCCTCCCTTTCTTTCTTTTGCCTTCTGAGGTAGCGTTGGTGTCCATCCTGAGGACATGGCCAATCCGGAATCATCTTCACCTGATGATTATGCTGTATATGTTGAGAAGTTTATTGTATGAGATGGTCTTGGGACAGAATATATGTACTGTAAGATTATACACAGGCATGATGTGTGAAACATGGATAGTTTATGGATGCCACTTTCTATGGTCTTCCAGCATTCTGCACCATAGAGTAGCATTGACAATTCACAGCTTTGCTAGATGCTGCGATTTGTTCTAGTTTTGTATTGGCTTTTACTCAGAGACTGGGCCTTAAAACCAGCCGTCAAGACTTCTGCGACTTGGTGATGTCACAACAAAGCAGTCACTACAGCTCTCAGCCATACCCCCAAACCCTGACCCCAAAAATGAGTGAAAAAAAAAGTCAGTACACAATGTATTGTACACAATACAGTATATATTACACAGTACACAATATATACTGTATTGTACACAATACAGTATATATTACACAGTACACAATATATACTGTATTGTGTACTGACTTTTTTTTTTTTTTTTTTTACAGAATAGGTAGTCCAAAAGATACCAAACCATATGTATCCAGTAGACAGAGCAGCATTGATAACTAAGCTCTGCTCTCAACCCTCCCTGTCTGCTCCGTGGTGCCGGGCAGGTAGTGAGCAGTGTGTTATTCAGAGCTGTCTCACTTAAAACGGCTGCCTGCTGGTGGCTGGAGAGAAAAGGCTGAATAAAGCAGCCTTTACATGCCATTGAATCAAAGCAGGGAGCTGAAAGAAATTATTATTGTCCATAAGACTTAAGAGAACTGCAAGGCTCCTGATAATCATCTATGGCTCTGTCACCAGCAGAAAACTCACGTTTGTATGAACAACTAAACCAACGAAATACATAATGTCACACATCTGCAAAGGTCATTAGGGAATTCACACTAAAATGATTGTCTTTATTTCTTCAACTTGCTATAAATACTTTGCATCTTCATTGCAACAGTATCCATGTCTTCATTACAACCTGGTCATATTAAAAATGAAAAGTCTTATTTCATGTAATCTCAATTAATTTAATTCAAAATGAGACAATTAGATAAAACCTCATTATAATGGTTTTAATCAGTAACACAACCAGAATCAGTAACATTCCACTGTCCAATGTGTTTGATCCTTTTCTACTGATTGTGACACTACCCATTAGCTTTGTGGCTTATCCCTTGAGGGTTAGCCACGGGACCAGGATATCAGAGTTTTGTGATATAGATATTAGATCTTTTCAACGTGGCTCTCTATAGCTTTGATACCTTTGTCTTAAAAAAAAAAAACTAATTTAAAAGCCCGTCCTCTTTGTCATCATCTATTGTCCTCCTGTTCTTCCATGAGTTTTTATCTTCAGTCGCTGTAATTGCTGGTGACTTAAACATCCACGTACTGTAGATGATGTCACTCGACATGTATCAGGCCCTGCTCATTTATTATCTTTGGTTTTAAGAGACATGTTTTATCTCTGATCATCTCTGACTTCTTCTTTAGCTTTGTGCTTGGTGTGAACAGGCTTCCTCATTAGCGGGAATTTTGTGCTCACACCTGTAATGACACGAGTGCCTCAAGATATTGCTCATTATCTGCAGAGTCTGGCGACTCTTTAGACTTGCTTTCAAACACTAATGACTTAGTTAACTGCTTCAATGATATGTGCTTTACATAACGATGCTCCTCGAAAATGTTTATCTAAATCCAATTCATCCACTCCATCACCTTGGAAATCGCTGAGAGGATCATGGAAAAGGGAGCGAAGCGGATTGTGAGACAGTGGAGGAAATCAAAGCTCTCAGTGCACTATGAGCATATTAAATTTTTATTACAATCTTACAACAGTGGAATTACAGATGCAAAAAGCATTTTTTTGGAGGGGGGTGGGGGCATTCATCACCTCAAAGCAGCACCAAGCCTAGTTTCATATTTTGGACCATTGATCAGCTCTTTTTTCTCTCAAGCGTCCCAGTTCATTAAAAAGCAGATCTTTAAACTTCTTCACAGATACTACTGTGGATCAGTGAATAGATTCTCCTCCCCACGTCTATGTTTGACTTGGTGTGTCCTTTTGAAGAGATATACCTGTTATTTTCTTTGTCTTTTCATTGGCCTCAGATGCTGCTGCTGAATTCCTGCTGTCAATCACACGGTTCTTCATCTTCTGGATGTATTAGAACTGTAGAATGATTTCAAAGCTTCCATTTACAATCCACTCATCCATCTATCCATTGGCTGGAGCCATTGTGGGGTACACCCTGGACAAGACACCAGTCTATCAGTGGACTTTTATTCACCAAAGACACTCACTTCAGTTGTTGTCTTGATCAAGAATGTTATACGTGAACCTTCTTTTATTCATGTTGTGACAGTTTCATCACTTTCAACAATAACCCGATGAAAGCTGATGCAGGTAAATGCTTAATACTGGTTCTGTTTGAGGTAAGTCTTGTCATTATTGACAGGTTGAGAGCATGTGGGTTGGTTTCTCTGGGACTGCCCTAAAATGGTTCTCATTATAACATTCCATCAGTATAATCCTTATTATAAGCCCAGAACACACTTGTGGCCAAGTTGTGCCTGCTCTTGGCTCTCCAGCTCAGCATGTGCTGCCCAATTTTAGCATCCATCCAATCCAACTTCTGCAGCAGGGGTCACTGATGACATCGTGTGGTATCACGAGACTTGTTGTCTTTACTATCATGGCTGCCAGCTTCTCCAAGTTCAGATTCATTCAGTGTCAGCTGTTCTGGAGGTTATTGAGAGGAGATGAATCCTCCACGGCGCGGTCACCTTCTCTCAAAGAACTGAAAACAACAACTAATTCTCTGAGCTTCCCAACAATGGCTTTGCTTTTTATGAATTAAGATTCAATGGTCCAGTGGCTCTGGCTGAAATATAAACGTGGAAACAACAACCACAAATATAACCACAATGCCATTGCATTTTAATTACTTATTTTATTATTGGACACTTTCATAGACAATGAGCATAGGGGATATGTAAATTTGATGTTTGTGAGATGAAACCATAGGCAATATTTTCATGTTAAAGAATTTCTGGGATATTGCGGATAACATTAAACATTGAGCATAGTTGTTTTAGTTGTCAGTCACTTGATTTGACCCTAAGTTCACCTAAACCACTGATGTATCTGTTAGATTGCACTATTTCAGTTATCAGTCCGACTGTATCAGGATGTTGGACTAGTTAATAATTTAACATCTCAATTCTAGAACAACAAGACCAATGCCTTGACCTTTGACCTTTGTGCAAGTCCTTTCCATGTTAGGACACTTTTAACATAGTTACACTATTTTCCTCTACTGATGACTTCACTGGATTGCTCTGGTGATCTTCTAACTTATCTCAATCGTTGTTAGCTATAGTGAAAAAGTGAATTTGTTCCATACAGTTTATAATACCAAAAAAGAAAGGCTCCACAAAGTCTACAATTTTCACATGCTACAATTCTAACATGGCGACCTTGGTAAGAAAACAACAAAAGAAAACAGAAAATAAATGCTTAGTAGCAATCATCATGAGGATTTTGGCTGTATAGTAGCTGAAGCTAAGCTGATGTTTTGTTCTTGCAAATTGACAGAAAAGGTGCTGTCATGCTGTTATTCCGACATCCCACCATTTCGACACCCCACCACTCCTTCCCAAGTGTTTCGTACCCGTGCAGGGAAGTTACATAGTGCAGTTTCAGCTGACGCGACCCGGCTCAGGCTGCAGCATTCATCCTATTAACCATTTTCCTACCATTGCAGTCTGGAAACATTATTTTAAGGCCGAAAAACTCTGCAATGTTCCTTTACGCTATTAAAGGAAATTTTGGAAAGGCAGGATATTTTTAAAAAATACCGTCATTCCAACCACAGGAGACAAGAATTGTCGGGATGATGGGACATTTGATTGGAAATGAAGTGTTGCCATTTAGACGATTAGCCTATGTCGGACTGGTGGGATGTCAGAATGGCGGTTGCCCCCCGACAGAAAAGATGCCTCAATTGTTTTCAGTCCAACTTAATGTATTAACTTGTCAGGGTGGCAGTACAAAAATAGTAATAAATGGTCACTGAATGTAGTTTACCATTATAGAATGACAGCTGTGGCACAAACAGATGCGTCTGGGATTGATTTTCTGGGAGAAGCACTGTTCCACTCTGACAGCTGGTTTCATTCATCAGGGACATGGTCAGTGTGGTAGACTGTATCTGAGGAAGAGGAGATGTTCCATGCTGCCAAACCAGTGTCTGTGGCCATTTTTAATTTATTTTAATTGTCATGGGAATCACAGACTGTTGGTGCATCACTGAGGGTGACTGTTGGATCATTTGTAAACTGAACTCTTATTTTCAGCTCTTGATGTTGTTGATGAAGGTCTAATCAGATGTGGCTGCTTCTTGACATATTTAGAGTCAGCAGGTGGTTTCTTAAAACACTGCCCGTCTACCTTCTGAAAATATTAAGTAAGTTTTAGAATAAAATATGATGCATGCCAAACTCTCTCAGCGCTTTTATCTTTCACTCTTTAATTGGGATGATTGTGCTCTCACTTGTTAATTACTTGCCTCATGCTTGACACTTTGATTGTTCCAGTACATAAAAAATTTTAATAAGCAAAATAAGGCTTAAGCTGAGTACACTGCTGTGCACTTCTGTGCAGAGATATGCTGCTGTTGCTGCACATGTTCTGTGAGGAGACATCAATACAACACAAATGCCAGCAATGTTTTCTACAAAATACAATCTTCATGTTCACCATTAGTTTACAAGGAGTTTCTCCATCGGCAGAATGAAAAATTCTGCAACAATAAAGAAGTATCATAATGTGAATGAATCTACGTTACCCACCCTTGTTCATGGGCCCATTTTCGATCAATATTGTTTTGTCTCTATCGTTACTTTGTTATTATTAGTGGTGGTGGAAATGCTGGGCAAGCCGCCCAGCGTTTCCTTACTTTCGGTTTTGCGGATGCTGCCCGGCGAGTCATGAGAATAACGCCGCCAAAGTACAACAGTATCTAATCGTCTTCGAACCTCTGACTTTAATTCTTGATGAATGAAAACACGTGTCGGTCAAAGAATTTCACCGTGTGCACGGAGGCTCATAACCTTTATTTATTTAACCAGGCAAAAATCATTAAGAACAGGTTCTTATTTACAATGATGGCCTGACACTGATAACACTTCACTTTTCCAAAACTCCTCGTTGTCCGAAGTCCATTTTCTGGAAAAAATGTGACTGGTGTTAAACTATGGTCATGACCTTTGACCTGTGTGAGGGTTCTCTCCATGTTAGTGACTCTACTGATGCCTACACCAAATTGCTGTGGTGATCCTCTAACTTTTCTCCATTGTTCTTATTAAGTTAAAAACGTAATTTGTTTTATATTCAGTTGTATGTATATAAAAAATAAAATAGAAAATAGAAAAAAAAGGCTCCACAAGAAAGGCTATAAATATATATTGTAAACCTTAACATGGCAAAACTCTAATATATGAATATGAATACAAATACATTAACATTTATTAATTCCCACAGGGAAATTCAATCACCTCAGCTCATCACCATTTGCAGAAGAATCAAAAAGCCAGATGGCTAAACGTACAAGGGATCCTCTATTATCTTTCTCCGTCCTGCAGTGAAGAGAGAGGAGCTGTCCACCACCGCTGCTTTCCTGGTCCATCAAGGTGTCATGACGTGAATGATCCGAGCCATCTAGAATGGCCTCCACCACCCGCAGTGCACATCTCTCCACCACATCCCCCAGTGAATCCATCAGGGAATCATGACTGAAGTCTTCACATAGGCCTATCATTAAAAGTGCCTGAGGCTGTTTAGTTTGTAATAAATAAATGTCTACTTTGTCTTCACCAATATCTCCAGCTCATCATCACTCCTGTTGGGCAGAGAGTTGCCATTTCCCATGATAATTCATAATGACCCATTGGTGAAAGGGAGAAGGTGGTAGGTTGTGATTGGATGAAACAGATAATGAGAGGTGGAGTGTCTTGACTCAACTTCCACTAAGCTTCATCTCCAGGGTCCACCCAAATTCGGATCTGTCCTCAAACTCCATCCTGGTACACTGATCTTTCATAATCCATCTACCTAATCTCTGGTTTGATACTGTTATCATTCATAGCTTCAGCCAAGGTTTACTGGATGTCACTTGCTAGAGGAGCCTCTCATCAATGACTTGTCCACTGCTCCGACACTGAGATTGATTGCAGCTAAGAAAAGGGGTCAGATTGTGTACCCATAGCAACAATGCTTTCATCCAGTTGGTGTTGGAATGCCCACTTGAAAATTGCAATGGAAAGTTGCCCTGACACACAATGTTAACTTTTCCTTAGACTTTTCCTGCTGTTAAGCTCCACAGCCACATTGGGGACCATTCCATAAGAATAATGCTAAAGTTGCGTTTTTCGAACGAGCGCCAAATATACATGTTAAGTCAATGCAAACGAGCGATTGAGCGTTTTATCGCCCAGGTGAAAAACAGCGACAGCGACAAAAATAAAAGGTCTGGTGTGAACGCACCTTAAGGTGATTGCATAAGATTACTCAATTTCATTGATGACAATTTCCATCTTACTTTGTTTTAATGAAACCTGTGTGTCCATTACTGAAAATCCACTTTGGTCACAATATCCTAAAACGATCTTACCACATATATCTGCTAGTTCCTGGTGTTGGGCATCTACAGTAGGACAGTCTAGAAGTACTGATGATACCCTTAAGGTAAGAGGCCGTTCTCCAAAATGTCTCCTTCTTCTAAAACTTTATTAGTACTGGGTCACTATTTGGAAATATGTAATATATAAGTTTTACTTCTACTTGCTCCTTTTCGGACACTGCTTTTTTGTTTGTGTTATATTTTTGTTATGTCCGAAATAAATAAATAAATTCATTCATTCATTCATTCATGTGCATCGCTATCATCTCTCTGGCATTTCCCTCTGGTATGGAATGTATGGTAAGCAGTGTCTTTGGTAGAGCACAGCCTTTCACAGATGTTTCATCAGTTCCCCTTACATTGCTCGGTCCCTTATCCACCCCACCCCACCCCACCTCCCCATGCATGTATGCAATGTCTATTGCATCTTGGCCATATCCAAAAAAAGACATTTGATTTTGACTTTTCTTGACCTTAACAGTGGGCCAGATGGACCCAAAGTCATGTGTTCTGAATCAACCATGCACCGTTTAATCTGTTGCTTTGTGAGTTTAATAAGGAAGAAAAGCAGTCTGGGTGGAGTTTTGAAAAAACAACAACAACAACAACAAAAACATGTGTTCCTCAACAAGAATTGTGTGGAATAAGTGTATTTATTAAAGCGTCAGTTTTTCTTCTCCCTACAGCAATCAGGGGTGGCTGACTGCACGCGCGCACACACAATTCTTATTCTACACACATCTCACAAAAACCTTGTGAAGCAGGAAATGATTTTTCTCACCAGCAGTGTGATTAAGGTTGGGGTGATTCTGTGCATGTCCTTCAAGGTTTAGGCTAATCGTAGGGCTGCTACTTTTCTCTCCACCTCCTCCTCTGCCAGATGGGAAACAATAAGTTAGTGAGCAGCAGACCTCTGTGCTGAAATGAAATCAAAGCACACAAGGATAGAGGCTGCCCCTGTATGGGGAAAAAAAATGAAATCAGTGCTTGCTTTGAGCAGCTTGAAATGACTCACTTTTCTTTGTGCTTGAATTTACATAATTTCCTGTTGTACATACAGTAGCTGTAAGAATGTTTAGGCTGGTGATTTCCAGTGACACAATGACCAAGCCTTGTTCTACCAGTGCTTGTACTTCAAGCACTGGTTTCCAAGTTTTTTTCAAGTTTTTTTTTCTCTTTTTAAAAAGAACAACACAAATGATTTCAACTGAAGCAGCTGTAAAACAACAGATACATTTATTTCAGGGGCAGAAATTACTGTAATATCAGCTAAGTCCCAATAACAGTTGAAATTATAAAGGCCAATTATCAGTACATTTTTATATTGCAGGTCATGTAAGTGTAACCGATGTGTGTGTGTGTGTACTCTGTGCTGTGTAGTCGAGTCAAGTGAACCACAGCAGTGCTCCTGTCTCAGACGTTCTATTCCTGACAAGGATGAAATAAAAACAATAATCAATACACTTATCGGCTCTTCACCCAAACTCTCTCCCACAAAGCAAAAGGAAGAAATAGCGCGACAGAGCAGAGAGCAGCCGCTAGGCCGAGAGCTAGCTTAGCTAAAAATTCTAAAACACGAAACGTACCTGACAAATGTGGCAAGGTGAAGAGAGCCCGGGCCGGGATTGAACCCACACCTCCCAGGTAAGAGTCATGCACACTAACCACTTCACCAAAGGGGTACCTCCTTGGCCAAGTAGCCCGGGCGCATCATCAATTGGGGCCATAGTGACAGGAACCTCAACTGTCACACAAGACTGACATAAAAACAATCAACACTACACTCTCGGCTCTCGGACTTCACCCCAAACCCCTACAAAGAGAAACATAAAAGGAATATAATACAACTGTAAAAACATAAATGGAGGCCAGATAAAAACACCAATGGACACAGAGCAGAAAGAAATGCTCACCTCTCCCACAAAGCACCAGGAAGAACGAGAGAGCATAATGGAACATTGCCATTTTATACATAGACTGTAAAAAGAGTGGACGTAGCATCCGTGACGTCACCCATTGGTTTTGTGCAGTCGTTTTTGTGACTCAAATATGGCAGCCTGTCTCTGGGCCGCTCCGGACCTGTAGCTGAACGTTTCCACGCCCTGATTGGCCAGAATCTTATCCTAATAACAGTAAAACGGTAGAGTTAAAAAAAATTCACCCCCCTCAGAGTGTGTACGGGGGTAGAAACTATCAATTGAGACCAAAAAAATAAGATGTACCAGGCTGTAAATATGTTTTTTTAAGATGTAAAGTTGGCTATTTTAACATGGGGGTCTATGGAGAGGTGCTCACTTCCGGTACCAGCCCCCAGAGGAATCGGCAGGGATTGCAGTTTTTTGAACGCGGAAGTGAGCTTCACTTCTCAGACCGACAACTGCCCCCTTGATTTTATACCGATGTCGGGTCGCCCAAGAACTTATGCAGGGGCAGACAGCCCAAGAAAGAACACCGCCCGTCAATTTTGTGTGATTATATGACACTACATTACAAACAGCATAACCTCTGTTACATAAGCAGGGAGTTGGTTATTCCAGTGCTTTATAGGCCCAATGACATTGAGTTCCTGAATGTTTGCAGAGCGTGAATCTTTCGGTTCTATGAATAAAGTGTCATCTTGGGACATAAAGTTGAAACACTAAACCTGTTCAGACCTGGTGTTAATTATTCTCAGGTGATCTCAGAGAGTCTGGACCACATGTGGCCACATTCTTTAATCAGTATGAACACAAAAAACATTAAAGGAGCGCCTGCTTCACAGTTTCATAATGAACCGAAAACATTTCATTAATTTCAAAAGGATAAAACATCTAATAGTAAGAGCTGTGTGTGTATAGTGCATTAATTTGCTTAACGGGAGACAAAAACATAGACAAAGAGATGCGTTTTAAAATAAAAGCGCAGTCGGGTGAACAAAGCCTCAGACTCATAACAGATTGGCCAAGGATTAACTGCCTGACATGATTCAAAACAGTCCAACAGAGATGAGACAGCTCACAGGGCACCAGCAGCAGACTGGCAGCGGTGGAGAACGAAATACACTGTGAATCTTTTTTTTTTTTTTGCCTTGAGGAAAAAAAGCTAAGAGGAGATTGGATTGTGCTCTACTTTAGGAAACAATCCCACAGGATTTGACTGCTGGATTCTCAAAAGAGACAGAAAGTCAAGTGTAGTAATGGTTGAGCACAGAGGCAGCAGATGCTCTCCTGAGAGCTCCTTCGAATACCCCCATCACGCCAGCGCTACACGCTGTTAGTACAGAGGCTGCCGGACGAGTCGAGTGTGCAGCGAGGACATAAACCGGAGCTCATGAAAGAATACTAAGAAGAACAACCGCAGGCCCGTTTTTTTGAAAGTGTCTCACACAGCGGGGGAAATTAGTTCCACTGGTCACAAATTGAGTGAGGCGGATCCGCTCTAACTGTTAGACGTGCCGTGTAATGCAACCGCATCACCTTTTTCAGAAACAAAGAAACCCTCCTGGGCAAGGATAATACAAGCAAGTCCAAAGGCAAAGCTGTGTCTTTGATTAAAAATAAATACATCTAGAAAAAAAGAAAAGAAACTGTGATTCTATGATTTTTGTTTTTTGCATGATTTTTTCTATTTCAGAAACTCAACTTGTCCAACTATTTTTTGTTTTTGTTTTTTCAGCTACAGCAGGTAACTGCAACAGTGTTGGCAGTCAGCCTGTCAGCTCCGATAGCACAAATCTAATCTGGAGGTTCCAACACTTCAACCAAGACAAAACAACTAATTGTTAGTTGGATTTTTAGCTCTTACCTTTTGGGCAAGTGCATTTTAATGTACAGTAGCTTTTATTTTATGTTTAGTCACATGTTCCTTGTTTATGTGTGTATAGAGAATGTGAAGTTACGTCACGCCGTTGGAAGTTGGGCGCCATCTTTGGAGGATCGCGGATGTAAACACTTGCTCGCCCCCCCCCTGAAAAAAGTTCCCAAAGTCGCTTAAAAGTAATCATGGTGGGACAGTACTGCTGCATAAAAAATGCCACAGTAGTATATGCACTAATACGAAAAATGAGAAAGTTCACAATGTCTGCATAAGTCAGAGGAGGGAGTAAGTCTGGGTCTTAATAAGTAGTAGTTTTTCTGTCTACCTTTGTTTCTTGTTAAATTTGAGTTTATCATGATACGTTCCTCCTTTGTTTCCCTTCCCCTTCTCCGTTTCTTTTTTCTTTTCTTTTTTTGTCCGTCTTCCTCATCTCTTTTTCTTTCTCTTTTACTTCTTGCTCATTTTCCTCCGTTTTCCCCACTCTGTTTACGTTTGCGTTCCTCCAAAGATGGCGCCGGCGCCCCACAACGCCGAAGCAGCGTGACGTCAGCTTCACATTCTCTATTTTGTGTTGTGTATGTGCCCAAGACAGTCCCCCACAATAAAGTTCCTCTTGATCTTGTTAAAAGAAGAAGACAGTGCACTAGCTGAACTTCACCAAAGTTCATTGGGAAAGGTCAAGAGGTCAACAACACATATGAACTTTTATTGTTGGAATGATATGTTCATCAGGGTCATCACTAACCACATTTGGTACTGATTTGAGTGTGTGATGCTTTAGAATGTTGTGTCAATATTTTTGAGTCCCTACTTTGACTGCACCTTAATTTTGTTGTGCACACATGTATAATGACAAAGTATCTTGATCTTGATTGATTGCAAGCAACATTGCATATTTTAAACTTTGCAATAATAGTAAAAAAACAAAACAAAACATAAACACAAAGTACCAAAGTACCAAAATATACATTTTTGACCATATCGAGTGGTTTAAACGTAAGGAGTCGTGGTAAAATAATAGTCACACACGCACACACATATGCACACACATTCTCCCATCCATGAATGTCTTTTCCCAGGAGTCCACTTCTCATCAGGTTGCTCTGGGTCCCCAACATGAGACCTTGTCGACCCCGACGTGACTAATGTGTCTCAGGAGGAAGGCAGGATAACATGTGGTGGACAGACAACAGGAGAAGGCTGTAGTGATGGATATAGCAATGTCAAACACCAGCATAGTGAGGAAGAAGGAGGAGGAAAGGGCTATAGACCTATTCGGCGAAATAACCGTTAGTCGAACGCCGCCATTACTGCGGTGGCAGCTCCCAGTCAGGCAGCTCTGGGCTCTGTGTGCGAAGCGGCCGTTTGAATGCAAGCGCCAAGAAGTGGAGCTTTTTTTCTTCTGTAAATATGTCTAGGAAGGCCGGGAGGACATGTGCTGTCCCATTCTAATATCAGAGATTACAACAACTTTAGTCTTTTGGCCCAGGCTACAGTGAAGAAGAGCAGCAGCAGCAGCTGCCGCCGCCGCCAGCGATGCAGCCACAGCTGACCTGTTGCTGCCTGGCTGCTCTCCTTTCTCATCGTTACCTTCACATGATCGTGGTGATGGTTTGAATGTCTCACTGATCCTTTCAATATGATGTGATGGACGTCTAAAAGCCGGTGTAAAATATGTCCGAACCAGCCGGAGCTAAGTTAAGGTAATTTTGACCATAAATCAGAGACCTGTAACTGACATTTTTCTGCTCATCAGAGGCCAGCTGATCAATAAAATATTTTTGAATGTCTTAAACAAAGCACAAGTCGTTGTTTTTATTCATGCAGCCTGTCCACATGATTAAATATCCCGCTGCTGGCTTGTAACGTCAGCACACATAAAGGCTTTATTGTTTATGATACAGTCTCTTATAACTCTAATCTTTCCTGCTAATCGCTCAAACTAATGATTAATTCCTAAATTAATAACGGTATTCATACCTTAATCAGTTACTGGGGGACACCAAACATCACCAATCCAGCATATTTATGTCGCTGTCATAAAGAATCAGTTTAATTGAACCCGGGACACCGCAGGAGGACCGAATTGGTCTATAGGAAGAGATGTGTAGGGCATCAGTGGTCCCCATGGTAACTGGAACACTCAGGGATGGGGCTCCAGTATTATGGCAAGAAGAGCATCCTAAACGTCTGGCCAGTAGAAGATCTACGACGCCTCAGGAGGAGAACCTGAGCCTGAGGGAGGAGCAGCCTGCCCACAAGGACGAGTCAGGAATTTTATACATTTCCATACTGTACCACTCCATCTACATCTACATCTACATATACATATACATCTTTATCTGCTGAATGTGTTGAGAACATCATCCTCCTGACAGCTGTAAAGGTTAAAAAATGTCTTTCACTCGTCATTATTTCTCATGTGTGGGGAAAAAAGCAGTGAGGAAGACAACAGGGTTTGTGTGTCTGTGTGTGTGTGTGCGTGGTGAGGCTGTCAGGGAGTTCGGTGGAAAAACAGAGGTGACAGGAGAAGCGGCCATGACGGTCTTCCAGGCCTAAACTGCCCTGCTTAATGTCAGCCCGCTAATGGAACAAGTGACAGGTCCTGTCCCTCGCCACTTCCACCTGTCCCAGCTGGAAAACAAAGACTAACACACCATTCACAGATTCCTTTGAACTGACCTCGCCGATGAAGATCCAACGACAGCAGGGGAGAAAACTTTGGAGGAAACATCTCTGTTACTCCTGAATTTGGTCTGAAATGCACTGAGGCCAGAGACACAGCTCTCTGTCGCTGCTTTTTTTTTTTTGTTTGTTTGTTTTTTTTCTCTGCTGTTTCCAACAGTCCAATTCCCAATCATAATGACCTAATCACTCACTGTGAAGGTCTTAGCCAAATACCATTCAAATCAGCCGTGTTGAGGTCTGCTCTGTGGCCTTTGTGAAGCTGCCGGTCCAACTGGTTTCAACTTATAAGACTTTAACCCGTGCCTTTTCAGTCAGTGGAGAGAAGAGAAGGCATTTCTTGCAGAGAATAGTCGCTCCAAGCCATGGTGTTCCACTCAAAGATAGTACAACAGAGCCATTATGCAGATACAGGTCTAGTGCACAGACGGGCAGGACAAATGATGGAGAAATCATGTTGGAAAGCAAAATCTTCAATGAATTAAAAAACAACTATAGGAAAGTAAGAAAAGTGCAGTTTTTCCTTACTTTTTCTCTGGCTGTGTGCTGTTCCTCTGTCGTACTTCTAGCCCTCAGTCAACGCTCCTTGAAGCTACTAATCATTGATGCATGAGTAGCATGCATAGCATTGGCGCTGCTCCAATTTACAGATGGAAATGTGTGACCGGGGAGCAGCAAGGGCACATCAACAGAGTCCAACACTCCCTGAGTGTCTTCCCTCTGCAACTGCAGCTCAAGTCTTTCCTTTAATCAAACTACAGTATATAGACCAAACCAACTACAAAATCAATATGGCATGAAGTGCACATGGTGATGAAATAGATATGAGTAATTGGTAACCTTTTAATTTACTGGCCGCTATAATTACATGATAATATCAAGAAATAGCAGAGAAATAACAGGCAACTGCATCATAATGTCTAGAAATAGCCTAGGAATAATAGTAAGGGTCATAGTAATAAAAAATATAGCCAATAAATGATGATTGATTGAATAGAAATAGCAATAAATGACTGATTGTAATTGACAATTGCAGGGACTTGCTGGAGAAAAAATCTGGTCTTTCCCAAAAGATCCAAAGCATGTTACATGACATTACTATGACATTTTATTAATATGAAAATTTATATTTCTTGACATTATGACATAATTATCATGTAATTAGTGGCATGTAAATTAAAGGGTTACCAAGTAATTAATTACCACACAAGGGTTAAAAAGAAGAAGAAAAAAAACTTGTACATACACTTGAACACACCTGAAGGCAGGAATTTTTATACAAAGTTGTCTGCACTCAGGGAGCAGCATGAGATGTTATGAATGTTCACTAGAGACACTGGTGCACATTAACAGACCCTCGTCATGAGTGTCAATGACACACCTTCTGTACTGCTGAACACCAAATGTCATGATGAGATAAACTTTATTGTCCCCCAAAGGGCGACAACAGTGTAGTAATAGGTACAGTTTGCTGCTGCAGCATTATAAGGAATTTTGAGTTGGACAAAAGGCAGAAACAGAAACAGTAGTAGTGTTGGTAGCTTTCTGGCCCCTGGTTGTAGCACACACACATACACACAAAAGCAGATGGACACGGGCATAATGCATAATGAAATGTCAGGATGAAAGTTTGAAGTTTTGATAAGCATCGATGCGGCGACGTGTCATAATCGATTATGTCCTTGTTTATTTTCTGGCCTCAAATAAAGTTATGAAGTTTCAATTACCTCCGAGGGCATTTCCGAACGACATCGAAGCCTGTAGCTGCTAAGCAGGTAGCAGTGTTGCTGCTGGCTTTCTTTTTCTTTTCTTTTTTTACCCGCGGTCGGGTTGAGAATTAATTAATTAACGCTCATGAGTCCGGCCGTGTTGGGTCCGAGATTCAACAAGCCGGTCTGGTTTTACCGTTACTACAGGCAGAACGCCCGTTTATCACAAACACAGTAGCCCAGGCTAGAGGAGGAGGGTGAGTGACTGAGCTCAGGCTGGGGGGTCTGTGATGCAGCGGCGCGATCATGGATCTGCTCCGTGGACGCGACTGGGACACGGCAGCAGCAGCACCCGCTGAACTCCGGACTACTTCCTGTATCTGGCCCTTCAAAATAAAAGCCCCATAGACTTTCAGTCTGTACCATTCAATGTTATTTTATTTAACACTAGAACCGCCGTGAGGTCATTTTGACCTCTCTCGCTTCTTAAAATGCGCGTAACTCTGTTTACGTAAAACCCCTATGTCTCCCAGTCGGTGACTTTTCCTGAAAGTGTGTTCTACATCATCTTATGCGTTTTCACGATTCTAGTATAAAAGACAGCGAAAAAAAGAGTGATTTTACCTAGAACCGCCAAGAGGTCATTTTGACCTCCATTCATTCTAATGCAAAAATGGTAAATGGACTGCATTTATGTAGCCATATATATTATAAACCCTGCCAGACACACAGTTCAAAGCACTTTATGGTAATACTTGACATTCATATACACACACATACTTTACCAAAAATAACAATAGTTGTTGCTAGGCAACCAATATAGATGACTCTTCATTTTTCTATTGTTCGAATAGTGTGTGTATATAAAAATGTATAAAATTGATTTTCCAATCATTGCAATCTGGGCTAAATAATGTCCATTTAGTCACTCAAAGTTAGTTATAAGTTATTTAGTTAGTTAGTCATTTTGAGATACTAGAAAGTTGTCAAACAGTTCAAACAGGTCAAACAGATTAATATTACTCATAAACATTGAACATAACAATGACAATCCCTTGCTCTCATGAGAAATGGACATGAATTCAAAAATTTGAAACAATTTTGAAAATTTTTACATGCACACACTGTTCGAAAATAGGAAAATAAAGAGTCATCTATATTGGTTGCCTAGCAACCACTATTGTTATTTTTTGTAAAATATGTGTATGTATATGAATGTGAAGCATTACTATAAAGTGTTTTGAACTGTGTGTCTGGCAGGGTTTATAATATATATGGCTACATAAATGCAGTCCATTTACCATTTTTGCATTAGAGTGAATGGAGGTCAAAATGACCTCTTGGCGGTTCTAGGTATACATGGAATGTTGGCGGTTCTAGTGTTAATGACATTGATGTCAAAGATACAAGAGAGTGATAATATTAACATAGCAGCCGATAAAATCTGTTGTTCAATATCTCATGACTGATGAAAAATTTGCCGTGTTGTGTGCAGTAGAATTTTGATGCATTGCAATGCATCGGAGAATCGAATCGAATCGAATCGTTACCCTCTGAATCGTAATCGAATCGAATCGGGAGGACAGTGCCAATGCACACCCCTAATAAATACTGTATCACCACACCCCCTCCCGCGACTCATCCGAAGGAAACATCCTCTCACCACCTACACGGACCAAGCACTGAACCTGGGGAGACAGAGCCTTTTCCATCGCTGCCCCCTCCCTCTGGAACTCACGATCCAAACTTTTTAAATTAGCTTTTAATATCATTTTGGGGTGTTTTGAACTGTTTTCTGTCTTTTATACTGTCTCTGAATTACAATTTGCTCTATTTTATGATTTTTAAAGTGTAAAGTGTCTTTGAGCATTTGTAAAAGCACTTATAAATAAAATGTATTATATAACTTACAGAAATTAAACACAAATATACCAACCCATACATAATATCACTTCAATACATAACAATAATCCAAAAATTATCTCCCACCTTACCTCAACGAAAAAAGTTGAACCCAGACAAACACATTAAATTGGTTGTTTTGGTTTATTTTAATTTCTGAATCAGGTTCATTTCCCACCTCAGATTGGGCCTGGGTCTGGATTCATGAAGACCTCCACTGGAGAGTGGGGGCTCTGAGCCTCTCCTCTGATTGGCTGACTGCTTTCTTAGTGACCCAGTTCAAATCTTGCAGATTTCAAGTAAACACGCAGAGAAAACCAACTTGCAAGGCCAGTGCATCCACAAAACAATTAGGATGAGCTTCTCAAGTGTGTCATCAACTGAAATCATTTCTGTTAAGTTAATAAACTAGTCTATTTGAGATACAAGTTGAGACAACAGTGCTGTTTAAAATTCATAATGGTCATAATGCACAGAATAATGAGATACAGAAGTGTGAATTCCCAATGGCCGTGATATACTTTCAGAATTTAACGACTCCTCTATACCCTCACACTGAACCTCCTGGTTGGTGCATGATCAGCTTTGCTATTGTATTCAGATTCAGTATGACATTATAACAACTTTTATTGAAAACAATAAGAAATATTCTTCAAAACTTGGTCAGCATCCAACAGTGCACTCGTTGTAATGTTGGAATTCACTGTATGTGGGAGTGTGGGAGCGAGCATGACAAAGGATTAGTAGCTTTAGGGAAATACATATAAATTCACCATAAAAATCTTGTAAGAATCTGGTATTGAAATGCAATTGTTTGCCATTGGTTTAAACATGATCCTATAAATAACATGTGTTTTCTGCTCATATCTGGCATAAAGCAAGAACTGCAGAGCAGCAAAGGGGAATCAATAATCTATTATGTTAAAGGAATAGTTCACCCAAAAATGAAAATTCAGTCCTCCGTGGCTTCTCTGAGTTACAGGGAGTCTTGGCGTAGCAGTGTATGTCCATGAAACGGTTGCAAATGGACACCAAAAACACACCAAAAAACATCCAAATTCCATGTTGCTCATATTGAAACCCCAAAATGCGAAATTGTCCTGAAAAAAAATTAAATCAGTCTGTATTTCGGTCTGTCTGATTCTGCATTTTGGGGCTTCAATACAAGACGGACATTACACATGAGCAGCATGGAGGTATTTGGATGTTTTTTCTTTGTGATGAAGGCCGCTGGTGTCCATTTGCAACCGTTACATGGGCATGCACTGCTACGCCAAGAGCCTTGTAACTCAGAGTGAGTGAGTGAAATTTCATTTTTGAGTGAACTATTATTTTAACTGACTCAGTGAACAGGACAATAAAACCATGGCGATGCCAGACAGAGACAGACTGAAGTCAGTGGGACACTGTGAGCGCTGCATGCATCTGTGGAGTTCATGCAGGATAGTAAACAGCAGTGGACTGTGGAAAAATACTCAGAAAATTAGCAACAATTTCACAGGGAACTAAAACACATTTTTCCTTCTGTTTGAATTATTTTCACAAATTATATGCAAACACTGTATATTAAAATGTCATGTTTCATTCTAATAACGAGTTTATTTACAGCTGATTGAGGTTGCAACTCTTTTATTATTCAGCTTTTCTTTGTTCAATATAATTTCCTCCTTTCTGCTCTGATTGACTGACTACTCTGTTGTCACTAAGCCTGAGGGAGAACATGTGCAACTGATACAAAAGTCTATGAAGAGACCAAACCATTCTTTACTGTATAACTCAATGGTGCTGTCATGTATACAAGCATTGATAGTAACCATAGCATTTACCTTATTAAAAACTCATAGTGTGTTTATTATACTGTCATGACCGGCTCAGAAAGCCATGACAAAAGATGGTGAGACGTGGGTAAATGCAAAGAATAATAATATTTATTTCAACAAAGTTTCCAAATCATAATAATACAATGAGTTGTGAAGGTGTGAGTATCAGCGTTTCTACATCCCCACAGTTACTATAGCTAGTCTAACTGATTTGCCGAAAAATAAAGTAAAACACATTATTATTGATGCTGTTGTTGTTGTAGTGAGTGGAACAGAGAATTCTTTTTATATCTATAAACTCCATATCTCTCTTGCTGGGCCTCCACAGTCTCTCTGCCCACAATGGTGAACATGTACTTTCTTCACTATTTTGGAACATGTCAGGAGAGGAGAGAAAATCAATTGTCTCCCATATTGATCAGAGAGTTCCGTCTGTTTTAAAGCTCGCCATCGATTCCTTAATTGAAACATTTGCTGTGTGCGGAGCGCGGCTCCTATGGCAGCTGCCGTTACCCCCGGCCCGCTTTGCATTTCCCCCTCTGATTATTGACGTCTGCATGCGCTGCAGCAGCCAGTTGAATGCTAAGAGGATGTAGGAAGAGACTGTCCCGTGTTACCTGGCTGTGCCTTTAGGCTGCACATGAGCCTACATCTGTGATTAGACACATCCTCAGTAATGAAGGGTTACCAAGTCTGCTGTTTGATCCTCATACGAGCAGCAGGAGGAAACTCTCCTGTCTGCTGGAAATCAATGGGGATAGTGCGTCATCAGCATAGCTGCTAACATCATTATAATTAACAGATAAGAAGCTGGCAGCTTTATTCCCACTGTTAATTCTTCAGAAAACTTCGGCACATCCAAATGTCCCATGTGCAGGTGTCTTGAAGTGTACCCCTCTAGACTTGATGAGAAAAATATCCCGCAAGATACATGGAGCATTATCATTTAAAGGGATACTTCACCCAAAATTCACCACTTTTCTACTCACTGTCATGCCAAAGGTTTGGAGAACTTTTAATGTCTGATGTAAACATGGATGATTCAAAAGACTCTATCTGCCACCATTACTGTATATGAAAATGTGTTGCCAGCCAGAACCCCCCTGGAACTCCAAAAGCTTTTTGATGACTTCTTTGACATGGCGGTGAGTAGAAAATTGGTGAATGGATCAATTTTGGGTGAAGTATCCCTTTAAGATCATGAAAGAAAAAAAAAGTTATTTGCATGTTGTGTTCTTGGGTCATGTCCAAACAGTGTTTTCTGAGGTCACTATGATACTGAACTTTCACCACCAAGTTCTAATCAGAGCATCCTCTAAGTGAACAACAGCTGTGCCAAATTTGACGGAATTGCCTTGAGGAGTTGTTAAGATGTTATGTTCACAAGGCCAAAATTATGTTATGTGAGGTCTTGACCTTTGAGCAGCAAAATCTAATGAGTTTGTCCCTGTGCATTTATTTATTTATTTTACTAAATTTGGAGAAGTTCCTTCAGGGTGTTTTTGTGATATCAACATGCTTCAGCTCTGATGGTTGCTAATGTGGAGGCATAAAAACTGGTCTCTGCAGCTGTTTATCATAAAAGGTCACTAACAGTAGCTGTTTCTCATCCTGCAGATCATGCACAGGTCCTGGTAGAACATGCAGACTCCACCCAGAAAGGCGTAGCTGTGGGACAACAGTGTTAACCACTGTATCATTCATTTATTTCTATAGCTATTAGCTAGCCTATATGTTTCCACTGCAGGAGTTCCTGGTGTATAGACGGGGGTAGGAAGTTTACAGGAACTGTCCTGTCACAGCCACCGTGTCTCCACTGCAGAGAAAGGCCTGCTGGACTCTTGAGGATGATGTGTAACAGTTTCAATCAAAGCGCAACCGTTGTGTGGCATTTCTTTTTTTAAACTGCTCTCGTTGTTTTTCCAGCAGTATAGATGTAAATAGAGACATCTATGCTTTCTAATAAAGCTGAGTTTTATGCTGTTTCGATCGTTGAGTAATTGCACAAGTGTGTAGTTCTTTGTTCACTTATCATACATCTTTTTACTGCTTTTTTAAAAATATATTAAATATGATATTTTAAAAAAATCAGGCCAATCTGAGTCCTTACCCCGAGGCAGGGACTCCTTTAGCTGCCAATGAGTGCTTTGGAACGGGGTCAGAGCTCACGGCAGCACCCTTTACTCGAACAGCTGTGATAGGCGCATTCACGTCAGAGTCTTCAAACCAGAAACGTTCGTAACAACACGGGGAAAAAAAAACAACAAAAAAACTTGCCGAGAGGGTTTGGAAAGTTGCCAGATTCTGCAAGGAAGTCTGCAACACTGCTCAGAGCGATTGGTTCTTGTACCGTTCTCATTCTTCTTCTTTGTCTCGGGAATTAATATGGCGTTTGGCAACCAACTTGAAGGTGTGTTACCGCCACCTACTGGACTGTAGAGGACAAAATGGCATTACTGACTATCACCTGGTCACCCTGTCTGTCACAGCTACAGCTGTGGGTCAGCTTGTCACTCCCCTGTCCCTCCTTTCTCTGTCTGCCCGTTGTAACTCCATCTGACAAAGTTCAGCATCTGTAATCAGGTTCATAAAGGCTCTTTGCTCTGCAAAACAATCTGCCATGGAAAAAAACTTGTTGTATGTGCAGAATCGTGACGTAGAACCCCATACATCGTCCGTCACAATGAGAAATTCAGGTCAGACATTTGTTGGGAGGTCGGCAACTTGTCTTTAGGGCGTCAGGACATGACGCAGAGCCTCACTAACCATACGTCCCAATTAGGGATGCAACGATAACCGATACAAAGTTTTATTTTCTTCTCTGCTTGTTACAACAAAATTAATTGTAACAAGCCTCTGATCTAAAAAAAAAAAAATACAACAAAGATGCAAAGTCACCCTCTGATCGCGGTCTTCATGCAGAGCAATCGCATGCACTGGTAGCGGTTCTTGGTATCGGTGAACCGATACCCGATACCAGTATTGGTGTCGGTGCATCCCTAGTCCTGATTATGCTCACGACCCCGCAATCCCTCTACGATCATGCAAATTAGGCTGCGACTCGTCTGGGATGACAAAATTGTACAACGTAAGCCTGCCTTAACGTTAACAATGACAGCCCTAATTTTAATTATATTATATAAAGTGATGGTGGAACAAACAAAGAAAAAAAATATGGTTTTAGCAGTAGGCTACAACATGGCAAATGAAAAAAAAAAAGGTTGGAATACTGTATGAACTGTACAGCCAACAAAACTGTAGTATATACAGACAATAATGTTTTGCAGAATCGCAGTAAATGTCTAGGGTTAAATATTCCTGTAGGGGAAACTATCACGGTACACTATTTATTTACGTGTGACCTGTGCCTGACAATTTCTACATCAACAATTCTGACATCAAAACATGTTTAGTCTAAAAAACATATAGGATGTGTTTTTTTCTGCAGAATCAATTAAGCTAACAAAGTCGTATGTTACTACTTGTACTCTGCCTGACCTGCACTTGCCTCCAACCACAGCACACATCACTCCCTCTACTCCAACTGCTCGACTTGTCATACACCTGGGGAGGCCCGAGAGCAAAGTCTTCAAAAATATGTGCACTGAGAAAGAAAAAAAAAAATCATAATAGAGGTGATGCTTCCTCGTAATAAAGTGTGTGCAGTGGAGGTGGTAATAACTCCTGACCCTATTAAATTAATTAAGCCACAGCTTATCATAATGGTGGGATGGAAAGAAAGATGGGGGGGCGGGAGGGGGGATGAGTGTGGCGGAGGCTGGTGGTAGTCCCTTTGAAAGCTTCTCGTTGATGAGGCTGGAGGGTAGGCACACAGAAGAAACGCATAACTTATTAAATTAGTGTCGGTCTCCATGGGATGCACAATAATTGTCCTCCATGTCATTAAATTCAGCCTGCTTTCGGCGGTGCTTCACAGGTCTCTTCAGCCAGCCGCACACAATGGTCCACAGCCGCTCATATCTGCATGCTCTGGTATCCTGTCTGTGTCTGTGTTTGTGTGTGTGTATGCATATCTAGTCTCAGAGTGAACACCAAGTTAAATGTTATGTGTAGCCAAAGCTACAAACAAGGTCATTATTGTAATTCTTCTAAAACTTTATTTGACACCTATCTCTGTAACGCATTTTAACCATAGTGAGTTACAAACACTCATAAATGATCATAATACTTTATAACAATATTCATAACACACTATGAAGCATTTTATCATGACTTACAGTATAAGGTCAGGTATTATAATATATAATATAATTGTTAGTAACTTGCTGACAATGCCCACATTGATAATGCATCGTAGTTATAATGTTTTATAATTGACGTATAAACATATAACGATCATTATAAACACTCAATAAGACTTTATAACAATAAGCACAACACATTAAAGAACATTACTCTATGTTACTAAAATAATAATATAATACTTGATCTTGTAAGCCATTATAAAATGTTCTATGATGTGTTGTTCTTATTGTTATAAAGCCTTATGATAATTTATGAATGTTTATTCCTATAGTTATACAGTGTTATAACTGCATTATAACTCATTATAAGTACGGCTATAATGTGTTATAGAGATTGGCATCAAATAAAGTGTTACCCATCATTCTTTTAGCAATAAAATTGTACTCATGATTACTGAGTAAATGTGAATAGGTTATACAGCAGGTGTAGTGGGGAATAGGTGAAACAGGCATAGGGCCCCCAGCTGTTAGGCTGACATGAGGTCTGACAAACTTCACCCCACAATCAATGGACAGTTTTCTCAGTAGGGAACCCTGTATGAGCCCATGTATAATAAAGGCAATAGGCATCTGTATTATGTTTTCAGGTGCATGTTTTCACAATTCATTCACTTCCCTGTTGATAGGTCATTTCAATCTGCCGTGATGTGACTTTTGCCTATAAGGCCCCACTGGATTGCGTGTTAGTGAATAAGAAACAAATCCGAGGGCCCGTTGTTTACATCATCTACTCATATGGCAGATGCCCAAAGCAATTTAAAAGTGAGGGAAACCACAAAGCCTCATTTTAGTAGGAAATCTTAAGTGTTTCATGTGTAAGGAGATATAGGAAGTGCCCTGAACATGTGTGGTGAGTGTAAGTTAGAGGTGTGAGGAGAGGATGTGCTCGGTGAAGAGCTCAGTCCTCAAGAGGTTCTTGAAGACAGAGAGTGATGCTTCTGCTCTGAGCTTATTCCACCACCAGGAACCAGACCACAAGAGTCAGGAGTGTGTACAACGATGGTGATTTTAGACCACGTTCACAAGAGCAACACAGTGTCATTGTTTATTGTGTCTTTTTCGATCCCCATTAGTCTTCATTCAAATGATGACTATTCTTTCTGGGGTCCACTTACATGAAGTTATTATATTAATGCAATTATAGAAGAATAATGAAAAATTACATAAAGTCATCAAAAGTGAATATTGACATGGTTAAATAGGAATTACAGGAAGTCATTCAAAGTAAACGTTTCAACATGATTATAGAAGAGCTACATTAAGCGTAATAATAAGTTATTCAACATAAATGTATTAACATGATTATAGATTATTATACAATTCAACATAATTTTGTGATTTCATAATTCCATAGTACTGTTCAACATAAATCCATGCTAAATCACAGCTTCCTTCAGTTTGATTATAAAGCTCGACATTCCAGCAGTTGTGATTAAGTGTGGGGGGAGACTTTTCCAGTGTAACAGCTCTATACATTACCAACTTCTTAAGTGCATTGGCTCTAGGTAAAGGCAGCATTAAGGTGTTACCAGAGGACTGTTTAGTGCTATCACTATTTGTTGGTTGAAGTTGCAAGAACAAAAAAAACAGGTTTACGTAAAATATAAGTCTTAAGCCATGAGCCATGAGAGCCTGAAGAGGAACATGAGCTACAACGTACACAGTTGATGAATGTCCACCACTACCTTCATGCCAGTTTTCTATATCCAGATACGTCACCCCTACTATTTGCCCCCAGTTTTTCTGCTGTCACAGTCTTTTCTGCAGTGTTCTCCTGTCACTGGCATGTGCAGCGTTGTATCCCCTACTGGTTGAAGTGGCACTTGATCCCTGGTGGCACTGGTGTGTGTTGTACTTGGGTTTAAAGAGGAACTGTGCAAGATTATTACCTTAATTAAACAGCTTCAGAGTAATTGTGATGCTTAAATGACTTGTTCCAGGGAGAGTGGAGGCTCTCTGCCTTCCACCTAGCGTTTCTTGGCCAAAAACCAACCTTGTAAGATGAGAGCCTCAGACCCGGTGTCCCAGCTCTCGTCTCGCATCGTAACCCGTAATCTCTTGTTTATGACAGATATGACTACACAAATATACACGTCGTAAAAGGTATATGATATATAATGTTATCTTCCGCTTCATGGATTCCCTTCTTGCTGGCTTTGTTGAAAACAAATGTGCCCAGGTGGGGGAGGGAGGAGGGTCAGGAAGACAACGAAAAAGCCAACAAAAAGTTTCCATTTAGGTAGATCATGCAGACCCAGATAATGTTACAGTGCTCCTGTACATTCTCTTTCATAGAGATTACAGTAATCAATTTGTGATGAGGGGTGCTGATTCTTTAAGGGATAGTTAAAAATTTCAGCAAATTGGCCCATTGCCATAATCCCTATAGTTGTAGGAGTAGGTTTGTTACATTTAATTGTCGGTGCAAGCTATTTTTAGAACGCGACGGAGGCAAATGGAATTTCTTGTTTTTTCCTCATCATACTCATCAAATACACAATCCAATAACTCAAAAACGCTCTTGTGGACAAGTTGTGACCTGCACATTCACCACGCTGAGATAATAACCAAACGTTGTGAGACAGAGTTGTTTTCGAGTCAAATACAGAGACTGCTTGCCGAAAACATGGAAACATGGGAACATGCATCAGCTGTTTTGCATGAATTTACCCCAAAAACAACTGTCTCGTAACGTTCCGTTATTATCTCATAGTGTGTTGAATGTACAGGTCACAACTTGTCCACCAGAGTGTTTTGGAGTTGTTGGATTGTGTATTTGATGAGGGAAACCAATAAATTCCATTTGCCTCCGTAGCATGGCTCTGAGTAGCTTGCGGCTCTGCTCCGCCATTCTAAAAATAGCTTGCACCAACAATTAAAGATAACAAACCTACTCCTAAAGCTATAGGCTTTATGACAATGAGCCAATTTGCCAAAATGTTGAACTGGGTTAGTGAACCGATTAAGTGGTTATACTGGTTGTACTGCAAGTTGTGGTGTTAATAAATTGTATTTTATTGTAGCCTATTGCTTAAACTGTCAAAAATTATTCAGTTGTTTTAATAGGAGTTGGCAGTTGCAGTTGGCAGTTGCCCCTGCAGAAACCAACCCAACTAATTCACCTCAATTTACACTCACCCCAATGATCATACAGTTTAAACATCATTTTAGTAACACTTATGCCTATGTCAATTGTTTTGTTTTGTTCTGTCAACAAAACTGAAGTGTTGAAGTCATGTACACACCCCTCACTGTGAATGTTGGGAGATTATCTTCTGCTGCTGTGAGGCCTGTTGTTGTCCCAGTGGTCAGGTCGGGAGCAGCAGCTAAGCTGCACAGTAAAGGCTAGCTGGCTTCTTTTGAAGTGTCACTCGACTGCTCCTGTGTGAGCAGGGCGCAGCAGCACGCTGGGCCGTGTAGAGCAGCTGAGGTGCTGAGGCTCAGGGCTGCACCAGCAGCACAGAGCTCTCCTTCCACTCCCCCGCTGAGCCACCCACTCCAAACCCATTCTTGCCATTAGCTTAACGTACCCCTGTGGCTGCAGCACCGAGCTAACTGTCAGCTAATCTAACAGGTGGCACCGCCACTGCATGTTTGTTGAGGTAGGCCTCGGGTGGCACACAGGGCCGCAATGGGGAAGAAAGGTGATGACAATTCTAGGGGCCGACAGCCCAGTGGGGCCCACAAAACCCCCCAGGAAACTGATTTTTTTCTTCTCCTCTTTTAACTAAATTCCTCTTATACACAGTCAATTCTACATGCTGTTTGGGAGTGTAAACACATTAAACCGTTCTGGGAAAAAGTAACTGAATACATAGGGAAGTGGGTAGGGTCAATAATACCAGTATCACCAAGAGTGTGCCTGCTGGGAGACCAAACAGAGTTGCCTAACATACCAAAATGTCACCTTGTGGTGATAAAGTTAGGGGCTGTTACAGCTGCTCGAATAATTCTCAGAGTGTGGAAAAGCTCGTCCTCTCCGGAGGTCAAAAAATGGGTCGAAGTAATGTTGGAGGTTGTATCATACGAACACATGTTGGCCAGAATCAATGATGATGTTGATAATTTCAAGAGGTCATGGGACCGTTTTCTCACATGTAATGGTGTTACGACAGGGTGATGACTGCACTGATATGAATGTAATTGAATGTTTAGGTTGGTTGTTTCAAACATGAGCATTTGTTATGGACTGTTATATGATTGAAAGCATACTGTCTGTTTATGTTTACATTTAAAAATAAAAATAAAAACTTGAATGATAAAAAAAACAAAAAACGTAGCGATGGAAATTCAGGGGGTGGGTGCCCACATCAGTACTTTTTCAGGGGGCCCAGATTTCCTAGCAACGGTCCTGGTGGCACGGTGTTGCGCTTGTTGTTCTCCCCAGGCCTGTTCTCTATGGGTTCGCCAGCTTCCTCTCACATACAAATTGTTTAATTGCTGATTGGTGTGAATTTAAGCATTGTTTATCTCTTTGGTGTAGTGATTAGGCCTGTCATGATCATGGAATCCTACTTTACAGTTACAAAAAATATGATTGATGATTTATGAAGCTGCCTGTCTCTTTTCTCCAACCCATAAAAAAGATGGATTTATTTTTTCTTATTATAAATAACTGAAATTCCAGCATGTCACGTTGCTCACAGTAATTGAATAACCCCTGTGACCTGTAGTGACTTACGTCAGGTCCTTTTCCCCAGGAAGTGACCAAACACACCCCACCAAAATAAAACACAAACTAAACATTAAAATGAAACCCAAAACTGGCTCATCAAAATGCTGTCATCGGACATTAGAAATTATAGTCCTCCAAATAAGCAGTGTGTGGTGTTCCACTCATGTGTCATTAAACCATAAGAAGAAGAAAAAGGTGCAACATGATGATGTCATTAAAAGAGGACCAATCAAATCTTAAACGCTGGAAATGACAAGGAAATAGTGAGGGAGATATGACATTTCTGTTAGTTTCATCCAACTGTTTTTATACAGATGAATGGAAAGTTTAACGATGAGGTAAAATGATTGCACCTAAAAAATGGCCTAGCTGTAATAGACAAGTGACCTGCCAAAGGTGTAGCCTACCTTCGCCGTATGTTGGTTGGCTCCAGCCCTCCTGCGACACAACATGGATAAACAGTACAGCTGATGAATGAATGGATGAAAAGGCCTAAATTAAAGGTGATGCATAATGCATTTCTGCATTAATGTTGCATTCCTGTTACCAATCAATGGTTCTGGTTGTTATTGGGTCAGGGAGGACATCCTCTGTCGGAGCATTACTTTACAGGATCACGGCCCACTGGCAGTGAGACAAGGAGGCTGGAGAAACTGAGAACAATGTTTCATAAATCAAACTGAGAATTTGATAATAGTTTGTCGGACAACTACTCTTTTGTATTTGATATGTATATTTGTCTTGTCTCTTGAGGAAAATGATGTTAGCGAGGCAGATACTGAAAAGTACCTATTACGCACCCAATATGTGGTTCAATGAAATAAAGTGAAGCAATTTCTTAGAATAACTAACTGCCTTGAAATAAAGCTATGTTGTTCAGTTAGCCAGGACACTATTATGTTTCTGAAATGTATTTTTCTGCCTTTCACAGCTTCAAGTGTGACACTACCACGTGTAACTTTGTATAATAAGACACTGTAAGTAGGACTGTGTGTGTAGCATCAGAACTGTTATGATAAGTGATAAGTGGGGAGGCACCGCTTGAGGTGAGAAATGTGGCTGATTATTGGGCTCTGGAATTTTGATGACACGTCTAATTATCTGCAGGAGTTTGTCTTTGCCGAGCTGCTTAAACACAATAATGCCCTCGTTTCTATATTGGGTTCTCCTCGCGCGTCTGACGTGATGGGGAGTAATGGCCTTGTAAATGGAAATATCCAGCAGCGTTTGCTCAGGGAAGGAGGCTGCTGGGATCAGACTAGTTTTTAACCGTCACCCCCCCTGTGGAGCTCAGACAAGCGTCCCAACTCTTCCCTTCCTAATCCAATAAAAGTCACCTTTTTTTAGCACGCATTTGTGCCAGCGGTGCCGGATGATGGAAACTGAATCCAGTTCCCAATCCACTTACTGAATCTGAATCCTTCCAAAGTCATTTGTTTGTTGGGGACGGTATCCATTAATGGAATATGACTTCATTCTGAGTCGATGAATACATTATAGCACATAGAATGAATGAGACATGTGATAGTCTCTGTTGATTAGACTTCATTTCGATGTCATCAGTATTGTATAATGGAATTCTGCATTATCAGTGTGTCAATATTATAGAACAATAAATCAATTAATTGAACAATAATTGATTATTAAATTAATTGTCAACTATTTTGATAATCAAATCATCGGTTTGATTAATTTTCTAAGGAAAAAAAAGTCAAAATTCTCTGATTTCAGCTTCTTAAATGTGAATATTTCTGGTTTCTTTGTTCCTTTGTGACAACAAACTGAGTCTTTCTTTGGTTTGTGGACAAAACAAGACATTTGAGGACATCATCTTGTGGTTTGGGAAACACTTTCAAATTTTTCAACATTTTAGTGACCAAACAATTAATCTATCAATTGTTTAAATAATCAACAGATTAATCAATAAAGGAAATAATTAGTTGCAGCCCTAAACAATATTTCTGTACACCCCTAGTGGTGGAAATTGAAGAGTGACAGAGATCTGGAGAGTGTGTACTCAACATGGAGCTGGATACAAAGACTGGAGGTGGATGGTGTGGAGGAGAGTCACAGCAATGCTGACTGAAAGCTGAGAGCAGAGGAAGGGGGAGCAGACTTTACAGACTGACAGTGACAGCGTGATTGGTTCCTATTTGGTTACCAAAAACACCAGCGGTCAGCTGGTTACAAGAAGTGGAAATGGTGAATGAAAGAGACATAAAGGAAGTCTTCCTGACTCAGCTTCACTTTCATCGGCATAGTAACCAGATAAACTGTCTGTGTAATTAAACACTAACTTCTCATGTTAATAACCTAATTAGTCATTTTAATCAGTAACCAGATTGTAGAAAGCATATAGAGTCACTGTCATGGACGTGCTGCTGTATAGTTGTCACTGTGACCATTAACCCCATTCTGAATGAGTGTACTGTGTTAAGAGCAGCCGGCTTGACAACACATGTCAAAAATATAATAATAGCATTTAATCATTCAGTGATTATCAATTTACTAACTTAAACTATAATGTGCTCCATACACAATATATTAAAGTTACATGAAGGGGCTTTTATTGTTGCGGTGCTCCAGGTCAGAGAATTTGATGGGTCACAGAATATGATTAAACAATAGATGCTACATGTTCTTTAAGGTGATTGATGACAGACTGATAATTAAACTAATTATCAATTGTTGTCATGCAAATGCTGCAGTTTAATGTCGTTAATTAACATTTACACTTTTTTTTTCTTTTCGCAGCTTATTTACATCAGGGGTGGTTGATTTCGCTGTACGTAACAGTGAATACCGTACATCACTGAAGTTTCATTATGAGGTTTGTCGGCCACAGATGCTGCCTAACAAATCTGGGGAGACAGTTCGTCTGTGGAAAACAGGCTGTGCAGCAGGTTATTATGACCCATGGTTAGGTTTTATTATTAGGCCACATCTGCAGATACTAATTATGACAGAAACAAAGGGACGTGAATGTTGAGGACAGTGATGGGGTAGGGTAGGCAGGCGGATTAGAAAATCACCAAATGCAGACACATTCGAACCTGTAGTAAAGTTATCTGAAATTAAAAAATAATCAAACCTCAGTTTAAGCTCCACCTGTCTGCAAGTGTCCTCAGTGGATGTGAGCGAAATCCTGACTGAGCTGCTTAATTTTTCACTGCACTACATCTCTGACTGAATGTTTTCTGAGTCTTTGCACAGACAAATTGATGATTTACAATCTACCATCTTAAATGAATATGTCACCCAAAATTGATAATTCACCAATTGCCTACTCACCATCATGCCATGGAAGGTTTTGGAGAACGTACAGAGTTATCAAAAAGGGGGGGGGGGTAATGTACATCATGCTTAACTAGCAGCTTATATTTTAAGAATTTATAATAACTACATCTATCTAAGAAGAAAGCCTATTTTTTGTTCATTTTTTTGTGTTGGTTTGGTTAAGTTTATTTGTTTATTTGAAGAAGGACAATGTAGATTAATCAAGCATTTTAACAAAACGTAAATGCCCCTGAGATAACTGGAGGGATAATTTCCAACAGTAGTCCCTTTGCAGGTTAGGGATTCTAATGAATAAAAATAGCAACAATAAGGGTAAAAAGGTAACACATTATGGATGGCTACTGTCAAAACACGACACATCCACTATTACATGATGCTTTTAAGTGCTAATAATAATAAAACCAACATCGTGCTCACATGTTTGTGTGCCAACACAAAAATGGACAACATACTCCTGCTTTCCTTTGGTAAAGTGACGTCTAGTGTTTCCACTGATAGGAATCTGAAGCTCCTTTCCTTATCATTTTGAAAACTGGACCAGCTCTTATCACGACTGCCACTTAGACACTTTCCATTCATTTCAGTCAGTTTGGAGTATTCACAACATAGACAGATTGTATTATCATTCAGAGTAACTGAATGGAATTTTCTTGCAATTAGCTCAGACAAAATAAAAATATAAATAAATGCAATAAAGGGCAAAAAAGAGTAAAAAAAAAAAGTAAAAGTGCGTGAGCTTTTTATTTGAGGGGATGTGTGTGAAGCTCTTGATTGTGTTGTCTTTTGTGTTACAGCTGAGCATCTTTCTCGTGCTTTGCTCCTGCATCAGCCTCCAGCTCTGTAATTGAACAGTCCACTGAGGTCTAAGTGGGTAAAAGCATATATGTAGCATTCACGTCAGCTTCTTGTGACATCCAAGTTTTCTTTTTTTCCCTGTCACTCTAGCGCATCCAGCCAGAATGGGCTCATTACTGCCCTGAGACTGGTGGGAGGACACTCACTGCAACTCTAACTACCACTTCAACAGAACTGCTGTCACGAGGAGCAACAATACAAATACGAACACACTCCGAAGAGACGAGCTGGGAGAGGGCAAACGAAGGTAAGATGTATGCTTCACTGAAAATGTTTTTCGAGTGTATGATTTGGTTTTATAAGTGAAGAGACATCAAAACTGAAGAACAATTCAATTAATCTTGGCTCCTATCTTGTATCCACATGTTACTTCTTCATTTTTCTGTTAATATTAACACATCTTTTCTTCTTTTTTTTAATGAGCATTCATCTCAGATATTTTTTACAAAACATTTTACCAAAAAATGATGTATTTTCTCGTCCTGTGAAACAATTCCAGACGTTTGAAGACTCATCCCGCACCCAAGGGTTGTCCTAATTTTGCATTCCACATGACTGACAGTGATCAATATCCGTGACATGTCCCTCCCTAGCCTTGTGTTATTACACGTATTGTACGGAACTGAATAGGATCCGGGAGAGCACTTCAGAATATCTTTAAACATAGATTCTATAATAACCTTTTTTTCCTTTTTTTGATTTGAACCATTTAGCTAATTTGCACCATATCAAGATCTGACCCTAGGGATAATGAAATCACTTCAGTTTAATATTTTCAAGGATTCCAGTATCTGTGGAACAGGACCAACATAATGAACCTCCCTTGTTCTAATCATATAACTCTTGCGGTAATTTCTTTTTAATTGAATGAGGATCCTGTTAAGCCTAATTCTACTTTGGCTTTGGGAATTATTGGTGATTTTGACTTATTTGCTGGTATATTCTTTTTTATATCCTTTTGTCTTCACTTTCTAAACTGGAAAAGGCTTCACTATGGCAATAATTTGCAATTAACTCCAGTGTCAGATTTGGCTGAGGCTGATTGTTTGTCCTATTTGCATCAAACCAGACCGCTCTTACTGGAACTCTGTATTTGACAGTTAGATTTGTGTTGTTGCGTCATTGCCAGTCAGTGTCTATAGGACACTTCAGGCTTGGCAAACCTGCTGCCCACAGCATTGTCACAGCATTGTGAAGTTTTGGTGACCCACCTTCATCCCTTCACTGCCTGGTTTCCTGTAACTGGGAGGACTTTAACACTAGAACCGCCGTGAGGTCATTTTGACCTCTCTCGCTTCTTAAAATACACGTAACTCTGTTTGCGTAAAAACCCTAGGTCTCCCAGTTGGTGACTTTTCCTAAAAGTGTGTTCTACATCATCTTATGCATTTTCGTGATTCTGATATAAAAGAGAGCGAAGAAAAGAGAGGTTTTACCTAGAACCGCCAAGAGGTCATTTTGACCTCCATTCATTCTAATGCAAAAATGGTAAATGGACTGCATTTATGTTGCCACCCAGCCAGACACACAGTTCAAAACACTTTATGGTAATACTTGACATTCATATACACACACATACTTTACCAAAAATAACAACAGTTGTTGCTAGGCAACCAATATAGATGACTCTTCATTTTTCTACTGTTCGAATAGTGTGTGTACATAAAAATGTATAAAATTGATTTTCCAATCATTGCAATCTGGGCTAAATAATTTCCATTTAGTCACTCAGTTTGCCAGTTAGTTAGTTATAGTTAGTTATTTAGTTAGTTAGTCATTTTGACCTCATCCCACAACACAACACGAGGTCAGATACTAGAAAGTTGTCAAACAGTTAAAACAGGTCAAACAGATAAAAAACTAATATTACTCATAAACATTGAACATAACAATGACAATCCCTTGCTCTCATGAGAAATGGACATGAATTCAAAAATTTGAAACAATTTTGAAAATTTTTACATACACACACTGTTCGAAAATAGAAAAATAAAGAGTCGTCTATATTGGTTGCCTAGCAACCACTTTTGTTATTTTTTGTAAAATATGTGTATGTATATGAATGTGAAGCATTACTATAAAGTGTTTTGAACTGTGTGTCTGGCTGGGTTTATAATATATATGGCTACATAAATGCAGTCCATTTACCATTTTTGCATTAGAATGAATGGAGGTCAAAATGACCTCTTGGCGGTTCTAGGTATACATGGAATGTTGGCTGTTCTAGTGTTAAAGGGATACACAAACATTTTTTTTTTACATGTCTTGCCTCACCCCCAAGTCCATGACAAGCAGATAGACACCATCCTTTCGACTGTTCGTGCAGTAACGAGGGAGAGCGGGTATCACCCGTAATTAGCTTAGCTCAAACGCTGGAACTGTAAAGGAAGAGTTAGCCTAGCTGCCTCCACCTAAAGTCATCAGAGACACTCTTCAACAACTCTAAACAGACCAAACCAAATGCTGGCAACGGGACGGGATGGGTCAAAACGGAGGGTTCAAGCAAAGACGGTTTATTTTGGTTCAAGCTAGCTTCATCGAGGGTGGGTTAGCTTCCTACTGCACGCACAGACAAAAGGATGGTGTTTGTCTGCTTGTAATCGACTTGGGAGTGAGGCAAGACACATAAAAAAAATGTTGGCGTATCACTTTAAAACAAAGCACAACACACAAAACACATGGTTATCCAATTCCTGCTTGAGTAAAAACACTAAAATGTACTTCTTTTTTTATTTTTTAAGACATATTTACTACTACTAACATTGCAGATTGAAATATCCCTCTGGGTTGCTTTCCATCCACTGACAAAGAGCAGTGCACAGGCGCTTCCCTAAGGTTTCCTATGGCAGCCATCTGGGACTGTCTCCCACACAGTGGACCAGCTCCAGCAGGGAAGAGTATTCAGTTCAGAAGTTGTACAGTTCTTTAAAGGTGGTTAATTACAGTGCCATCGTCTGGTTAATATTGTAATATTTGTTGCCTTGGCAACAGAGGACCTTTGAAAAACGATCCAGATGATGCTGTAGAGACTTATATCCATACATAAGCTCCCTCTATTTGCCATGCAAAGCAGGCACTCTAATCAGACAACTATTTTCCTCCTCCCATACCACCTCCCTGTGTGGAGCTGCCGTAGGTGGGAACATGACATGATAAAAGCTCTCTCTGTAGAACTAGCAAATGTCAAGACAGAGAAACACAGGAACAAATACTCAGGGAGAGCCGGAAAAAAAGAGAGAGGAGACTGCAAGATAATGAAACAGAGGGTGAACAACGGAATGACAGGAAAAATGAGAGGAATGGTGAAGAATGTCTGGCATGAACCTCAGTGACCTATAAATCACGGAGAAGTCTGGACGAGGAAGGGGTAAAGAAGGCAAGACAATTAAAGCTCCTAACTGATGTGCAGCTTAGCAACAGGATGCTGGGATGTTTGTTTTTTTTTCTCCTCCAAACAAACAAACAAGAAGCCGACGAGGAAAGTCTCCAAGAGAGTTGGCGCGAGCCGATAATGAGGACTCGCCTGTAAACAGTCGCGGAGACACTTTATGAATTTGATCCGTGACAGACACAGAGGGGGAAACAGACACATTCTGTTAATTAGCATAGCTAATTAGCCACAATGCAACAATAATTAATTTAAAAAGGCGATATTTAAATTAATTATTGATTACATTAATTAAGTCAGAGGGGGGTAAACGGGAGTGCGGGTAATTAAGATAAATGTTAAATGTGTTGGTAATTAGGTTAGGATTGGAGAGAGATGATGATGATGTAAAGACAGCGGGCCAGGGGAGGAAAGGAGTGTTGGGGGGGGGGGACTGTCATGTGAATGTTCAATTCATCACCGAGACGTGACGGAGAGACGCTTCACCAGAGACTTCCGGCTGATCGGCTGTGCGCGGCGTTTCCACACTTAATCGAAAGGCCATTGATTGGTCGAACCCCTTCCACCACGTCTGGCTCACCTCCTCTTTGATCGCAGCACTGAATCCCTGGTTAAAGATCCCATATAATATGGGATCTTATACTCTTTTTACTCAATTTCACTCAGCTGTCAGACATCCATCTAAACTGTATTCAAAATGTATTGCCCCAAACTGATCCATGGTCCTGAATGTTGGTTGTCTAAGAGTTGCTCAAATGAGCTCTACTGATAACAAGCTGTTTCTGTGCCTGCACCCTTAAGTACTAACATGGTTACTGTACACGGCAGAGATTATTCCCACTTTATGACTTAAAATTGGTCAATATTTCATCAATTTAGCTGGGGAGTTTCTTGCTGTGCGCTGCAGCCATAGAAATAGAGGTGGTAGGCGTTTTATGGCGCTGAGGGGCCGGCCTCACTCCTGTGGTGACATCACCACAGGAGCTGCGTCTGAACAGCCTGGGCTCTATTTTGCCGGCGCAACTCTGGGTGGCGCAGCGAGGCGAACCCTGGTGCAGCTGGCGGAGAGCTATTTTGCTCCAGTGCACCAGGGCGCGCAGCGGATTTGCTAAATTGGCAGACTTCTGTGCGCCAAGATGGGTGTGGTCGCGCAGCAGGAGGAGGTGTCGACAGATTCACCTTGGCGTAGTGACATTTTCGTGCTAAAAGGCCGGGTCGAGACTGCACCGAAAACTCGCCAGCTCCAAGCAGGTCTAACCTCGGCGCAAGGCGGAGCGCAGCCAGTCTAGTCGTATTTTGACTGCCCAGGGTCTAGTGCGCAACCATCACCAAGATCTAACGGGCAGCTTTCCACAGTTCCAGGCACATTTAAATGCAATAAACAGTAACAACAACCACTATTTAATATAACTAAATGAATCTGCACACACATTTATATCTATGTCACTGTCCCGTCACATCTGATGACAGATCAAAGGCTGTCCGCGTGCGTAATGTTAACTCAACCTGACTAAATTAACACAGAGGAAACCAGGAGCAAAAAAAAAAAAAAAAAAAAAAAAAGCAGCTGTGTTTGTTCTACGAGCAGGTGGATGACTGCATGTTGCTGCTGTGTTGACATTAAGCACTGTGCCATTACGATGATCCGCTATATTTATTTATTTACTTATTGATTAATTAGAGGAGCGGCCGTGTCATCACGAGACCATAACGAAAAACTGAAAACAAATAAACTATAATCTCTCTCAGCAAACCACAATCAGTCTCTGCATCAGATAGTGCTGCAACGTGAGCAGATATTCACCTTGTTGTGAACAAAACAAAGTTGATTAGTTGGCCACCAGGGGGCACCCTGTTTAGACATAGGAGTTATTGGGGGTACTCCTCTTCCTCTACTCAGGTTAAAAGGTAACTTCCGGTTGTATTGGAATACGGCTTCCCTATGTACAAGTGTATGCCTGCTCGTGTGTTGCAGATAAAGTTCGTTGGCTCTCTACAGTTCGCGTGCTTCTTCTTATTTTTAATGTGCAAGTTACCACATATTTTTGGCGACGAGGTGAACCGGTTTTGTGGCCGTGTCGACGTGAACGTCTCCGGTTTGTTTTGTTATTAGCATAGCTAGGCAAAAGTGTGCTAGCTAGCGTGCTAGGCGGCTGTCGGCGAGCAGCAAGACCGAGGACCGGAGTTCAAGCGCGGATGGCTACATACGGGACTGTCGGTGAATTTGTGGAGGGGAACGAGGACTGGACTGAGTACGAGGAGAGGTTGGGACACTTTTTCTCTGCTAATGAGATTACGGATGAGGCTAAAAAGCGCTCTATTCTCCTGAGTGCATGTGGAGCAAAGACTTATAAGCTGATAAGGAACTTGGCCACGCCGCGGAAACCAGGAGAAATCCCGTATAATGAACTGGTCGCACTCGTGGGAAACCACCACAATCCCAAACCGTCTGTGATAGTCCAGAGGTTCAAGTTCCATAGCCATTTCAGGAAGCAAGGCCAGTCTGTATCCACCTTTGTTGCGGAGTTACGGCAGCTGTCAGAGCATTGTGACTTTGGGACAGTGTTGGATGATATGCTCAGGGACAGACTGGTATGCGGTATCAATAATGATGCCATTCAGCGCCGCCTGCTGGGGGAAACCCCACCACTGACGTTCAAGAAAGCTCTGGAGATTTCCCAGGGTATGGAGATGGCTGCTAATAATGCTAAAGATATCCAAAAAGGAAATGGAGGAGCACAGATAGCAGCAGTGCACCAAGTCAAGAAAGACACTGGTAAGCAGACAAAGCGTGTGGAATGTTTCCGGTGTGGTGGGACACACTATGCTAATGACTGTAAATTTAAAGATGCTGTCTGCCATGCATGTAACAAAAAAGGACATTTGGCTAAAAAGTGTAGAGGGTCAAAAGGGAGGGGGAAGCCGGGGCTGGGAAAAATGAATCAGTCTCAGGCAGCCACGCACCACCTTGACCAAGAGGCTGAATGCTCCTATAACATGTTTGGGGTGGAAACGGACAATGAACCACCTGAGCCCTATTATGCTAACATCACTGTCAGAGGGAAAGACATTAAGTTTGAGATTGATTCAGGGGCTACGGCGTCAGTCATCAGTGAGGACACCTACAGACAGACGTGGGGTCCAACCTGCCTCCCCTCAGTCCATCAAAGCTCAAACTCAGGACTTATACAGGCCAGCCCATTCCTCATTTGGGGGTGCTGTATGTGGACATTTCAGCAGAGGGTCAGAAGGCAAACGCCAGGCTGGTGGTTGCTAAGGGCAGCGGCCCCAGTCTGTTGGGCCGTGACTGGCTACGCAAAATCCGTCTGAACTGGCATGAGATAAAATATGCATGTACAACAGAGGACATTCTGCAGCGGTACAAAGAAGTGTTCAGGGAGGAGCTGGGAACACTTAAGGGGGTTACAGTAAAGCTCCACGTGAACCCTGAGGCTGCGCCTAGATTTTTCAAACCCAGGTCAGTCCCCTACGCCATGAAAGGTAAAGTTGAAGAAGAGCTAGAACGTTTGCAGAAGCTGGGCATAATAGAGCCTGTTCAGTTTTCAAGGTGGGCAGCACCCATTGTGCCAGTTTTGAAAGAGGACAAAACTGCACGGATATGCGGGGACTATAAACTCACTGTCAATCAAGTCTCTAAGCTGGAGGAGTACCCGTTGCCACGCATAGAGGACTTGTTCGCAACCCTATCAGGGGGGAAGCTTTTTACAAAGTTGGACATGAGCCAGGCTTATCAGCAGTTACTGCTTGACGAGGAGTCAAAGGAGTACGTCACCATCAACACGCACAAGGGACTGTTTAAATACAATCGCCTGGTGTTTGGAGTGGCGTCCAGCCCTGCCATTTTCCAAAGAACAATGGACACACTGCTGCAGGGGATTCCGCATGTAGCGGTATACCTGGATGATATTTTGATCACAGGGGCCACGGAGGCGGAGCATCTGGCTAACCTGGAGCAGGTGTTGAGGAGGCTCTCGGAAGCAGGACTGAGGTTGAAACGCAGCAAATGTGTGTTCCTGGCATCAAGCGTGACCTACCTGGGGCACAGGATCACAGCGGAGGGACTCCACCCAGTGGAGGACAAGGTGAGAGCTATTAAAGAGGCCCCAAGTCCCAAATGTGTCGCTGAACTCAGATCATTTCTGGGCTTAGTAAATTATTATGGCAAGTTTCTGCCCGACCTTTCAAGAGTTTTAGCTCCACTGTACAAGCTTCTTCATAATGACACTAAGTGGCAATGGTGTAAGGAGCAGGAGGGGGCTTTTAAGGAAGTGAAAGAGCTCCTCCACTCAACGACGCTCCTGGTTCACTATGACCCTGATAAAGAAATAATCCTTTCATGTGATGCCTCACCCTACGGGGTCGGGGCCGTCCTGTCACATGTGATGGAGGATGGATCAGAGAAACCGGTTGGTTTTGCTTCACGTACCCTGACAGCGGCGGAGAAGGGATATTCGCAACTAGACAAAGAAGGTCTGGCCATCATTTTTGCTGTGAAACGCTTTCATCAGTATCTCTATGGCCGTGCTTTCAAAATCCACACAGACCATAAGCCACTGATGAGTTTGTTCAGCGAGACCAGATGCATCCCGCCACTAGCCTCAGCCAGGATACAGCGCTGGGCGCTCACGCTGTCAGCCTACCAGTATTCAATAGTGTACAGAGCAGGTAAAGATAATGCCAACGCTGATGCCCTGAGCAGGCTGCCTTTGCCTGAAATGCCTGTCACTACCTATGTGCCTCCAGAGACTGTGTTTTCGATAGAGAGGCTTGCAGAGACACCAATAAGAGCGTCCCAGGTCAAACAGTGGACAGAGAGGGACCCTGTCATGTCAAGAGTCAAACTGTTCCTTTTACAAGGCTGGCCCTCTGTGGTGGAAGGGGAGGAGTTGAGGCCTTATGCTAAACGCAAAACAGAGTTGAGTCTGCAGGATGGGTGCATCTTTTGGGGGGCAAGGGTCGTTGTGCCTCCACCAGGCCGTACACAGATTGTGGAGGAATTACATGAGACTCATCCAGGGGTATCTCGGATGAAAAGCCTGGCAAGATCCTATATCTGGTGGCCAAGACTGGATCAGGATCTGGAGAACAAGGTAAAAACATGCACGCAGTGTCAGACCAATCAGAACATGCCTCCACCTGCTCCTTTGCACCCATGGGAGTGGCCTGACCGCCCGTGGTCTAGGTTACATTTGGACTTTGCTGGGCCGTTTAAGGGACAAATGTTTCTCATAATGGTGGATGCACATTCTAAATGGATTGAGGCCCACATCATGAGCAATATCACAGCGCCCACAACCATTGACAAGCTCAGGCAAGTGTTTGCTGTCCATGGTTTGCCGGACACACTGGTCACTGATAATGGCCCGACGTTCACCAGTGAGCTGTTCAGTGAATTCATGCGCCACAATGGTGTACAGCACATTCGGACGGCTCCTTTTCACCCAGCCTCGAATGGCTTGGCGGAGAGGGCTGTGCAGACCGTGAAGGAGGGTTTGAAGAGGATGACAGGAGATTCACTCAGCACACAGCTTTCACGGTTCCTGTTCAAATATCGACTCACACCACAGACCACGACTGGGCGCACGCCAGCGGAACTGTTGATGGGGCGTCGGCCCAAGGCAAGACTGGACCTGCTGCGTCCAGACATGAAAGTGAAAGTGGCGGAGAAACAGGAAAAACAGAAAGAAAGACATGATCAACGAGCACGAGACAGACAGTTACAACCAAATGACTGTGTTTATGCAAGGAACTTCAGCAGTAGCATCAACCAGCAGTGGCTACCTGGTGTTATTCTCAAGCGGAGTGGCCCGGTGTCTTATGTTGTGAAGCTGACTGATGGTCGCACATTCCGCAGACATCAAGATCATGTGCGCCGGCGGCATGACACAGAGACTGAGACAGAGATGTGCATGGAGAATCCAGTGGGACCACTGGCGGTGGAAGTGAGTTTTCCAGAGAGAGAAACCCAAGGAGATGTTGCTGTGGCTCTCGGAGGGACTGGACACTCTAATACTGAGGCCCAGACAACAGACAGTCCCCTCGCACCAGTCGCACCTGAAGCACCCACATCAGCAGTGACTTCTGTGTCTCCAGAGGTGGTGCGGAGGTCACAGCGTGTGAGAAAACCTCCTGAGAGACTAACTCTGTGATGGAGCATGTTAAGTTGAATGTTATATTGCCTGTTAACTTGTTTATATATTTACAGGTGTTGAATATGGCGGAAATAGCACTTAAAGTAATGGTCGTGATGTTTTCCCATGTTATGTATTTAAAGGGGGAAATTAGAACTTAAGGAGGGAGAAGTGTTGTGAACAAAACAAAGTTGATTAGTTGGCCACCAGGGGGCACCCTGTTTAGACATAGGAGTTATTGGGGGTACTCCTCTTCCTCTACTCAGGTTAAAAGGTAACTTCCGGTTGTATTGGAATACGGCTTCCCTATGTACAAGTGTATGCCTGCTCGTGTGTTGCAGATAAAGTTCGTTGGCTCTCTACAGTTCGCGTGCTTCTTCTTATTTTTAATGTGCAAGTTACCACACACCTGTTCATCTCCTGTCTCAGGAAAGAAAGGAAAGAAAAGAGAGTCACTCCGCAATGCCTCCTTTACGCACAGTTGCAGTTACGCATGGCAGATGTTGTGTCTGTGCACACACGTTTAAATATAGGTTACTAAATATAAGTGTCTTTATTAATGGAAAATAGGTGTGTGTGTATTTTCTTTTCCTCTTTTTTTTTTTACTGGGCTCTCATTATGTCAGAGCAAACCTGGGTAACAATGTTAGTGACGTCTTCACAGACTACTTTTGCATAGTCATCCCGTGAGGTCTGTTCGCGAGACCATGTTCAGACCCTGCAGCTTGGACCGGATCAGAACATCACTTTCCTCCCGTCTCTCTACTTCCTCCTGCACGGTGTGAAAAAAACTCCCGCGGAGGATTTAAAGGAGAGGAGAGGAGCTCATTTGATTGGTGAAGAACGGACTCGGCTGAGTTAAACCCACTCTCCGCCCCCTACGCCACTTTCCTCCTACTTGCGCCTGTGGGAGGGGTGTGGGTGGGATGCGCTCCGTCGTACATAGAAGCAAAATCGCAAAATGCACCGAGACACACCCCTTTGGCGCGGCGGACGTGAGGCGAACGGAGAATCCGCCACGCCTGCGCCTGGTTCACGAAAATAGAGCCCCCTGTATGAGCAACGTTTTACCAGACGCCGGGCTGCAGAGTCCATGCAGGAGCCGTTCTCTTTCCTGGTAGGCTCATGGAGGATCAGTTTATGTATGTGGAGACCAGAAAAAAACTGTTTTTCATAATTTGGGACCTTTAACTCTGGACTTTTTGCTGGATGAACACGGAAAACACACGCACAGATTGTTCCTGTGTCTGAATTCACATGCTTGGGGCATAATGATGCATGAAAAGCAGCTCCATTAGTATGAAACGTTATACACTTCCTGTGTCATAAAAAAACAAACATGGAAAACACAGAAAAACACGATACATCATTAGACCTGTCAGACTTTATGCTGGTTTTGCTGTAGGTGGAGCACATCAGTGCAACAATACTTTCCCTAGAAAAAAAAATGTTCAAGAATCATATAAACCTCGGAAAAGTCAGTTAACTTTAAAATCATAGTTTTAAGCCTTTCTAGTCAGAGGGCAACAGCACTGCAGCGGTGAAATCAGCACAGAGAGATTGTGATGGAGAGAAACAGGTCTAGAGGAAAGTTGATGTTCTCCTCATTTGTCTGAATAATCACATTTTAATGTCTGAATGTTTGGAAGATCTGCTCTTGTGAGAAATTGATCCACTATTAATTTCTGTGGCGATGGAGCGAAAGAATGACTTTCCCTCCCTCCCATTACGGCGAGCAGACTCAAACCACCCGCTGCTCTCTTAAAGGAGCCGAGGCATAATGAAAAAAACCCACGTGACACAGATACAGAGGCCGCCTGATACAACAGTGATGTTCAAGTCAAGCCGGTAAAGCAGCTGGCAGGAGGGCGTCTGCTGATGTTCGCTGGTGGTAAAAAGAGAGAGAGAGAGAGAGAGAGAGAGAGAGAGAGAGATTGCTTCCATTTTTTAAATCTAGTTTTTTTCAGAATCGGATGTATTGGCCAAGTATGCTGCATACTAGCAATTTGACTCGGGATTGCATAGATCTCTTACGTTCACATAAAAAAACATACAGTAACAACTGAACATTAAAGGAGTCATCACCCGGAAATCGCAATTTCTCTTGTTAAAACATGCATACTGGTGTTTGACCTCAGTTGAAACTTGCCTGAAAAGCTGGAGTTTGAAAGCGGCGCCGTTTTTTCGCTCCTCTTTCTCCGAACAGGAATAGCACACAATGGTGTGCCTTCCTAAAGCACGAGATCTTTGATTCTGCTCCGACGATGACCTCACCGGCGGAGGCTACTTGCCTCTTTCACCACCCAACCCCGGCCCGTCCGCTACCTGAAATCGCCGAAGCGGTACCAGGGGGCTGTTTATGTTTTGGAGTCTGCATGCAGGCAAGCGCCCCCCGGCTCTGTCCTTCCTGCGGCGAATCAACGCGTGCCTCATACAATGCACATCCGGACCAGATCCGGACCAGTCAAAACCTCGCGCGTAATCTCGCGTGATAAAGTCGCGGTAGGAAAAAGGGTCAGAACAAGCTCAATGTTTGATTAAAATTATTTATTTTTTTATTAATAAGTTTTACGAATTGATCCAAAGCGATCCAAGGGGGGCTGGATACGTAAAAAACCAGGTGATGACTCCTTTAAGTAAAGGATGATAAGAATAGGAATAACACAAAAAAATAGTTAGATAAAATAAGATAACTAAAGTGAAGTGGCATGTCACATGTAGTGCAAATAGACAATGAGTTGTGAGTAATAATGTACATTGTATGATTTACCTGATGGACCAAATTATTCTCTAATATCGACATCAGCATCAAATCTTTTTTAAAAATATTTGAAAATGGTCAAATGTGTTTTTGAAGGCTAAAAACCAGGTATTTGTTTAAATTTTGTGTATTAACTGTTTTGGCCAAACACTGTCAAACATCAGAACTGGCAGGTTCTTGTACAAGACACAACACTGACACATTCTGGAGTCAGAGACACACACAGCTTAAAACAGCTGCACCAAAACCCCAGGAGATAATGTTAACGCTGCCACGATCATCTGCAACCACATCTCTGGTCTCTGGGGTGTTATTATGAACAGTGTGCAGATTTCTGTCTGCATTAAATTTAAGCTCAGGTTCACATAGGCTATTAAATTGGTGGATAAGTGTCTGTCTTTTAGAGCAACTTTCTCCACCACGACACTCAGAGTCTTACAAAAATCCGAGTTAAAGACAATCAAATAAACAATGGCCTCCGGGTTTCGGAGGTCTCATCTGACGGAAATTGGAGGTTTGTCCAAGTGAAAAAGAGGAGAACAGAAGGCGGCTTCTACCTCCAGATCTGTTGACAAGCCAAATGATAATGTGACGGAGTGAGAGAGACGGAGCGAGTGCCAGCGAGGAGGGTGATCAGATCGGGTGGGAATAGGGGAATAGATATGCAAGGTAACTCAATTAAGGGAGGCAATTTCCACCCTCCCCTCTTGCCCTGAAAGAACTAGAGCAAGTGAAGCCACTTACAATTGTGTCAGAGGACAAATGGAACACAGAGACAGAAAAAGGCTCATACATTTGAAGAGAGGACTCTGAGAAGAAAAAAAAAACAGCAGCAGAACCTGCATGTTCCGACAAATGGAACCAGCGTGATGAACCTCCAGGGCTGGAGCAGAATCCAGTCTTAATGTGGAGAGAAATGACCCTCAAAAGGAATATGTTAAAAAGTGGAAGAATCAGAGGATCATATGTGAGAAATACCTATTTTATTTATTCGTCACAGACTGCTATCAGTTCTTCCTCTCTGCAGCAGGGCTCTATCCACATCTAAACAAATAAAATAACATTTTAATTCATCTGAGGGCTGGTGGGAAGGTAAGGTCAGAGAGAACCACAGTAAAATAACAGCAGTGGATATACAGTGCTGTGAAAAATTATTTGCCGACTTCCTGATTCCTTACTTTTTTTGCATATTTGTTGCATGTTAAATTCAACAGGTCAGGCCTGGTTGTAGTGTAATGTCAGTTTGGCATTCCAAAAAAAAAAGGTTTATCACATTTATTTCATGATTTGACAAGGGGGCAACTGCTTTTTCACACAGGGCCAGGCCAGTTTGGATAGCTTTCATCCCTTAATAAAATAAATCATCATGGTTACTTGGGTTATCTTTATCTAATATTAAAATTTGTTTCATGAAACATTTAAAGCAGATATCAGTGGAATGTTTTTGTTAATATAAGTCCTAAATAGTCCTATTTTCCGTCAGCAATCACTTACATGGAGTGTTTCAGCCGTAGAAACAACCCGGAAAATTTTTCTTGTGGGATACAAGTGTTATCCAATGAGGAGAAAAAGGGCTGTGTGTGCAGCCAAGGGGTGCGCGTGAATGTGGTGACAGAGCAGAGCACCCAATAGATGCCTGATAAATTCATTCAAGCACTTTGTTTTTCCTTCCTGTGAAGTCATATCAGTTCGGTCTGGTACGTGTTCACGGGTCGGAAGTTACGAGTGGCCGTTATAGTGCACTTTCACAGGCAACAGGACGGTGAAAACACAAGCTACGAGTTACCTGGAACGTTACAAAGTCGTAGTTGTGACTTGAAGCTGTAACTTACGGTTTCAAAAGCCTGCCTTGAACGCAGCATTCGCCGAAACGGCCGTGCCGCTGATATCTGCTTTAAGTGTGAGAAATACGCAAAAAAGTAAGAAATAAGGAAGGGAGAAAATACAAAATAAATTCACAGCACTGTTTGTAGCCTGGTCCTGTACAGTCTCTTGCAAGATTTCATTTGTAGAAAGAGACCAGCCACTCTCCATTGAGAAACATTTACCTCCTAGTAGGTGGATACTCTGTTGAAGTTTAAAACTATTGGATCTGCCTTTACCTAATCACTAATGTTTGGTTTGGATTGCATTAAAATGTAACTGATATTAACATAAGAGTATTTTATGAGCAAAAAAAGAAGAAAGTAAGGTAAACTAAGGGAGAGTCGTTGTGTGATTGATGTGTTACAGGCAGGGAGCAGAAGGCGGAGGTAGATCCGTGTCTATGTAGATATTTATCGAAACTGTGCCATTTTTACAGAAAAACGTATCCAAAACGAAAAAAAAAGTGTGGAGAAGGCCTTTGTGCATGAGCTCAGTCTCATTGTTCTCAGCCACTCTTTCTGTTCCCTCATTGGTCGGTAGATTCTCTGCAGGACAAAAGCTGTAAAAGCGTTTCAATCCCAGGTGGAGTCCTGAAGGGGAAATGAACATTGAGCAGAGGTAGATTATACGTAGGCGGACGGAGGCAGGCCAACAACCAGGAAGACCGCCCACCAGATCTAGGCAGCTAAAGCTAATGTTGATGTTTTTAAAGTTAATAACTGTAGGGATGTTACAGATAACCAGTGTTGTGTATTGAGGTCAGCCCGTCATGTTATTCTGGACATCAGAGCTGCTCGCCAGCTGGAGCCGGAGGGAGCGGATCGACCGCAGACTGTACGGTGCAGCAGCTGCACTGCAGGGAAATCACAGCATTATGAGTATGAGCTGTGTTACCCTGTTAGCCTGAGAGCATTAAGCCACTGCGTTAACTAACTGTTACCACATATTAACCTTATAAATTAAATTCAAAGAAACATAAGCACAGCCACAGTGCAGACGCATGGCATCCACTAATGATGATGCATACGCCAGATTTTATGTAGTATTTTTTAAAATGATATTCAAATATACGCAGGTCCTAGTACTGACTTCTGTTTAGACGTTTACACTTCTAAACATCCAGTTCTTTCAATTATTGGTCAGATGGCTGAAATAAGGTTTGTAGCATAGTAGCTCTGAGGCACTTCTCTCAAAACAACATGATAATTAAAGGTAATGTACCTACCTCTATAAGGATTATAGTAATACTGTGGGTGAATTTGCCAAAATGTTGAACTATCCCTTTAATGATGGGAAGCCATGTGTGAATCTAACCAAACAGTTTTGGTACCTGAACTTTATTATGCCATTACCATAATGATAATACCTACTACAACAACAAGTCCAGCACACACAACACTGTTTCCTGAGAGTTGAAAAATGACCAACAAGCTGGTCAAGGAGGAAACAGAAACCTTCCAGATGACAGATTGACATTGACAGAAATTTTCACATTAAAGGTTTTTCACCAAATAATCTCACATTGTGTCATCTTCACATATAACATACAATTCGAAACAATGGTTGTCAATCACGCAAATGTAACAAATCATAACAGGTTTTGATAATACGCCTTCATCCATTTTGCTTTCTGTCCTTCTTCCTCAGACCTTTTTACCTTTTCATCTCACATACACAAGCCCACACACACAGACACACACACACATCCCATCCATCTCTCCTCCTTTCTCCTCGGTCTCATTTTCTGCTCTAAATAATGATGCAGCAGACTCAAATCTCAGCCAGCGAATAAGAATGAATTTCTCTAGCCTGCCTCACAGATGGAACCTTTCAGCAGGCCATTCTATTTATGTTCCAATCCAATCCAGCCGTGACTCACTCACACCATTACTTTCATTCAGGATTATTGCAGTATGCTTGTCTGCCCTAACTGGAGAGTATATACCTGGCCGAAGTTTTGAGCGGAATTTAAAACAATCTAAATGCAGCCCCACGCGGTGCGGACGTCACTGCAATCACACACTTTCATGAAGAAAGAGATAATGACTCCAGTTGACTGTGATGCACAGCGGTGAGCTGTCTGACTCCTGTGTCTGTCCAGAGACGGGCCACGTGTGATCACTGTTTTACCTCACAGCGCTGTCTGCTCATCGATTATACTCCAGTTTGTAATTTCAAGATGGTTTGTTATTTAATGCATTTATTTTTGAACCAATTGCATTTCCACACCATTTCCATTAAAGAATAAGTACATTTAATTGCATCTAGTGTCTTATTTTGGTAATAGCAATGGAGGGTAACCCATTTACAGGCCGCGGTAATTTCAAGAAATAACAAGTAATTGCATAGTAATGTCAAGAACAGCCTATAAATAACAAGTAATTGCATAGTAGTGTCAAGAAACAGCCTATAAGTAATTGCGTAATAATGTCAGGAGGAAATGGCCAATAAATAAGTAATTTCATAGTAATGTCAAGAAATAACAAGAAATTGCATAATAATGTCCAGAAATAGCCTAGAAATAACAAGAAATGTCATGACTCAGGAGGCAGAGTGGGTCGTCCACCAACTGGAAGTTCGGTGGTTCGATTCCCGGCTCCCCCAGTCTGCATGTCCTATGTGTCCATGGGCAAGACACTGAACCCACACTTGTCCTCCAATGTATCATTGTATGAGCCTCCAAACTTGTCTATATTGTAGGGTGAATGTGACATACAGTGTAAATCGCTTTGAGTCAAGTGCAAGTCCAATGTCATGTTTTTTATGAAGGCAAAAGATTACATGCTTTTTTTTTGTGAAAGGTGTTGAGTCATGACTCATTGTTTCCCTGCTGATTCCAGGTCAGTCTGTCAGTGGTCCTTGGCTCTTGGATAACTCTTCTGAGTTTTCTTTGGACTCTGTCAGGAATATTGCAGCAGCAACAGGTTGTGGTCAGTTCATGGTCAAATTATGTTCTTCTCACCTCTGGCTCCCACGGTGCATTCAGGGGTTTAGTTAACTAACATCAGGTTGGGAAGGTGTTGACACAGCTCTTTGCTTTGACCCATCATGAGACGCTACTTGTGTGACACCTTGGTGTTGAGAAGCCTTTTAAAGGCATCAATTAGGACTAATGCAGCTGATTTATGAGCACTGATAGGAGACAGAAGGACTTTCTAAACACTGGCAGATTCCAGCTGCTTGCTTGTCTTTCATTCCTTTCTACACCTCCTCCTTTTCTTCATGTATTCAATAATTATTCACTTTATTAAACATATCTTCATTTGTGGACATACGCACATGTTTAGATTTTTTCATATAGTGTGGATTACTTGGGTTGTTTGTTACATTGCTGGTGACAATTTCATGTCAATAGCCCAATTAGAAATCTGTTTACTTTTATTCTTCATTTTTGTATTTTATGTTATTTCCTTTTTTATTTTGTGTGGGTTACTTGGGTTGATACCAACATCCGGTGACAATTTCATGTCAATAGCCCAATTGGAATTATATTTATTTTACTTACTTTACTTTTAAATTTTAGCCTATCTTTTATTCTTTATTTTGTACTTTATTTTATTTCCTTTTTTATTTTGTATAATGTGGATTACTTGGGTTGATACCAACATCTGGTGACAATTTCATGACAATAGACAAATTAGAAATCTATTTATTTTACTTACTTTACGTTTAAATCTTAAACTACCTTCTATTCTTTATTTTTGTATTTTATTTCATTTCCTTTTATTTTTTTTGGTCATGTTTTGTTCTTGTCTCCTCTCTGTTTGCCTATTAAATCTTGTTTGTTAATCACCCATGTTGCACCCCTGTACTGATTGATTGATTGATTGATTGATTGATTGATTGATTGATTATACTGTATATTGTGTATCAACAATATACAGTATACCTCCAAATACTGTACAGTTGTGTAGATAATCTGGATAAGTGGTAGATGTAGCGATGAAGCGTTGGGTTTAAACCCCCAATAGGAGCAGACTGAGGTGTCAGGAAACAACAAATTAATGCCATATGCTTGATGATTGCTCAAATGCATACATTAGGCTGATGATGTAACTGTATTGCTAACAGACCTAATCCGGTTACACTGTTGGTTTGTTTACAACCTGTCTGATCATCTGCCTGCCTGCGTTTCCATCCCCCACTAACTTAATTGTAGGGATGGCACCGTGTTCTCAGATGACTGCCACATTATTACTTCAGTGAAGAAACGCATGAGGCTCAACAAACTGAAATTTTCCACAGATTCAGCCCACAGTGCTTGTCAGAGCTGTGGATTAACCGGCCTGGGAAAGTGGGCGACCTTTGGTGGACCCCAGACCCTCAGAGAGCCCAAAGGTCTCCAGGAATCTGCAGGAACTCAATTAAAAATCCCATTCAGAGCAATAATTAGCAGAGGTGTGGACTTGGACTCGAGACTTGAGACTTGACTTGGACTTGAGCCCCGATTTTGATGACTTACGACTCGCTTGATCAAATCAAAAAAAGACTTGGACTCTACTTGGACTTGAGAGCAAAGACTTGAGACTCTACTTGGACTTAACCCTCTTGACTTGAGTCAAGTCACATGCAGCAAGCACAAATATTAAAATATATAAACAAGTGTCACATCAATGTTATACCAAAGACGGTTTATGAACCAAGACCCTCCATGACGAGTCAGCTTCCTGTATGCATGTCACGTGGGCTTCTGCACGGCCACGCCCCTTTAGGGAGACCAGAGGCAGCCTGGAGTGTATTGACTCCAATGGGAAAATTGAACGTGAACACCGATTATGGTCGGGTCTTACTCCCCACAGTCACTGAAGAAAATTTTGGACTCATTTTCCAAAAGCCACACCTCTTCTGAACAGTTAGACACAAAAATGGTAATTTTCAGACGGACACATCAGGAGAAAATCCACTTTGTTCAAGACCTGTCTCTGGCTCTACGACACACTCTCGCAAGATTTGGCACAGATCTCCTAGGCAACATCAAACAGACGGCCGCGAACTCCTGTGAAAATGATTTAAATTATTTTTGTCATGCTAAATATGACTGTTACTAGTGTAAATATTTAATATTATCATGAGAAAATATAAATATCTCACTTTCATCTACCTACAAATTGTATAAATCCACACACATGATCACAGCCGATGTGGCGTGACGATTGAGAGAGACAGGAAGTGTATACGGTTTTCTATCATTGGAGCAGCCGCTCATGGACTATCTTTCCATTTATTCAGTATCTTTGGTTATACTTAAGCAGCCAGCCAGAAATCCCGGCCGTCAGTGACACCTGTCATGTACTCCACGTCGCCACGTCACGTCCTTACGTCACGTCCGTACGTCACGTACCTCACGCACAGGCAGCTAACAGACGACAAGACCACGTTAGCTAAAATGTCCATTCCAACAATAATTTCGTTTGCTTTCGAGCAGTAGGCCTATGAGGTGGACAGCAAGGGGCGGAAAGCTGTGTGCAAGGTGTGTGGTGCCAAAATTGCAGATGGGATTAAAACAACATCGAATAGGACTTGGTTGGGACTCGAAACAAAAATCTTAGGACTTGGACTTGACTTGGGACTTGAGAGCAAAGACTTGAGACTCTACTTGGACTTGAGAGCAAAGACTTGAGACTCTACTTGGACTTGCAACATAGGGACTTTCTCCCACCTCTGATAATTAGGTCAGTTACCTGACCATCACCATGCTGCAAAATCAAGAACATCTTCATGTTTTAATACGGTTTAATTAGGTTCTGAATGAAGTGTTCCCATCAAACAACGTGTGCTGTTTCAACTTTCTGAAGATTATGACGTTGAAGTGCTAATGAGAAGAAATTCGGCTCGGGCCGCCCCGACTCTGTTGTCTTTGACGTCCATCTGCGTCCCCATCGCTCTCCTCTCCTTCCACATTTCTGCCTCCATCTGTCCGCCCGTCCCCGTTTCTCCTCCGCTCGCCTCCGTCCGTCTTCTCAAACCACTGTCTCTGTCGTCAAGAAGAGCCTTAGACTGGCGCGTCGCACAGGCTGCCTCTCTGAGGCTCCCGTTGCTTGAACGATATCACCATGACAGTACCGCCTTCTGTACAGTACTGTGTGTGTGTTTCTGTAAAGTCAGCACATACAGTATGAAAGGCCAGATAAATTCAAGGGAACATGGGATAATCTGATCTGAGCATCTGAACACAGTGGACACAGATGACAGAAGAGTTCTACCAAAACTAGACAGACTGGAGAACTAGAGAAATCAAACCATTTTTATTTCATTGACTTTTTCTTTTATCAGTATATTTTCACTATGAACTTTTCCTCATTTGTATTCATTTATTTCCTATTTTATGTTACCAGTAATGGGGAATGGGTAATAGAGGGAGGGAGTGGGAGGGGGACTTGGATGTGGATGGGTGTAATATGGATAAATCCAATAAACACAATGTTAAAAAAGAAAAAAAAAACATGTGGCTAGAGCATGGGCTTTTGTTTTCAATGAAAAATGGAGTCTGTGTTGGTTTTATGTATCAAAAAAAAGAAAAAGAGGGTGTGCCTGCAGGAAGTGTATGGTTTTAAGGTGTCACATGCCGTCTGTGCAATAAAAAAAAAAAAAAAAAAAAAACTGGGAGCGGGGCTAAATGAGCCGAGCTAACAGGCAAAACGTGGGGAAGCAGACGAGCTCTGACAGCTTCCAGACAGTCCTGTCAGTCTGAGGCTGCTGCTGCTGCTGAACACCATCCGCTGGATGAAGCCATGTTCAACCTTTTCAGAAACTTTCATTTCACTACACACGACATACATCTGCGCTGATTCACCATGTGTCCACACGCTACAGCACCCACCCCCCATTTCCATTGCTGATCTGTTTAAACCAGGGGCGTCCAACTCAATCATACAAGGGGCCAAAATGAGATAAGTATAGTCGCAAGACCAAACTGACATGTATTGAACACACTGAGACTGACATTGCTTTGTTTTTTTTAATCATTTTTTATTTTATTTTATTTTAATTGAGTCAGAAAATAGATTATGATATACAGCCATTGAATATACTGTTACATCAACCACCCCACCCTCCTCCTAAATGCTAAAAAAAACAAAAAAATATATATATATATAAAATAACCTGAAAGAAACAAAGAAAAAAAGGGAAATAATTAAGACAACACAGCTAAAACAAACAACAATAAGCAAAAGAGAAATACATTGTTTTAATCAGATATGGATTTGAAGAGCCAGCATTCTTCTCAATAATAAATAGGAATATAATGAGTGAACATATGAAAATAACCTTGTTGTTCATTAACAGTGCCTTCAAGCTACATGAGAATAGATCAGATATGAACAAGCTGGTGAAAACTGTATTGTGATGTGCTTGTCAATCTACCGCGTGGTCGTAACAGTACGGTAGCTGTTGTTGCAGTGTATTGAGCGCTATTAGGGTACCAGAGGCTGGATCTGGCCCCGGGGGCTTGAGTTTGACATGCATGGTTCGAACTCTCAGACGTTTTTTTCTTTTCTTTTCCCCAAGGTGCAGTTCAGCCTGTTGAAGTGTGAATTACTTTCCTCTCTGCTGTTTTTTAAATGCAATTACTGAATTCTGACACTTTGTGCGTTGTGCGACTTCGACAAATGAGAAGGAAGAGAGTCAAGGTTGACAAACAGCAGACTCTTTTTTTTTTTCTTTTTTTTTTACCAAATGTGTCTAATAGCCCATCTTCCAGCCAGCAGGTTATCTAGAAGCTGCTGGAGGTCACACACACGGAGGGAGCCCACGTTCCCTGAAAATAGAGAGGAGGTGATAACACTGAGCTGGAGACGTAGCTCTGCTGTTTATTCCACTCTGATGATAATCTCTCATCTGTGTGATTTGTCTGTTGGTAAATGAAGTTGATTCATCAGTGCCGTCTGAGGTGCAGATCACTGTGTCTGTTTGGAAGAATTTAACCCAATTTTCATTGATACGCAGCACAATGAACTCATCGGGGAGAATAATGAGGCATTGGAGGTTATTTAATATTTATTTAACAGTTAATAATTAACCGGCAAGATGTCAACGACTCGCTACAGAGCTGAATGCTAACCTTTTTCTACCACGCGTCTTTAAATTTACACCAAACACTGTTACAATGTCATCATTTTGAAGGTATTTCATTTTATGTTAAACGATCATGTCACTAGACTGAAAAATCAAACCAATCCAAAATGAAAAGCAGCGTGATCCTTAAAACTGATCATGCGTGCAGCTAGTGACTCCTACCTGGATGTTTGGCCATGGACTCCCAAAATCTCATCACTTCATCTCAGAGTCCTCGTGAATATCTGTGACAACAAGATTTGAAGACATTTTCTTTACCGTGTTTCTCAGATATTGCGAGATAGCCGTGACTGTTGACACAGTGGAGGTATGTAAAAAACAATAAAGTCCATCAGAACATCAAGTCCCAAATAAAAAACAAAACGTCTTACTGTATGTCAAGAAATGGATCACGTGAAGATCCACAAGGTTCAAATCAAGAGCAAGTCCTAGACACTGTATCTAATTTGATAAATGTGGGTCAATGTTCATGAAACCTTGTCATTTCTCATCTCTTCACTGCATAATTTACTCTCTGCATCATTTTGTGTTTTACGGTCTTGAGTCTTGACATGAAACAGTGATTGCTAGATAAATAAGGATTTAATTTGCTGCAGCGTTTTGTGACAGAGAGGAAGACACGGAAGGGATAGTTCAACATTTTGGCAAATTGGCCCATTGCCATAATCTCTGTAGGATTGTTACGTTTATTTGTCGGTGCCAGCTACTTTAGAATGGTAGAGCAGAGCTGCAAGCTGCTCAGAGCTAAAGAGACTAATGGGAATACTGCGTTTCTCTCATCAAACTCATCACACAATCCAACAACTCCAAAATGTTCTGGTGGACAAATTGTGACCTGCACATTAACAGAACGTTATGAGACAGAGTTGTTTTAGAGGTAAATACAGAGTCTGCTTGCTAAAAAACAGCCCCTGAAGATAACGCACATCAGCGGTTTTGCATGAATTTACCTCCAAAACAACTCTGTCTCATAACATTCCATTATTATCTCATAGCGTGGCCAATGTGCAGGTCACAACTTGTCCACCAGAGCGTTTTGGAGTTGTTGGGATTGTGAATTTGATGAGTTTAATGAGGGAAATAAATCCCATGAACCTCCGTAGCGTTGCTGTGAGCAGCTCACGGCTCTGCTCCGCCGTTCTAAAAACATCTTACACCGACCAATAAAGGTAACGAACCTACTGCCATAGGTTGACTATAGGGGTTATGGCACTGGGCTGATTTGCCAAAATGTTGACCTATCCCTTTAAGTCAAAGGAGCTCCGTCCAAACTGCTGTGACTGTGGGTGTCGGTGCAGCCTGCAGCCCTTCACTGCCTCCACTGTCTCATTAGAATTAAATTATTTTATTTTATTTTAAAAGAAGCAGAAAAGATTGTATCACACAGATTCTCAAGTTATCAGTTGATCACTCTAGTCCGCCCCCCCCCCCCCTCCTCTGGTCATCTTGGTTCTGTCGTTACACAATCAAACTGCTGCCACTTTGAAAACACTTTGCTGTTTTGTCTTTGCTGTTCCATACACACACACACTGACAGTGGTTTACAGTGGAATAAAAAAAGAGAGTGCAGAAATCCCCCTTTACCCCACTGTGGTATCTTTTTCATTTCCAAATGTTGTTTGTCTTCCCCAACATCTAAATTTACCTCGGGCACGACAGCGATGCAGCGACTCCACTCGTGTTAATTGAAAGTGTGATTGTTGAAGCCAACAGGAGGAGAGAGAGACGGAGCTCTGCTTTTTTAGATTAGACGACGACGCGCTCTCTCCGGTCCCTGTAGCTTTACAACACTTGATTGACTTACATACTGTTTCTCCTGATCTAATTATCTTATAGGTAGGACTGCAGGGCAGCTTTTATAGATGTTTTTTTGTTCTTTTTTCTTTTTGCCTGCTACAACAGTGCAGTGATGAGCCAGATGGCCACAATTTATTTATACCCCACCAAAAAAAAAAGAGGCAGCAATTACTGGTTGCAGTCATGTATTTTTAGCCCTAAAAAAAACCCTGTTTCTGTATCAGTGTTCACCCTGGATTAACCGTGCGCATTTGCACACATGCACTCTCTTTCTCGCCAGCATCACTCCAGCTATCTGAGCAGACAGTGATGCATGTCTGACTGCACCACTGACTTTATGGGACTTGATTTAGAAAATCTCTTCTCGGAGCCAAATCACGTTTCTCCTCGAGTGGCCTGTGTGTGTGTGTGTGTGTGTGTGTATGTGTGTGTGTGTGTGTGTATCTGGCAGTCTGCAGACAGCGTGAATCATGCACTTATGCCACTGTGTGTGTGTGTGTTTTTACTCACTGCACCTCATGGATGTGAATCTGTTAGCATTCTGGACTCCAGCACAGCTGACAGAATCAGCATGGCTCGGGAAGATCGCAGCCGTGTGTGTGTGTGTGTGTGTGTAGGGTTGTAGCTGTTCACTAGGGGGAGCACACGCTCTGACATGAGCCACTCTCCTCCTCCTCCACTCAGCTGAGCTCACACTCCTAATGAGCTCGCAGCGAAGGCACACATTTCCTGTTGCGGCCAAGGTCAAGTGTTAGTTCACGGAAATGAGAAATGCAAGAAAAGATGATTTATGAGAAGAAAAAGCTTATTAATACTATAAGGCTTATTCATTTGTGACGTGTCGGTATGTACTGTAGCAACATTCATCAGGTATGTAAGTGCTGCAGTGTGGATGCTGCAACAGGACCACATCTCTCTACTACATCAGACACATAACAGCCACAGCTTGTATGCTTCTATCGGAATCAGAAACTTCAAATTAATCCCTTGCATTTCTGTTTTAGCTTTCACAAACATGGTCTTCTTCACTTGTAACTAGTAGTAATGAGTGATTGTTAAACGATGCATTTGCTGTCATGTGAAAAGAAGCCTTTCTCTCTCCTGCTTCAGCCGCTTGGACTAAAACAGGTGAATCTGACTCTGACTGAATCCAAGACAAAAGTGAATTCCTTCCTTGAACTCCTTCTATAACTATGTCCCTTCTTATCCAAAGCCGTTTTTATTTTTTATTTTTTACTTTGCTTCATTTATATTGTGATTCTGTAGGATTATTAGATGTAAGGCCTGGTCTCTCTTGGGGTTTCCAGACTATCCTTTTGAAATGATTCTCATTAAACACCTGCATTAATTCTGTTTTCGTGTTTAGTGCTGCTGTCATTTTCATGTTTCAAAATCCCAGTATTAATGTTATGATTATCTTCCAGAGCAGTCATACCTATGTTGCCTTTAGTAAGTTCCTCTTTGAGCATCTAGTCCCATGTTAAGTGAACAAATCAAGACCACACAAGGCCATTAAATGCACCTATAGTGTGGATCCTCCAATGAGATTTATTTATAAGCTGTCAAGATATTATAATGTTTTGAGCCAATGGCTCGCTTTCAGTTCCAATAACAAAGCACCTTAATGCTGAATCTCTATCACTGATTGAGAATAAAATCAATATTCTGTCTTCAGAGTCAGACAGTACAGTTCTAAGTGAAATAGAACCACATGGAAACCACTGACACCAAGAGTTACTTAATAAATATATTATACAGTGATAATAATAAAAAAAAAGCAAGACAGCAGTGTGCAAAAGCAGACATTAATGACAGTAATTGACTTATTAAATGATGCTTAGCTTTATTTGTGGGTTGGCAGGAATGAGCCTCACCACAGAGGAAGACCAAGTCTTACCCACATTCAACAGCTCTGGTTCCTCGTCTGCTGCGCTCACCGCAAAGACAGATCCTCCCAGATTCACTGCATCCAGCCTCGTGCCTCCACTGCTACACAAACACACGGAGCCTATAATAACAACTCCGTGCACTGCCATAAACAGAAAATTATCTATACACGCTCCTTGATAAGGAATCAGACCCCCATTCCCCTAAATAGTTCGCCTTTACGCCGCTAGGGGTCGCATGAGGTCCGCAGATCCGCCGCCGTCCCTGACTCTCTCTCTGTCTCTCTGTGCCTCCGACTCTGCTGTGTGGCGCAGCAGCAGAGATAATAACGTTACTACTACTGGGTGTAATTATAGCGCACAGCCTTGAGAGCGGCGCATGAATGGCGAATGATTCACTGCATACATATCACAACATTTGCATGCATTTCGCCGAGGCTTGTCCTGAGGCCCCCACGGCCACACGAGTCAACAAGTCCTCCACTTCACTGTAATCACCCATTGGTTCATTACATGACAACCCCACTCTTCCCTGTCTCTCTGTGTCTGTACATGACAGGCAGATGGGGAGGGGAGGGGTGGTGGTGGTGATGGTCAAGAGTTTGGCAACTAAGGGGTTAAAGTAATAAACGTCCAGCCCTGTCATTCTCTCTCTCTCTCTCTCCCTCTTTTCTTTCAGGTATTCTAGAGAGAAGCCACAGCGCGAGCACTCAGAGGGAGGGAGAGAGAGATAGCCCTGAGAAACAGTGAAGGAGAGATGGGGCCGAGCGAGAGGGGGGGGCGGGGGAGGGGGGACTTTGACGGGCAACCGCGTCGTCCAATCAGGAGAGAGCTATCAGCGTGATTTACAGCCGCGGGGGCTGCGAGGGGGAGGTGCGATGCAGGGGAGAGGAGGAGGAGGAAAAAAAGCAAATTGTTGAGTGAACAGCATCAGTAGAGTGGAGTGGAGGAGACCGCAGTGAGGGAGCAGGCTGCCAAGAGGAGACAGAGCCAGAGAAGAAGAAGAAGAAATTAGAAAAATAAAAAATAAAAACAAAAGAGGCCAGATCTTGAACATTTATTTTAGGAATAGGGATTCAACGCGAGAATCAACATGTATTCTGTATTTTTCTAATATGGATTATGATTTCTTTTTTTCCCCCTTTTTTCCAACTCCTCCACAGACTGGCTTCATCACTCCGGCGGCACTGCGCTTCATTGGAATGTGCGCTGTGGCTTCTCCCGGACGCAGCTGAATAGAAAGACAGTGGAGCTAGAATAAAAAACAGAAAGCTTCAGCAAGGCGTTAAAACTCCTTACATTTTTATTTTTCCTTTCTATCGATGCCTCTCTTTTGATGGGACAAGTTTTCCCGGACGCCTTACGCATTTTTTTGGAGACTTTTACGCATTTTGGAGACTTTTACTTCCCGACTGTAATGGGTGATGGAAATTGACATTTTATCCGCGAACAGGGGATAGCGAGGTTTTATGATCTTTTCTACCGAAGTGCACTTGTTTTTCCGGCGATGATTGTGCTTTTGATTGTCCTGAGCATCGCGAATGGAGCGCTCTCTCAGATACGCTACTCTGTGCCGGAGGAGGCGGACCACGGCACCTTCGTGGGGAATATCGCCGAAGACCTGGGGCTGGACCTTACCAAACTGGCCTCTCGCCGCTTCCAGGTCGTGCCCAGCTCGCGCACACCGTACCTGGAGGTGAACCTGGAGAACGGCGTGCTGTTCGTGAGCGAGAAAATCGACCGGGAGCAGATCTGCAAGCAGAGCGCCAGCTGCCAGCTCAACATGGAGGTTTTCTTGGAGAACCCGCTGGAGCTGTTTCGGGTCGAGATCGAGGTGGTGGACATTAACGACAACCCGCCCAGCTTCCCGGAGACGGACATCACGGTGGAGATCTCGGAGAGCGCCACTCCGGGAACCCGTTTCCCCCTGGAGAGCGCGTTCGATCCGGACGTGGGCTCGAACGCTTTACGCACGTACGATATCACCACCAACAACTACTTTTACCTAGACGTGCAGACCCAAACGGACGGGAACAAGTTCGCGGAGCTGGTGCTGGAAAAGCCGCTGGACCGGGAGCAGCAGGCGGCGCACAGGTACGTGCTGACCGCCGTGGACGGAGGTCAGCCTCCGCGGACCGGCACCGCGCTCCTGGTGGTCAAAGTGCTGGACTCTAACGACAACGTGCCGGTGTTCGACCAGCCCGTCTACACGGTGAGCCTGACCGAGAACGCGCCGGTGGGCACGCTGGTCATCCAGCTGAACGCCACCGACCTGGACGAAGGGCTGAACGGAGAGATTGTTTATTCCTTCAGTAACCACATCTCCAGCCGCGTAAAGGACCTGTTCAGCATCGACCCGCGCACCGGGCGCGTGGAGGTGCGCGGAGAGGTGGATTTCGAGGAGAGCAGCCTCTATCAGATCTTCGTCCAGGCTAAGGATCTGGGGCCGAACGCCGTGCCTGCGCACTGCAAAGTGCTGGTAAAAGTCACCGACATGAACGACAACGCTCCCGAGATCACTTTCAGCACCGTGACCGAGTCCGTGAGCGAGAAGGCGGCCCCCGGTACCGTGATCGCGCTGCTGAGCGTGACGGACCGGGACGCGGAGGAGAACGGGCAGATCCACGTGGAGATCCTCGGCGACGTCCCCTTCAAGTTAAAATCCTCCTTTAGGAATTATTTCACCATAGTGACGGACGGGCCGTTGAACCGGGAGCAGGCGGACTCCTATTCGGTCACCGTGGTCGCGCGGGATAAAGGGACGCCCTCTCTGGCCACCAGTAAGTCCATCCGCGTCCAGGTGTCCGACGAGAACGACAACGCGCCCACTTTTACGCAGCCCATCTATGATGTGTATGTGACAGAGAACAACGTGCCAGGGGCGTACATACACGCTGTGACGGCTCTGGACCCGGACGTGGGGCAGAACGCGCTCATCAGCTACTCCATATTAGAGTGTGACATCCAGGGCATGTCGGTCAAAACCTACGTGTCCATCAACGAGGAGACGGGCTACCTGTACGCGCTCAGGTCCTTTGATTACGAGCAGCTGAAGGATTTCACCTTCATGGTCCAGGCCAAAGACGCGGGGACGCCGGAGCTGTCCTCCAACGCCACTGTCAAAGTCATCATCGTGGACCAAAACGACAATGCCCCACTAGTGCTGGCCCCCGTGGGGAAGAACGGCACCGCCAGGGAGCCCCTGCCCCGCTCGGCAGAGCCGGGTTACCTGGTGACCCGCATCGTGGCCATGGACTCGGACGACGGCGAGAACGCGCGGCTGTCCTACAGCATCCAGAGGGGCAACGAGAACGGCATGTTCAGGATGGACTGGAGGACCGGGGAGCTGCGGACGGCCAGGAGGGTGTCGGCCAAGAGAGACCCCCACCAGCTGTACGACCTGCTGATCGAGGTGAGGGACCACGGGCAGCCGCCGCTGTCCTCCAGCGCCAGCGTGCTGGTGGTGCTGGTGGACAGTGTGGCTGAGGGCCACGGGGGCGGGGACAGAGGTGGCGGCGCCGCCAAGGCCAAGGACGGCACCCTGGACCTGACGCTCATCCTCATCATCGCGCTGGGCTCCGTCTCCTTCATCTTCCTCCTGGTGATGATCGTGCTGGCCGTGCGCTGCCAGAAGGACAAAAAGCTCAACATTTACACCTGCCTGACCAGCGACTGCTGCCTGAGCTGCAGCCCCTGCTGCTCTCAGCAGGGCCGGGCCCGCAAGAAAAAGCTCAGCAAGTCAGATATCATGCTGGTGCAAAGCGCTGTAAACGTGAGTGGAGCCGGTACAGCTCAAGTCCCCGTGGAGGAGTCAGGGAGCTTCGGCTCCCACCACCAAAACCAGAACTATTGCTACCAGGTATGTCTGACTCCAGAGTCTGCCAAAACCGACCTCATGTTCCTAAAGCCGTGTAGTCCGTCTAGGAGCACAGACACCGATCACAACCCGTGCGGGGCCATAGTGACAGGGTACACAGACCAGCAGCCTGACATCATATCAAACGGCAGCATTTTATTAAACGAGGTAAGAGTCCTCTCATGTACCCTATACGGTCTAACCTCCCCCCTTCCATCCAGAGACCCTCAGCATGTCTGACAGTATGATTCATACACAGGATTCTGCCCTGACACACTCAAGTCTGCCTGTTTGATAATATTTAAACACATCCCTACGTGACAGACATTAATAATGTTTCATACAGGAGCCATCACCAGTCCATACATTATGTTTCCTTCTCTCAGTTCAGTGGCATGCATGCCAGGCCCTTTTCTTTTATTTATCTCCTTTGAAAGAAAAAGGCTTTTTATTGACTGCTGCTAACACACAAGTGTGTCGCACCATCCTCTAAAAAAAAGGCATTAAAGCAAACAATGATTAGATGACTGGTTTCCAGATTCCTCTAGCAGTGAAGCAGCAATCATTGCATGTTCATGCTGTGCTCCCCAAAAAAACTATTTGAAATGATAATAATAATAAAATTCAGAATAAAGGAAGTGTATATAAGCATAATGTACGGTGGCTCAGAGCTGCTGGTTGCTGTGGGTGCATCCGTCTGCATGTGTGTGTGTGTGACTGAATCCTTGGGGAGAGGAGTGTTCGCATTAAGCATACTGGTCACAATGTTGCTGAGTTGCACTAGAACAAAGATGCGTCTCTTGGCTGTGCCAGCTTGAATAGGTGCACTACTTTATCTTGCGCCTTGGCAACATATCTGTAAGAGCTCTGCTCGGTGCCATCCTGTTGGGGAGAGCAACACACAGACACACACATTTGATGGTGATATGAATGACACGTGTAATGGTTGATGGTTGAACGCAAGGTTCATTTTGATAGCCAACATCAACATGGCACTGTGTGGGTTTGATGGTGGAGATGTGTTTTTTTTCCTCCTCTTCCCTTTCCCTCTATGCTAATCATGTTACTATAGGGTTCTCCAGCAAAAAGCACCACCCACACTGAAACCCCCCCCTCTCTCTTTCAGACCAAACACCAACGAGCTGAACTCAGCTACCTGGTTGACAGACCAAGACGTGTCAACAGGTAAATATGGAAATTCTGCAACCATCTCTCTCTCTGCAATGAAATCTCTCATCTCCCTCTGTCTGTTGATGATGCGGGACCAGCATCATGAGGATTAAAAGCAGCACCAGGCCGTGCTCTGATTGATATACTCTTCTTTCTTTCTCTCCCTTTGACCTCGCAGTTCGGCGTTCCAGGAGGCCGACCTGGTCAGCTCCAAAGACAGCGGCCACGGCGACAGCGAGCAGGGAGACAGCGACCACGACGCCACCAATCGGGGCCATTCCTCCGGTAAGAGCTCTTTGCTTGTTTATGAAAGATGAAAGAGTGTTACAGCAGAAGTGGCGTCTTTGTTCTGCCCTCTTTGCGTTTGTTGGATTTCTTTTTCTTTTTTTTAATTTCTAAACTGCATATCCAAAAGGGCAAATCGATGTGTGTGTGTCTGTATGTGTGCCCGTGTGGGGTCTGCACTGTAAGCCTTGGGAGTGTGAGGCTTTGCTGTTCCGTGTGTGGTGTGTGTATGTGTGGTGTTGTGGGGATGAAATGTGGACTCTTCTTGCTCAGTTGCGGCTCATTGTGTAAGGGGGTCTGGTTTATATGAAAGCTGCAGTGGCATCCGAGGCAGTTTAGAGTGTTGGACATTCAGCTTTTATAGTGATGATGTCGTACTTTCAGATTCCTTTTTCTTGTCTTATTCCTGTTTTTCCTTATAAGGAAGGACAAAAAAATCGAAAAAAAAGTGCATCTGGGAGAGTCTGACCCCCAGGTGGTGAAAAAGGTTTCTTAGTATTGCTGCCCTACAAAGGCAAAGTGCAGTATCTGCATTGTTTCTTTTTTTTTTTTATCATTTGACCAATCAAATGTCATATTCTCTTCAATCTGGTAGAATTTGATATTGGTACTGCTAAAATTTCCTGGGCTGTTTATTTTGCTGTCCACCCCAAAAAGCACTGCAAAACCAAGGCAAAGTGCAGTATCTGCAAAGAGTACTGTACTCCCTACATTCCATAATTTACTCTATAAGTCCATTGGAGTAAAACCAAGGCAAAGTGCAGTATCTGCACCAAAACCAAGGCAAAAGTGCAGTATCTGCCAGAAAACTGTCAAAATTGGTCAGAAAGACAAACATACATTTAATTCAGTCCAACTTTATCTAATCAATTATAGACTTGGTAGTTATTCATAATTTGATGCTTAAATCTGACAATGAAAAACACAAAAAGCTGTTTTTCTCAGTTTGGCATTTTTACAGATACTGCACTTTACCTTTGTGGGGCAGATTGGGTTTTTGTTGTTTCTGACACGTGATTATGTAACGTCGGTGGGCGAGGGGGAGCGGAACCCCACCTCCTCCTCCTCCTCCTCCCTCTTCGCCGCCGTTGTTTGTAAATAAGTGGCGGCGTTAATGAGGAGCCGGCTCCCTCCCGGAGAGCTCCGGCCACTCGGTGAAGCTGGAGACCACTCGACCAGACGTGACGGGCTTTTTAATGAGGCCACGCTCTGCGCTGCGACCGGGAGAGCGCTGGGACGTGGACCAAATAGGTTGTGTGTAGCCGTAGCTAAACAAAACAGGCGATTCATCCGTTCATTAGATTAATTAATGCATTCATTCATGCAGTTGCATTCTCCGACTCTCCTCTCCCCTTTTCTCTCTCCTCCCTGATCATATTCTTCCATATACCCATCCTTTTTTTTTGTTTTTCTTTCTTCCTCCTCTTGTTTTTTAATCTCCCCCCTTCCCTTTTGCCTAAAGGAACCCATCTGAGATCATACAATAGGGCCCCACTGAGTTATGAATGGCGGTTTTATGTCTTCATTCAGTGGCGGGCCCTCTGTGGATGGAGCCTGTCATCATGTCTGGTCAGCCGCAGCAGGGGCCCTCGCTGTGCCAAATGGAGTTTTTCCTGCCACTTCCACTGTTACTCCAGTAGGCTGGATGGGTTACACACAATCCAGTAAACACAAACACACACAGCTGAATCCTCTTCACTTGCCATCACCCATCGCCCCCCCCTCTTCTACTTCTTTTTTCAGCTCTAACAGGCTCAGTGTTAGACCTCCACAATTACCTCAAGTTTTACCCTTTTCAACCACCGTGGAGCTTTTTTTTTTTTTCACTCCCTAATCGGGACTGAGCCAACCCACTCCCTTTATGTGGATGGAGTTGTCCTATTTCAACCGCATTAGCATTTCGTGTGAATGCTGCCAGCCAGAGTTCACATTCTGTCATGAATAGTCACACTCTTTATACCGGTGGGGCTGTGGTGTCGTTTGAAATTTATACCTGAGATTTTGGCAACAATAGCAAAGGAATGTTTTTTTCTTCCTCCCCCCCTCATCCTCTTTATCTTTCAACAGATTTGAAATTGGGAGATTTGTCAAACGCAATCTTTGAAAAATGTGACGTTCAATTCAATAGCAAGTAATTAGAAGCACATTTGAAGTTTTTTAGCTTCAATACCCAAATGTGCTCCTTCCCTCGTTGTAACCAATGTGGCAGCCCGGCCAGCTGCTACACGTAGATGGAGTTGTCCTATTTCGAGTGCATTAGCATTTTGTGTGGAAAAACCTGCCAGCTCTTGTTTTTAACAAAAGAGGCTGCCGGCCCTGGTAGCCCCAAATAACACAAATCTGACTGAAATTTAAATCAGGAACTATCCGACCAGAGAAGAAGTCAACTAGAGTGCGAATTTCATCAGACATTAAAGGTCCCATAATGTATAAAGAGAGATATCCGTGCCTGTTTTGATGATAAAGCAGCTCTAGGTTCTATATTAATACTGTGAAAGTGTCAAATCCTCAGTGAACTGTGTATTCAGAAGCTGGGCCTTTAAATAACTCGTCAGGATTCCTGTAACTTTGTGATGTCATAACAAAGCAGTCAAGCCCCACCCTCTTAGACTCGCCATTTTAACATTTCAGGAATTCATTTCTCTGATTCTTAACCTGCCACATGCATCATAATAGACAACTTGGAAAACAGTCAGTCAGAAGAGAGACTCACATCTGTTTCCTGATTGGCTCGTTGACTTGTTAATACTAGAGCTCCAGAAAGAGACCTAAGAGAAGAGATGTAAAACTATATGAGATGTTTTTGGTTCTCTAAACCATTAATACATCTTCTTATGGCTGAACACTTCAGATAGAAAACACAGGAGAAGTGTAATTTATGGGTTTTGATTTCAGTAAAGATGATCAAACGACTCACAGAACTTGGCGGTTTTTTTGATGCTCATGACTCGAGCCATATTTCAGTCGGTACCACTAAAAGTATTGAAGTTTTAAACCCACATCTGCCTCAGTATCATTTTTTTTCCACCACTCCGGCTGGAACCAGCTGTTTTCTGTTCTAATTCATCTTCAGACTCTTGACTCCTCGCTCCGTCGTGATGCCGATCCAGTTGAGGCACGGCCACAAGTCAAACCCCAGTCGACTTTGAGTACCCTTGCTGTGGTAAATAGAGTACAGTTGCCAGTGTTGCGGCATTATCAGCCAGCTTTAATGGCTTTGAATAGATTATTAGCTGTGCATCAAGTCTTTGTTTGATTAGGATAATTGATAGTGTGGCTTAGTGTCCCACAATGCTGGGGGAAAAAAAAGGGGAACACAGGCTTTACCACTGTGTGTGCTAATTGGGTTTGTCATCAGCGAGGGCACAGTTGAACTGTGTCAGTGTTTAATAGATGCCCGTGTTAAATAAACGTGTGCACGGCATCCATCACAGAGCTGTGGTAGCGTTAGCCACTTCTCCTGACTCTGACAGGAGTCTTTATGAATACATCAGTTACTGTAGAGGGAGGAAGGAATTCAGGCTTTCCTCCCAGAGAGATGTGTGCTTTTTTTTTTTTTTTCTTTTGGTCCATGTAATCAGATTTATGGAAGCATATTGGTTTTTATGTTGCACTAAATCCGTTGAACTATAAATTAGAGCATTAACGTTTCATATTGGCAGAGAAATGCTCCAATAAGATTTGTTTGAACGTGTTTCTGACCGCTGGAAACAGCACTGGATGGACCTGTTTACCCTCATTGCCCCATAATTTTTTCTGTCTTGTTTTTTTTCCCTCTTTTTTTTTATTTATTTCTTCTTCTTTTCTTTTTTTTTTTTACTGTAATTGTTGTTTCCTGCCAATGTTTTCTGCTGTTTCAGGCCATGTGACCTGTTGTTCCCTGGTCAAAATCCACTCAGTTTTACCCCTCATCAAGGATGCACTTATACTGTAGAGCCACAGTGAGTCCAGATATCACCTGTAACAGAGCTGTGAACAGGAGGAAACTAAATTATGGGTTTGATTTCACAGCTATTAAGCGTGTATCCAGGGCCGTTGCTAAGAATTCTGGGGCCCCTGAAAGAATACTAAAGTGGGCCCCTGACTTTTCCACTTTTTTTTCCGTAGACTACTATGTATTATTTGATGCTAATGCAGAATTACTATGAGTATTAGTCAGGGTCATAAGGCATAATGATAAGACTCTGGGGTTTTTTTTGTGAGCGCTACTGGGCGCTGGGACCCTAGAATTACCATCACCTTTCCTCCCCTATGCAACGGCCCTGTGTGCACTGTATTCCGCTTCTTCATTCTTTTTTTTTTTTGTTAAAAATGATCATCGGATCCGTTTTGGAACAAAGCGCTTGTTGGTCGGATCGCTGCCAAGATTGTTCTCAAGGTGTTTCAGAGAGTGACAGACAGAGAGGAGGGTTTGTGGTAAAGGTCAAATGGCACATTCAAATAAACGCGTACACATTAAGCACGTGCTATTACACACTGTTACACACGGCGAGGTGTGGACGGATGTTTTAATGTGGTGGACAGGGATGAGAAATGCCTGAGCCTTGTATTTACCATTATTCATACTATAGACTAGCTGCTGCTTCTGTTAACGTCTATCACACCCACCACTGTTATCTCCACCACCACCACCACCACCAATGCTGCTGCTGCTGCTGCTCACCATATTAATGTAAAATCATAACGTGTGATCACAGGGAACACCAACCCTTCCATTTTTTTATTTTTTTTTTTAACCTGAACAGTGTAAATCGGATCGAGCTTTTACTTACACTGAGAACATCCAATAGGAAGAGCCGAGTCGGTCTCCTTATAATGACTGTCTGTGGTAGAGGAGGGACTTAGAGTAAAAATATAACAATGTAAATAAGAAAACACATGACCGAAAGTATATATTCACTTACATATTGCATATTCTCACTCCCCAGCCTCTTCCTTCTGGCAGACATGTACGTTTATTCACGCACACGTACTTTGAATTTTAAAGACACTGATTTAATATAACAAAGGCTAGTGATGTAAAATCAAACAGCATGTATGTATGAAGACAGGCATGTAAAAGAAAGCATCCTGCGGGGGGTTTGTATTGAACGCTCGCTTGCACACTTAAGTAAAATAGCTCCAAACTGTGTTTACACACAGTATGTGAGTGAAGGATCTGATCAGATATCAGTTATATCCTGATTAACAACAAAATGGAATAAATGAGTTATTCAATACAGGGAATTTTCCTTATTTGACTCTATGCAACAGCAGGAGTTCACATGCAAGGAATTCTCAGCTCTTGACAAGAGTAGATTTTTTTTTTCTGGCTTTTTCCTTTTGATATTTTTTTTCTTCTTTTTTTGTTGGTGGGTTAATGTGAAGTTGTGGAGTTCTCTCAGAGTTAAAGGTCACTCTGTAACATTCTGTGTGAGCGCTAGAATAATAATAAAAAAAAGCTGCTTGTTTCACTGCTGGTCCCTCCAGGACCGCTGCTACTACTGCAGACTATGAAGTCTCCTAGTGCCCCCCCCCCACCACCACACCCCCTTCATTTCCAACCCTGCTACACATGTAAAGTGCACATTATCAATACAGCCAATGTCACACACTTGGAGAAGATTGAGCCAAGACACTTATCCAATTCCTGCCCCCCCCCCACCCTGCCTCCAAATCCACCCCCCATCTCTCTCTCTTGCTCTGCCACCGCTTGCCGTGATGATTTCCTCCTTAGGCCTGCAGTTCACGTTATCACCGTGGTAACAGCTCACTGATCAGTAATTCATTTTTCAGACCTCTGCATACCAATTACCAAATGAAGGTTATTATGGAGACTTTTTGTGTTTGCCCCCCCCCACCCCAACCCATCGCGAACGCCACGTGGAATGCTAAAGACGAGACGAGGCGCCAGAAGTAACGCGGGGGTCAGCACGCTTCAAGATCGCCCCCCCCCCCCCCCCACTCCTCCCTACTGTGTGTGTCCTCGCTGGCCTCTTTGCTTGTGTTTGGCTTAGTGCGATACATGTTGACACAGTTTTTTTTTCCGCCATCCCGTGTTGAAGGAGCGAGTGGATCCTGTTACTCCGCAGGCAGACAAAGCCTCTTACGACTCCTGCTAACTGTTTCTGTTAAAGAAGGAAAAAAAAAACCTTAATCTTGGAGAACTACAGTACGCAGCAGATATAATGACATTACCCAGCAGCTTTATATACATTATATGCACGGCACAGTCTCTCTCTCTCTATCTGTGTGTGTGTGTGCATGTGTGTGGTGAGAGGTTCAATTTTACAGCTGAAATGTTTTTATCCGCCTGATTCGATAGACACTGTCTAATGTGCCAGGGGAACATCTAATTTTGCCAAAATGTCAAGAAATATCAAGATGTCTTGATCTGGCTTTATGGTTGAAATTACCCACCCTCTCCCTCCGTCTCTCTTTCTCTCTCTCTCTATGTGTGTGTGTGTGTGTGTGTGAGTGAGTCTTATCTCTCTGGCAGAGTCTAAATGCCACATTTCCCGTTCCCATTTTGAGAATTAACACAGCATCCATTTTGTAATGGAAGCAGAACTCCGTGTCCTCCTTCCGCTTTATTTCTTTCTTTCTTTTTCTTTTTTTTTTAAAAACATATTTTTGCTGCTGCTGTGCTACCCTGCACGTCCAGGTGCACTGGTACCGTATGTCTGCAACCAGCACACACACACACACACACACACATAGACAGACACACAACCACACTCACATCAAGCTCCAGTAAGTTGTTTCCTCCTGTGTAAGAGCGGCCGTATTAAAACATAATGTGATGGTATATTTATGGCATGTTGGTTAATATTTAATAAGAACCCCCCCCACCCACCCACCCCTTCCCCTCTCGATAGGAGACTGGGCACTTTTCCAAGCTGTTAGTGATGGCAAGCCAAATTAATCCGCTTTGTAACAAAGCAAATTCCCTGTTTGCTGACTGCTACAGACACACACACACGCACACACACCGCAAAAAAACACACACTCCGCTTATACGGAGACGGCAGCAGTCTTAGCCTGATCAGTCTGTATTCAGAGGGATTAGCAGCAGATAGCCCGAGCTGGACAGTGCAGATTTTAGCCTCAAACAGCGACTCAGACACACACACAACAAGCAGACTTAGGTTGCAAAAAAAAAAAAAAAACATGCATACACAGGATCTAAGCCTGGCAGGAAAAAAAAAACATATGGGGCGATGAAAACACAATTTGGCTTAAGGCTTACACTCGGCCTAAATAGCTGTGGTGAACAGTTAATGTCCAGCGCTCACTCTGTCTCCTTTAACTCCTGCTCCCTCTGCCCTCTGACAAAAGGTGCTTCTCTCTGCCATTAAAAAAAAAAAAAAGCTTCACAAATAATTACATCCACATGAAAGTGAGCAAGCCCTAAACTGGTTCCCATTCATACCTGTGAGCAGCCTTTTCATGAGGAACAATAGTGGGGGGGAGGGAGGGGGTGATACTACAGGGGCCTGGGACAGGGAGCAGGCTGGTAATCCAATATCACTCAGTTTGTGGTGCAGTTAATCTAATGTCCACGCTGAGGGGAGCACGGCCACTTTGATAGCACACACGCACACACATTATGCTCTTGCTTTGCTGTTGAAATTCCACCCATCGAGTCCTCTCTTTAAAATTCAAAACAATTTTAATTATTATAGGTGATATCAGTCAAACCAAAGTTGACTGGCTTTGACCAAGAAGATGAGACATAACGAAACAAATGTAGCTAAAAAAAATAAAGCTTTATTATGTGGTTCCCAACCTTTTTTTGGTTCGTGACGCCATTTTGACATCACAAATTTCTGGCGACCCCCGATCACGTGCAGTCATGTGATTGTGGTTGTCAATTTATGCGTCATCTCAGATGTTTTTATATGCTGCATTTTATTAAAGTGGAAGTAGCCTTTAGAATACAGTTGTTTAAGATTGTGTGTGGTGTTTTGAATCATAATTAAAAATAATAATAATAATAATAAAAAATGTTATTTATTTTAAACATTTCAGGGGACCCCATTTGAATTCCAGGCGACCCCATGTGGGGTCCCGACCCCAAGGTTGAAAAACACTGCTTTATTGAAAACAACACTATGCAAAGAATAATTCAAAAGCATCAGCTCATCTTTTTCAAAATGGCATTTATCTGCTTTTACAAATGAACTCTTCGTATACATGTAGGTGCCTGCGGCTCACACACAAACCATCCAATTACCTGTGATGTTCTGCATCCGACTGTTTGTTGATATGTTCACATGTCACCATTAAGAGCTTTGCAGTTGAATTTAAAAGCGACACATACTGTACATAAAACGTGTGCTTCAACTGCACATGAATAATCAGAAGATGACAGTATGTTTTTTTTTAGACCTCGCTGACCCGAACTGTTTTCTCAAATCCAGGCTGCGGCCCCTGCCTGGGAAATGAATCACTCACCTTACATAACCACCGTCACTAACTGCCTCTTTTTTTGTATTTTATGTCTGTTTCCTGTCTGTTTTCTTCAATGCGTTTTATCAGCATCAAGGACAATGATGGTGTATTCATGTCATTTTAGCAGTTGTATTGTATTGTATTAGATTGTGTCATTTTATTAAGTTAGAGAATGAGGATCAGCCTGTGTGGTTGGTTTGTTTACTATCGAGAGGCTGCAGATTGACCTATGAGGGTGTGGGCTGTCGGCCTATGAGGCTTTTGCATTGTGTAAGCATTATTCTGTGTTTGTAATTAGTCAGTACATTGGTTTGACTGTGAAAATAATTATTTTGCACTGCTGCAGCTCAATCACTTTGATTGATTTTATAATGTTTCTTTGTCTGAACAGAGGGTCTCACAGCTCCACACGTTGTAGAACCCGTTGGAAGCTAGAAATTAGAATGACGTTGCGTTCCTGCGTGTGTCCCAGGATGAGGAAATACATTTCCAAACAGTATTCTCTGAGTTGTTTTAAACAGAACCATGTCTCCTTCAAAAGAAAAAAAAAAACACGTAAACCCTGAAGTAACCCATGTAAATTATGAAATAAAAGTTTCATAGAGAAGAGAAGATCAGAACCCCTGTCACCTCATTCTGCAGAGCAGAGACAAGGATCTGTGCTTGAGCATGTAACAAAAAAAGAAGAAGAAGAAAAACAAAAACATCGGAGGCCTTGAGATTGTTTAAGAAAAACAGATAGAAAGGTTTGGTAACAGTTTCAAGGCCACAAATCTCCTCCTCCTAACCACTTGTTTAGTGCTTGATTAAATAATAATAATAAAACTCCTCTCGGCCCCAAATGCCTCACATCTATATTTAAGAAAAGTACTCTGTTACTTTCTGTCTCCACCATCTCCAGATTGGTCTGCTCACAGTGGAATAGCCACTAAAAGTGTCTTTAAAAACATCCCTATCTGTATGTGCAATAAATACAGTATGTGCCTAAGAATAAATAATATAACACTATGGATACTGGGCACATACAGTTCCTTTATTATAACAAATCTTATTCATATTTTATGAAGTGATCATTAGTTTCATATAAACTCCTGTAGATAATAAGCAGATACAGTACTGCATTTAAAGGTATATTAGTGTTTTATTCAAAGCCAGAACCTCTCTGTCTGGAGCTGTGGTAACAACAGATCTGTGAGCCAATCAGAAGCTCGATATGAGGAAAGTTTGCAATGTACAATAACAACTCTTCAATACTATGATGACAATGTGACTCATGATAAAGACTGAAGAGTGCATGGTTTTACTGAGTGGAAAACACAGACACAGGTCACTGTCGGTCATCTCCTAGTGAAGCTGCAGTCTGCACACACGCTTTTCTTTTTCTGTTTATAACAGTTCACTCTCAGTTTGTGAACTAACATCAAACTGAGTTGCAAATGTAGTTGTTTTTTTTTACATATTCACATTTTCACCATCATATTCACAGGTCTCCACCTGCATCTCTGTACGGCAGTTAGACGTTAGTGTCAGAGCCCGACAACAAGAATGCACTTTCTTTTCTTCTTCTTCGTCTTAATAATAATAATAATAATAAAAGCCCATGAAAACCCCACCCATGTGCACACACACAAGTACATACAAATGCACGCACACACATGGGTGGGTAGGGTTTTTCTTCTTCTTCTTCTTCTTCTTCTTCTTCTTCTTCTTCTTCTTCTTCTTCTTCTTCTTCTTCTTCTTCTTCTTCTTCTTCTTCTTCTTACCAGTTGGTTCTCCTTCTAACCAGCTGGTTCAGGTTCTGTGATCTACAAACTATTCATTACAAATGTTTTTGTTGAACTGTTGTTTTGTTAATTTGTCTTATTTTCATATCACAGTGATGCTGAATATTTGACTTATTAGTCCGCACTTGTAAACACTGAGGTAAACTAAGTCTGGCAGAGTTTGATGGTGGGCCCAAGTGGGGGCATGGCTGCTTTGTTGTGACATCGCAAATCCTATTGGCTCGGTATCTGAATACAAGCTGTGTGTATTAGTCTGTGGACCGGAGCTTTGACATTATAGTAATATAGAACCCAGACCACAGGACAAAGACGTCAACCTCTATAATACCCCTTACCTTTAACATTTGATTGATGTCCACTTATTCTATGATCAGATAATAATCCCTGGTTTAACTTTCAGGCACATTTATTTTATTGAGAGCTGTCGGTGCCTGCAGTGTTCTTTCAGTGCTGCTTCTTTTGTTAGAAACAACTTACAACTTTCACAGTATTAATATATAACCTCGACCTTCTTTATAATCTAAAAAGACATGGAAATCCACCTTTTTTTCTTTTTCTTTTTTTTTTTTTTTACAATATGGGACCTTTAAAAGTGCCATTGTTCCCACTGAAATGCAGTGAAGTAGAAGTATAAAGCACCATCAAATGAAAATATTCAACTACATACATGCTTTTACAGAACAGACCACAAAGGCACTTTGTTCCACATCCTTTCACTTTGTGTGTCAGTAGTTTTTGTGTGTGTGTGTGCACGACTTTTAGATCTTGGAGATAGTGAAACACAAAGCACTGCCACAAAAAAATCAAAGAGCAGGTTGCATAAGTACATTGTGAAAGTCTTGTAGAAATACTTTGGATATGAGTTGAGTGTGTTTGTGTGCATGGATGGATGTTCTTTTTTTTGCACGCAGGTTATCATGTGTTTTTTTTTTTTTTTTTTTTTTACTTTCGTCTTGTATTAGCTTTCTACTGCCATCTATGGTGTTCGGGTCAGTTTTGACCCGTGTTTTAAATCAGCTGTAAAATACACAGAAAACATTTTGTTTTTCATCCAATTGGAGACATCTTGTATAGGCATGCATCAGCTACAATTTTACATCCACTTGACACCATTTATCATTCAGCCCTAAGGTTCATTACTGGCGACAGCTACAACACTCACCACTGTGACTTATACTCCAAAGTCGGATGGCCCTCACTATCGACTAGGCGTGATCGACACTGGATGTTATTTATTTTTAAAGCTCTTACTGGTCTTTTACCGTCTTATATTAATTCTCTAGTATCTTTTAATTCAGGTCCCCATCGCACACGTTCAAAAGACTGGCTCACATCCACCTATCAACACTGAGCTTGGAAAGACCAGCTTTTTTACTGTGCACCTTCAACCTGGAACTTTTGAAACTCACCTCCTTTTATCAATTGTTTTAAATCAATAACTACATCATATTTTACCTCTATCTGTAAACTACACTTTTACTTTTGTTTTCAAGTTATGCTTATTGTTAATCTCAATTGCTTTGTCTTTTTTTTATCATCTCGGCTATATTGTAAATGAGGTTGTTCCTCAATATATCTCCGAGACTAAATAAAGGTTATGAAATGAAATGAAATGAAATTTGTTTTTATTCTCTTGGTTACATTGTTAGACTTCCTTATCCATGAAAATGTTGGTTTTAATTTGGTGTGGGTCCCTGGGTCTTTTTTTTGTCAGTATACCCCTTGGCTTCAATTGAACCTTCCTGTTGTCAGCTTTCTGCTACCATCTAAGGTGATAGGGTCAGCTTTATCATCCCATTTGTTTCTCATTTTGGTTACGTTGTTAGGCTTCCTTATCCATGAAAAGGTTGGGTTTACACTTTGTTCTTATCAAGATAACCTCGTCAAAATTGACCCTAACACAACGAATGTCATAACAAGAAAAAAGTTTCATTTTGTATAAATAGCGGTTCCTGACAAAGTCAAAAAGCCTTAATGCTATACAAATTTATGTGGTTCTTGTATGCATTTAAAACATGAAAACGGGTCACTGGTGCCCCAAACACAAGAGGAAGGTTAAATAAATAAAATACTTAAACATCTCTCCTCAGGCGCTGACCTGTTCTCTAACTGCACGGAGGAGTGCAAGGCCCTGGGCCACTCCGATCGCTGCTGGATGCCGAGCTTCATGCCCTCCGACGGGCGCCAGGGTCCGGACTACCGCAGCAACCTCCACGTGCCTGGCATGGACTCTGTCCCGGACACAGAGGTATTTGAAAGCCCAGAGCAGTCGACTGATAAGTCATTCTCCACCTTTGGTAAAGAGACGCCTCTCAGTCATCAACATCAGCAACTCCATCACCACCACCACCATCATCACCACCACCTCCTCCAAAACCATCACCTCAGCCACCACCACCACCACAGCTCCCTAGAGAGGAAAGAGTTGGAAGCATTTCTGCCTAGCTCCAAAGCTCCCTGTAACCCGGCTTATTTAAGTGAGTATTGTATTTTTGCTCAGGCCCGAGCAGCCGACCCCCGCGCTCTCTGATGTGGTGATTCAATTAGGTGAAGAAGAAGAATAAAAAAAAAAGATTCCAAATTCAATTTTCTCCCTAGATTGGCGAGCAGAAGGAAGCATGAAATTCATGTCAAGCCTGACCCCTGTTCTTGTCAGAGTGTTTAACTAACTCTTCCCTCTTTGCCAAGCATCTCCATTATCTGTGAATGTGATGATCTTATCTTCCTCCACCTACCATTCCAATGCACACACACTACACACACACACATACGCACACAACACCAGCACTTGATTGGCCTGTGGGCTTTTCCAAATGAAACATGCCAAAAGCAATTATGCTCTATATGGTTGCTTTGATGTGGATGGAGATGTTAGCATTAAGGAAGCTCTGTCTCATTATGGGGGAAATGGTTCCTATAATATAAGAGACACAGGAACCTCTCTTATGGAACCCAGCAATGGAAAATTGGTTGTTTTTAATCAGCGAAGAAGAACAGCAAGCAGTGAGCTTTAACGTATCATTCTCGTTCGACGGACATTATTGTGTCGAAGCTGAGGATAAAAAAGAACTGTTTCAGATAATTGAGGAGAAGAGGGGAAAAAAATCACATTTCCCAAGGAATGCGCTTTCTTAACTCTCATTCAAAGGCCACAAAGAGATACATCCTCAATCACTGCAATTTGGTGATAATGCTTAATTATAATTTTGTCAAGCAGCGCCTGAAGAGGCCCCCTCTCTCATCATCTGACACAGCCTGTCAGAGACATGCTGCTTCCCTAGCGCCATCATTTCAAACCACGGCATGCTGTTAGGAACAGCAGGGAAAATGCCTTTTTTCCTTTTAATTAATGTTTTATTCATTTGCTCTGTTTTTTTTTTCTTTTGTATTATTATTATTATTTTATTCTGATCCTTTTATATCAAAAAAAAAGAAAAAAGTTATGTCAGGCAGGCAGCCAAATCGCGCACATTAGAATTTCACAGTCCTTCTGAAGGGGGCTGCATGCGTTCGAGGACAATGTGTTGCCCACGGCGCCGTCGTCGTCGTCTCAAGCGAGTTCCAGTTTGCTCGAGTCGAGATCAGTGAGATTTGGAGATTGTTAAGTGATGTTCACAAACAGTCATAAAAGTTGTAAACCAACCTCATAACAAACAGGGAATATTCAGCTTTGTGCATATGTAGAAAAGAAAAACTGTCTTTGAAAAAAAAAAAAAAGAAGAGAGAGATAAAAATCTGCAAACAAGTCACCGGTGAGGTTACACAAAGACAATGTGAGACGAGAAGTGTTTCCGCGAACATCTGTGTACAGTTACACAGCGGGGGAAACAGCATGCAAATCTCAGCACGTGCATTCCCTGCAGTGTGCGCGCGCGTTTGTGTGTGCACTTGTAACAAGTTGTTTTTATATTAGTCACAAGTATGAGATTTGACGTCTTTACACCACAGGCTGTTGACATAAATGATGGCGCGAGAACATTTGAGACCCAGGTGCGGAAAATATTTAATAGTACAGTAAATATTTTAATACGCAGTGTATGTATATAAACCCACCCACACATAGACACAGACACACACATCAACTGTCGAAGAAATCTGCTCTCAGGCAGCTGAACCATCGGCCCTCTGCTGTATCACTCATGCAGCCAAATTTCATATGGAGAGCTTCAGTGTTACATTCCGTGTGGGAATTTTGAGCGCTCAGTTACACACTCGCTTTGTGTCTGTTATTCAGATGCGTGTTATGTCTTTTGTAAAACCTCACCACTGATCGCTGTCATCTACAGTCTTTGTTTTTTTCTCTTATGTACTTTTCCACAATGTCCATTAGTCACAAATACATTCTTTTTGTTGTTACTGTTTTGCTAACCTTCCTCCCTCCCCTCCGGCCATGTGCATTTGTTTTCGATTAAGCTGGTGAGAAGGCAATCCATGGAGTGGTGGATAACAATATAGAGTGTCATGCAAAAGTCTGGGTGCCCCTGTTTAAAATGTCTGTTAATGTGAATAGTTGAGCAAATGGCAGGCTGCTGCTTTGTTTCCCCTTTTCACTCTAAAACTGTAGAAAACAACAAAAAAAATAATACACTGATATTGCTTAAAATATTGCAAAATAATATTTCGTGTTTAACTTTTGAAGATCATTTCATCTTCCAGTTGCTGAACTATTCACATTAACAGACATTTTGACCAGGAGTGCCCAAACTTTTGCATGCCACTGTAAGTACTATTATGTCAACACGTGCACCTGCTTTACCAATACAAATCTTTTGTCCACATGCTGATTTTTTTTTTGTAAATGTAAATCTTTTTCACATTATGCACAGTTGAAAGCTGAATTAATTTACATAATTCTCAATATAATACTACATAAATACTTGTAAACATCACTTCATAACAAGGGTGGGCAAACTTTTTTCTCAGGAGCCACAGTGAGTTTTAATATTTGATGGCCAGGCCAGGCCAGTGTCAGATAGATGGAGAGTGTTTGTGTGAACTAATATAAAAGACATGCAAAAGCTGTTGCCTAAAATCAAAATCAAACTTACATTCAGGATCAGTGGGAACAGTGGTGTTGGTCATCAAAGTTTGTGGTATGTCTCTGCTTTCTACCAATATTTGACATACCAGATTAAAAATCACAAGCTCCTTTTGACACCACTTTATTCCCATTAAGTCTCAGCAGGTTGCAATCAGAAATCATTCAGCATGATAAGGAATTGCAGCAACAGTGTATTTCAGCTGGATCACATGAGCAAATGTAGATTAAAGAAGAAGCAATTAAAACAGTAAATAATAAAAACATCAGCGAAGCGTAACACTTGTGGGGGATTTCAATTTGATGCCGCTTAATAAGAGTCGTGTCAAAGCCATCTAAATCAATAAGAGATGAAGAGAATAATATTAAATGAGCGATTAAAATCATTATAAGTGCACTGCAGCTGTGACAATGCAGTTTGGACAAAGAAGCAGCTATGTGAGTGTACGGAGGTGAAAAGGGAGTAACAGTATATAACAGCATTATATTGATTTTAGTTAATCAATTATGATTATGGTGAGGATTTTAGGCTGTTGGAAAGATAATGTAATCAGCAGTATAACACAAGTTCATTTAAAGTAAGGAATCGGCAATTAATGTTGTATGGAAGCTGAAATTAAAGCCTACAGCTTATATCATTTAGCATGATATAAGGCAATAACAAGGATCGTTGTGTAATGGAATATATAATTAACCAAACATGTGAAAGGCTCTAATGATATAATTATAGAACTGTAACGATGCTGCTGTTGTTATGGTGTGTTTTTGACAGTGGAAGTTGTTTCAGACTCCAGTAAGTCAGACAAATTGACGATGTGATAACAGATAATGATGCTCAAGAGTAAAGTGAGCCCGAGCAGGTGAAGAGAAAATTCTATTAATTGTGGCGAGAGGGTCTCAGCAGTAATTTAGCCTCATAAGATGATCATAGCGGCAAACTGGAGTATATCAACACCGTTAAATGGAATGTAGAGATAATAGAACACGCAAAACGAACTAATAAAATCATTAAGGTTGCGGTTTGCCTTGATGAAAGGCATGTAACGCGATCTAATGGAACATCAAATATTTATGAGTGTAAAAAGGCTTGAAAACCTTCATCTGAAAATAGGAGCGGGAGAGAAGCCACTCAGAGCTGGCATTTGAAATTCAGATCGCACACATTACATAAAAATATGTGTGTGATTTAAACCTGATGAACTTGTTTTTTTTATTTTTTTTATTTTACTGCAGCCGCACAACAATCAATGAACAATTAAGCAGAATTTAAATCATTTCAGAGTAACCACCACCACCGACCTCTCTCTTTTTCCTCTCTCTTTCCATACGACCCCCTTTTACACTGTTCAGCCTTCACTTTGAAGGACACTGTGTTTGTTGTGTGTGTCGCTCTGGCTCTAATAGTTACCATGGATGTGCTTATTATGCGCTTATGATGCAGCACTCGAAAAAGTGAAGGGCTCCCCAAATATCGCCGCGTTTCCCAGGAACACCGCCACTCATTCCTCTCTCAGAGTAGATTAACTGTGGGCCTTATGCTAATGAGTGCGGGGGTGGCGAGAGGAGGGGCGGGGTGGGTGGTGCTGGTGGAGGTGGTGGATGATGGCGGAGAGGGAACAACAGTCAGAGGGGGAGGAGGGAAGGGGGGGAGGAAAGGGATAGAATGATGATACGAAGACGGCTCAAGCTCCCTAATCTGATCAAGTCAGTGATACACAGAGACTCTTTTGTCCCAGGGACTCTGCAGTGCCTGGGCCTGAACCTGGCCTGGGGTCGGCTTGAGGGGGAGGGGGGGTGGATGTGATAGCCACCAGAGCTGAGTGATTGCAGACAGAGGCAAGGGGGAGTTGGGGGGGGGGGGGCATGAATGAGATGTTACTACTCCAGCCTCCCTCCCCCTCTTTGTTGTTGTCGTCCTAAATAAACCGGCCGTGCAGTCTTCACCAGCTAACCCACCGTCCGCTGCCACTATTCTCATTAACACCCCCCCCACACACACACACACCCCTCTTGCACACATATTCACACACATATTATCCATGAGTCATTTCACAAGAGTGAATAGAAGCTGCCACAGATGAGAGATGTGAGACTTCCTACCCCTTGTTGTTCGTGTGTGTGTGTGTGTGTACTTGTACAGCTATACATGTGAGGACCAGTTTGACTACTGTAGACCATCCAAGTGAGGACATTTTGGGAACGTGAGGACATTTTAGCTGTTTCTCACTTCCAAGGGCTGTTTGAGGTTTAAGACTTTATCATAACTAGGTTATAATAATTTGTTTAAGTTTGGTTAGGAGTAATGGTTAGATTTAGGTTAAGGGGAATAATGTCAGTGAGTGTCCTCACAAAGATAGCCATGCAAACATGTGTGTGTGTGTGTTTGGACCCACTAATTCTGTGTGAATGAGGCCATTTAAGCACTGGGGTTTCTCTCTGTTTTGTTTTCTGTCATCCCTCTCAAGCCGTTTTCCCACTGAAATTAGCGGGTCGACGGGTTTTTAGGGTCGACCCGCTATGAGGCCCCTTTCCCATTGACCAAAATAAGCACTGAGTCTGACCCCCGTTGTTTTTGCTCCGCTCTCATTGCAGTCATGCCACAGCCGCCTTTGCAGGCCGGGCGGACGAGACGTCAGCCCGGCCTGCAGAGCACCTGGACATCTGGCGCTGCGGTCATATGACGGTTCGTCCGCGGCACAGCAAGTTAAACACATTGTAGTTTATTTTCTTTTGTTTCAATCGTTTTAGGTCAGTGTTGTTTGATCTTTTGATCCCAGTCTCGGATGTTATTGCCTCGCTCTCATCCGCGGTGCAAGAAGCCTGTCATGCCCCTGGCTCATGCCACAGCCGCCCGCAGCAGCTCTGTCGGCCGAGGCAGACGTCTCGTCTGGCCGGCCTGTAGAGCACCGGGACCGCGGAGGAGAGCGAGTCCGCCGCTCGGCCAGTTCCCACGGCACAACACGTCAGTTAAACACACTGTAGTTTCATTTCTTTTGTTTCAATTGTTTTCAGTCAGTGTTGTTATTTAATCCCAGTCTCGGATGCGAAGAGCATGTATCAGCAGAGCTTTGTTTTGGTACATGAGACGTGAGCGATGACGTGGCGTCATGTAACATTCAATGTTCACGTCTCCCGGGTCTGGCTTTCCCACTGCAAGCCGAGCCGAGCCGAGGCGATTTTCCCGCGTCGCTTCGTTTGACCCGGGTCGACGCGGCTCAGTGCGCCTTTCCCACTGCCACCAAAAGCCGATTGTTAGCGGGTTTAAACTGGTTTTTTGGCCAGTGGGAAAGGGGTATCAGACAGAATCGACCCCCCTCCCCCACCCCACCACCCACCATCACCCAGCACTCATCCATTCCTCCACCCCCCACCACCCCCTCCCATCCAGCAATTACACAGACACACAGCTAATCATGTTGTCTCTCTCTCTCTCTCTCTTTCTACTTCTTACAGCGAGGAAAAGGGTTTGCTAGCTCCTTTCGCGTGGATATATCGGACACCGCGTGACTTTGCACAATCACCCCCCGCCCCCCTCTTTCCAACCCTGATGACTAAGGCTATAAAAAAAGAAGAAAAACAAAAAACAGAAGCATTATGTTTTCAATCCATTTTTCCCCCTCCTCACCCAGCAAAAATAAAAAAACAAAAAAAAATAAATACAAACACTCATGACTCCACACGAAATGAGACACCCCCCCCCCCCTCCTACCTTAAAGAAAAAAAGAAGAGCCCCCTCCCTCCCCTCTGGAATTCCTTGGATCACTGCCGGGCTTCTCCTCTCTCTGGATTAAGGAGACGGTCGGGACGTTCGGAGGAGAGAGAGAAGGAGGTGGGGCAGGTATAGACGGATGAGATAGCCTTACCGGGAGGACACTATTGTCTCAGCAGGACTGAGAACCTAAACTGAGGAGGAGGAGGAGGAGGAGGAAGAGGACAAAGACGAGGAACAGTGAAAAAAACAAAAAACAAACACAAACTGATCGCTGATCTTGTTGTCCTCTTCTTTTTTTTTCAATCTGTGTGTGCCTGTTTACAGCACTGATGTATACATCTGTGAGGAACATGAAAAAAGAAAAAAAAACCCACACCAGGAACTGAATATGTATACTGTGTAAGACAAACTGAGAAACTGAGAAAGAGCCACCTGGAGAAAATCGCCACTGAGCCCTTTAGGCATTTGTACTCGCAGAGACGCCAAATTGTACAGGAGAATCTTTGTGCATTTCAAAATGCAATACCACAGTTTTAGATTTTTCTATTCTGTTTATGTGGTCTGATCTACTTCAAACTTTGTAAGAAAAGATTGTGGGCAGGATGTATTTTTTTTTATTTATGTTGTTTTTCTTTTTAATTTCATGTTTTATTCCTTTGTTTGCTTTGGATTTGGTTTGTTCACCATATCGTGGGCTTGGACAGTGTTTGGCCTGCACTTTTTTTTCTGAAATCGGAGGCGTCAAGTAGTTTCTATCATGTGTGAGAAGTGTTTACTGTACTCTTTTAAAAAGTTTCAAGGTGAATATAAAACTCTATATATAAATCCATCTATATCTACTTGTTCTGAAGGCGTGCTATCCATTTTGCTAAGTTCCACATTGCGGATTCAGAGGTTTGACTCTTGTTTTGAGTTCCCCTGACGAAAGGCTTTTTTTTTTTTTTTCCCCAGCGGGGAGGCGGCGAAGAGAGACACAACAGCCTTAGCAGATGTAAAACTCAAGTTGTCATCGTTTGACATTATTTCATTTTTCTTTTGTTTTCCACTTTTTTGGATATTGATAAAGATCATGTCTATAAATAAAAAGAAGGTAATAATTTTAGATTGAAATCAGTGGTAATTTAGTGTCATTGTAACCAAAACGTTTAAGAGTCCATTTATAAAGCAACAGAACAAAAACACGGCCAAATGCAGAAGGTGTTGTACACAATGCAGTTGGGATCCAGTATACACACATTTCTTTCTCACACATTACAAACACAAACACACCAATATGCCAACAATAAACAGAAAAAAATGGTGAAAAGGAAGGTCTCATGTGCCGTTTTTTTCTTCTCTTTCATGATGCATTGACACGATAAAAATCCAGAGTTCCGTTTAATTTTCTGTCTTTATTTTATGTTAACTGTGCTAGCCATAAGCAAAGATAACAGTAACTATTAATTGTTCAGGAAGGTTGTACAATAAAGTTCAAAATGAACTTGAAGCTTTCCAAACTCAGATACAGACACAGGCTTCATTATTGTGATGATGTAACAAACAGTCTTTTGTAGGAGAAATGACACTTAATGCTGCACTGACATGGAATCAGGCAGCAGAGAACACCATCCACCACCACTGAATTCAGAACCAGATATGACGTATTAGGAGGAATTTAACATGAGTTTTCATTTTGCAATGCAATATCAAAAGAAAGCTGAATTTTATAGCCAAATATGCATATCTATGGTAATAACATTAAAGAATACACAAGATTTGATTCAATTTGTAGTAAACAATACCCTATTCCTTAGGACAGCTTGCCTGTTTTTCCCATTCCGTCCAGTGGCTGCTGGCCCTCTCTCTGACTCCATGTAAATGCAGCATTGCAGTGGTGATTCTGCAGTTATCTTACAGTTTTGAGGTATTTTTACTTTGTACACAGACATTTAAGTAAACGTTTATGAGTGTATACCATTAAATGTATGTTATGTACGTATGACTTCTTACTGGTACATGAACTCTTGTGGTCTGGTCAAAGTACAGAGTTCAATTATTCAAGTGTCTTCAGTTATTAAAATATTTATGTTGGTATTTTTGCATTTGAACACCTCAGGTGTGTCAGAAATTACTTATTCATTCACTAATTCCTACTGACTATAGGGAATTCTGTATAGGGGACTATATAGTGAGCCTGGTAAATGGAATAGATCAACACTGTTTGGTTTTCAAAATTACATTTTTGTTTGGTGTCTTTCCGCACAACCGCAATGCATTATGGTATATATTGCTTGGTTGGTGACTGTGGGTTGTACACTACTTTTCCTGCTGCATTGTGGGATACTATTAGTTCACTATATAGGGTATAATAAGTGTGACAATACATTCGGATAGCACTGTAATCACTAGACCACTATAAAGTTAGAAGTGAGTGATTTTGGACACATCCCTCAACTACAACTTCATGCACACACATACACTGTAATAAACAATATGTATAGATCAAGTTTTAAAATAATCATGGTCTCAATATATTGAGATAAAAAGTGTGAGACATGCATATTTTATGAACTCTCACATGCAAGGTCATGCGTTTAAACTGATGAGCTGCCATTGTGTGTTGAGCCTCTGACGGGAGGGTGGGTTCACTCTCATTAACTCCCAGTAACAAATGAGTGTAGTGCAGGAATGTGTACAGTTTCGGTGGATACCAGGCAGATTATGCGCATGACAAATCAGTTTTGGCAACGGGTGAAGCAGGGGCCTCGTCGTTGGCATCCTCCCTGTCGTTACTATCAGAGTGTATTAATTGAGGCGAATGATTAAAGCTTTACTGCGGACTAATGTGACCGTAAAATTCATGCTTGTGATTACTCCCCCCACCTCCCACCCCATGAAAAAAAAAAAAAAGAAAACAAGGATGTGAACATGACACCTCAGTATGTTGAATTACAAATCAAAAATATAATCATCCTGGTCGTCCTTGACTGTGACACACATTCTGTATAATCCTCTTTTTTACACAGTGTTGTAGATCTTGGTGTGTTTTATCTGTCTGAAGTAGATGTTGCAGCTGAAATCCAAGGTAGATTAGGATATTTACAGACGACGATGAACCAATAAGGCGGCAGAGTTCAGATACACGCGCTAAGACATGGAAAGTCCCGTTAATCTTACAGTACACTCTGAATATTCATCCATTTGTTGGAACAAAATCCCTCCAGTCTTTGTTGGCAAACACTATGAATATTACAAGTAAACACAAGGAGGAGGAGGTGGGATGAGTATACTAGCACCTATGAAACGTCTCAGTCTGACTTTTTTTTATATATATTTCCCAGCTTCATAATCCCATTCTGATGTTAAATATAGGATGACAAATAGCAAGGAGCGGCAATGTGAACCGCCGGCTCGGGCCCCTTTTGTTGCGGCGTAATGAGGGCAGAGCTATCAGAGCAGCGCCGTTTAGATTGAGGACAAAAGTTGAGCGGAGAGCAAGTGCAGTATAATCATATCTATTTTCTTGTTAAATAGAAGCTATTATGTTTGACCTCCACTCGACGCTAATCACTGTCACAAACCAAGAAAAAAAAAGTTTTAATTTCCGTGTGCGTTTATGCACACCAGGCTGCAAATGAGAAAAACTATTAGAGTATAATGAAAGATAATTTAAGAACAAAAAAGAGAGGGAGAGAGACTTACAACTCCCCAAACAAACGGGAGGATTTGAAGAGAGGCAGATGTTAAATAGAGAGAGTGTCTTCTCTCTTTCTATTTCCGGTGAGTGTGGGGAGGAGGGAGGGGGGAGGGGAGTGGGTGGGGGTGGTGAGGAGGTAATTGTGATAGCAAGTTTCAAAGTCAGTCACTTCACAAAGGCAAAGCGGATTATAGAAGGCTGAACTTTTTCATGTCAGAGCTCTCCTCTTTTGCAAATGCCACTGGACAAAAAAAAAGAAAGAAAGAAAGAAAAAGGAAAAGAAAAAGCCATCACGGTGAATCTGTGCTTGAATTCCCCGCTGATCAGTGTGGGTGGAAATAAAACCGCAGGCGGGTGTGGATGGGTCCGCGTGAAGGTTGATTATGGGCTCCTCAGATGTGGATGAATGGGTGAAAAGGACTGAGAGCGAATCTCTAGGAAGAAGGACAGGACGGGGGGAAACTTATGGAGCGGACCGTACTGTGCTGCCATGTTCAGGGTGGGGGTGGTGGTGGGTGGCGGGTGGCTGTGCCCCTGAAAAGTACTGTTCTTAGCCAGAAGCTCACAGCATGAAGGATCTATTTTCTGCCAAATTTGGAGCAGCTTTTGGTCGTTAAACAACAGATTTTCTTCAGTTTTATTTCTGTCTGTGTTGATATCACGTCCGGGGCCTGTTGTCGCTCACTCTCTCAGTGTGTCTGTCTTTGGGGTAGTCGTCATGCTGCGGGTGAATTTACAACTGATCATATGACTGAGTAATGGTGTTAGATTTTGGGGTAAGAAGTTAAATGTGTTGTTCTATTTCAACTTGTGAAAGACTGAAGTCTGACACCCTACAGACAATGTCACAGTTTCACTCTATGACTTAGATGCCACTATTTGCAGAACTACAGACTTGATGTTAAAAAAATTTTTAACCTTTGAAATTCTGCAGTAATAACTGTTATTATCATGTTACATTTTCATGGATGATTTCCTGCTTTATTTTGGAATTGTACTTAATTGCTTTTAGTTATCTTAATGTTCACCTCCCACCTAGCGACTTCCTGGAGTGGCCTCAGCTTGCTCCGTTCTGTTTGCTGCTGTGGAAAATGTCTTTGAAAGTCACTTGTGTAATTGGTTGTTGCAGCGGTTGGCAGTATTGTACGTGTGCGGGTTTTCGCTGTTGAACGTGTACTGTGAGATGCTGCAGGCAGCTGCTGCTGGACACTGCTGGGTTCTATGTCGTCCAGTTTGCTCCACTAAGCTGCAGATAAGTGAGTGTTTAGCAGCTGATTTACTTCTAGCAAACAAGATTTTTTAGCAAACAAGAGACAGAGAGTGAGAAAGAGAAAGAGAGGGAGCGATGGTGAGTTAACATATGATAGCGAGGAATATCTTTTTTTCTGTTCTGTTGGACTCTGGAATAAAATGTGACACCTCTAATGTAAAGTGTTCTGCTAGATATTCACTTGATTCATTCATGCAGTTGACATGAATGGATATTAATAATATAGGGAGATATGAATATGGTCAGCTTATTACTGTGGCTGCAGACAGGGCCGGATCAGTACCCCCAGGGGCCCCTGGGCAATGTCAGCCCAGAGGGCCCCCCACACACACACATACACCAACATCCACACGCTTAAGGAGGCCACATTTACACCCAGGCAACTCGAGCCACCACCAGGCACGCTGACTACACACACACACACACACACACACACACAGTGTGCTACAGCCGACTTCAAGTATAGGAGCATGTCAAATTACACACCTATTGGTCCAAAGCTGAATGACTGGTCCAGCTGAGGATGGAGCAAATCTCTGTCCAGTTCAGTAAACCAAATATTACCATCTCACTCAATAATACAAGTGACAATGATAAAATGAATGAATGCATGAATCCAAAATCACAAACCATCCCACATCAAAGCTTCCAGAAGCTCAATCACAAAGTTATCACACCCCTTACACAGACAATACAGTAACAAATGACCTGGATCACCCCCTCAACCCACACTTCACACTGCTGCCATCAGGATGCACATACTGTACAGGACTCGATTCAGCAAGAGCTTCCTCCCCTCTGCAATCAGTGCACTCAACAAACTCCCACTGTAATCTGTTATACAAACCCCTCTTCCTATGTGTGTGATATTTGTGTTGAGGTGATGTAGCTACATGGTGTGTGTGATCTAGCCAACCAAATACACTAATAGCGTAGTTCTTACCTTCAGAAGTCCTTCTTTCTTGACTTTTTCATAGCAAACTCTGTGATCAAGTCCTGAAAGTCCAGCTCCCTCACCAGGTCCGACTCAATGGCCATCAAGGACAGTGATGTCAGCCTCTTCTGACCCATGGTTGTCCTGAGTTCATTTTTTATTTGTTTCAGTTTTGAAAATGTCCTCTCACCTTCACAGTTGGATACAGGAAGTGTGAGAAAGAGCCTGAGTGCCACAAACACATTGGGGAATGTTGTCTGGAGTCCATTCTTCAGCACAACCTGCAACAAGTTTGCAGGAGTCTTATCTTGCTCAGTGCTGACAAAAGACCTGAACTGGATCAGCTCATCAGCTAAGGCAGTATCCAAGTCACCTGGATATGAAGATGAGAGAGCACTGGCCCTTTTGAAGATCAGTGTCATCACAGTCCATGTCAAACAGGACACCAAAGCGGCCATTTATGTCCCTGTATGCATCAAGGCGTCTGTTCAGTCCTGACAGCAAACTGTCAATGATCACATTGAAAGTCTCAACTTGGAACTTTTTGCTCCCAGTGAGAATGACTTCATTGTCTCCTGTTTCATCGTCAAAGACTTTTCTCTTACTTGTGCGGTGGGTCTCTGACTGGTAGGTCTGTGTCACACCTGTGACAGCCCGGGCAGATGTCTCAAAGTCAGCAAACTGCCCTCTTAGCGATGCAACGTAGGTGTGCAATGATTCCAAAAGGCACACGGCAGTCTTTAAGTCCATATCCCTCTGTTGCAAACCATTGCTTGTAAGCTTGAATCTATGCAGCACAGTGTCCCAAAATACAGCCATGAGCGCAGTCTCCAGCTTCCCAAGCTTGTTACACAGCGCAGCAGCCTCGCGCCTTGTGTCCTGTCGCTCTTCATTGTCGGAAGCCAACATCTGTAAAGCCCCTCTTATTTCAGCATAATTTTCACGAAGAGCTCTGGTGGAGTCTCCGCGGCAGCTCCATCTAGTGCTGGAGAGTGATTTCAGTGTCAGTGTGATGTTACCTGTGAACACCTTATTCCATCTGTGGGTGGAAGCAGAGCAAAAGGCATACAGTGCTTGAAGTAAGTCAAAAAACTGGCTTGCTTCTCGGCAGCAATTTTCCACACAGTTCACACCAACCAAGTTCAAAGAATGTGCTGCATGGAATGTAATGAATCAGTGGGTTGTTTTTCTTGAGTTGAGCTTGCAGCCCATTATATTTCCCCGACATGTTTGATGCATTGTCGTACGCTTGTCCACGACAGTTGGAGAGATCCAGTCCCAAATCGCTGATCATCTTGATCACGCAGTCAGCCAGACTTGATCCAGTGTGACTGTGGATGGGTTCAAATCCAATAAAGCGCTCAGCTACTTTTCCTGTCTCACTCACAAAACGGAATACAAAAGTTAGCTGGTCCACGTGTGACATGTCGGGTGTGGAGTCCACGATCACAGAGAAATATTTAGCTTTTTGGAGCTCTGTAGCAATGGCTTGCTTTGTTTTTTCACCCATCAGGCCGATGAATTCTTCACAGATAGTTGAAGATAAATAAGAAGTGCTGCCACGACCTTTTTGACCGTACTTCTGTAAATGATCCATTAAAAACGGATCAAATTGTGCAAGCAGCTCGAGAATTCCCAGGTAATTCCCATTGTGTGGGGATCCCAAATGTTCATTATCTCCCCGGAAAGGGAGCCCCCTTTCACTGAGAAACTTAATGACAGCGACTACACGCTTTAAAACATCCCTCCAGTACTGACCTTCTGCTGCGATCTGTCTCCCAAGAAGCATCCACAGTGCCCAGATGTTTACTTCGACAGGTAAGTGATAGCATGCATTTTCTGTGCTCACCACTCATTTCATGCTCCGTTATTCTCTCTGGGTGTTTCCAGTCGCTAAATCCAACAATAAATGCGCCGTGGTGTGTTGAGAAAACTTTACATGCAAAGCAATAGATTTCCCCGGTGGACGGTGAATAAATGATCCATTCTCGTGGTACACATTCACCATTGTGGAGGTGTCGGGTCAGAGCATCGTTGGTCAGAGACCGCGTGTTTCCGTTCTTCTCCTCCCTGCGGGAAGCAGGATACTTTGCCGCCCGATGCTGAAAGGCTGCAAGTCCTTTGCACAAAATTTCCTCCCGAGCGCCCTCTGTTATGGATCCCCATAGCGCAGGGTCTTCGGGGATGACGGCGCTTGCCGCTGCCGCTGCCGTGGTCGCATAGCCAGAACTGGCACCTTGCTCTGTATGTTGTGGTTGTGCTGCGGCTGCCGTGTCTCTCTCTCTGTCATCGGAGCTAGCTACCGTTAGCTGAGGCTCGTTGCTGGCCGATGCTTCAACGGTAACTTCTTCCTCCTCTTCATTATTCGTAGCTTTTTTGAAAAAGCTGCTTATTAACGGTACCTTTTTTTTAGCTGCCACCTCTTTTTCCTCCTTCTCCTTTTTTTTTTTTCGTTTGGCGGCCCCACTCGTCTTGCTGCTACCCTCCATCATCTGTTTACCTGGTTTAAAATTATTTTTCCCTGCTCTACTCGAACACGCAACATATCTGATCATGGATCAGTTACAAACACAAACTGTGTAATTCGCTGTTGAAAAACTGATCTCGAATCGGTAATATCGATCGTCCCGCCCCGATTTATTTTTAGCCAATCAGCAGTGCATTGTGATCGGCTACCAATCACTACCTGTTAAATCATCACAATGACATACAGAACAGACAATCATGAGACCTTATTTATTGTAAACAACTTTTATTTTATTCTGATTGGATAGTTGGACAGGAGCACTGAGTGATGTGTTCAGGGGCTGTAGGAGAAGTGCCAGCCGCCGTGGCTCGCGTTTATATTGAGTCATAAGGGAAAAAAAATATATATACCCAATCGCAAAGGGCCCCCCTTGGCTCAAGGGCCCCTGGGCAACTGCCCAGGTTGCCCATATGGTAGATCCGGGCTTGGCTGCAGAAAGCTTTTTAACCTCTCTGCTCTGGTCACACTGGGAGCAGAGAGAGTCTTAATAGACTGGTCTCACTTGCAGAGGAATTTACTCGGCACCTTAAAAATCAGCCCTTCCACTCTGTTTCAAGTTGATTAAACCAAGTTTCATTTTCTTTGCGCATACGAGATGAAAGCTGAGATAATACGTCTGTTACACAGATGTTAGAAGCCTGTGATTTTACAAGACGTGCATTTATGCTCCCCGCAGGTTTCACCTTGCTCCGGATCTAACAGCATTTGATTGTGACTCATTGAAAGTCTCATAGTCCCGCTTAGTTAAAAATGACACAGTGACTTTCATATATTTGTGGCCGGCGTGTTTAATCAGACAGAGGACCAACGTTTTAAATTAGGGTGTTTGAAAGCGAGTGATCACTTGAATGAACTTTTCTTGTTTTTTCTCTGTGGCTCTTTGAAAACCAGATCACTGCACACAGGAAGCTGTTGCTGTCTTGATCAGTGAGGTTTAAAGTACGATGGCCCTGAGAGGTCAAGGGGATCTCTGCAGTCTGGTCCCTTTTCCACTGTTTTGCTAACCCTCCTCCCAACCATGTGCATTTTGTTTTCAACAAAGATGATCAGTCCAAAGACATCAATCCATGGAGCGGTGGATGAGAGATTGCAATTTATGGGGGGGGGGCAGCAAAGAGACACTAGGTGGGAGGCGGCGAGCATCCATTCTCCCTGGAACAATTTACAAGTCATTTATCTAACCATCTTCCAACCTCATTCATACTCTGAAGCTGCTTAATTAAGGAAAAAATGTAGCATAGTTCCTCTTTAAGAAAACACATGCCAGTACTATACACAAATAGAAGACATCCTCATCAGAAGTGTGTGTTGACCTCTCAGGGCCATCATATTAAAAAGGTGCTGTAAAGTTAATTCTGATTATCATCAACTTTGCTGCTGACAACCAATCAAAAATGAGCATACAGTACTGTATTATTAGTCCCATTTCCACTGAGGAAGTTCCTGGCAATATTTAAGAGGCAGAATCTTTACAGGAACGTCCTCTCACTTGGCCTTGACCCACCAGACTTTTAAAGCGACATAATCATTGTGTAGCAGTTCTGATTCTCTCTCTGCATATGATACATCTTGTTTTCTTTCACTGTTGTTTTTTTTCCGACAGTGTAGACACATTCTACTAACGCTCTTTTTCTGCCGTGTTTTAAAAATACTGCCTGTTTCGGGGTTCCCTCTTGACATCACATCCCTGCTCTGAGTTTACCCAATCATCAAACGTAAAGCCCTACCCGGGAGTTATTTGATGCTGCTCAGAGTACCTGCCCCAAGGCAGGGGCTTGTTTAAACCCAGTAAAAGTTCTGAGAGATGGTCCTCAGGGGACCTAAATTCCTACTATGGAGGAGGGGGACCGCCCTCGTATAATGACCCATTAGAAAAGGGGCTAACTGTCCCTTTAGATTAGTGCACAATTAATTTAATTTGTCAGTACTATTCTGCTTATCCACAAGTTTCTGATCGTCAACATCGTGAGCCAGTTTTCCTCTTCTGGTGGAATTGTATGTTTATGTTTCCATGATTTCACTTGTTGTCATAGTTGCGGTAAATGCATGGATATATTAACACTGGCTTGGGTAGGGATATGGATATTGGACAATGGATATCACACAAATGGACATCCATTGTTAAGGATGTCCATTGTGATATCCATTGTTAAGATCTCTTTTATATATATATATATACAGTATATATATATATATATATATATATATATTGTATATGTATGTATATAAAATTACAACAATGCCCTCCTTCCCAGCATTGCTTTTCTGTTCTGCTTGGGGGACCCAGAGCTGTGTTCTGGCCCGGGGCCTCCTACAAGGTGAACATGCCAGGGAAAAGCTCCCATGGTCGGTGCCCAGGAGTCATCCACATCAGAAGCCTGAAACCACCTCAGCTGGCTCCTTTCCCACTCGGCTCCCCCCGGACGTCCAGACTCACTCACCCTCATCTGTAAAGGCTGAGCCCCCCCGCCACCTTACAGAGGAAACTCATTTCAGCCACTTGTGTTCGCCATCTCATTCTTTTGGTCACTACCCAAAAGGTCAGGACCGCAGATGAGGGTTGGGAACGTAGATAGACTGGTAAAATCGAAAAAAGGCTTTACCTTCCAGCTCAGCTCCCTCTCCGTGGTGTTTCCTGCTGACGCCAGCACCAATCGGCCTGTCAATCTCACGCTACATTTTAACCTCACACGTTTCGCAAAAAAGGACCCCGAGATACTTACACTGCTTCGCGTAAGCAGCAAACTAGCTCCGTACCCACGGGGAGCAATACAACCTTTTCTTCTTTTTTTTTCCTTTTTTTTCTGGCAGAGGTGTAAGAGAAGTGTGGCCTCGGACTCGGAGGTGCTGACTCTCATCACTGCCGCTTCACACTTGGCTGCAAACCGACACGGTGCAGGCCGGAGGTCACGGTCTGATGAAGCCAGCAGCAATCAGTGAGCATGTACCACTAAAAAAACTATAACTTTAAGGTCTGTTGCTTTGTTTTGTACTATTGTAATGACGATAATGATTATATAAACACGCATTCTATAACAATTAAATGATGGGTCACTGGTTGAGTTTACATGTCTGTCTCTTAGCTTAATTATTTGAATTCAATTGTCTTGTCCATACAAAAAAAAAAAGTCTGAGACAAATGACTCTTATTGTTTGGCTGTCATTCCATTGTACATTGTGTTATATAAACTTTTATAATATTATTCTATAAAGACTAAGACATTTTGGATATAATGTACTTTATGGTATCATTTGCTGTGTCAACACAGCTATAGATAGATAATTTATTTATCCCCTGAGGGAAATTCACCAATACTGATGAATCAATATTGTAAATGTGAAACGATTTGTCTTTTGTATGTGTGTGAAACTGCCATTGCTAGTGGCAGACACACACACAAACAGACACACAGAAAGACAAAGAGAGGTTGCTTTGTTTGTGCATTGACATTGCATTGGGTTCCATTCATTGTAGGCAAATTTACTATTACTATTACTACTGGTATAGCACATTTCATACACCAGGAAATAAATACATTTAAAACAAAAAGAGAGAAATAAGTCAATAAAAGAAGGTCAAAATGACAATGATAAATAGAATGTGTCCTTTTCCAAGTGGTATTTTATTTCATTATATTTTATTTCATTTACAACTTCCTGATCAACAGACTGCAAGCAGTAAGGGTGAGCTCAACCGCATCCCCTGTACTCACCATCAACACCGGGGTCCCACAAGAATGCGTGTTGGGCCCTTTCCTGTACATTCTTTACACCAATGACTGCCTTAGTATTTCACCCACCACATCATATCTCAAATACTCTGATGACACAGCCATCCACACTTCTCTCATGCACTTCTCTCAGACAACCAATCCAGTCTGGACTATCACAACACAGTTACCCATTTCACCAAATGGTGCACAGACAACCATCTCCAAATCAATGTCAATAAAACTACGGAATTACTGTTCAGCCCCCCCTCACCCCAGCACCCCACCATCATAAACACCCAAACAGTTGAGACAGTGGACACCTTCAAATACTTAGGAATAACTTTGGACAATAAACTCACCTTTGGCCAGCACACCACGGACATCCAAAAACGAAGCCAACAAAGACTGTCAGCTATCCGCAAACTTAAAGGGACAACGAGGAGTTTCTATTCGGTTATAAAACAGTCTCACGTTAATGTGGATGAATCTACGCTACCCACACTTGTTAATGGCTCCATTTTCAATCAATATATTGTTTTGTCTCTATCATTATTTTGTTATTATTAGTGGTGGTGGAAATGCTGGTAGAGCCGACCAGCGTTTCCTTACTTTCGGTTTCGCGGACACGAATGAGAATAACGGCGATGATAGCGGCGTTATGGTCGGAACTACGACGGTTACCGAACCTTTTTGAACCTCTGACTTTAATTATTGATGAATGATAACATGAGTCCGTCTTGCGCCGGTCTAAGAATTCTACGGCACGCGGAGGCTCATGAATGTAGTGTGAAAACACTTAGCTTAAAACTCCTCGTTGTCCCTTCAAAGGACTATACGTTGCACCGAACCTCCTGTTGTTACTTTACCAAAGCATTATTCAACCCATTTTTCTGTACTGTTCCACATGTTTCTTCACCATGCTTTCTGTCACCAAATGGGCCAAACTCACACACATCACAAGCACAGCTGCTAAAATCATTGGTCTCCCCACACCCAACCTTACAAAACTAAATGAAAAATCCATCAACGCTTAGCTAACTCCATAGTTCAAGATACCACTCACCCACTGCACCAATACATCACCCCACTTCCCTCAGGATGAAGATACAGAACCCTCAAGTTTAGGAGGGCTCGTCTGGGAAAAAGCCTGATCCCTGCAGCTATTGCTGCCCTGAACAGCAGGCCCCGCTGATCTGTCTGTCCAACATTGATCACTGTGTCGTCATGTATGTTGTCACTGGTGCTGTGCATGTTGTCATTGTTGTTGTGTGTACAATTACTGTTGTTGTTGTGTACACCATTGTTGTCTGCCTTGCTGTCTGTCTTGTCCGGTGTTGTAATGTGCAGTCTGTGAAGACCAATTTCCCCAAGGAGACAAATAAACGTAATCTAAAAATCATTGTTTCTCTTTTTAAAGTTTGTCCTTTACAATTAATTAATTAATGTACATTGTCCTTTTCAAATAAACTTAAAAAAAAGTTCAGAATTTTGAATGATTGTAAAATAATGTATTGCATTTAAGTAAAAACCCAAAATCCAACCCTTAAGTCTGAACCTTAATTATCAAGACAACTGGTCTCCTACAGGACGGGGGTTTATGTATCAGAAAAGCCCCCCAAGTTAAAACAAACACACACACAGCCCCCCAGCAGGGACAGCAATCAGTGAGAGATGCCACAACAGTTGTAGCCCACAGCTCTGCCATTATCTATGGATCACTCCTACCCCCACCCCCTGCTGCCCCCCAACACACTTAAAAGAAAACATAAACACATACACACCTCCACACACTTTCCTCACTAACCCCAGTACCCTTCTGCCCTGACTCGCCCTGATCTGGACTGTCTCCAGCCAACATGCCCTGAGGATGGGGTGGGGGGGAATGCGGGAGGTCGATGGGGTCAAGAGAGCAGAGCCATCCAGGATGGAGGCTGTTTAGTGTCACTGTGATCACACACACAACACACAACACACACATCAGTATTAAGGGCGGACTTGTGTAAATGGTGTTGTCCAGTCGGGGCCTGCTGCTGCTGCTGTGGACTGTTGTGTGGCCCGAGGCGGACAGGGAATGTAGCGTATAAATTGTGTCCACTTCACTGGCAGCAGTCGCTTTGCTGTTTTTTATTTGATATTGTAGTTGAGCTCGGTTTCAATTGAGTTTACATCCTCTGTGCTTTTTGTGCGGGCGTTATTTGCCTAATTCGTTTCATTCAGATAAATTTGTATTATTTATAAATGACCTGCAGTGCGACTCTTCAAGACAAATCAGCTATAATGCAGTAAAAAAAAAAGTTTTTCTTGTGGAAAACTTTGAAAACTTCAGATTTATTAATTTTTATTTTTTAGTATGACTTCATTCTTATTTGCGCATGGTTTTATATACAGGCCTTCAAGATCCTGTCTAACCTCATCCCTTTCATGGCATAAGTTGCTGCTGTTCACCTCAGTTTATTTATGTATTTGCAAAGCTGTGTCTATATATTTCTAAATAAACAGTTGTAGATTCTATAGAGTTTCACCCATCAAAGCGTCAGTCCACAGAGAGGCACATACAGCCTGTATTCAGAAGAACCATCTTTACATTTATGCCTTAAGCCCTGCCCATCCTGCTCTCTTTTGATCTATAAGATCAACACTTGAAATAAAACACAAATGTGTCAGATAAAAAATGGAAAAAAAAATGAATGAAAGAAAAATATATCAATGTGCAAAGGGTTCATGCATAATTTAGTATAGTATGTGATCTCTGATGCATGAGTCTTCCTATGTTATAAGAAGATAATTTATGGTTTTAAAATCCCCCCAAAAAACATCTCCTTACTTACCATCTCCTCTTTCTGTGAGCCTTCTTTTCATATTCTTTTTCCTTTTTTTGAGTTGTGATCCAATCACAAACAAACCCAATCCAATTGGAGTGTGGTAACTGCTATGCTGTGACATCACAAAGTCAGAAAAGTAAGGCAGACTTTCTAAACATGTGTCCGTTTCTCTGTGAACTGAAGCTTTGATTACTGAAACATAGACCCCAAGACCGAATGTATAGTCAAAGAACACATGGACATTTACCTTTACACGGATGGAACCTTTAATCTGGTCTTATTCACTTCAGTACTGTGACATGATGCAGGGACATTATAGCTCTTGACTTTTATTGAAAAACGGCTTGAGTGTTTGTTTATTTTTTCAGACATAATGTAATAACCAGTCTGTCAGCACTTAACAACAAGATGTGTGTGTGAACGGTACACTCTGTCACAGCAAACGGCTCAGTGCAGTACAGTCATTTTAAAGCACAATGTGGCAACATGAAGCAGTTTGAGTGTCATTATAGTTGAAGTTGCAGAAGTTGCCGGTGACATTTTTTTTCTTCTCTCCCACAAGACAGAATGCTCCTCTTAACCTCTCAGCGAGCGGCCGTCACCTCACAACACTGTCCTCTCTTCTTCTCTTACTCAACCCCATCTCTCTCTCTCTGCCACTTACTCCTCCTCCCTGCTACTTATCTGATAGCAGACAATATGATCAATGTCATCAGTCACAGCGTGCTGTCCCTCCTGAGCTTGACACAAGCACGGACACTCGCATGCACACACTCACACTCACACACACACATGGAACAACTTCTAATTGCTGCTACGTGTGTCACTAGTCCTTTAGGGGGAAAAAAAGCAAAACAAAACAAGAAACAAACTGTCATTCCAGCACTGACCGCCATTTGTTTTAACAGTTTGCAGAACATTTGGCCGGTGTTGAAAACAGTATGGGGTGTTGGGGGTGGGGCTCCTGCTGCAGGAAGAAATGGTGTGGAAATAAGTAGCTGAAAAACACTCAACCTTACATGGCAGAGAGGAACACGGTGACTGGGTTTATGTAGAGCCCAGATGTTAACAAGATGCAGTTATGATTACCTCCAAGAAGATGGGCTCCAGCTTCTTCTACTGTGCAAAAGCACCTACAATATTTCACTGTGACAAATAGGATTAACAGGAGACACTACAGGTGATTTTTTGCATTGGAAGTTTTGAGAAAATTTGCATACATTTCCAGAACAATGGATAAAGCATCTTTCAAAACTCTTGTTTTATTGTGTTGACATATTAGAGATTATCAGATGTTTTTACAGAGGGGGTTTTGGATATCTTTTTTTTATCACTCTTTAAATGAGACAAAACTGTCACCAGCCCTTAAAGATCAAATTTTGCCATGTTTTTAAGAATAAACATTAAAAATCAGGCTGTGAATGATCAACAATCCCCTAAGTAAAAACATTCAGAATCTCGACCGGAATAAAACAGAAAGGTTTGGTGTCTGTAAGTGCTGCTGGAGTGGAGATTTCTAGTTCAGAATCTGGGGAAAAACTCATTTTGAGAAAAAACCCTTTAAAGACTTGTACTGTAAAATTCCATGTAAATCATACTTTAACGATTGACTGCAGCCAACTGTTCAGGAGAGAGGGCTTTAGAATGATAGCTGACATGACATGGGTCAGACAACAGGCACAGCACAATGTCACAGTAGCTGTTAACTTTTGGTGAATTTAGGAGAAATCCACTTTTCCGAAATAAGACATGTTAAGGAAGAAAAATAGCCCAAAACCTCAAAATTGATCAGTTCATGAAAAAAAACAGTGTTGTGCTGTAGTGTCTCGCCTTAAAGCAAAGAAATGGCAATGCAGATGTACTGTATGGTGGGATATATTGTAAGCTATGCATCACAACATATTGCTATTCCATAGTCACTGTCACAACAGTTACTTGTTTTATCTCAGTGACCTTCAGTTTGTATTTAAAGACATGACCTTTACAAATTAATAGACATTACAATGTAATTTTATTCTTTCAGTTGTGTGTTATTTCTAAATTTGTCTTTCCTGGTTATAGTGACGCTGAAAGCTCAACACTTAAAGAGGAACTATGCAAGTCTGGTCCCTTTTCTGCTTTTTCTGTCGTTTTTTGTCTTTTTTTTTCTTCTAACAAGCTCCCTTACAGTGCATATTTTACAACACTGTCGTTAAAACTCATCACTAAACAGGCAAGAGGGTAATACATGGAGGTTGGTAACGTTAACAAGAGATTACAGGGTATGTTGTAGTGCCGTAAAACAGTCCATGTTTCCCGCCAGACACTGGGTCAGAGGTGCTGATCCTGCAAGGTTGGTGGGTTTTCAGCCTCCATTCTCCCAGTAACTAGTCATTTAACTATCACAATTACTCCAAAGCTTAATTAAGGTATAGAGTCTTGCATAGTCCCCCTTTAGGAATTTAGCACAAGTGATTGTGCTAAACCCGTCATCAGCAAACTTGTAACTCCAGCCCACAGCCAGCCTCCCTGGACACGGCCACAAGAGGGACATGACCTCAGACTAAATGACGGATCCAGAGGTGGAAAAAAAGAAAGAACCAAAGAAAATATTCAAACAGATACTAACTGACCTAAGACTACAGTGTCAAATCACACTGAATAAAAGTTCAAGAAGACCTTGAATACAACACGTATGAAAGAAAAACATTGAATAGAATTTAAAACAAAAAAATTTGCAAAAATTCATGAGGACAGGATGTGGTGCCTCTGGGAGAATGTTTCTGAAGCATGGAGGGTCAGTTATGTTATGGTATTGCTTGTGTGTCTGGCACTGAGAGCTTTGAATCTGTGCAGGAACAACAGAATCATTAGATTACCAAGGCGTTCTGGAGAAGACTTCCCAGTATCAGAGCGAGCAGGCATGACCCGCGGCTCCGAGTGAGCTGACACGATCATGACCCACAACATATATGGAAAAGCAGATGAGAACAGAAGAGAAAAATAAATAAATACATTTAAGAAAGAAAAAAAAAACATTGGGCCGCCCTGAAGTGGCATGCTATCTATGGAAAGAGCTGAAACTGAAATAGTTGGGAGGGGGCATCAATCAAACCTGAGAGAACTGGAGCAGTTTTGCTCGAGAGGAGTTGAGCAAAACTAACGACTAAGAAGTGGAGAAGCCTTGTACAAAAATGCTGTAGAGGGTGTTTTACAAAATATGAAGTTATGGATCCCAGCATATGTTGTGTGGTACAAAAAAAAAGAAGGATTAAAGATTCCAAATTTTCAGAGTAGAAGTGGAAGGTGAATGAAAAAAATAGGTTGAACCTTTAGAAAAAGAAGTCCCATATGTGACACTCTACTGTGGGTGGAGCTTAATGGTTCATGGATCATTTAATCCTAATCTGTGAGATACAGCATTTATTAAAAATCATGGCTCAAATTACGTTCACACTAAACTGTATTGACTCAAGATCATACCCGCTGCTTTAGCCAGTTATAAAAAGTTACAACCTGCATGGCCTTGATAACCTGCAGGGCTTTGCACTGAGTATCTGAGTAGTTTTGTGGTGCACACACCCAATGCCAGTGTTTAGTGCCAGTGCAGGAAGTACAGTGTCCTTCATGTGGTGAAAAAGGAAATTAGTGTGTCAAGGTTTACATTCTGTAGAAGGTCATTTTTATAAACTGAACTCATACTGGACATTGAATAGCTTCATAAATTAACATGATATGTGAATATGTTTTGGAGAATAATGGTCAATTTTAGAACAGAGAAAGAAGAACCACACGGTATCTGGGCTTTCCATCTACTGCTGTGTGTCTTACAGTTATAGTTTTGCCTTCAGCCTTCATGCCTACAGCTGAGCTCCTTTTAAGAATTTTAAACCTTATCTATCTTCTTTTATTTTACTTTTATTTGCTCTTGTTTTAACTCTGTTTTAAGTGTTTGTTTTTATTATGTTTTATGCTTCTCTTTTATTTCATTTCATTCTTTAAATGTTCTGTCTTTATGTAAAGCACATTGAGTTGCCTTGGTATGAAATGCGCTATATAAATAAAGATGCCTTGCCTTGCCTTGCCTTGCCTTCAGTTCTAATGGAGAGGAAGTGTATGAAAATAAAGGTGAAGTGGCAGGAAGATGATCTGCATCAATAACAATTGAACCAATATAATCTCTGCAATTTCTCACAACGCGGTGTTACTCAAACTCACACTTTGTTCTACACAAAAATAGAAAATAGCTGAAGTCCAGTTAAATATTGGTCAAATAGTGGGCAACAGGACTGAAGACCATTTGGAGGTCCTGACAGGTAGGTTGATAGATTGTATAGGGGGGTAGGGCTGTTGACACAAGACCATTTGCTCCTCATTAGGCTCAGACCCTTAAAGGAATAGTTCAGCATGTTTGCTAACTGGCCCATTGCCATAAGTTTGTTACCTTTAATTGTCGGTGCAAGCTATTTTTAGAACAGCGGAGCAGAGCCGTGAGCTGCTCAGAGCTACACTATGGAGGCAAATTTTATTTCCCTCATAAAACTCATCAAATACGCAATCCAACAACTCCAAAATGCTCTGGTGGACAAGTTGTGACCTGCACATTCACCATGCTATGAGATAATAACTGAACGTTACAAGACAGAGCTTTTTTTTGAGGCAAATGCCGAAAACCTGCACCCGACGGGAACAGGCATCAGTGGTTTTGCATGAATTTACCATGAAAACAACTCTGTCCAGTTAATGTTGAACTATCCCTTTAAAAGCAGCATACTCTGTATTTCCTTGGATTTGTGTTGAGCTGGAGGAGAAAAGTGAAGTGTTCACACTGCTGAGACCAAACGGAGTAACTACACTCCTTACCAGGTGATGGCCGTAATGCATCATTTTGTTATTTGCCAACTGGAGGAGGCGGCAGAGGAAGGAGAGATCTAACTGTTTTCCTATGGTTTGGGGCTGTGTGTTGTAATTCTGAAAACAACAGGAGGTCATAGTCACACAGAGACTTCTTTATTTAATTTTTTTTTACTATAGTACTTTGGGCAATGTGACTTCACAGGCTGATAAACTAAGATGACACTCGGTCAACTGCAGATCCAACGGGCCTTTCCACACTATTATTTAAATTTACATGGGTTTACATTTACACATATTTACATTGAAGATACATGCAGTAGTTAACCATACAATTTCAACACAGTAACTTCCATGACATAACATCAGTGCGACCGTCTCACAACTGGAGCAGCAGCAGATAAGCAAAGGACATAACAGAGGTGAGCTCGGATGTAAGTCTAGATGGAAACCCAGGGGAGTTCACTGAGATGGTCCATGCAGAGTGCAGCCAACAACCATCTCATCTTTATCTCATCCTGTAATGCATAAGGGTGAAGTCCGGTGATGGCCAATCGGAACGGAAGAAAGGGAGGAAGAGAGAGAACGATAACAGGAGAATAAATTAATTTTCCACAACTGATTCCAGAGTGACCAGCTCAGTCTTTATATAATCTGAATAATCTGAATATGAAGTAGCTGGCCATACGTCCATCCCTGCATATAGAGCACAGGATAAATAGGTCACTGTCAAACACTGGTAGCCCGGGAGACTCTTTTCTTAGGTACAGTGAAGATGTAATTTCCAGCTGATAATGTGGGGACATGTCCTCTCCACTTTTCAAAACCCCCATTTTACAATTTACACTTGAGTTGAAGTGAATCATCGACCGGGGTCCTCTTGCTGTCCTGACATCAGAACCAACTACAGACTGCTGGTGTTTAATAAGATGCAGACACGCAACACTAAGTCACCTTCAGCGGTTAATCTACAATCAAAGTAGGCTAGTTGTAGAAGGATAGTGTCAGGCCTGGTTTTCTATTGTTGTGCTGTTAGCCAGTGGGCATTGGCCTATACAGGCCAGGGCTATAGCATGTTTTCCATAGTTTAAGATCTAATGATAGAACCAAGAGTTGTTTATTTACCAAATTAGACAAAAATATGCTTTGAGCTGTTGTGGTAGTGTTACCAACAGTCTGAAAATATGGGGAAAAACATATTTCTTTTTTTATTATTATTATATTACATTGCATTTTTTAATTATTACATTTTCTTCATAATAAGTGCAACATCTGCATATTGTGATAACTGATGCAATATGTAACAAATTATTACAAAATGCAACAAAGATCATTAAATAATTCATTCAAAAAATTTTATTACAAAATGTGGCATAAAAAAAAGAGAAAATTTAATTTTATTACATTATTAATGCAGCATTATTGCATAATGTGGCGCTACATGGGGATAGCAGTCCATGTGCGGTGCATTACCCTACCTATAATGTACAGTAATAGCCTACAAAGATACAAAGCTCCCTTTTAATTAAAGACTGAAAGCCTATGTGTCTAAACATAAAAGAGTCTCAGCTTGTAGTTTTGTAGTGTTATTCATTTTTTTCTTGATAAAAAAAACATTTACATCCATTCACCATAATGCTTCAAGCATGAGTTGCCAGAAGTCTGAGCAACTTGCCCAATGTGTTTAACTCTGTTTTGTGCAATTCTTAACATAGCCTCTTATGGGTATGTTGGGATCACACTAAGGATATGCAATTTTATAACAATAGAGCAATTCATTCAGCTTTTACCATGTGGTCAGATACTGTCAAGATGGTTCCAACCTGGCAACCTCAGTGTGCCACTTGACTCAAGTCTTGTTTTTTTCTTTATTAAACAGTTCTTGGCAGATATTCAACAGAAGAACTGGAAACACTGGCAGGGTCAAGACCAGCCTAGAAATGCATAGTTGAAATATACATCACACCACAGTATAGGCTACAACTGAACAAGTCCTTTTGAATGAAGAAACAGTTCTTACTCAGTTCACCCCGGAGGGAATGAGGGTCATTGCTACGATACACAATGAACTCCACAGTAAAGTTAAACTTGAGGAAAATAGAAGAGAAGACAAAAACATATTGAATTCTTAACAAAAAAAACAAAAACATATATAGTCAGACCTGCTGATGTTATTTCTTCCCTGAACTCACAGCTGTGCTGCTGTTGAGTGAAACATTTTGGACAAAACAATAATAATACAAGGGCTGTGACAACGCTTCACAATGATAGGAGTAGGAGGAAGAAAGTGTTCAAAACAATGAAGCAGTGTTTGGCAGTTCTACGTGTCACCCACAACTCCTTTCTCTTCTCTTTTCGCACACAAGCCGTTGAGCTTGTTTTCCCCTGACTGAACATCGAGGTACGGTACAGCCCTGAATGACCTCTAATGCACTTATGGATCTGCTCACTGTCCAACAGCAGAGGACTCGTCTCACTGGGCAGCTCCTATTCTGAATTGGTCTCCTTTAAAATAGCATTTCCATTAATGGAATCCTTTCATTACTCATTATAATTAATTAAAGTTAGAACAGCAGTTGTGAGCTTCTAACGCTTGCTGCCAAAGTTTCCCCTGCCTTAACCCAAAAGGGGAGAATGAAGGAAGGAAGGCCTAAAACTTTTTTTTCACTGTAGTGTAAAAATGGAGCTCATGCGTCGGGGTTGTCGGTCCGGTTGCTGCTTCAATCTTTTCATCAGAAATAAAATCCAAAACACTGTAAATTTTGGCCGTGGATCAAAGCTTTGTTTTGTTGACACCCGGGAGTATTCCTGGCTCAACTCGCTGGAAGACACTGCGGAACACTATGCTGTTGTTAAAGGCGAAACCACAAATAACAGGTCAACGAGTGACGTTCACCGCGAGACTCGACCTGAGCTGCCGCCCGAGGCTGCTCTGCCTTTCTCTGCTCTGCTGCTCACTGAAGCATCTGCAATGAATGCATGTTTAAACATTAAGAATTTGATTTTATAGAAATAACACAACAGTGGTGGGATTACTTGAAGGCTAACCATGCTGGGTGTATATTTAGGAGCATACACTGTAAAATTACTTATAGTAGTAATTTATCCACAATCTCTCTGATGGCAGACAGGTTACTGACGCTTATTTGTGCCACTTAAAGAAACAGCTCAGCTTTCCACAAAGGATTAATGGGGCTGTCATGTTCCTAAATAGCAAGCTAGCTACCTTGCTAGATTCATATTGGATGATTATGAAAAACTGGTCCAGTAAACTCGCTGAAAGATTATGATCACGGTTAATAAAAATGCAAATTTCCGATTCAGAGACTCAAAACTCTGCCCTCCAGCATGAAAGTCTGAGATGCTACGCTTCCATTGGCCACACGAGACATTCTCTATTGACACATGTAGGGGAGAGACTATAGTTTGTACCAGAAGAAAATCAGCAACACATTGATTTAGGTGTAGGAGGGCGTATACTAAACAGATTCATTGCTGTGTGGTGGATGAACTGTCCTCAGGTTAGAAGCTCCAGCAGTGACCACTCTGGCAGCTTGGGAGCTCAGAGAAGTGATGACCCTGCAGTGGGCCCTTGGACATATGAGCTTATGCATTCAGAAATATAGGGCGAGGCTAATCCATTTAAAACCTGACGGGTGGTCGACAGGTATTTTAAGAATGACTCTGAAGCCAATTGAAAATGACTGTGAAGGTGTTCTTTGGGATTCCAGAAGTATAACCCTTTAATTGTGTTTGTTTCATGTCAACTGTTTATAAATCATGATTCTTCACCTTAACCGTCTTGTGTTTGCTTTCTGCTACCATGATGGTGTTGGGGTCGGTTTTGACCTGTGTTTTAAATCAGCTGTAAAATACACTAGAAACTTTATTTTTCCATTCAATTTGTTTTTCTTCTCTAGGTTACATTGTTAGGCTTCCTTATCCATGAAAATATTGTTCTTATTACTTACATTTTAACATATTTATAAGTCTGAAAAGCTGGAAAAGAAAAAAATACAAATGTTTCACATCCTAGATTAACATTCAGTAACACATTTTGCCTTTCTTTTTGGAGCTTGTAGATTGCAGGCCTCTTTGGGCTGAACATGTATACCTCTTTCTTGAGTAAAATAAATACTATTTATCACTTTATTGTGGTAAATTCCAGAATAAACATTGCAGATTGCACAGTGTCAATGTATATCAGACCTTTATTTTGAAAACAATCAAAATTGTAAACAGACGTACAGTGTTTCCATCTTGTTTAGTTGCTGGCTGTGTGGTCCTTTCAATGAGAGGAGTGTTTATGATAATATGATTAAGGGGTTATTTTTTTTCATCTGCTCATTTCTGAGATGGTCTGTTTGTGCAGCACCACAATTTATGACCTGAATTACTGCATGTGCCCTCAAGCACTCTGCCTGCATGTGATTAACACAATAGAAACACTGGTGTGCATGAATGTGGACACCTATGCTGCCTGCATTTACAAGGACCACAGATATATATAACAGTATTTTTTTTAACCTTATTTCAGTATACTCAGTACACTCGTAATTCATCTTATTTCTAACCCACCCTTCTACCTTTAAACGTAATGGAATCCACAGTGCACAGATGTCCAGTGGGATACATTTATCTCTTAGCTCCAATTGTGTTATTTTAGTGCAAAAGGTACACTAGTGCAGTGGTTCTCAAACTTTTTTTTTTTTTTTTTTTTTACAACAAGGACCCCTAAACTGACACACCGCCCCATTGGACAACATTTTGAAACAAACACCAGAAATACACAAAAAATGTTCTGTGACTGAATGCTACTTTTTAAAGTCAATGTATTCTTCAAATTAGGACCAATAGCATGGCTTTTTGGAAACATTTAGAGAAATGTCTGGGAAAAAATGTAATAGGCTATTTCTGAAAAAATGGTAAAATATCAATAAGAGTGAATAACCAATTATCTACTAGCACCTTGTTAGCATCTTGTCTGCACATGCACAATTTGCAACTTACACAGTATTATTATTACTATTTATTATACATAATGCACCCACACATCACACCTCCTTCTCTCTTCTTTTATCTTTTTATTTCTACTGTTGCTGTCATTGTTGTTGTGATATTATTGTTGCTTTTTGAATGTCTATTTTTTTAAGTATATATTTTTTTGGCTTTTTGCCTTCATTCGATAGTATACAGTAGAGATAGACAGGAAAGGGGGAGGCAGAGAGAATGACATGCAGGAAAGGGCTACCCATCACGGGATTCGAATCGGGGCCGCCTGCGGTGAGGACTGTAGCCTCTACATGGGGCAGCCGCTTTACCCACTGTGCCACGCTCTGCCACAAATGTCTATTTTTCAACCTAGTTTTTATAATTAGCATTTCATTGTCAGGGAAACTCACCGTTCCACTGTACTGTCCCCACTTTGAGAAATAAAGCACTAGTGCAAAAGAGCAAATATTGTCAAGGTGTGAATAATTCTGTGTGCCACTGAAAGCCTCCTCAACCTGGTCAGAGTTCAAATGTAGGCCAAAGTTGACAGAAATCAAAGGTTGGAATCAAAGCCAAATATGAGTAAGAAGACTTTCTCATGCCAACTCTCTCATATGGCATCTTTTCCATGTGATTCCATCAGTGAGTTCACTGATACTAAAAAAAGGAACCAGCAAATCTGATGCAGTGATAATATTCCTGGCAAGAAAAGGAAAAAAGTTTGACATTGAAATGTTTTCCTCTTTTTTTCTATTTTGCTGGTAAGTAAACAGTGGTTTATGTTAGCTATGCAGTAAAGCTTAGACATAGCACTGAACAAGCTGCTTGTTCAAATGTAACACCAACACTAGCATCCATCCAGTCTTTTAGATGGCTAATCAGGTGTACAGAAAAGAACATTGAATTTGAGCCCACTCTGGGTCATAAAATTTGTGTAAAAACTCATCTAACAGACGTTGTAGGCCAAACTTGCAACATTTTATTTTTGAGTAAATCCGGGATGAAAGTGTGGTATTGTTTTTCTCGCATTGGACAATGCAGGCGCACGGATTATACGTCAGCCTGTACACGATTCAAAAGCCACTGATATTGGATCCGTCATCCGTCATTCAAACGTCTGAGACACGCACACACACACACGGAGCTTGGACTCGCCCCAAACTTTGAATATCCCGCCCGCTCGATAACGACCAATCAAATCTGTTTTCCTTACTCGCGTAAACTCGTGTTGCAGCTCGAGACAACTCGGCGTGACAGACGGGACAAACGGCCATTTCTACCTTTAATGTAACACAAGTAGATGCTGAGGTGCATGGGCTAATGTGAAGATAATACATGATCATGTACCTTACAAAGCTAAAAACCCAACATTAAAATATATATATATATATATTTTACATAATGCAGAAGAGTCCATCAAACTACATGCATGATGCACCTGTAGACCCAGACCAAGGATCATCTATGTTTTTTGTGCAGCCTATTATTATTATTACTGTTTTTATTGAAATGTGTTCTTGCATCCATATTAACACACACACACATAGGTAGAGGAGCTTTCTGTGAACTAGATGAAAGACTGACGCTGTTTGTGAGCCTGCAGAAGTTGGAGGGAGCAGCCGAGGACGACTTTGATGTTAATTTGCTTCGTGATTTCTCAGCTCCTCTTCACTTGCACAAATCAAAGCCATAATCTTTATTACTGATTCATATCTTGATGCAACACATACTCTGCTTTCTTTTTTTTCAAGTCCCATAAAAGCACATCAGTCTGCCATTACCAAGGTAAAAAAAAAAGGTTAAAACTCTGTGATGGTAGGTGTGTGTGCATTGTGAAAGGTGTTGCTGGTGATCTGTTGTTCTTGTGAAAAACAACCTGTCACCTCCAATACAAGTCTCTGGCACTACAGATGAAAACACTTCCAGATGGGTTATGGAGCTAAACCACTGCTGTCAGTGTACTGGTCTTCTTTTGGCTCCCAACTCAGACTTGGAGCCAGAAGCATGACTCATTCACCAGGAAGGTCAACTTTATTTATACTCAAAAGCAGAGCAATTAAAAAGAGAGAGAGGGAGAAAGACAACCTGTCTGACAGAGAATTAGAGAGAAGACCAGCGGTTCAAAGGACAAGCGTGTGGCCATAAGCAGCAATGTCCAAGCAGACAGGCAGGCAACAGATGGCTGGGAAGAAGAGATGGCAACACAACGGACAATCTGGCAATAAGTGAATGCAGTTGTGGGGTATATACAGTACACTACAGAGGTGATGGTGTGCAAGTGGACAGTGAAGGGAAGTGAGTGAAGGCACGTATAAGCATGATAAATAAATAAATACAATTTGATGGTATTAATCGTTTCTTGTTATTGGTTAACGGTTAAAGGGATAGTTCAACATTTTGGCAAATTGTCCCATTGCCATAATCCCTGTAGTTTTAGGAGTGGGTTCGTTGTTGGTGCAAGCTATGTTTAGAACGGTGGAGCAGAGCCGCGAGCTGCTCACAGCTACACAACGGAGGCTAATGTGATTTCTTGGTTTCCCTCATCAAACTCATCTTGTGGGATGCACATTCACCACGGTATGAGATCATAAAGTAAGAGTTGTTTTGTCTGCTTGCTGAAAAACTGCCCTCGATGGGAGCGCACATCAGGGGTTTTGCGTGAATTTACCTCGTAAAAACAATTTTCCAAAATGTTAAACTATCCCTTTAATCATGTGTGTCCCTAATTATAAATTGAAAGCTGCAGATAAGAAATTAATGCAACTGTTTTTTTTTGTTTGTTTTTTTTAATGTGATGATTAATGTTATCTATATGCAATAACCTATGGGCTTAGGTAGCCTAATTATGTTAGTTTCAGGTTCAATAAGTGCAATAAGGTCTTTTCAATAAGTTCTCAATAAACATTGAACAACAACATCGATACAAGACCTTAGAAGAAAAAACTGACACCATACTGAGAGCGCCATACCTATCTTTGTCTCTATGGTTACTACAATAATGGGCATTGATTGGTTAGCAGTTGGAAAAGTGGTTTTATGCCTTCCCCCTCTGCTCCCATCATAATTACTACAAATACTGCATGTTGCCTAGCAACAAAGCATTACTATAAATCATAATAAGCTGCAAGGGACAGTCTGACATGTATGTTTGGTGAGTTACAGTATGGGAAATGTAGTATCTGGAGCTGTAAGCTGAAAATCCACAACCCCTGCTGGATCTTTGAAAGTGAGTTCCCCAACTTCTAGTTCAGTTTCTGGATTGTATAAGTTATTACCCAGATTTTGATGGTTCACCTATAATGCATTAAAACACTTTATCCAGGTGTAATGGTTTGGAAACACTCAGTGCCAAGTGAGTGACAGAGATAGATGACAGGTATCATATATTAAGTCTAATATCTGCCTGATATCAGACTTCTCCACACTTAGATTTTATGCATGCGCACTTTCACACACAGGTCCCTTCACAAAACTTAGACTGATTCACTTCAGAGGAAACTATTATGGAAAGAGCAATTGACATATCAGTCCCCGAGGAGTGCTCCATCCATCACTGTCCAATGGCCTTATTAGTGCCTCACTACAAAGGAAATTCTAATTCACCCCTGGGGTAAAGACGCTGCTACTAACTGCTTTGTTCATGGAAACTCCTATCAATACTTTTTTTTTTTTTTTTTTTTTTTAATTTTTTAATTCACTCACTCATTCATGCAGGACACAAAAACAGGAAGCGTTCCTACACAGACACACACAAACAGATGCCCACACACAAATTCAAGCAGAGGCAATCGTACGCCATCTGCAAGCTCTGAGCAAACTGGTGGGGAAAAGGTAATCAACAGCTTGTCTGACTGCTCATTACTTCTTCATTATGGAGCAGAAACAAACAAAATACCTGAGCCAAGAGACAGCCCTACACACATCGATGTTTAGCCAACCCCAAGGACTGTGTATCATGTGTTGCTAATGTCAAATTCATGAAGTTATGTTCCTTTTTTTTTGTTTTTACTGTTTTTGAAATGATGCGATCAGCAAGAAAGCTAAAAAATGGTCTCTCTTGGTAAAATTACTTTGAGTTGGATGTTTCAAGTCAACCAGACACACAGTGTGTCGGGTTGTAGCCTTTCTAAAATCACATCTGTGAGCTTTTATGGTGGAGTCATCATGTGGCCGGTATATGGTTCACATTTCATGAGAAGTCGTGATCATCTACAGTTATTAGGCCAAGTTTGATGGTGTAATCATCAAATTTGATGATTAGGCCATCAAGTTTGGCCATATCATCAAAGTGTTTTTTATTAATTAATTTAGAAGTTTAACGACATCATTGCAGTCACAGAATATTAAGGTATATAGACTGTAGCTGTGTCTGAATTTGAATAATTCCATGACACTGTACCCGGACGGTGTACTCGTAACAGTCAAAACGTTGAGTGTGAAGTTACAAACAAAACAAGCCAGTAGATGTGTTAAAGGGATAGTTCAATATTTTGGCAAATTGGCCCATTGCCATAATCCCTATAGTCATAGCAGTAAGTTTGTTATATAATTTATCAGTGCAAGCTATTTTTAGAACAGTGGAGTAGAGCGGTGAACTGCTCAGAGCTAAGCCACTTGTTTCCCTCATCAAACTCATCAAATACACAATCCAACAAGTCACTGGCGGACAAGTTGTGACCTGCACATTCACTACGCCATGAGATACTAATGGAACGTTAAAAGACAGAGTTGTTTTAGAGGTAAATTCATGCAAAACCACTCATGCACGTTGTCTTCAGGGGCAGTTTTTCAGCAAGCAGTCTCTGTATTTATCTTGAAAACAACTCTGTCTTGTAATGTGCCATTATTATCTCAAAGCATGTTGAATGAGTAGCCTCGTAAACCAGCCTGCCTGTAGTAGCATCAACAGACAACCCCATTCAGCCAATCAGCAAGTTGGTGTAGTGACAGGGCTTTGCACCATTTGGTCCATGATTGGCCAACCTTCCTTGTCTTCTTTGACAGTGGCATTGTGGACTGGCTCGGCCTTCTGAGGGTTTCAGGCCAAACGCTTACAGGGGGAATGAGGCCAGACTCTCTGTCAGAAATGAAATGAAATGCATTTCCACGAGAGGCTGGTTTACGAGAACACACCAGAGTGTTTTGGAGTTGTTGGATTGTGTATTTGATGAGTTTGATAGGGAAACCAAAAAATCCCATTAGCCTCTGTAGCGTAGCTCTGCCTCGGCCATTCTAAAAATAGCTAGCACCGACAAATAAAAAAATCTACTGCTAAAACTATAGGAATTATGGCAATGGGCCAATTTGCCAAAATGTTGAACTATCCCTTTAACATATGTACACTATGTACTTGTGTGTGAATTTAGACAGTTAATGATGTCTCAAATTGAATACTGTCATTGTACACTTCCAAGGACTAATGGTCACAACAGTTGCCAACTTCTTCATTTTTGGACCGCTATCACATCTACTGTACCGACTTGTTTTGTTTAAGTAACTTCACTCTCAATGTTTTGACTGTTAGTAGTGCACCATCTGTGTACCTGCGGCACACAACATTTTGCCACACTTCATGTGAAGTGTTCAAATTGAGACACCGCCTGTGTGTAAAGTTTCTGTGTGCATTCAAGTTAGTTACAGTGTTGTTTTTGTCTTGTACTATGACTTATACTACTTCTGCATACAGAAAGTATTAATATTAGTATCATTTTATCATGGCATTCTTTTTTTTATACATTTCTTTACACCCACAAAGCTAATTTAATGAATTATTTGATCTAAAAGTCAAATTATGAGAGTCCTTAAACAAAATTAGCCTTTTTGAGTAGAGGACACATTCTGGTCCTTTTGGGGAGATTTCTCTGAAATACTATTAATCCAAGAGGGTCCTCTTTGTAAGTGTACCAGAAAATACCTCACTGCCTGTTTTGTTTCCAACACCTAAAATCATTTTTTCTGATACTGTTTTTTTTTTTTTCACAAGAGTTAATGCTAAACAGATTTCCTTTGCAGTGAAGAGACTGGAAGACACAATAAACTCACTTCCAGTCATCATTGCCTTGAAAATGTGAAACTCCTGAAGGGTGAACTTGGCTAATGGAACAGTTGCAGGGCTGACTCACTCTGGAAATACTTGTTAGCCTAGCAAGATTAAAGCCACAAACAAGCATGTTTGACTGTCTGCCAGGTATATGGACACATCTCTTTCCAGTTACATAAGGGCCAGATGGCCTGCAGCGATGGTGACCCCTGTAGTAACCTGTAGTACCCTTCCAACACCCTGGTTTATCCTCTCTCGTGATAGCTGAAAGGTGTGTTAAATGGACCTTGATAACCGGAGAAAACCTTCTGATCCTCCTTTTGAAAAGGGGATTCTCTGCATTGTCTCATAACCTCTCCATACAACACTATCGCGGTGTATCAGCCAAGACGGCCCAATAGCAAATCTCAACTGAGCCCATACAACCTCCTAAAACCTAAAAACAAAAATACAAGTCAGCTTCCAAAAGCAGATAATTCCTCCTCCTCACACCCATCCAGGTTTCTGCATCATTACCCACTGCAGCTTTTAAGTCCACAGGCAGAACTAAGAGGTGCTCGGCATTATCTTTGCCAGGACCCCACCTTGAGACTCTAAAACAATTAACTTCCTCAGCAATGGAATGTAGGTTGGATTGCAAAAAAAGAAAAAAAAAAGACTGAAACAATTTAGGGATTGTGCTTTTAGAGTCTCTAGGTGTGGTCAAGCCCTCGGGGACAGAAGTGGTTTGTAATGTGATTTGGGCAGCGTAGATCCACATTGGCTCAAATAGCCTTTTCAATTGGAACAGCTGTGAAAGTGAATGTAGCTATGTTTCTGACTGTCACATATTCCCCTGGCTCCTTTAATAATCTGCACATGTCCCATTGTTGGCATGCTAATAAACAACATTACACAAGTGCCTTTAGCCATTTTTTGCTGGTTTAACATGGCTTGAAAAGTCATGTAATCATGTAAATTGTTCAGCTTGGATTAACTCAGATTCTGCGTGCTGCTCCTGGAGGTGATACTGCAGAATTTAATTTGAGGTCTCTGCAACTGACTTTTTCTTTCTCTCTCTGTCTATGTCTGAGTTTCCTTTATATTATATCTATGTCTCATATCACATGAAATGTGATAAGGTGTTGCCACCATTGCGGCCAGCACCACTTGCTGCATTCGTGTGGTTCAGATTTGCAGTTAAAGTCATTAAGGCCAACAGTGGATTAGAAGAAAAACAATTAAATATGAGGGAGCCTGACATGTGTTGTGTTAACCAAACCATTATGTAAAACAAAAAGTATAAAAAAGACAAAATGTGTATTTGCAAGAATAATACAAGTAAAAACAGATGTGTGGATATTGAGAAGATGGCCAGGATGTTTCCCTCCAGCACTGTGGGAAGGCCAAAGGTCAAGAGGTGTCAGGATCAATGACCTTAAGGGCGGTTTATGACGCCCCTCACCCATCAGAATGTGAATCTTGCTGAATACGCTATTCATTCTCCATGTGTTGTGTATACATCGTCATTTCAGGCGCCGTTCATCTCCAAGGAAACTGTGATTGACAACAGGAAGCCGCACAGACCCGCTTTTTGTTTAGTTTGTGATGTAACTTGCTAAAACGGGGAGAGTGTGTGTGTGTGTGGGAGGGGGGTCTTTTGCATTATGCTTGTTGTGTGTGAGGCCCTGTTTTTTTTCTCTCTCTCATTTTGGGGGTGTTTTAGCATTTGTCCACCCAGTAAATAATCTCAATATTAACACGATGACCCTAATCTTTAATGTGTGTAGGCCTAAAAATACAGGCCTAACAAGCATCCTCAAAGCCAAATGGTTACATCAGTCATGTCAAGATGAAGGTTTACCACCAGAACAAGCAATTTATAGGAAGATGTGGGATTGTTTTATGTTTTATGATACAAAATATTGTAAATCTACCACTGAAACCAAACAGGAGGAGGACACAGCCTTTGTTTTCCTATAGTCTTCTGTAGTAGCTGTTGGTAGAGTAAATGGTAAAATGGTAGCACTGTGAAAACTTTACCCAGTTAATGAAAAAGGGCCCGGTTGTCTCAGTAGAAAAAGAGGGTGAAGAGGGAGTTAAAGAAGAAGAGGCAAAAACCAGATTGAATCTTGAATGGGCACTCAGTCGATGTAGAGAGCTTTTAAGAAACTTGAGAGGGTTGAAAACTGACTTTGAGTTGTCATTGGGTTTTCTAGTAAGTATCAGCTTATTAGTACAGACTTTCTTTTTTTACTCTTTTACTCTTACTTTACAGATATCAGGCTTTCTAGTCCCTACTGGATTTCTTGTTTCGGACCACAATGACCAAGTCTCTGGCTATGCAAATATTCATGTATTTCATAGGGTAGCCCTATGTCTTTTCATCATCTTGACCATTGTATTCTAATAAACTATGAACTCACGTACACACCTGCCCACATGCACACACACACACACACACATGGCACACATCAGGGAAACAGTTGAGCTCACAGATCTGCACTTCCCCTGGACGGTGTGGATAACTTGCAATTAGGTTAAAGTCTGGAGACGTCTGCCTGTCTGATCCACTTCCTGTCTTCTTGGTCTGTTTTTAAGTTCACACTTAAAGGGTAGAGCTATATCTCTAGGGGGTTGAAAGCTGGAGAGAGTTTACCACGTGGCACTGTCCATGGAAATACTAGGTCACCGCTTTTCTGGACATTGTGATCATGTCCATCTTGGCCATAGCAGTAGCCGTATCACATCGCTAATGTTTTTGCCAGCTACCATTAGTGGTAGGGAGCAACTAGGAAACCAAAACCAATCAATGTTGTTTACGATCAATCAAGGATGATGAGTTTGCTCTTCCTGGAATTCATGAATGGGAGGAGATTGATATTTTACAACTTTGTGCTAATATGCTACCTCCAATTCTGATCCACGTTATGGTCTTATCAGTATGTACCAGGTGAATGATAGAAGTGACTGTGAGGACTATTCATGAGCTAATGTTTTTTTTTTTTCTTTTTCTTTTTTCGATCTAAAACCAGTTTCAAGTTTCAATGTTGTCTGATTGTTGTAACACGTATGACTTCATTTACATACAAATGGTTTTCCTGTATGTCTGTGTTGTTACGCTGAATTGACTGATGAGACGAAACTGACTACAATCGTGACAGCTCAGATGAAGAGTATGTCTCCTCCGTCTGTGTTCAGCATGTGAGTTTTCAATTAGAAAATTCAACGTTTTCCTTTGAGAGTGTCGTGTGCCTCGGAAACACTAAATTTGTATAGCCTACTCACATGGGAAGTTCACAAGCATGAAGCTTAGATATAATGTCATGTTAATGCAAACGAACAAAAATGTAATTTTTATTTTTTTTTCATGTTGTTGAATGGCATGAAACCTAAACCAATTCCATTGTGTGGAATGGATGTGCTGGTTTGAGCTGGGTCGGCTCTAGGCTTCAAGACATTCGGGTTGGGCCGGGTTGGCTTTTAAAGGAAGGGGCAAGATCTTTTTGGGGGGCAATTTTTACTGTATTACTTAAAATCCTCTTCACACCCTGATTGCAACCAGTTACTTAAAGGAACAGTGTGTAATATTTGTGCAGGTTTATTGGCAAAATCTGAATATACTACCAATGAATATATTTGTATAAATGTATAATCACTATAAAATAAAATCCATTGGTTTTCATAGTCTTATAATTCTTCTTATATAGCAAGGGTCTTGCTTAGAGAGTGTTGCCATCTTGCGCCGCCATGTTTGTACAGAATGGAAAATCCAGCCAACCAGAGAGCACGTTTCAAGAGTTTCACATTCATAAATAATGATAGAATTATTTAATAGATAAATAATAGAATCAAAATGTTAGATGTCACTGTTTCCCACTCATTTTACACACTGGACCTTTAAATGCTTTCTCACAAAAATGGGAAATGTCAGTCACCTGTGGATTGGACAGTCCTATAAAGTCCTATAAAAACACCATTCAGTTTTTGTTTTTGAACACCACAAACAAATTCTGAAGTCTGAAGAAAGTGGCTTGAACTTTTCAATTATGTATTCTCAATTAGTTGCCTTGAGTGCTTCCTGCTACCTTTAATTTTTACGTCCACTGAGAAGTGACCTGCAAATACTTCCATTCAATTCAACACACTCCCTGACATCAGCCTGGAAGACGTGATTTGCCAGATTTCACAACCTTAAAAATGAGGGCATTGCCTCGTTCCCTGATCATAAGTGAGGTCTGTTTAAAGATGACCTCATCGGAAGCCAGACACCCACTGTCTGTTATGACAATCTGCAGCTACAAAACCAGGGACATTTTCAGGATGTGAATGAGGTGACAATCGCATCACAGAGACTTTAGAGGATTTAGCCTGGAACCAATTTGATGAGATTGAACTGTTTTCCACTGTATCATTTTAGAAGAGAGAAGAGTTCAACAGGCTGTAACCGGTGTAACCAGGGCCGTTGTATAGGAAAGAAAGGTGATGATAATTCTAGGGGCCCAGCACCCAGAAGGCTCCCAAAAAACCCTGTAGTCTAATCTTTGTAAGACTGTAATATTCTGCATAAGATCCTGACTAATATTCATAGTAATGCTGCATTAGCATCAAAACAAAGTAGGCTAAATAAAAAAAATGATAATACGTAGTCTAAGAAACAAAGTGGAAAAGTCAGGGGCCCATTTTAGTACTCTTTCAGGGGGCCCAGAATTCCTTGCAACGGCCCTGGGTGTGATACCTTGTGCTGGTTGTGAATGGAGCAGTTACCATTTCTTTTTTCATTGTGCATGCATGTGTCATAGCTTACTGTACCTGGCTTCCTTCATTATAAAATATCATCATTCAGAAACGTTCAGTTCATTCTCTGGCTGTTGTGGAACATCTGTGTGCTAAGTTCCCTGTCACTGTAGTATTTGCACAGTGTGTTGGGGGGCGACTCACAGCTCCCAACTAACGCTGCCTTTCCACACACTGCTATCTGGGAACAATTACACCCAGATACCACTCCTTTACAAGTTCATGAACATGTGCATGGTGGCATGAAGCCATAGTGTAACGATAAAGCTAATTCTCTCCCTCAGCCCTTATCAGACGCAAGCAGGCGAGTTGTTTATTTCTAAACTGTTTTCATAAAGCTTTTCCACCAAGTATGGCTTTAAAAAAAGAAGCCTGTAATGCTTTATTTTATCTATAGGGCCACACTACACAGTGCTGCACATACACAAGTCTAGAGATAAAATCCACATGGTGTTGGTCAACAAGAATAGAGAGAGTTGTTCATATGGACGCTGCTACAGGAAATAGTCAATAATGTAGAGATTTCTCCATGAGGATCCATGACCACTATTGAGTGTAACCGAGTGTAAGTGTAACTACTGATAAACACTATCTAAGATTATTTTTCACAGTCCTAGCCATTGTTCCTATACGTCTATATGGGGCTGAAGTACTTTATTTAAGTGTAAATGGTGCAGGATTAGACAAAACTCAGAGGAGGGTGACGACATCTGTGCGATCCAATGCTGAAACTGCAAACCTTTGAATAAGACTCATTTTCTGACTCATGCTCTAACATGTGAGGGACGAACAAAACACCAGTGGTCATTCAGCAGCTGTGCCCACGCAAGCCTAGAGGATGAGACATGGATGGCTATTGATGATGCATGATGTTCTCGGCGTGTACGAGAACAGGAAGAATTGTGTGTTATTGGTTTATCTCAGACCATGAAATGTGACAAAAAAGATCTCCCATTATACCTGTGTACTGTAAACAGAAAAAAAAAAGTTTTTTTTTTTTTTTTTTAAGCTGCATGTTTAGAAATACGTAGGTCCTGTGGCCAAACCATACAAATAGAATGACGCATTAGGTGGTTTTGGCATTAAAGGAGTTAGCTACAAGTTAGCTCCTGGCCAGTTGATGTTGCACTCACATTCGCCCGGTCTCGCTCCAACCGTCAATTGTACTGGTTGCCAGGTACGCCTATAATGAGTGGCTAGTAGCTAAAGCTATAGTTGTGACAGTCCTGTATGCCTCCAATTGATCATGTGCCCTGGCCTCTTGGCCACAGGGATATCCCTTTGGCTGAATAGTCAGCACGCATGACTCATACCCAGTAGACTAGAGTTCAAACGCTGCCCGGGCTCTCGTCCTGCCACATAAGCTAATGCTAACCGTATTTTACGAGCAGCAGACTGACTGTTGACTTAAGACTGGAAAAACATCTCAATTCACACTAACTCACCTGCAGATGAACCCGACAGACCCACAGCATCACACCTGAACCGGAAACGTACTGGCTGACAGTTAGTTAGCATTAGCATTAGCACAATGGCATTTTCTCCAGAGCTTTCACGATCTGGCTTCTGAGCTACACCTCATGCTGTTAGCGCAGAGATAATTTTATGTTGACGTTTCCATCGTAACCAGATGTAAATATTTATATATTTTGGACCCGTCAATTTTTAAAACAATTATGTAGGCCTACAGTATATACTAAAAAAAAAAATAAAATCTGTGAAATCAATACTTTTATTCTGCACCCCTCTAGACGTTCTGTGGATGTATCAATTTTGAAAAAAAATGTTTTGATGAAAAAGTTATAGCTAACCTTTAATTAGCAGGTAACATATGTTCAAAATCAAACTTTTTTGCCTCCGTACTTCCACCTTCCTTGTTATTTGTCACCACCACCTGTCTCTTTCTACATTTTGGTGAGTCAAAGCACATACTATCTTTTCTATTCTATTTCATCTCTGAGAAATCACCAGTGTGTGTACACACTGAAGAAGTGTGAAAGACAGAGCGTCTGCACGTCGGTGAAGGTCCCGGTAGACTACAGTTCCATCCCTGAACACTCCCTGAACTCATCCCTGGGAATGCACCTGCCGTCCAGGAAGGGGGCTTTCCAAGTGAGCAAGATAATGAGGCCTGATGACCTGAGGAGGCTCAGGCTCCTTCCACACAAACCTCAGCCACCTACAGCAGAACTGGTCAGGACACAGATCCCTCGAGAATGCTGATGAAAATCTATTATTTTCTCCCTTGTAAGGACGATGATACAGAGAGGCACTGTAACAAAACACAGGCTGTAGTAATCATTCAAGTCATTTACTGTATCTTACATGAAGTTGAAAATAATAAACAAATTATACCACACTATTTACACAAAATCAAAACACACCTATGTACAGGTTTGAAACTGCAATCAACACAGTCTGTTAATGCAGACACTGACTCCTGAACCCACAGCGTTTGGGAACATGTTCTGTGTTCTCCAGACAGCACAGCAGTGTGTCTTCTCACCTCAACAACCACGCTTTTGCAAAATAAACTTTCTGTTGGCAGGACATGTCGCACCATACCATGCTGTTGTGTAGACGATGAGCAGCCTGTGGCATTTGAACGCACCCCCAAGACAAAAAGGGTGACTTTGTGCTTCTTAAAAAAAAACAAAAAAAACTCTTTTGCCAGGTTTGCTCCTGGTATCCTGAAGAGCTGAAGAGCTTTTGAGGACCTAAAACCAAGACTTCTGTGAATGTTTCTGACCCATGTTTAATTGTAAAAAGTCCAGGGTTGTTTTAAAGCCTGAATGAGTGAAAATATTGTGGTCTTTGAAAATGACGGTGTGGATCAGTCTCAGCTTTCAGCGGATAAAGCTATGTGGATAACAAAATACAAGCACTACTGACTTTGTGTTCATTGCTAGCAGTAAATTCACCCAGACAACCGCTCCCACTATTGCATGTAGTATTTTGCAGCCAAAGCTGTGTCCCATTTCAGGGGCTGCATCCCTTAATGCCAGTCCACGGAGGCCACGGCTTCAGAGTCACCTTTGATGCCCATGTCAATGGGACGGTCTATCGTTCTCAGCATTTCCTGATTACTTCCGAATGCAATCAATGTCCTAATGTTAAAGAGGAACTATGCAGAATGTTTGGCTTAACTATGCTACATTTTTATTGAGTAATTCTCAAGAGGAAACTTATTTTTTCTTTTAAAAAATAAGTTTAAGAACACTCAGCAGTCCAGCTCACGACCACGCTCCAGTCTTTGCCCTCCTATAGTCTCTTTCGTCACGCCGAGTAGCCACCACACGCCGTGGACCTAAAACACAGGAGACGCCGGCCAGCAGTCTATTCTACAAACACAGGATGCACTCTCTCTGGCTGTAACCCGTAATCTCTTGTTTATTACAGATAAGACTACACAAATATACACATCATAACATGTTTGATAAATACTGTCGTCCACCGCTCTGTGGATTGATCTCTTGCCGGCTTCATTTGAAAACAAATGCACATGGAGGAGAGGAGGGTTAGCAAAACAGCAGACAAGTGACCAGACTTGATATAGTTCTCCTTTAAACATTAAGTGACAGCTTTTCTACACTTCCAAAGGCTACTCAGCTACTCACATCGAACTATGCAACCAGCAGAACCCTGCTCAGAGGGCATCCACGCCTCTGAAACAGAAACACCACTGAAAACTTAGTCTGGTGACTTCCTGCCACCAGCAACTTTATATAAAGATATTACAGTACACACACCAGTGCTTCTGCTCTCCATGCTTCCTCCATTCTCTCCCGGTCCTGAGGATTAATATGGCCTCCAGCCCCTTGCCTGCCCTCTCCCTCTCCCCCTTCCTTTTCACATCTCCCCTTTACCCTCACTTCTCACGCCTCCCCCTCCCTCTCGCTCTTCCTCTACCCTGACCTTTGGTTCCTGTCCCCTCCTGGTTCCAATTCAGAGGCTCTTCCCTGTAATGAAGGCGTAAAAGAAACATCTTAGTTAGCGCTCACACAAGCGGACACATGCGCACACATTTACAAAGGTTCATTTCACACAGGCGGTCGGGGCGGTATCTGCTCATCCTTGCAGACCAATTCCAATGTGTTGCGGGATCATTTGTGACCGGGGTAAGTCGAGCCAAAGCACATGATGTTTTTTTCTAGACTATTTAGGAAATATATTTGTGACAGGCCTCTAACATTAGTAAGCATTATTGTCGCTATATTGCACATCCAAATGTGATTACTTACTTATGCAACATTGTAGTTGCACTGTTCACTAACCAAATGCACTTAAATGAAAAGCGATCCCAACAGGAATTATTGGTGCAGATGTACATAATTTAACACCTCAAGTGTCTTTGAATGAACTCACATACTCATTGACCCTTTGAATAAGGAATGTGCAACACAGCCAAATATTCAACTCACATAAACCAATTTTTGGAAGTATTGCATTCTACAATCTGAATCCTCATCTGCACCCAATTCCTTCTGTGGTTTTATTGTGAAAGACCTGACTGGGATATTTAACGTTTATAATCTCCTATAGACTATCTCCTTTCATCAGGTTGCTGAACTCTGTACTCCAAATGATTGCAGAGATGAACAGTGGTCTGGTTAGCCGTGGCTGAATTCAAATGAAATATCTGAATGTAGCATCAGGCACTTAATCTGAAAAGTAGATCATGTGACAAAAGCAAGTTCCTCTACAATAAACCACATGGTCATCAGATCACCCGGTCTGACATTGAATGTTTTGAATGGCCGTTTGCCACTGTTTTTATGAACATGCTGACCATGACTCAAGTGTAACACTGTTAAACAAACACCAAGAAGCACATTCAATGTTTTTGACTGTAATCAGTGGCAAAATGACAGTGATTCCATCCAAGTAAACACTTGGCTGTTGATAAAATCCAAATTCTTCAACCTTGTTGAATGTTTCATGTTTCTGTCACGGATTTCCTTTCATCATTTGCATAACCTGATATAAAAAATAAAGTCCATGTATTTCTGCTTCTGACATTTTCAATAGTAATTCAGAAGAGTATCAATTAACGCAGCGCAGCAGTCGTGTTTTACCTTCATCATGACCTCCACAGGAGTGTCCATTCCCAAAACCAGCAGGTGCGTCTCTAAGGTTAGTAAGAATAATCATCTCCTGTCCCTCCATGGCCACATCACAAATTTAAAGAGGAAACTTATCATGCAGGACACTGACATTTTTTAGTTATGATTCAAACACGCATTCCCCTCAGATATCCAGACTTTCACCAAGAGCCTAACAAAAATGGACCAATTCATTAAATGATTGTAATACTAGCATTCAACATAGTTGTGGTCAAGACACGGACATGAACTGACTTTGGAGCAAGTTCATAGGCCACTGGCAGTTTGGTGCAGATCTGGTTCATAATTGAGGGATATAGAAGTTTTGTCTGACCTTCTAGCTAACGAGCCAGATTAGACCACTGTTAACTATCTATCTGTAATATGTAATATGCTATTATCGTTCTGAGTTGGGTGTTAACCTGTGTCTTGGCACAAACTTTTATCAGCTTAACACTAGAACCGCCGTGAGGTCATTTTGACCTCTCTCGCTTCTTAAAATGCGCGTAACTCTGTTTGCGTAAAAACCCTAGGTCTCCCAGTTGGTGACTTTTCCTAAAAGTGTGTTCTACATCATCTTACGCGTTTTCGTGATTCTGATATAAAAGAGAGCGAAGAAAAGAGAGGTTTTACCTAGAACCGCCAAGAGGTCATTTTGACCTCCATTCATTCTAATGCAAAAATGCTAAATGGACTGCATTTATAGCCATATATATTATAAACCCAGCCAGACACACAGTTCAAAACACTTTATGGTAATACTTGACATTCATATACACACACATACTTTACCAAAAATAACAATAGTGGTTGCTAGGCAACCAATATAGATGACTCTTTATTTTTCTACTGTTCGAATAGTGTGTGTATATAAACATGTATAAAATTGATTTTCCAATAATTGCAATCTGGGCTAAATAATGTCCATTTAGTCACTCAGTTTGCCAGTTAGTTAGTTATAGTTAGTTATTTAGTTAGTTTGTCATTTTGACCTCATCCCACAACACAACACGAGGTCAGATACTAGAAAGTTGTCAAACAGTTAAAACAGGTCAAACAGATAAAAAACTAATATTACTCATAAACATTGAACATAACAATGACAATCCCTTGCTCTCATGGGAAATGGACATGAATTCAAAAATTTGAAACAATTTTGAAAATGTTTACATACACACACTGTTCGAAAATAGAAAAATAAAGAGTCGTCTATATTGGTTGCCTAGCAACCACTTTTGTTATTTTTTGTAAAATATGTGTATGTATATGAATGTGAAGCATTACTATAAGGTGTTTTGAACTGTGTGTCTGGCTGGGTTTATAATATATATGGCTACATAAATGCAGTCCATTTAGCATTTTTGCATTAGAGTGAATGGAGGTCAAAATGACCTCTTGGCGGTTCTAGGTATACATGGAATGTTGGCTGTTCTAGTGTTAAAAATTACGCAAAAAGTTCCAAAACCTGCAGTTCCGCTAATGGCTCCAACAGTGAGTAAAAGTATCCATAGACTCTATGCAAAGACAGTTTGATCATTACAGTCCCCTTTCATTGCCACTCTGGGGATGAGTTTTTTTTTTTTTACAAGTCACTTGTTAGAGTTTACTTTAGTAAATGCTGTTTATAATAAGCATGGAAGTGAATCATATTTGAGGGCGTGGCTGCTTTGACGGACAGGTGGGCCAGCCTATTCTTTGGAGTAGAGTCAGGCAATACCAAAATGTCAATGGCAGCAAAACACAATTAGGGACATAAACTATACAACACTGACTGACTGACTCTTCCCCTCACAACTAATCTCCTAACTAGAAATGAAAATATGCAGGTTGGAAATATCCTTTTTTTAAAATATATTTTCCTCTGAAAATTCCAAAACCAGTCAGACACTGTTATTTATAACCACCATTGCAAACCATAGAACACAATGCATTTGTCTTGAACTATTTGCAGTGGCGGATTAATCCACATTTTTGTGCTCTGGTGAGTATTTGGGGCAGCATGGGGTGCTGCATGTGAAATGAATGATAGTCTGTATGTTCATTGTGATGAAAGAACATGTCAGTGACAGTGTGACACTGTGGCTCATTTATGGCTTTTTGGACAACAATGGAGCTTTGTGGCACAGAGGAATTAAATATATAAGGCTTTGCTTACACACAGCACTTGTTAGTGGGGCACATTCATTGTTGGTTCGGTTCGACGTACGGGATTTGTTGACAAGAGGAACAATATTGAATAGTCTGAGACCTATCCTTTAAGCCCATTATCCAGCCCTTAAAGCTCATTAAAACCTTTCACAGTCTTGATAATGTCATAAAAAGCACAGTTGATGCACATATTTTTTTCCCCCCGCACTGAAACAGTGATGTGGAGGTAATTTGTGATTTGGAAAAGGCAAAGTTGTTATTGTAAACATTCATTGTCACTGTGAACATTTCATCAGAAAGCGGCCCGCTGTGGAGCTATTAACTACAACACAGAGACGACAGCCTGCCTTTCATTTGCTGATGTTTTTTCGTTCTTTTTTTTTTCAGTTTGTATTTTGAATAACAATATGACATTTTTATGTAAATGAAAGTCCACTTTTCTGTTTGCATCCTCAAAGGAGTGTTTCAACATCTGCTGCGCAGGAGATTATACATTCACAGGGTTTCTATTCTAAACAGCAGCTCACCTTACACAACCACATCCCTCTGTCCTCGTATGCTTTACATTGATCATAACAGCCCATATCCTCCTTTTCTGCAGCTGTAACTCTGAGGGTGCTTTGCTTGAATCTTTTTTTTCTTTTTTTTTTACCCATAATTTTTCTCCCATTTCACTAAAACCTTTTAAAAAAGCAGACGCAATGTTTCAGCCCTCCCCGCCGCCCTGCAGGAGGCGGCCGCTCGCAGCCGCTTCGCAGGCAACACATGCTGTCTCTTCCATACTTAATGGCAGCAAAAGAAATATGAGTCAACGGGTGGAAATGAAAGCCAATCACTCCTCATGCTCTCTCTTTAACCCTGGTTTAGTTTAACCGCATTAGTGATCAATAGGCAGAGAGAACACAATCCACTCGGCTGGATTTGTTTACCTCCCTCACATCAGCTCTAATAAACAGCAGATTGTTCTGAGATGCTGGAGAGCAGAAATCCAAATTCATCTCTTTTCCTTTTAGTGCTTTCATTGGAAAATCTTTCTGTGTGTGTGTATCTATCGCTCTCCGTGTGTGTGTGTATGTGTGCGTGTCAACACTGCTACACAAGTCAGAAGACATCTTGTTCCATGTTGTTGCAAATACCCCGTCAAGGCTAACTATTACTCCTTATAAAAGATTAATTGTGCTGATCATTAATTCAACCTCAAGGCTAAAGCTCCTCTGCTGAGAGCCCCTTGATGTTCCTCTTTCACTCCCTCTTTCTTATTCTGGGTTTATGAAATAGGCATAAACTGTGTGGAGTGTGCGTGTGTGCGTGTGTGTGTAAGGGCAAAGTGGACTTAAGGGCGAGTGGAGTGGTGACTTGGTGCTTAACCCTCGGAGTGGCTGAGGGCGGATTTGTTTCTAAAGTATTTCGTATCACAGTGCTGCCCAGTGTGAGGGACTGTTGACTGTTTGGGGCTTTGTAACGTGTGTAGTACACGGGTGCAATTAAGGATATTTAAAGGGATAGTTCAACATTTTGGCAAACAGGCCCATTGCCATAGGCTATATCCCTACAGTTTTGGGAGTAGGTTCCTTACCTTTAATTGTCAGTGCAAGCTATTTTATAACGGCAGAGCAGAGCTGTGAGCTGCTCAGAGCTATGCTACGGAGGCTAATGGGATTTCTTGGTTTCCCTCATCAAACTCATCAAATACACAATCCAACAACTCCAAAACGCTCTGGTGGACAAGTTGTGACCTGCACATTCACCACGCTATGAGATAATAATGGAACGTTACCAGACAGAGTTGTTTTAGCGGTAAATTCATTTCATTCAATTCATTCATTGCATTTTCCACTTTGTAACATTGTTGGATTGTGTATTTGATGAGTTTGATGAGGGAAACCAAGTGTAGCAGGACACAGTCCTTGGTCCTGTGATGTCATTTCCAGTGGGCGGTTACCGTATAAAAGGAGGGTTGGAACACCTGTCTTCCTCTTGCTGCCGGAGGCTGACGTCCGTCACTTCCGCCCCTGGGTAGTAGGTAGGCTGCCAGCTGCGGCTGCACTTCTCTCCACGATTGTCCCGTTCAGTGCTAATTGTAGTTATTTTGCGTATATAGAGGCTCGCTTGGGTGTTGCTGCTGGCTGTATGCTGCTTATGCTGCTCACCGTTTGTACCGCTCCGTATGCCGCTCGCCGCTCGCTGCCGGTAAGTGAGCTTTCTCCTCCCGTGTCTTCCTCTTTGGCGTTGCACATGTGGCAACCTGTGTGTTTGTTTACAGGTTGCTCATATGCTGCGCTGACCTCTCTCTCTCTCTCCACGCCGTGTTGGCCGGGACTGCCTGATCGGTATGTTGTTCAGTGACAATAGCTCTCTCCTCCAGCCACCTGTAGCTTCTTACGTTATGTTTGTTTATTATTGTAGGGTAAAGATGTCCATGTAGCCGCTCAGCTGAGCACCGCTAACCACTGCTAAACCACTGCTGCTTTGCCTTGCTGGAGCTACCTGTGTCGCTTCGGAGCTCCGTGACGTTCAGACACTGTTACCGCTGATTGACTGCTTGCTTTTGCTGCTGCTAACCATCGCTGCCACGGCCGACCCGGCCTGCGTTCGCCCTGCTTGGCCTTGACGATTGGCTGGCTGGGCTCACTGCAGCTAAGCACGCTGTCGCTGCTATTCAGCCACGTCTTATAGTGTGTGTTTGTGTGTGTGGGTGCGTGTGTGTGAGAGGGAACAGTGTGGGAATTTACTGTTTTTGTGTGCTTGTGTTGGTTGTATGTTTATTTGTGTTTTCTTTCATTTTGTAATTTATAGTTTTGATTAGTTTAAGTCGTTTATATTTCTTTTGAGGTATTTGTGAATTAATTTATGTTCATTCATTTCTTTTGTTTTAAGTTGTTCCCTAACTGTCCTCTGCTTTCCCTCCTTTCAGGTGCTGAGCCTATGGTGGTGGATTGGTGTCCGGTGGTGGTGCCCCTCCCTTTTGTTGTGTGCTGTGTTTAAGTTTTCACTTTATTTCGTTTCCTTCACGTGTGGTGTTTCAGGTATCCCCTTTTAGTTGACCCATCCACACCAGAAGTCTCAGCCCTGATTGGTCCCCTTTCTTAATCCCCCCCCTAGTGAATGATCTCCTTTAATGATAATTTTTAAAGAAACATTTGTGAATAATAAAACAAACTTATTTTTGTATAATTGAACGACTGTCTCTGCCTCACTTTGTAACGGACCTTAGTGCCTTTTTCTCCAGAACAAGTGTAGTTCAATTTCCCTGGGTGAAACTCCCAGGGTGGCGTTGTCTGGCAACATCAAAAATCCTAAATATTATTTTAATAACCAAAACTACCTCCTCGTGCCGCCACAATCTGGCGTTGTTGGCAGGATCAAAAATCCTAAATATTATTTTAATAACCAAAACTACCTCCTCGTGCCGCCACACAAGAAATACGATTAGCCTCCGTAGTGTAGCACTGAGCAGCTCACGGCTCTTTTCCACCGTTATAAAAATAGTTTGCACTGACAATTAAAGACTCCTAAAACTATAGGGGTCGGGGCAGTGCATGGCACAGTGGTTAAAGCGGCCACTCCATGTAGACACTATAGTCCTCAACGCAGGCGCCCCTGGTACGAATCGAATGTGCTACCAAATAAAAAGGCAAAAAAGCCACACAAAAAAATATACGGAGAAAAAAAAAAAACTATAGGGATTATGGCAATGGGCCAATTTGTCAAAATGTTGAACTATTCCTTTAAAGAGATGCTATGAATTGGATTTAGGGATGGGACATTAATTAAACATGGTACAGTACCTACAGGAAAATGTTCATAAAATGCTTTGGAGATATTTTATTGCTTATATTTTTTTTAAGAAGAAGCTCTAACGCTACTAAAACAACACTTCAAGTGCATTTCTCCAAACAGTATTTATTCAAAGTGGCCAAATGGAGAGCCAGTCCCCCTTACTGTCGTCATTAAAACCTTTATAAAATCTATAATATGCTGTGTGATATTCTCATCTACTTTGGCACACTTGTAGTCAAAGATATGGTGAATGGATTCAGTGGCATCTTCATACTGTACATGGCATCAGTGCTTACGTTACGTTTTCCACTGTGTAAACCATGAGTATAAAAAATATATATTCTTGTATCACAGTTTGTTCAGGCAGAGAAACAGTCACAATGTTACTCACACAGGAATTGTGTTCTCCAAGGTCTGGACTCTCCATTGAGACCAATAATATTGACCTGATAATTGTGGAGCTATTCTTCATTTATTTCGGGTAGCTAGGTATGTTTAGGAACCTTAACTCCAAAAACTCTAGGGTTGAACAGGAGAATGGGCTGCTTCACCATTACTACCTTAGCAGTGACTACGAGTGGTTTGAGAGGTTTGAAAGCAAAACAGTTTGTGCGGATGTTGAGTTTTGAGGACTGGTTGAAATTTTTTCCTTTTTTTTTTTTACATCAAGATCCAACTATTATTTCCTGAGAAACTGATCAAAACCCGAGGCTGTGGTTTGTTCCAGGCTCCTGGAATGAAAGCAGACAATGGAAGGTCCTCACATACAGAAAAAAGCAATAGGAGTATTTTTGTATTTGTACTGAAAAGTTGGTGGGGTGCAATGTGTGTGTGTGTATGTGGCTTTTCTGTGATTCTTTCAGAGTAGAATTCTGTTCCAGCATTTGAAAAAAAAAAATCACCCCAGTGCCACTGAACTGCACAAAATCCAGCTTTCCAAATCCAAAATCAGCTCTCACAGATGGATCTTTTTTTTTTTGTTTTTTTGCTTTTCTTTTGGAAAACAAAAAGAAAAGAAAACAGTCATATAAGTCAATCCACAAGTACAGAGCAGAGAAACTTTTCTAGTCAAACATTCATTAACTTGTTGGCGTTTACCGGCACATGGACAGAATGGCATCATATGACTGTTTGCTTAATGAAAAATGGAAAAGAAAAATTGGAAAAACTGAATGACTTCTATTTCCAGACTTCTCCAGAGACATGTTCATAAATCATGTCATGTAAATGTGGCTGAGGTGCATGGTACACTTGGACCCTCCTCGCCTTCACACAGTCCCTCTATGAAGGTAAGGAGGGGCTTGATATTTCATTTTATTTTATAAAAAGCGAGACCTTCCTCCTCTGTGTTATAGTCTTACAGTATACAGATCTATATTTTCAGGGGGAAAACACACAGTCATTTCAGCTGATAAATGAATGAAGTCGTAGTTGAAGTCCACATATTAAAATACTGTACATAGTCCAATCTGTTTGAGGTTAGAGAACTTTTTCTATTGAAATGAGACAGAAAAAAAATCTTCACCACTTAAAAAATACAAAAATATGGTTTCTTTTGATTTCAGCCCTGAACTTATTCACTGATCTTAAATGTCCTCACATTTCCGAAGGTCCCTGAAGGGTGGAAAAGCAGTGACAGTGGATCAAAGGAATCATTTGGAGAACACTTTTGAATGTGTGGAGGGTGGAAACCGCTAAGATAAATAAATGACTCAGTGAATAAATTAATGACACTAAATATACTGAAAATAATATATACACAAATAACACATGGCCTAAAACATAGTATGTACCATATCTTTTTCCGTTTATCTTTCTATCAATTCCACTGTTTTTTTTACTTAACCCTTTGATTACCTCTATCATTTGTATTCACATCCAACTGATACAACCTTAACCTCGCCTATAGTAGGGTCTCCTGGAGCAGCTTCCCTACTGTGGCAGGTGTACAATGGTCAAAAATCCAAGAGAGGCATACAGGATCAGGCTTTGTGGCTTAGTTAGGTTAAGTTTGAGATACGTATCCTGATTTGGGTTAAAATTAATTACTAGGGTGCTGACAAGGGGAGATGGTAATATACTGAGCTGTAGGACTAAATTATAGTCAAACGGCAGCGTCAGTTAGAGGCACAACCTCATGGAATAAACTATACACATTAGAGACTGTGATTATTTATACTGTCTGTAAATTATGAGCATGATGTACCGTGGCATGTCCAATGAAGTGTCTTGTATAGCTGTTATTACCCTGATGATTGACTACTGATTTGGCAATAGCCAATTCCAGTTATTTACATTGATGATTACTGCTGATGTGTTGATTTATGTGCATTGTCCAAATTCAATAAACTTAACAAATAAATTAATAAACAAACAAAGACAACCTGTTGCTTCTTTCCCACAGGATGCTCTCGTATATTTATGTTGAAGTTTGTTTGCTGTTGTTCCTGGTAATAATATAATTATATTTCGTGAGGACAATGTATTAGTAGAGGTGTGCATCATTCAGTCTCAACATATTATCGTGGGTAAAGGATCATGAGTCTGATTATGATATTTTCAAACTGTGCAAGAGCTTATTAACTGTATACTGTTTTAGCCATGGTATAAAACATAATAGTGTATCATGACAGGGACAGCAGAATCTCCATGCAATCAATTCCTTGCTGTTTCTGTTACATTTGTTATTTTTAGGAACAAAAACTCTAAAAAAAAAACTCATTCCAAAAACAGGAATTACAAAATATGCATCGATTCTCTTTGAACGCAGACAAGATATAACAAAACGCTCTCGACAAGGGACACATTTTATTGCATTTTGACAAAGTGTCTCTTTGTTTACAGCGGTTGATGAATATCTGCTTTATCTGTAGAAGGGCGACAGAAAAAAAAAGGGAAGAAAGAAAGATGGAGGGAGCATCTCCACAGCTCTGCCCGTGAAAAAGCATTCCTCCCCGCTGCTCCCTCTGGTCCTGTCTGGTCTGGATGATAAAGTATCCAGGCAGGAGGTCTGTCAGTGTGTAAAGGGCCCATGCCCAAGCACCTCTCCCGGGGCACAGTGAGGGAAGGCAGGGGGGCCCCGGCTGGAGGTCCGATGACAGACGAGAAGCAAAAAAAAAGGAGCCTCTCAATCTATACCGGTGTGTCACCCCCCCCTACCTCCCCTTCCACCATCACCCCCTCCTGCGTTCACCTTTTCTGCCGCCTCCATCACACGCTGAAGTCTCACTCTGCACTCGTTTTGTCACCGCATCCGTTACTTCTCCCACATCTGTCTTCCCGTTTTGTTTCTCTCCACATTTCCTCCGCTCCCTCATCGCTCTTTTCTCTCCGTCTCTCCCGCATGGAGTCCTCTCCTCCTATAGTGTTATCGCAAAACCCAGTAACACACACACACACATGCACACACACGCAGACACACACTCTGAAAGGCTGAAAACACCACGGGTCATTACCTTGCTGAAAAAGTGCTGCCAGCCAGCCTGCACTGCCTGTCTGCCATCTATCTGTTCCCACTCTCTGAATGAACAAGACGCTTTCTTCCTGCACCCCTCCCCTCCCATCTCCCACCACCCCCAAATTCCTCAACTTCCTATTGGCTGCCGGAGATGTCATAGGGTCACAGCCGGGAAGTGTATCGACAGGGCAAAAGATAGAAAAGTCTTCTCCTTTCCTTCCATCCCATCACCTCTGGGCCCCGAGAGCGCTATACACATCTGGAAATAGCAGAGAGGGTGGGCGGATGCTGAAGGAAAACAAGTAATTCTTTTCAGATGCGCGATGAAATGAAGGAAGTGCTTTTCTGCTCACTGACAAGGAGAAAATATTTTGGATTTGCCAGTTTTGATGCCATATTTTATGTTACTTATGCAGTAAAAAAAAAAAAAAAAGCCTTGATGGTCTTCCCCGCTGCATTGAGTGGCCCTGGTTGCCTCGGGCCTGCAGGCACCAACCCAGATCCCCATGACACCGCTGCTTCTGTAGCTGCGCTGGTTCATTGGGAAAGAAAAAAAAGCCTTAGGGTGCCAATTTACAGGACCTATCTGTCTTTGAAGTGAGGTACTGAAGTCAAGAACTGGATGGCGCCCTCTTCTTTATCTTGAAAGCAAAAGCACTGCACTCCTATTAAGATCTGAGAGTTACAAATGCCATATATGGCTCTCTTAAATTCAAAGGGCATAGACCATCACAGTCTTCATTTGAAATGAGCAAGGCCTGCTGCATAAGGAATGAAGACACCAGGCGGGAGGGCTCTGGTGGTTGGAGGTGTTTATGTTTTTAGGCGCTTTTTTTAATAAATGAAAATATCCCATAATACTGTCAGAAACAGGCAGAAAAAAGAGCACAATTGATTTGTTTACCTAACTGTGAAGGTGATGAAACAGTGACAGGGGAGTCATGGTAACTTACCTTCAACAGGTGCAGTAGGTCATCTGCTTTGAAGATCTGCTGAGGGAATAAAAAAAAGGTGTTCATCAACTTTTAAAAACAAGATTTTAGAGAACAAGAGTGTTCATGTTCTTGAAAACAAGTTAATAACTTTTTTTTTTTCAATGTGAGATTCTACAGTCGAAGTCAAGGACTGTTTTCAGGTTGGATTATGTTGCATCATAATGCAGAAAACACCATCTTTATAAGGAGAGGAGTCATGGAACGTTGCTTCCATCCTTACTTCCTGGTTAGAAGCTCAGTTAGCGCGTTTAAGTCGGCGAAATGGGAGGTCGGACTAATGGACGCAAAAATATAGAATTGAATGGTCTGAAAAATGGGAAGTCATCAGACATCCTGCGGTCAAACTTTGTGCCATCTTCTATTGTGGAGCATGCACACCTGCATTGTCCAGTTTCAGTCAGAAGAAAATTTGTTGCCGATCACATTATGTGGGCGTTTTAGTCGGATCTGGAGAAGTTCAGTTGGACTAACACGTTTACCAGTATGAACTCAAGTTCATGTAAATGATACACATACTGTAGAGGTTATATTGTCTATTAAACCAATGCAATGGAATATGCACAAACAACTGTAACTGAGAATGACAACAAATCATGCAAAAACATGCCACAGTGTCACAAAGTCAAATGAAAAGAAAAGAAAATAGCTTTTCAGGTTGTGCTGTATTTTTAGTTTATTTTCTTTTTTATTATCAGCCTGTCATTTCATTTGTGCTTGTTAATACCTCTTCCTCTCAATTTATCTTATATCATCTCATCTTTTACAGTATTCAGTAAATGGTAAAATGTTCTCATGTTCAGGGACAGCACAGCTCTCTTAGAGGTGACTTGGTGCTCAGTTCAGGTGCTACTGTATTATCATTCAGTCTGTATCGGCTCCTAAGAGTCGGAATTAAAGTTTTTCTCACTGTCAGTTTTCATCACCGACTGAACCTCTGCTGACTGGTAAATAAGTGAAGAGACCTCTACAGTGTCCATTGCATTTATTCTCAGTGAACTCCACACGGTTCCATTCAATTTTGGTAAAGATTTTTAACCGCGCTAAAATGTCTGATGAGCGAATAAAAAAGTGCAAAACCTCTTTATGTTGCAATTCAAAAGCGAGGTTTGTTCTTATCAGTGCTTGTTGCTTTTCCAGCAGTGCAGACACATTCTACAATTGCTCCTCTTCTGTTAAGTTAAAGAGGAACTAAGCAGGATTTCCCCTGTGGTTTTGCTACATTTTTACCTTAATTAAAAATCTCAGGAGTATCATCAACTACATGACTTGTGACTTGTTACGAGTGACAACGGAGGCTCTCTGTCTTCACCTGGCGAAAACAAACTTGGAAACATCAATGTAGTTACTCGGTCCCAGCTCTCGTTTCTGCTTAACACGAAACAAACATGATCTGTAGCACGCAATATTTTGTTTGACAACTAAGACCACACAGATATACACGTTGTAACATTGTAAATGTTATTTAACTTTATATCCACCAATGCATGGATCAATTTTTCACCAGCTTTGTTGTAAACAAATGCACATGGATGACAGGAGGGTTACCAAAACAAATGGACCGGAAAAGTGACCAGACTTGTAGTCTCCCATTAAAAAAATGTTGGTGTGACATCCCACTCTGAGTTTAGCCAAGAGTAAACCTAAAGCCCCACATGGGGGTTAATCAGAGCCAGTTGGAGTCCCGACCCCAAGGCAGGGACTTTTTCAGCCCCCTGTGTCAATAAACCTAGCAATATAACAATGAGATGCTACAAACTTTTGACATGAACTTAACAAAATTATGTTAAATTATCATCATTTCGAGCAGAACATCTTCCATAAAGGATCATTCCTGTAGATTTCAAACTGGGATGTTTGCCATAGGCTATGATGTCTTCGACCCCATATTGTCCTATTTTACCCACAACTCACCACCACAAAGGAAGTGGTCAGGGCAGCCAATGGGAGCCACCTACACTTTAACACAGATGAACCTGTTTTTTTTTACAGTGAATCATCTTAAATCTCAAAGTTAAGACAGAAAGTAGGGGCTGTAGAGGACCATATGGTGAGCTGCATGTATCTGAAGGACTGTCGAGTAGAGCAGCCCATACAAAAAAACAAAACAAAAAAAACAATATCATGCTGGAGCAGAAGCGACATATTGCAGCTAAAGCCTCCCTCCCACACTCCCCAGGTTCATTTCAGTTTTGGCCTCTTGGTGACTCTGCAAACACAACAAAGCAGAAGGAAAAAAAAAAGAAATCCCAAATTCTCCCAGATTCCCTCCTGATGAATTTCACAACCCATTGTTCTGTTTTCCCTGATGAGCATGGCGCCTGAATCTTTGTCTGCATCCGCTTATCCATCCATTCCCTCCACCAATCCAAGTAGGCAGACATAGCGGCGGCGGCAGCAGCAGCAGAAGGAGAAGGGGACTCCACCTCACCTGTCACATTCATCATGATGGAGGTGCTGCCGAAATGCCAGCGAACCCAATCATGCAGGAAAACACCGAAACACAAAGTAATTATGTTACTGGTGCTTCTGCTGAAGGTAATTAAACAGTGGGTTCTCTCTGTAGTGGATACACAGCCTGTAGACTGAGCAGCTGTGAACACACACACACACGCACACACATACACACACTTCTGTTCACCTACCATCACAAGATACAAGCTTTTACACAGCAAACACTTTTAAACATTTATGAATGTATTGACATTAACAATCGTAAATGAACATGCAGTTCTGAAGCCTCCCTGTTTGAAGCCCATATGTGTAGGGCTGAAGTGTGTGTGTGTGTGTGCGTGTGCACGTGTGTGCCGGCAGCACAGACGGACCCACGCAGATGTAAAGTAAACTTCAAACAGCCACCTCCTATACAACTGTAAATCCTTAACATGTGCTCATCCTTCACAGTGTGAACTTCATAAACTCATGAGTAATGTCACGCTGCTCATGTTTGTGTTTTCTTATCGGAGGATTAACCCGCACGCACACAGAGGACACAAACATTTGCAGGATGGCTGGCCAAATGTTGTTTTCTTTTTTCTTTTTCTTTTTTTTAACTGAAAATTCGCTTTAGAGCAGACAAACAGTTCTATGCATAAAATTGCAACCAAATACAAGCCATGTGCGACACCACTGATTTTCATTCTGATCCCATACCAAGTAAAACCAAAAGGAGGTGTTGCTGATACCAAAACATTTTAGAAAAGCTTCATGTGTGAAAAGGGAAGTAAAAAACATAGGTTTGAATTATGGTTATGCAATGGCACTATAGAACACATGACGCTATACTTTTTTGGTTTCATTTGAATTATCAACACTGAAAAACAGACATTAATGCAAGAATGTAATCATGGTGTAGCCATGGGTCCAACTTAGAGGCCTGTGCTTTTCCCACAATTTTAGGATTTTAATAAAAATTTGCTAATTTAGACATTGATCATTATAATTCACATTTAAATGAATAGTCTGCAAGCACATAAATCATATTATCTTTCTTATTCTTTAATTAGAAACATTTTTTTCAATAACATCCAAGCTTAATGCTCCTTCTCTCAGGTCTGTGAAATCAGCCGCATGTGTATGGAAGGGGTGCGTTGATTTACATACTGTAACAGCAGTTCGCCTCAGAGGTGATGTAGTCCCTCCTAAATGATGGGAATGGATCCTGTAAAGAGCCTGTATAGTCTACTGTGATGAAGATAGTTGTTAACCCCAAATCAGTGCAGACTGGTGATAGTATTGATGCTTTATTACGAGTATTGATCCAAAAATGGACACATTTGTTATTGTGAAATATCTTGAATATCGATCTGCACATCACTACCAAATAACTTTTTTACAACACATGCTCCACAGGTCATCTGTGCAGCAGCATATCATGACTCATCCATTGTGCTGCTAAGTCCATATAACAGCAGGATGCTGTGGTGGATGAATGACAGAATGACGCAGGAGAGTGGTGTTCAATGCCTGTGTGACAAAAGCAGTTTTGGTTCTATTAACCCATGACAATAAAGTTATTATTAACAATGCCACCAATTTCTGCCTAATCACGCCATGACTGTTATTAGTGGTGGGGTCTCATTAGGGACACATTTTTTCAGGTTTGGCAGGGGAACTGGACCCAAATGCAGACGTGGACACAAAAACAGTGCAACAAAACATAAATTTACATGGAAAAAAAATAACTTGCTGGCAAAACCAGGCAGAAAACAGACACAGAACACAAGCAAGGACAAACACAGACAATCCAACAAAGGACAAAACACAAAGTTTATATATATGAGACACAGGTGGTGCAATTTTACACAGGTGAGACACGTGATGTAATTACAGGAAGACAGGACAGGGGCTTCAACGTAAAACACACTGTAAAAAAAAAAATGCTTTTTTTACAGGAAAACGCTGGCAGCTGGGGTTACCAGAGTATTCCTGTAAAAAATACAGCACCACGGTAGATAACTTTACGGTCACAATATGTAAATTGATTTACAGTGAATAACATTCGTCTGAATCACATTAAAAAACTGTTAAGTCTACAAAGAAACAGTGTTAATTTTGCATAGTGTTGTTGTATATAAACAGACTAATACCTGTATTTTTTACATGTAATTGTTGCTTATTGTGCATCAATAAATGATAAAATTAACAGGGAAATATTGAACAAAAAATTAATTTAAACTGGTAGAACAACAGTAAAACTTAGCATTTTAAATGGAGCTTTTCTGTATATTATACATAAAATCTATTCATAATATGCTGTATTTTTATGTTTTATTAATCCAGTTATTATGTAAAATTTAACATATAAACCTGCAAAATAATGTCTACTATGTGTACACCAAAACAAAAATACATCTTGATAAAAGACAAGAGCAAAACATCATTTTTGGAACATTTATTTAACATCCATCATTAATAGTTCACAATAATTAGATTATTTTTTCCCCTCTTCTTTTAGCCTCTTTAAATCTGGACATTTGTTTAAGTACCAAGTGCACAACAAACTGACACTCCCTGTCTGGAATGTTCAACAGTATACGGCATAAAACACTTGGGAGCATTTTTACCTCCAGAAGATTAGGCTCTTTAAATCTGGACATTTTAATCTCAAATGTTAAGTGCTTGCACAACAACCCAGTTCACAACAAGAACAGGCTAAATTACAGGTATTTTTGCAATAAACAGTTCTGATTGAATAAATGTAAGACAGATAAGTTTTGTACCATGGTGTGGAACATTCCTGCCAAGAAAGACCATCTTCATGGAACAAGCAGGTGGTAACATAAAGTAACATAGTGTGCTTTAATTACAATACACAGTGGGTTTAACCCTCCTGTTGTCCTCCTGGGTCAAGGAAGAAAGGAAGGACAGAGGGAAAGAAGGAACGAAGGACAAAGGAAAAGCTGGGAGGAAAGTAGGAAGGAAAGATAGAAGGAGGGAGGGAACAGATTGTGTCAAAAAAGGAAGAAAGGAAGGGAAGAAGGAAGGGAGGGAAAAAAAGGATTGAGGAAATAAGGAATGGGAAAAGGAAGGAAAGCAAAATGTAGGGAGGAAAACAGATTTGAAAAGAAAGAAAGATGGAGATATGGAGAATAGGAAGGAAGGGAGGAAGCGCTAAGAAGGATGAAGGGAAGGAAGGGAATAGATTGGGTAAATTTGACCCAGAAGGACAACAGGACCTCTTCTCAAACAAACAAGAGTCCACAGTTTTTAGCAGAACCAATGGAATTCACTATTTCAAATGATTGAAATGTTTCTAAGATACGACTGACTATCATTCTCTGGCATGCACAACAATGTTCAACAGTATATGGCATAAAACCATTAGGAGCATTTTTACCTCCAGAAGATTAGGCTCTTTAAATCTGGACATTTTTATCACAAATGTTAAGTGCTTGCACAACAACCCAATTCACAACAAGAACAGTCACTCTCCCTGGTGTTCCACAGTATGGCATGAAACTTATCACCATGGAGACCAGGCAATGCCAACAGGCCAAGTTACAGGTCTGGTGAGGTGAGCCCCTCACAGTAAGAATTTAATGTGTTTTTTTTTTTGGTTCGTTTGTTTTTGTTATTGCAATAAAACAGTTCTAATTGACCAAATGTAAGATAGATAAGTTTTGTACCATGCGGTGGAACATTACTGCAAAGAAAGAACATATTCAAGGAACAAGCAGGTGGCCAGAAAAAGTTACATAGTGCACCATTAAAACCTGGAGATAATTACAAAAATACATATGGGTTTAACAAAGCCTACCTCTTCTCAAACAGAGTCCACAGAAAGAGTCCATATTTAGGCTCAACGACGCCACTGTGATCGGAGAGTTCCTGTATCAGGGTGAGGACTCGTGGGTTCACGCTGAGAGCACGCTTGGAGTTTCTATTCTCTACTTTGGTTCCTTTTTCTGGATTTATGGAGAAAAAACATCTGTAGAATAAAAGCATATAAAAAGCATATTAAGCATTTTATTCTTGTAATTCCTTGCATAAAATCAAAGTCTTTTGCTCTGGGAAGACTGCTTGTCTCACTGTTAGTACTTTTTCCGTGATGACTTTGATAGTTTGAGAGCTACAATATGCTTGCTCTGCGTGTATGTTCATGTGAGCTGCGCAACACCATAAATGGCAATGTGAAAAGTTGAGGTGGGCACTACTCAGTAATATAGACAGATAAAAATAACCAATCATGTAAAAAAAACAAAAACTTTCCAGACTTTGGACTTTTGATTGGATAGGTTTTAGTAATGATTATAAAAGGCATATTTTGTCTGGTTAAGTTTCATAACTACAACGCCTTAGTTCCTGGAGGAACGATATTTGAAGGGACCTGCACCAAAGGGTTACGACCAGGACCTCAGAGCCAGACTCCAGGTCCCAGAGTCTCAGGTCAGAGAAATGAGTAAGACATGTTTACTCACCGCTGAAGAAACTCCAGAGTTGAAGCCAGCTCAGATGGGTAGTGGATATTGAAACAGTAGTAGCTCCCAAACATGAGGCACAATGCAGGGATGAAGGAGGAGATGTTTGTGTTGGTGAGATTCCGATCCAGACTCAGCATGTACCTTGTTGAGGAAAAGCAGGTCTGTCCTATTGACAAAATATTTAACAAGTTACATTAATATTAATAGCACTGCACACACATGACAAAATCTTTAAATACTGCAATAAAAAAGAGAGATGAAAACAGACTTACCACAGACAATAACAGCAGGTGTCAGAGGCACCTCCTCCAGTTGGACCTCTTCTGCCAGACATGTATCTTCGACATGGAAGAACATGGACTCCTCCTTCTCATCAAAGTAGCTGAGCAGAAGTAGGAGCATCTCTATCACATCATCTGAACAGCCACTCTGCGGTCCCCGCATCCTCTGAAGTCTTGCATAACTCTGAAGGAACTTCTTGCTCTTGTTGACACAAACTGTGGTCAGGTAGTCATGAAGCCTTTTTCCCTTCAAATCCAAATTTCGTGTGAATGTCTCTTTAAGGTCAATCCCAGTGAGTTCCATGAAGTGTACTGACATGCCAAGTTCATCAAACAAAAACGGCCACTCCTCTCTCAGGCACTTGATGCTTTTTCCCTGGTTGACATGCTGACGCTGCGTGTAAAAAGTGGACTTCATTAGACATTTTACCTCCTCTGAATTGGCATCAGAGTTTTGGAACATCATCTTGAGTTTTTCCATCTTTTGCTGCTGGCTTTCTTGAGTTTCTTCAAGTGGCAGAAATTTCACATTCCATTTAATGCAGCCGTAAGTGTCCTGCATTGCTGCTCTCTCTTCTATTGGGATCTCAGTTGTCCGAGTCATGCTGATATTTTCTTTTTCTTATTTTGGGGGTCGAAGTGCGCCTCACATTTTCAATTCTGTTTTGCAATTGTTTTACGAGGGAATGGTAACCTGCTCCAACAACATCACCCTCTATTACATCTTGCAGAGATTTGGGAAATTTTGCTACCATTTTTTTTGCAACATCAGTTGAATGCTTTTTACCTACATGAGGGCATTTTTCCATCATCTCAGTCACAACAATACGGACCATTTTCCTCCTCAGTTTTGGGCCTGGTCTGTTCCCCCTCTCCAAAGAATGCATCACTTCCTCAGGAAATTTACTCCATGGAATTTCAAAGTTGTCTTCCCACTGTGTGTCAAGTGCTGGGCTTCTGGAGGAGGTTGACGATGAACTTTGGGGTGAAACAGAGAGTGATGACAGCGAGTGGATAGGTGAGGCATCCACAGATGATTGCGAGCTGTTCTCTGGAGTTTGGTCTTTAAATGACAAAAAAAAACAACAACCCAAAACCCCATTATAATTCAAAGTACAATATATTCCATTGTCTGCTTTTGATTTTAAATAGTTGTGTGTTGTGTGGTGTTTGTACTTACATTTCTGTTTCCAAACAGAAAGAAGCTTTCTGGCTTGGATAGGTCTTAATGCTGTCATCAAATCAGTCTCTGTTACAAAGCGTAGATCATCATACGTCTCGACTCCAATGGACTGCAAGTGCTCTTCCAGGATGTTTTTGTTTGCTGCTTGAAGTTCTGGTAGGACTTCTGTGATGGCGACATCTAGGAAGCTTTGCTCCGAGTCACTCATACTTTCACTGAAGGAGAAATGCCACCTTCAAACAGAACAGAAAAAAATATAGTTTATCATCAGTACACACACTTAACAGAGCAGGGAGATGCATCAGCTAACACTATTTGCAGTGAGAAGTAAGTGAGCTTTGATTTGACTTTATTTTTCCACAATGCTGTGTTTTAGTGGTATGACTTGGTATCCATCAAGAATGTATGATACCAAAGGATAGAAATCGGCCAGGTCATTAATGTTGATACACTGTAACCCAAGACTGTCCTTTGTCACAGAGTACAGATGGTATTCTGAGAGGAAGATGCCTTTGTGGATATCCATCAAAACATACACAGATGTGTCATTTTTAATCAAGATGAGTAGAAGTTCACCAAACTCCATATACTCATTATTTCTGTACACAAGAAACTGTCCTTTTTATATGCAGTGCCCTTGTACTGAATGTCTGTGGTAACTGTGGTATTGCTTTCTGAAAAGGCTAACTCCCTGACGGCATGTTTAATAGTGTCACTGTAGAGGCTGGGATAAAACACACAGCTGTCCTTCACTTGCAGTAGTTTACTGCATTCTTGTCCAGCTAAAAGATATGCCTGATACATCTGATGACGCTCTGACAAAGTTTGACAAATGTTTTTGAAGTTTTTCAGGTGTCTTGCACATCTTTTAAAATAACTGTGCTTGCTTTCTCTAAGCGTCCATAACCTAATCAATGGACCAAATTTTAAGAACAGTGCTGCATAATGGCGCAAATAGTGGTGCTTGGGTTTTAGTTGATTTTCAGGAAACATCATCTTTCTCAACTCCAAATATTCCTGGATCAAAGTGTCAAGATATGCTATCTGGGACAAGGAAATGTTCTGAGCACAAATAAGTTCCATAATGTCTTTTAGCTGAAGAGTTAACTGCCATACTTCATCTTCATGGTTTTGCACTTTGTCACCTATCAAAACTGGTAGCAATCTCAACAGGTTCCAGTTTTGAACGGCTTGCCCTGATAACTTGGCTCTGTCAGGGTTCACAGTACATGGCTTTGTCTGTGCTTCGGATCCTTTATACTTAAACTGTTTGATGCGCCTGTTTAAGAGTGAGTATGTGAACCATTTTTTTTTTTTTATCATGTTTTTCAGGTACAGTGGTAGGTCATATGACATGACTCCCTCAAAAAGGTCGTGACCTAAGCAAGGCGGGAGACCAGGCTGGGAAACGTGAAAAGACTCAAGAGTATTAAAGATAGAGTTTACCTTTATTCCTCTGACGCCTTGGAGGTTTTCAGCCTGAAGATCAGCAACAGCCGTATCATACCTCTCCGGGGTGCGTGGAGGACCACAGGCATTCGGATCAGCCTCAAACTCGCTTCTTGTGATTTCACAGTACCTGCAAAAATATTTAGAGCAGCTGAAATTCTCGGTAAACCCACCTATGCAGTGAGAACCCAAGTTATCCCCAGCAATGCAGAAAAGACCACATTTTACTGTTTCTCCATCTACATTTATTCCGTCTGTCTCCAAGGACTTCAGATCTTCCAACAACTGTGAGAAAACTTTGGCTATTCCAAAATGTTTCAGGTCATTCTCAATACATAACATGACTAAAAACATATTATCAGTGTTTGAACGCAAATGAATGGGTAGATTTGCTACTGAAAGATAGACTGCAAGAACTTTGTGTGTCTTTTTAGCAGAACCAAGGGGATTCACTATTTCAAATGAATCTTGGTACAAAATCAGTTTCAGACTTTCAGGGTTTTCATTAAAGAACTTGTGAAATTTGAAATTTTGTCCATCATATAAATCCCTAAAAACCTCTCCATCCGGATCTCCAAACTGTTGTGACTGTGCATTCCTCCCTAAATGTGACTGTAAAAAGCTCTTCAGAGTTTCGGCCACTGGTATGTAGTAGGCATATTTTTGTGTCATGTTTTCATCTGTTCCCAGTGCCACTTTTTGGGGTTCTGTGTATTTAAACATTTTTGTGTATGTCTGATTTCTGGAGTATGTTGTTCTTAATGGTCCCTCATGACAGGCAGAGAACAAATCTGACTCTTTAATGCAATCACAAATTTTAGTGATTGCTTCATCTGAAAGGCTCATATCATTTTTTAACAAAGAACTTACTTTTGTTATTGTGTAGGCTTGACCTAACTCATGCACATTTTGCATTTCCTCAACAATAGTCTGTATAGTAGAGGCGGGAATAAGCAGCTGACCTTGCAGTTTAAGGTAAAAGAGACACATGTTTCTAAGATAAGACTGACTATCATTCTCTGGCATATCACTAGCCGCACTAGTTGTTGGCATGGCTTCATGTCTGTTTTCTGAATCATCTGTAGTGTCAATGACATCTGAGGGATGAGGGCGAGTTTCTTTGTACAGGTCATCAATACTTTCAGAGGCGCATGCTTTATGTTTCCTACACATGTGAGAAGTAAATGACGACTTTTTTGTAAACACCTGCTTACAACCACTCACTGGACAGGACACAGACCTGCCCTCTCCTATATGATCCTTTAAGTGAGACACTAGCTCTTTCACTGTATGAAAATGGCAGGCACATAAGGAGACTGCACATTTGAAATCTGCAACAACAGCTTTAGCAGCTTGCGGTGCAGGTGCATTATGCACACGATAAAAATGGCCCTTGAATGCTGAGTAAGTAGTAAATGTTTTACTACAGTTGGCGCCAACACATTTGAAAACACAGCGTGGCTCATTCCTATGCACCCTGCAATGTTGTACATATCCCTTCAATGTATTCAATTTCTTTTTACAAAAGATGCAGGTGATCATTTTCAAGATTTAAAGTGTTTTCCTGTGCTTTTTCAGCAGTTATCACGAATTGATTCAGCTAGCAGTTAACATTACTGGTTTTAACTGGTGCTAGCTTAATGTTACACCATGTGCTTTTAAGCTACACACATTTCCCTTGCCCAAAAAGTAGGCAAAGCTTACCTTGCAAACTTCCAATTTTCCGCAGCAGGCCCTCCACAAAACTTGTTTTAAAATCCCAGGTTCGTCCTAAAAAACGTTTAAAATGACGGTCCGACGACTTCTGCTCTGCTCCGCTCCTGTGCTCTCTCCAGCAAGCGCCGCTGCCGCTCTGGCTCGCTCGTTAGTGACGTCAGCTGCAGCCGCTAACGAGCAGCTTCTCCCGCTCCTTCCGCCCTCGCGTCACTATCCAATCAGAGACGAGCTTCAGCTGCGCACTTGAAATTCAAAATGAGGCGGACTCAGAGAAAAGTAGCCTACAAGTCTGAGGTTAGAGGTTGTTTAGCCTGTGGTAACGACACAATGCTTACATTTTTAATATTATTTTATCAATCATATTCAACAATAGCTGTAAGGTGATGAGGGAAACAAAAAATCTTTCAAACTAATTATTGTAATTGTAGCCTATATTTTTGTATGAATAGGCCCATAGGGAACCTCTCGGGTTCACAATGATTTTTTTGTGTGTGAAAACATTTTTATTACTTCAATTTGCATTGTTTCATCAATCATGTTAAAAGTACAGCATACACTTGTAAAGTGACTTCGACTTTTTCCCGTATTTTTCCAAAATAAACAGAATAAAATTATAGTTTTTACAATATTTGCATGTCAAATTAACAAAACTGTTTTATTATGGGTACTACAGTATTTCTCAGTTTTTTCTACCAATATTGTAGTTTTCACAAAAAAATATGATTTTAATCACATGTTGTTGTTGTAAATACAACAAAAACATTCTGTTTGATAGTTTATAAAAGTTCACTGTAAATTAAACAAAAAATATATGTCTTTGGGTTTACAATAATTTTCTGTAGTGATTTTACATAGTTTTTATGTAAATTTCACGGTCATTTCTTACAGTGCAGGAACTAGAGATAAACCATGTGTTGGTGCCACCATCAACCTTCACCTACTCCCAGGACAAAAGTGGAGTGAAATTAAAAGAGTAACTATGCAGGATTTGTAGCTTAACTATGCCAGATGTTTACCTTAACTAAACAGTTTTGGAGTAATTTATGGAGTAATGGAGGCTTAGGTCTCATATTGGCTGAAAATCAGCCTTGTAAGATCAGAGCCTCTGACCTGGTGCAGCTCTCGTCTCTGTGGCGCCATGACACAAACGTGCCCCGTAACCTGAATCTCTTGTTTATGATTACACAAATATACATGTTGTAACATTGTGTATGATATATAATGTTACCTACTGCTTGATTTCTGGCCGGCCTTGTTGTAAACAAATGCACATGGTTGGGAGGAGGGATAGCTTTATAGAAAAGCATAACATCCTGAGTGAGCAATGGACGTTGCATGTTGGTTGCATCCGAAAAATATGTTGTTTTCAGGTTGGAGAACTTGTTGAAAACAAGATGATTGACTCCTTTTACACTGCCAGACTTTTTTTTTTTTCTCCGTTCAGACTCAAACACAGACAGGAAGCAGTAACATGTAGTTACAGAGCGCAGTGCTCAGAGAGAGATTCAGAAAAGTGAGCTACAACTGCAGATCGGTGAAATGGATAGATCTGATGCATCATCCTTCTGCGACAGGTGCTCCGGGTGTGGGAGCTCATAAACACATGGGATAACTGCAGAGTCATTTCACATGAGAGTGGATGTCACTTTACACAGAGGGGACAAATGTTAGGTAAGATGTTAGGGTTTTAAATAGCTACTGTACCGCCATGTGAACATCTTGGCCTGGACTTTAAGTTAAAGTTAGTTAAAGTATACTTTCTTGTCCCATGAAGGGAAACTTTCCATGCTGCCACATTGCACATGTCCATTAAAGTAGGAAATACAATTAAAATCTACCGTACCACACAGAGAACATTCACACATTCATTACAGTTAGAATACAGTTAAAAACCATCAATAGATAAATAGATAGAAACTATATTGATCCTTTGGGGAAAGTCTCCTCAGGAAACTTGAAAGATGCAGCTGGTGACTAATAGTTCTGAGATTGTATGTTTGAAGCCAGATACACTTAGAACAGATGTAGTACGGCAGCTTGCCTTAAATGGCCTTGTAGATTAAGGTGTACCAGTGCAAAAACCGGGAAGAAAATCCTGTAAGTGTGTATGAAGTGCAATGATGGGTTCTGAAGGCTGGTGTATCTCAGAGCAGCATGATAATACTTAACAGAAGTTGACCTGATTGTGATAGCAGCAGCATCAATAAAAACAGGACTGTGGTCACCGTCGCCCCTTGGATCAAATATGATTTCCTCCGGACTTGATCTCGTTCAACCCTGTTGGCTTTTTAACCACCGACCAATCAAGTCCGTCCATGTGGGAATCGGCTCGTCAAACTTCAGAACTTCCAAGCAAATGTCAACATCAGTGAGTTTTGATGTGTGGCTGTCTGCTCCACTTCCTTCTACACCGCCGCTAACAAAACAGTCTGTTCTTGGCTCAGAAGCTACAGTTCAAGTGTGTCTCTCCACGGCCCTGCCAGGTCAGCTGTCAGTCCAGGCTAAAGGAGCATTTCAGATATATATTTTTTTTCTCCTACTGAAGTACAACAGAGTATTGGCACCACATTGAGAAAAAAACAAAAAACAAAACACAGACTTCGAGAATTAAGTCATACATTTACAAGAATAAAGTTGTACATTTACAAGAATAAAGTCGTAAATATGTGAGAATAAAGTCGTACATTTGCTATGAGAAAAAAGTCAGAACATTACAAGAATAAAGTCGTAAATTTACGAGAATAAAGTTGTAAATTTATGGGAATGAAGCCATAAATTCACAAGAATAAAGTTGTACATTTCCTATGAGAAAAAAAGTCATAACATTACGAGAATAAAGTTGTAAATTTATGAGAATAAAGTCATATATTTACGAGAATAAAGTCATAAATTATGAGAATAAAGTTGTACATTTCCTACGACAAAAAAAATCTGAACATTACAATAAAGTTGTACATTTACAAGAATAAAGATGTAAATATGTGAGAATAAAGTCGTACATTTGCTATGAGAAAAAAGTCAGAACATTACAAGAATAAAGTCGTAAATTTACGAGAATAAAGTTGGAAATTTATGGGAATAAAGCCATAAATTCACAAGAATAAAGTTGTACGTTTCCTACGAGAAAAAAAGTCATAACATTATGAGAATAAAGTTGTAAATTTGGAATATTCTCGAAGGTTGTTATTGTTATTTTTTATTTGTCAATGTGGCCCTAATACTCTGCTGTACTGAAGAAAACGTGAAAAAAAATCATCTTTTGAGAGAGACTTTAATGAAGTCAGATAAAGGAAGTCTCATTGGTTGCAGCCATTAGGGCCATTCATCTCTCTCAGCAGCCTCTGGCTAATGTTGCCGTTGCCTCTGCAGGGCTGCATTTCACCTGACAACGCTAATATCTCTGTAAATTGATAAACACGATACTGTTACAGATAAACTGAACAAATTTGAAAAATGATAATGCAATGCAGGCATGTGCATGTAATTACACACACACTACATCGTTTGCCATCATTTGCTGTTGAGTGTATATTTACAGTACCTCCCCCCCACCACACACACACACCCCATGCCCAGAGAGACGGAGGCTGCAATTACAACATTTCCTCACAGAACCAGGTTTCTGCCTTCACACACACACACACACCACGACCGCCGCGATACATCTGCGGCTCTGTTTCCGTCAGACGCTGTCAGAAGCGTCCTGCGCTGCGCTCCCTTCACTTTATAATCAGCAGGTAGACAGACAGATTTACTACACAATGGGAGGCACTTTCATGTACACAGACACACACACACACACACACAAACTCTCCTGTACTCCTCCTTGCCATCATTAAGACCATGATGTAAGCTTTGGCAAGGGCGGCTCGCAGGCCTGATAACACCAGACATAATCACTTCTGATCCCTGAGCTTCCCCTTCGTTCACTCTCTCACTTACCCCCTATACCCTCCCCGCCTGCCTCCGCTCACCTCCACCCCCATAACACACACACTCCACCGACTGCCTTCCTTTCCTTACACAACCACCTTCTCTTCCTCCCCCAAAAGAATCCCTGAAGATGTGCTTCAAAAAGCGAAGGAGTCCTTTTTTTTTTTTTTTGGGCGTCCAAGCATCAGAGTTTGCAGAATGTTGCATCATGGCGCGCGTAAACACCCCGTTGAGGGGTGGGAATGGGATGGGAGGGAGGGAGGAGTGCCCGGGGCGGTGCTGTTTGTCACAAACACAGTCACGTGGCTCAGGGATCCCATCGTCCCTCGGGGGGTGGAGGGGTTGGCTCACCTGTAACCCAACGCTACACCTGGTGCTCCTGTAGCTGCAGGCGCTCGCCCGCTGCCTCGCCTCTCCCCCGTGTCAACGAGAGGTCAGACTCAGGCTCATGATCACTGCTGCAACCAGGTGAAGCACTACATGTGGTAAGTGCTGCTAGATAATGTTTTGAATGTGTATTGATTCCAATTAGGTATTATTATAACATGAGGCCATAAAAATGTGCATTAACTTAAAACAATGTAAAGGTAACTACAACCAAACACACTTGGTCAGCTATAATGAACTAAACAGCTAGTTTTATACTTTTTAAAGAAAGGATGGGAACAATTTATAATAAATACACACTATTAAACATCAGCTCAGCATTAAATACTGAATTTTTTTTATTTATAACACAAAAATACTCAGTAAACACAGTTACTGCTTATCAATGATGAGTAAAACATTTTTAACTGTGTTTATAAGCTACATACTAATGAGTTATATAAGATGAATTCAGTATTTAATGCTTAACTAATGCTTAATAGTGTGTACTATAAAATGTTACCAAAATGATTTTAGTTAGTTAGTATGTTTATAATCAGGGCTCTATTATTATGGGGGGCAATTGCCGTTCAGACATCCCATCAGTCCGACATCCCACCAGCCCAGCGTAGGCCTCTAACTGTCTAAATGGCAACACTTTCTGCCTTTCCGACAATTCCTTTAAAGGGGAACTTTACAAGACTGCTTGTTTTCCGCTGTTTCGGTTACGCTCCTCTCGCCCATGTGCATTTGTTTACAATGAAGCTGGCGGAAAATCAATAAATGGAGCAGTGAATAATGTTACATAATGTTACGATGTCTGTTTTAGGGTTAGGGTTAGCCTAACCCTTAACAGTCATGAAGAAAAGATTACGAGTTACGGTGTGCAGGGACGAGAGCTGGGACACCGGTAAGGTAAAAATGGTAAAAAGGTGAGGTAAAAATGTAGCATAGCCGGAGAAATCCTGCTTAGTTCCTCTTTAATAGCGTTTTATTTTTGCCCAGAAAGATTTTGCACTGGTTGGGCTTAGGCAATGATTTAAGTCGGAATGACAGCATGTAAAAATTTCATATTAAAAAGTTATACGTTTTAAGCTTCTAAAATGTACAGATTTATCAATTATGTATGTTCTTATGAATCTTGAAATGATGATAATGTTAGGGGGGGCTGAACTTTATAGGCTTGCTTCCTTTAATCCCTTCTCAAACTTGCACTTTATCACAGTGTGCCTTTTTCCTTTCTTTTTTTTTCCTCGATTAATGTTTGTTTTATGCTTGTGCTTGTTTGAGACAAATAAAAATGAAATGAAAAATGCATTAGTCATGTACTGGTGCAGAGATAAAATAATGACAGACACGTGGATCAACAAGCAGGTACATGCAACAGGTGGCTACATGCAGGTAACAGGCCCATAGGGAATCACACGGAGACATTAGCTGACAATGTAATAAGTGAGTGGGGGAAAAAAAAGGCTGACAGGAATATCAGGGAGAGGAGGGGGTGAAAAGAGGAGCGCAGGTGAGAGAGAGTAGGAGAGGGGTGAGCATGTGGCAGGATAAAGAGTGTGAGCACACTCAAAAAATCAACAGGGGCTGAGTCAGGAATGCTGACAGGGAGGAAACTGTGCTTCCACATCAACTGACACACCTGTATCACCGGTCTTCTACATGGCTCTGAGATCCACAGTGTTTGATAATCAGTATAATTGTGAAACACAAGAAAAAATAACTTTTTTAAAGATAATTCATCTTTTAAAAAATGTAATTGCAGCTTCATTATCATTAGTACTGGCTGCTGTGTGATTGTGAAATATTGTAACAATGAAAAACAGTCCAACAAACAGTGTTTAAAAGATCATCTTAAAAAGTAACCCACTATTTCTCACTCACTTTTATTTTATAGTTTTTTTGAGAGGGATGAAGGAAATGTCAAGATTCAAGAGACAAGTTTCAGTACATCTTTTTTTTTATTCCTGTTTTCCCTTCCTTCTTTCTCCTGTTCAGTTATTTCTTCCTTGTCTCCAGTAGACATCCATTCCCAGCCTGTACTGGACATTAGCTGACTAATATCAGAATAGATAACCACAACCGGAAAAGGCTTCAATTTGGCTGCCGATGTTACGTCCACCAACATTCAGCTCAAGCTCCAGCTCAGCTGAATGTTCCAGAGCTCCCAATTAAAACTGATGTGCTTAACATGAGGAAACCCGCACTAGTATCCACCAGGTCTACCTGCTAGGCAGTGCTTGAGTCAAGTCTTGCACAGTCGACTATAGGTAGCCTGCACATTAGCCAATGGGATCATAGCTCTGTTGGCCTCTGTAGCTCCACAATCCGTCTCGATTTTAAGCTTTATTTCCTCTATTATCATGAAACACCATGAAAACTACAAAAATAAAAACATAAGAGTAGGCTATGAATCTATATAATGAGTGCTCTTTATGCTCTTTCTTTATGCTAAGAATTCAATAAAAACTTTATTTGTCCCCAGAGGCAAATACAGAGACTGGTTGCTGAAAAACTGCCCCTGACGGGAAAACGCATCAGCGGTTTTGCATGAATTTCCCTCAAAAACAACTCTGTCTCATAACATTCCATTATTATCTCATAGCGTGGTGAATGTGCAGGTCACAACTTGAATACCAGAGCGTTTTGGAGTTGTTGGATTGTGTATTTGATGAGGGAAACCAAGAAATCCCATGAGCCTCCTTAGCGTAGCTCTGAGTAGCTCACGGCTCTGTTCCCCCGTTCTAAAAACAGCTTGCACCGACAATTAAAGGTGTTCAGAAATGGCTGTTTGTTCTGTTGTCCACTTGTGAGTGGACCCGAAACCCGAGCCGGGTCGGGTCGGAACCTCAGGTTTTTGGGTTGTCGTTTTTTTTTTCCGAAGACCTCTAGTCTCTACCAATAACTTACAGCAGCAGCAGAGCGTGCCCTTGATTTTGCAGCGATGCAACATTGTGTCCTTTAAGTTAGTCACAAAAGTAGCTCTGTATCAATTCCTGTCATTCACTTCATTCAGAACCCCCTCACAAATATTTGCTTATCAAGAGCTCCATGAAGCCGGAAGACTGTCAGTCTCTACTTCAGTATTAATTTCAGCATAATACATGAATGAATCCCTCTGGGGTCCCACAGAATGACTTTTCACATGAAGAAGCATCCTTGAAACTAACTCATAATCCTCTGTGGAGCTACACATCTCCAAACAATAAAAGCTGCTGCAGACTGAATTCCCAAAAGCAGCTTCCTTGATCGTCTACTCGCCCCAAAGAAAGCCTGTGAAGTTAATATTTACAGCCTCTCAGAAGCAACAGCTAATGCACAGCTTTGTGAAATCTGATTACGCCCTGCACCTTGAACAGAAAAACTCTGGGGAATCAGTTTGATCATTTTTGTTCCAAAGATGTGTGAGTTTATTAAATGTTGTTGTTGAATAAAAAAAATCCTGCGGACTCGGGGGTAAGATCTTATACAACTGCCCGGGTCACAGATGCATGGGGGCACAGATCAGGGGAGGACGGAGTAGAAAATATTATTGAAAAGAGATTCAGTCTAGCAGAGGAAGGATTCCTCTTTCTTTACATTTGACCTCCAAACATGATGTTTTCCAAAAGAAGTGACAAAGAATGTGTTTTCAAAATTCTATGGAGAAAATAAATGAAATAATTCAGGTATGAGTTCTGGGTGGTGGTTATAGGTTATTCTGCAGCAATGGAATTTCTTCAAGTATTACCAACCACAAGTTTTGAATTTGAGAATTTCTTCAAGAAATATTACCAATTCTGTGGATTTTTTCAAGTTTTTTTTCCTCTTCCGAATTTTCTGTCGACTACTAGAACTCGAAGAGTTGGGATATATATCAAAACGTGCGTTGATCGGGATCGAGTTGTTGTTACTTTTTTCAATAGTGCACTGTTTTTCGCGACATAAGTCGCGAAAAGCTGCGCAAAATTTTGCATTGAAGTCTATGGGACCGATTCTGAAAAAAAGAAGAGCAAAAATTTGGAGTTTAACAAACGTCTACTGCTCAGGCATACTTTCCCCTAGAGACTCCGTTTAAACTTTAAATAGTAGACACAAGTCTTGTGTATTGGTGTATTACTCCACGTTTTGATAGGTTGAATCGTTTTTGATCAATCCCTGATCAATGACCATGATCATTTTTGGAGAAATTATGAGATTATAATGGGTGTGTAACGGAATGTTCAAGTTGAAGAGTGCGTGATGTCATCAGCTAGAGTGGGGGGAGAGCCCAGAAAAACTCCTGATTCTTTCTCTTTCCACACTCCTCTTGGACACAATTTACACTGTACACACATAATTTTTTCACAGTTTTGTAGACAAACTTGTTGTGTCTCCCACAATGTGTTCAAAATATCAGAGAGACTTACAGAATTTGAATTAGCAGCCTCTGAGTGTGACCATGTCTGTCTCTTTGCCTCATTGACTCCAATACAAAAACTTTCTGAGAGGAGCAGAACGGACCGATGTTTTAAAACTGCCCGTGTCGCCAAAATATTTACTGTAGAAACACCAAATCGTACCAAAATTTTCAGGAAGGCCTTAGGGCACCGTTGATCCGTGTCTTGTTCTGATAGGAGCTATCGTTTTGTCAGAATAAGCCTAAATCAGAGGCAGAAAATCGGTCTTTTTCTTGAAGTCTGCCTCAGCCTGGGAGCCCCTATAAACCAGCTCAAGTTGTCATGGTAACCTCTGGTCCTCAGGCCAGGGTCGTTAACTCCATAAACAATTCACCTGGAGCTCGTTAAGATGTTTGTAAACACAGACACACAGCTAAATCAGACTGATACAGGATCCAGCTCAGTCAAACACAGACTCTAGAACCAGCTTCATGTCATTACAGTTACACACACACACACATTAAAAACACACAGGTAACATACAAATGCGTCTCCCACACTCTAACACACACAGGTAACTTCCTGTGATTACAGTTAAAGACACACAAACACATCAAATGCGCGCGTAAGCGCGCACTCATCTCTCTCACTCTAACACAGGTAACTTCATGTGATTACAGCTCCTCCATATCAGTGCTTATAGAAAGATGATCATGTGTCTGATCAGCTCTGTCTTGACCTGAAGATCGTGGGTTTGATTCCCATGTTGACAGAGATGGTACTAACGGCAGTAGCTCCCGGTGCCCTTTCAAAATTTCCCGAGAGGAAATTTTCTAGTTTGAGTTGTTGTGCTGTTGTGCGAGACAGCTGAACATGTAGTCAGTGTGGTACCTGTGGCCGATTCTGAATGGCAGCCAAATATTGCAGAGAAATAGACAGTACAGGCACAAAAGCGATGTACGGCTGTGGGCAGGGGCAGCAGCAGAGAGAGAAGAGAAAAACAAGTTGAAGGATGTGTTTTATTTTGTATATTTTCACAAGTTTATCTTGCCTTCAAACAGTCCTTCCCTTTGGAAAGTGCATTTTCTCAACCACTGAACAAACTAGAACTGTGTCAAATAACCTGCCTCCTCACTTTTAAGTCTACATAAAGACTGGGACTCTACTGTGTGTGTGTGTGTGTTTTCTTTATGAACACTGCTGCCACGCTCACCTCTGCAAAAAGGTGGCCGCACACAGACACACATTATCATGGTTATTAGTTTTGTGTCATAGTCACAGATACGGAAATGCAATATATAACATACAATATGTCCATATACGTATCACAGAGTGATATTGTTGCCATGTCACCGATAAAGGGATACTATTTACATATATACGAACATCTGGACACATAGTTTATATGTAATAATCGGTAAAAAAAAGAAATAAATAAAAAAAAGTATTATGCACATAAATACATCTATATGATGATTTTTCTTTTCGCATTGTAACCTCTTCGCTTAAAATAATAAAAAAAAAGGTTTCTTTAAGAGAACAATGCATTATTGTATTTTCGAGGTAAATGCAAAGACTGCTTGCTGAAAAACTGTCCCTGAAGGCAACGTGCATCCGCAGTTTTGCATGAATTTACCTCGAAAACAACTCATAACTTGTCCACCAGAGCGTTTTGGAGTTGTTTGATTGTGTACTGTATCTGATGAGTTTGATGAGGGAAACCAAGAAATTCCATTAGCCTCCATACAGTCGCTTATACTGTAGCTCTGAGCAGCAAGTGGCTCCGCTCGGCCGTTCTAAAAATAGCTCGCACCGACAATTAAAGGTAAAGGTAACAATGGGTCAAATTGCAAAAATGTTGAACTGAACCCTTTAACTTTTAAATGTTAAATCCTCTTGCCATCTTGCTCCAAACTCCCTAGTCAAATAGAACCAACCCTGTTAGCTCTTCTTGTTTCTCTCATTTGTTTTCTACCCCCTTCGCTCGGTCTCCGAACAATCTGCGGAAAACATTCCTCTGTGACATCATCAGCTGTTCACGGTTAGCACGTTCCACAAAAACATGGCGACAATGAAGGATCCTCCAGGACCTGGGCTTTGTTTCTGCTATGAAAGCATATTCAGTGGCGCCCGGACTCGCGGCTCGTACGGCGCGGCCCGTGATGTTATGGGAGCAGATTGCACATCATCTGTCACCACAAATCAGCAATCAGCAGCAAGTAATTGCATTTAATTACTGGAGCGCCTCAAGAAAACTACTCCACATACATTATGGATACATGGAAACAAACATATAACTGTATCCCGCATTCCTCTGGCAACCTGAGTCAAAACAATTACCCGAGCGCCAGTGAAGACAGTCGGCGCAGCGAGAGCGCTGCTGGCAAACGCATAAGTCAACAACACGGAACGCATTAAAGCGACGCATCGAACAAAGTCGCAGCAAGGTCGCTTAGCTTGCACACACGCCTGCACGGAACACACACTCTGGCTGGAGTCGGAGTTAACACATGCATCACCCACCCACACGTGCACACTCACAGCAGGTGTGTGTCTAAATGCTGGAAGGTGATGTAAATGTGTGTGCGTACTCTGAGGGATACGCCGCTAAACCCGATTGATTACGTGCTGCTCGATGGGAGCTTTGCTCAACATATGACACACCTGGCAGTTAGCGGGACATCTGTTGCACTCAATTACATCACCAAGTGTGTGTGTGTGTGTGTGTGTGTGTTGCTGAGAGAGTGAGAGTGAACCAGAGAGAGGGGGCGAGTGTGTGTCTGTGTGAGACAGAGAGAGCCAAGTGCCTAGACACGCTGTTCCTGCACTTCAGACGTCCTGAGAACCTGTGAGGATTTTACACCTTTAGACTGAGGGCACTTTGACTAAGTGAAGCCACTTTATGCATTAACACTTCCATGGGACTTAAGGTGAAGTATAGTTCCTTCTTACCACTGCGTGCACAAGCATTAAAGTTATAATCCTGAAGACCTCAGCCCTGGTTCCTGGTGGTTTAATAACGAGTGAGTGAATCTGGATGCAGCAAATATTTGGACCCACCCTTAAATCAGACTTATAAACATCCTGATTAGAAACATTCAGCCCCTGGTTCCTAAATTATATCAGGCACGTGGTTTAATTAATAAATTCCTGTCAGGGATGAGGCAAAAAAAAACAACAAAAAAAAACAGAATCTGTTTGATGCAGCAAATGAGTTTGAGACCCAACTGCGCCCCATGGATAACTGAGGAGACGTGACAGTGGAGCAACTTAATCTAGACCACTTATTCAGCATTTAAACATCAGTACTGATTATAGAAACATTCCAATCAATTCCGCACAGAGATTTGTTACAAAATAAAACACCGCAAAATAATATGCACTGTGTTTAGGCAACATTTAGATATAAAGTTTATTGTGACTTTGCTACTACTAAAAAATAATAATAATAATAATAATAACAATAATATAATGTCTTCCAAGCTTATAAATAATTTGTTGACACAAAAGAAATGGCAATCACTTTTAGGACACACAGCTAAGTAGTTAGCTCCTATTATTAAATTTTCATTAATTTCCTTTGTGTAAAGGACACTGGACTTTGATCATAATCATCATCCTGAATTATATCTTATAATGTACTAGAAATACCAGTCTCTATAAACTTTCACCTTCACTGGCATCATTATCATCCTGAATCCCACTCTCATCTTCCTCCTCATCATCATCATCATAATAGACTAAAGTATAGAGCCAAAATAAAATGTATTGTGAGACACAGTGTAAACCTAAACACACAATACCGTAATCTCATGCTGATTCCTTAATGGTTCACTGTTGCCTCAAGGCAACATTGCAATTTTCTATAAATGTAGGCTATGTTATTGCCTTCTGGCAACAGGTGCATTTTAAGAAGTTTGTATAATTTAATAAGCAAATAAATTGGATGGAACTATTACAAATTAAACTATACTAATCTGTCAGTGTAAATATGTTTTTTTCCAGCGGAAAAAGGGGCAGGAAGTTATGTTTTCAGACTGTTTTTGTGGAGCAATATGGCAAACCTGTTTCCTTTGAAAAAGTCTAGAAAGGATTTTAGTATGGCTTCCTGAAAGTCATAAATCAAAGCATTGTTATTGGTTCTGTATGGTCTTCTCTCTATTTTATTACTATCATCATTGTTCCACTTATGTTATACTGTAGTTCTCCATCAATTTTACATCAAAGACCCCTAAACTGACACAAATTAGACCAGAAAACCTCCATTGGACAAAAATTTGAAGCCAACACCAGAAATATTTGATCTGAGACTGAAGGACATCCCTGTTTTTAGTCGATGTACTGTAGAGTTTTTGTTTTGTTTTGTTTTTTACAATAAAATAATCTAATGAAATTAGATTTAAAAAAGATAACAATAAATAATGTTTGAGTATGTGCAGATTCTGATCTGCAATTCACAGCTTTGCACATCACATACCTCAAAGTATGACAAATAAACCATTTAGCTGATGTTAAAACAGACAATAATTCCCTACTATCAAACTACAGTCTGAATTTGGGTATATAGATAACAGTAGAAGAGCAATGTCTGATACAGAGCAACCAGACACAAACAGCAGGGAGCACTTGAACACATCACCCCAGTTTAGTGCTCAGAGTTAAAACTGAAGAAAACAGTCACATTTAGAAGCAGACAGTGGGAGTAACAGACCAGTGGTTACAGCGTCTGCCGACAGCTTAGGTGCTTTTAAGTGGAACACATGTACAGAATACATCTGAAACTGAGGCAATTACTCTGTAAGAAGACAAAGTGCCTTGCGTTGTTTTAATAAAGAAGATAAATACACCGTCCTCTCTACACAAGCTTCATGTACAGAGGCGTCTGTCATCAGGCTTCGGAAAGCCTTGTGCATGTGTACACAGCTTGAATCCTGTGTGTGAAATGTTGACTCTAACAAATCAGTACATAGAGTGGCAATTTAATATGCAAATAGACCAAATACCAGCAAACTGTTCGCTGTGAATAGGAAAGCATACTGTAAATCTGGAGGATTACAGCTCCAGTCAGTGAAATGAGCATCACAAATAAAAGACTTTGCTACTTCATCGTGTTAGATAATTAATCTGTTGTAATTCCACCTTCAGCGTTTCAACCTATTTACTTTTTTTTGGCTTCTTAGCCTCTAAATGCCTCGCTATATTCACCAGCATGTTTCTGTCTGCCTGTCAGCTGACATGCTGTGTGGGCATATCAGAGCTTTTAGACTGAAAACAAATGAACATGTGTCCTGCTGCTTTAAAACAGGTTGATGAGAGTTGGATTTAGAACCAAAAAGATGAGCCCAGCTCTCAATCGATGACAGATCCATGAGGCTACCACTGTGTGGTGCTTTTTACCTCACACATGGTCATTGATCCTAGAATGAAATTGATTTTTTAACCTTATTATTACTGTTTGTTTTGTTTTTTTTATCAATCCATCCTTTTATGTCATTTTATTATTTTTGTTTTACTTACTTGTGTGTTTTATTCTGGGGTAGAATATGTTTCCCCCGTGCCGTGCAGTCTGCTAACAGTGCAATCAGAGCTAGATGCTAGCAGCTGATATCCTGCAGCTGGACCAGGTGATATCAATCTCTCTAACGACCAGACTCCACCCACCAGGCTCCTGCACCGAGAGACCTGATTGGATGAAGGGGTTGAGAGGAAGTTGGACAGTGTGTAACTGAAGCCATACTGTACCCTGACACCAAACAGGCTACCTACAGGCTAATTGGTACCTCCCTCCCCCTCAATTATAATACATCCACGGTTAACAATCACTCAACAGCCTGCCCAGAGATTAGGCTATACAGTTTACAACTATTTAATTTTACTCATGCATGAATATGGGACTTTTATTTTGAAAACTACTCCCCAGTTTGTTATTCCATAGAAATATTTTTGAAGTTTGAAAAGCCTTCCGGCCTGGTTTATTTTTTGTTTTTCATCCCACATAAAACACTCACACTGAACCTACAAAAAGCGGACAAAAAGTAAATAGAACAGCACACAGACAAGGAATAAAAATAAATAAATAATTGAATACACAAATAAAATTTTAAAAAAGAGAGAGCAATTTATAAAATTACCAGTGTTACCTATACATCTTTTAATTGAGTCATTCATTCATGTGTAAGAGTAAAGCCGTACAGTCTACTTGAAAAAAAGGAGAATACGAGTTCCCCTCTCAAATATTTATATGAAGCTGTCAAGTAAAGTGTTACCAAAATTATTGTGTATCTTTAGGTATATAAATATAAAAATTTAAAAAAGTGATGGAATAGCGGTAGTAGCCTACTGTAGAAAGTTGAAATACAAAGTCTAAATGATGTGTCCACACAGTCCTCAAACTTTGATCCCCCACAAAAAGTTTTTGATTAGCTCAGAATGCTGTCACTGTTGTTGTGTGTACGTGTGTGTGTCTGTGTGTCACACCCAGTGCAAGGTGTGGGTACAGTTTGCCCAGGACATGACACATCACACCCAATCTGTGCTGTGATGTCCGTGTTCCAGAGAGAGCTCAACTTACTCACTGCTGCCGTCTTCACCAGCACCGGCTCCAGCTCTGCCTGCCACGGCAACGCTCTTTATTGATTTCATGTTTCACAATATTAATTAAAATCACTTCAGCAAAAAAAGAAAAAGAAAAAAAAAACACTGTAATACCAGTCTAATTGATACAAGGAAAATTAGCCCAGTTGTTAAAAAGCAACGCGCGACTTTATTGCTTACAAATCATTACCATCTAGCTGACAAGCGATTCCATTATGATGATGAATCACATTAATGGATGTTTAAAATGCTTATGAGCGAAGGCTTGGCCTGGTATTAGGGCTGTAATGAACCTCTGCAGTCACCCAGGACCTGGGGGTCGGGCTGGGGAGGGATGGAAGCGGGACCTTGGAGCCCAGAGCCGGAGCTGGAGCTGGGAAAAAACTTGGAGATTGTAGCGGGAGAATGGAGAAGATGTAAGGGTCAGGGAGGTCGGAGGAGGTTAGGGGAGTAGTGGAGTCCTTAGACGGGTGCCATACGCCAGCGGGGAGGGGGGACCGGTGGAGGAGGAAGGTTCTATCATGCAGCTCAAGGCCACACACACAAAAAAAACAGCTGAGGGGAGCTGCAACAGAGCAAGGATTTCCTCAAGTCTGAATAGAATAAGCCCCGACGCAGACCTTGATCCAAGGACACAGGCACCCCGGACCTGCAAACACACTCCTCACACACTCCTCAGGGGTTAGAGTGGGAGGGCGACGAGAGACAGAGTGACACAGACAGTGAGAAAGGGGAGGGGAAGGGAGGGGGGTAGTTAGGGCCGGAGGGAGGGAGGAAGGAGGAGGAGGAGGAAGGAGGAGGGGGAGAGGGGCAGCTTTGTTTCCCGCATGAATGCACAGCACAGCATTGAAACCCACCGCCTTCGCCCCCCTTAACTCATGCACCAAGAGGCAAAGTGAAAGAAGAGGACTCCTGAGCAAAGTCAAAGCTGTCTTAAAGTCAAGTGGCACATGAGCGGCTGCACACACTGAAACCACGCACGGGTTATAAACACATGAAGAAGACAAGGTGAAGAACAAAATGAGCATGTGGGGGAAACATGATGTCACAACGAAGGTAAAGAGTCAAGAGAACAAACTTCAGTTAGAGCTGCTTTACAATTTTTGACAAATGTAGGCAGTTCTAAGCAACAAGAGACAAAATAGGAAGATAACAAGAACATCGGTATTACAGTGTCCGTTTTGTATTGGCCGAGGCTTGAACTCACAACCTCGATGAGACCTTGGTGTTCGGTTTCACAAATTGGATTAAGCCAGTCACCATGGTGACTGCAGCTGTCAGGGCTGATTTCAAAAATTGTCAAGATGTCAAAAATTCTGCTATTGAGACAAAAATAAAATTAAAAAATTCGGAAAATACAGACAGCACGGAAATGTTGGTCACTTGTTTTTAACAATAAGTGTCTTGTTCCTAAAGTGAAAAATGCTGTTCTTACATTGACTACAATTGTTCCCATAAGAGTAGTAATTCAGTTTTACAGATAAAAACTGATTTTTGTCAAACTTGATCTGCTAAGACTCCAAAACTGTGTAAAAATAAATAAATAAATAAAATAAATACAAATCAAGAAGACTGAAAATGTAATAAACAAGAATTAGCTGGATATCTTGATATTTCTTCATTTGGATTAACCCCTTGAGATGCAACGTCTCGTTTTTGAGGGTGGTATGTTTACAGTCAAACAGTGTCGTGCACTGTAGGCTCAGTTTATCAAATATCAAAAAGCTTGTGGAGGACAGTCTGAAGATGCAGTGTAGCAAATTTGGTGTCAGTTGAAGAAAAAAGTGATGAGTGATGGACTTCAATGTTTATTGTTGAGGGTGGGGGGAGAGGGTTTTTCATAATGTTATTGTCCCTGACTGTATACTTTCTATGTTTAAAACAATGAATAAATAAAGTGCAATTTCCATTTCAAAATCCTCCAAATCCTCCCACTCCTCTGCATTTGACAGCCAGCTGAGTTATTTTGCAGGAAATGACATGCAAAACACCACATATTGAGTCAATATCTTCAGTCATTACTACAACAGCACATGAAGTATTTAAATCAAGCCCCATCTCTACCAGAGACATTAAATGCTGCTTGCATGTTTTTGCTTCTTTTTTTTCCCCTTCAAGAATTTATCGCATGATATAATTTCCCAGACGTTGCACGGTTTGTGCAACCGGTCTGAAGTTACCACAGTTTATTAACCGGGAGCCGTTGACTTCCTGCCTCATAACATAACTTTCTGCAAAGCAGCTTTTGTTGGAGCAGTTTACTCTCCAGCAGCTCAGGGTGACACGGAAACCAATACTGCAACACGGCTGATAAGCTGCAGTTACTTTCCTCTTAGGGACCGTCTCACTCTCTCTCTCTTTCTCTCTTTTCTGTTGCTCTGTGCTGTTTCTGTCGGTCAACACCGAGATATCATGTGTCGCAAAAGCTTCCCTTAAAGTTCAAGGCTAGTTTAGATTTAGTTCTCCCTCCTCCTCCAGGGCAAAGTTGCTAATTCTCAGCTGCTTTTGTTTCTTTTTCTTTTTTTTATGAACTCAGAGTGAGTCTAATGTGGATTGTGATATCATCATGAATTCATGAATTATATAACTAATGTTTAAATGCATATTGTGTTTTAACAAATATTGTATACATATTTTCCCTTATCTCTTAGGGAAAAGAAACCCCTTACATATTTATTTCTCTTTGGAAACAGAGAAAATGTGTAGCTTTTTGACAAAACAAGTTATTTTTTCGTAAAAATAACTTATTTTTGCTGTCTTGTAGTCTCACAAGTATTAGCATGGACAGCATGGAAACAGGAAAACAAAGAATATATATAAGTATATTATTTTCTTTTTTCGTTTCCATGTTGTTAATACTTGCAATGCATAGTAGGGTGATCAAACATCCTCTTTTACCCGGACATACGGTAAAAGAGGATGTCCTGTCCGGGGCGTCCGGGCGGGTTTTATAAACTCATGAAAATGTCTAGTTTTCATTGTTTTCCATGGGACCATTAAACGTGGGTCAACTGTCCTCTTTTATGGAAATCAAAATATGTTCACCCTAATCTATAGACTTTGCATTGTTTTACTATGGATTCCTTATGACCTCTTGATCTTTAATTGTGCTCTAATGACAAATGCTCAAAACGTTGTTTTTTTCCTTTTATCGCGTAATCCTCTAATCACTTATTTAACATTTTGGGAAAATACAGTGTGGCCAGTTCGCTCCTTTTTGTCTCTGAACTCCGAGTGAAGCATGAAGTTGCGACCGGCTGTAGGGAAACAAAACACACACCCATGCATTATCCGTCCCGGTTAAGCTTCCTGTTGTTTACCAGCGGTCTAGCCAGCCACTCTATCACGCATTAATCCTGGGGCCTTGGCTAACGAGCTTTGGCCTACACGCCGCTCTCCAGCCTCATTAAGGAAACACTAACAGCAGCGGGACGGCACCTGAGACTGATAATAAACTCTTCCTACCTTTTGCCATGCAACACAAAACACACATACACCTCCGCTGCTCATTCAATTAAGACAGTGCATGAAGGTTAAGACAAGTGTCTGGGGAGGAGGTCAGGAGGAGATAAATAAGACAATTTCCAGTCCTGAATTCAATACCCACAAGGGGAAGCTGTACGCGCTGGAGCTTTACAAGTGCCCGATGGCGCTCGGTCCACGTTGACCCCTTGCTACGTTGTTAAAGCATGTTCTCAGCGTTATGATGCAGAGTTTCCATGAGCCATGCGCTCTTAATTGAGCCCCTATCTGATATCTAATGACCCCCTTCTCGGCAAAAAAAACAAGCTACTTTGATTTACCGTGTCTGCCCTCTCCTGCTCCTATCCGTGCTCTTTATTTACACAACAATCACCATCTATTACGCCTTCTGTGGCTGCCCCGGCCGTGAAAAAGGAGCTCAGCGCTTCCAATAGCTCCGGGGGGCTCCTAGCAAACAACACTCCTGAGATAAGCTAAGCTATATCGACTGCAGGAGGACTGACTATTCACTGAGCGCACTATGTTAATCTTTTGGACTTTTTCAGTGGAGGAGATCAAGCTAAGCGGCCTTGGAGATGTTAAAAATGAGCCTGACACTCCAAATGGCATATACTTCAGAGGTAATGTGTTTGGTAGTTAAGGCGGCGACAGTGACTTATTCCCCCTCTGTCTTCGGCATAGCCAAGGCGTCTCTCCGCCCTGCAAATGGACCATCTGGACTGCCTGTTATAGCTCTCAAGCAATATGACTTGACCATCATTTTTTAAAAGAGCTGTTGTATTTCTATATGCAGGGAAAAAAGGCAATTTGCTCATTAAGGTTGGGAGAGGAGGAGGAGAAAAAGTGCAAAGTTATAAACAGACCTAACGGGCAGGAATTAATGAACTTTTGGAACCTGGAAAAAAAAAGAAAGAAAAAAAAAATCTAAAAATCCTCAAAGCCAGGGCCAGGCAGCTTGCAGACGAGCAGGGAGGAAGCGGTCCTGACAGCTGTATCTTCCTGTGCAGAAAAATTGCAGTGATTTTAGAAGTCATTTAAAATTCTGACAGCCCAGTTGTGAAATATAGATCTGTGCAGCTTCTTTGGAGCTCACTTTTTTTTTTCTTCCTCCCGAAAGTCTTTTAGCATCTGCGAGAAAGAAAAAAAAAGAAAATGAAAAGGTATTTGGTTTCACACTGGCTGGCTCAAATTGTGTGCCATCTAATATTAGTATTTGTATTAATTATCTTAAATTAACTGTCAAAGTGCTTAATTAGCATTATTAATGTTGTGTGGCATAATCGCTGAGTGGTGCTTGAAAAATGGGACAAAATACCTCAGACCCAGCTTCAGTCGTCAGAAAGAGTTAATTACGATAATTAATAAAACTTTGGGGGGGGAGAGACTAAATTAACAAAAGAGAGAGGCACGAGGCTGAAGTATCCTCGTGGCTGGAACTCGGAGTACGCCTCGCCGGCATTTTGTTCCTTCGCCGATTTCGTCATCGTCTGAGTGTCGGACTGTCGGCAGTGGAGCTGTGGAGCTGCCACGCCTCACATGTGAAGTAAGTCTGATAAGATATTCTAATAAGACTATGGATCCCAGATGACAGAGGTGTGCCCATCATTCCAGTCCCGTCAGTGTTAGGTGTTCAGTAACGCTGCTATTTGATTAGTATGTGTGATGATTTCTAAAATAGTAATTAGATTATAGTTGCATTAGCATTGCCAATCTCTCCGCTCCTCTCACTCTACCTGAGGCACCCATCCTGGCTTACAGAGTGTCGGTCCGTCCTGACCTCCGTGGTCCTGGTGCGCCACACTCACTACGCTCCAGCCCAGTGTCTCCGCTCCTCTCACCCACACCTAACCTATACTAATCTGATAGTGGTTGTTCTGTTTTTCGTCCCTTTTTTGAGGGAATAGAGTAATTAGTAATGTAACTAGTAACTTTACTAATTACTTTGGAAACCAGAATGATAAATTGATTTATTTTAACTTTCCTCTTGTGTTTTGTGTTTTCAGGTTTTAAAGCAGATATCAGCGGCACGGCCGTTTCGGCTAATGCTGCGTTCAAGGCAGGCTTTTGAAACCGTAAGTTACAGCTTCAAGTCACAACTACGACATTGTAGCGTTCCAGGTAATCCGTAATTCGTATTTTTACCGTCCTGTTGCCTGTGAAAGTCACTATAACGGCCTCTCGTAACTTCCGACCCGTGAACTCGTACCAGATCGAACTGGTATGACTTCACAGGAAGGAAAAACACAAAGTACGAGTTCCCTTGAACGCACCATGAGTTAGCAGCCCCCGCCCTCGTCAGGCATCTATTGGTCCTCGTGCTACGTCACCACATTCACTCGCACCCCTTGGCTGCACACACAGCCCTTCATGCCGTTCTCTCTCCTCATTGGATAACACTTGTATCCCACAAGGAAAGTTTTCTCCTCGGGTTGCAGCAGAGCAGAGTGACAGAGAGACTCGTGTTACGGCTGAAACACTCCATGTAAGTGATTGCTGACGGAAAATATGACTGTTTAGGACTTATTTTAACAAAAACATTCCACTGATATCTGCTTTAAATACATTAAAGTACCACATTTACCAGGTTATAATGATAAGAGTTAAAACTGAAATTAAAATCAATAAGTGCAAAACCAGCCTTTTCATGGATAAGGAAGCCTAGCAATGTAACCAAGAGATGAGAAACAAATGATGAAATAATTGTTTTAGTGTGTTTTACAGCTGGTTTAAGACATAAACATTAACCCTGGTAGCAGAAAGCTAACCCAAGGCGAAGTTTAAAAGCAGTAATCACATCATCATGTGAAATGTCATAATCATATTTGTTACTTTTTGCAATTACTTAATTCAATTTTACTGTACAGAGACTTTGTTCCATGGTTCCTCTGTTAGCTGCTCTTGTGAGGGCCCCAGGGTTGTTTTTGAGTATTGGGGAAAAAAAATGAAAAGGGCAATGTGAAATGTGTGTAACTTCATCTCTTTGTACTGTTGCGTTTCAAAAAAAAGAAAAAACAAAAACGATTAATAAAATAAAAAAAAATAGTGTATATAAGCAGTAATTTGCCCAACGCTGTCAGGTCATCAGTCTAATCTGTTTTATGATATCATCATCTGTGTCTGACTGAACATTTCTGAAACTGAAACTAGATTCCTGTTGATTTTCCACTGCAGGGTTCAGATCACTTTCAGACCACAGACCATAGTAGACTCCCCATGGACTTGGATCAAGTCCCTGTATTCAAACAGTGCCAGTCTGGTTGATTAGTCGGCTGCAGGGTCAAACTGACAGCTTTCTAACCAGCTCTAATGAACTGCACTAACCAGCACTGATGTGTGGAACAGCTCTGAATCTGCATGTTTGCACAAATCAGCCACTCACAGTGCTGGATGTCCACTGGGGCTGAAGGCAGAGAAGCTGCCAGGGGGCCCTCCAATCAGTGTTCATCAGCATTGAGTAATGAAAAAAAAAAAAAAAAAACTAACTTTTTTTTTTTAACATTCCCAATGTTCATGTTAGTTGGGTTTTCAAAATACCAATATAGAAGAAACACAGAAAGCCTTTTTATTTTCAATATACTTATATACTTACTATGAAGAATGGTAATAACTTATGACTCCACTAAACTCATTATTATTTTAGGCTACTGAATAACTTCAGTGCAACTTCAGGACACATTGCAAATAATCCATATTATAATGTGACTGCTCATCAATGCATGAATATATTTTCCCAGCAGATTTGTTTCTTTTTTTTTTTTTTTTTTTTTTACAGTGCAGTTTTCTCTACAGACCTATGTGGTCTGACAGTGGGCAGGGCAGATGAGTCAGTCTGCCAATCACTAGCCAGAGAAAGATACATGACAGTGATGAACAGTCATTGACATGAAACAAAGGTTACATTTGTTGAGTTGAAATTAATCATACAATGCAAGATCTATGTGCTGATTTGAAAAAAAAAGGTAATTGTGTACGCTGTTAAAGTCAGTTTAGTGTATTTGAATTATGTTTAGATTATGAAATAATGTGTAGGCTTTAATCACAATCACACGTTACCTTTATTTCTTGGTGGGGTGTCACGTGTGACTTATATTACACTCAAATGAGCAAATTGTACATGATTAAAAATGTGTTTAATTAAAGTAAAAAGGCAGTCTTTCTACAACAGCCTGACATTTTTAATCCATTCTGCTCTGAATGTCACTGCTACTTCCTGAACACCAACCATTTAAAAACTCATAATGTTTGGCTGCTGCCCAAAATAATAAATAATAAATCACGTAACGAGTTCAGCGGTCCAAACACAGAGTCGTATTTGTGCCTTGTGAAAAATGAAGCTGAAAATATATTCACATTATGGAGAGTGTAATTAATATTCCCCCTCATACATTATATATGACGATTTCACCCCAGTGTTAATGTTTATGACTCGGCCCTCCTGATCCGTGGATTAACCGCAGCGCCCACGGACACAACCACGGCCCACAGATTACTTCTGAACACAGTTGGGTTGAAATGAACAGAACAGGTCAGGAGTGAACCTCCCCCCCAAGGATAAGTTGGATTGTTATGCAGGACTTCTTTCTCTGCACCGACTTTGTTATAGAAGTAAAACCTTTGCTAAGATCATGTAAAATATTTTGTAAACAGCACCTCACCTCCCCTAAATTCTGCAACAGAAGCCTGTACTTTTATTTGCTTCAACTGCCAAACTGAGACAGGTTTCTATACGGGATATGCTTTTATTTCATTTTGAACAAAGCTCAGCAAAGACATAAAACACTACCATATTGTTCTGTTCTAACGCAAGAGTAAGAGTAAGAATAGAAGGAAAGAGTTGGATCCAGAGCAGCATTTATTTAGAAGTTTAATTGGCACTGATTAACAACTGGTAAATAATTGCATGGTCTGGCCATAGACTGTGCAGTAGGCTCCGGCAATTTCCTGGGGTCAGTCAGAGTTTTCAGCAGACCGGACCAAACAACATGACAGTATGTGCAGGCTCGGCTTGAAAACATAAATAACTTCATTTTTTCCTTCCTTTTTTGGTTGCGTTCGGAGAATTAAAGGGGACATATAGAAATATCAGTTTTTGAAAGATCTTTATATTTACGTATTTGTCTTCCCTGGCCCCCAAAATGTGAGAATTGACTAAAGAGCTGTAATGTGCAGGCTCCCTAGGTTGAGATCCACAAGCTATAACATAAGCATAACACCACACCTACTTGGGACCGGTAGAAGGGGTGGGCGGGGCAAGCAGTGGCTCATTTGGATTTAAAGGGACAGGCACTGTCATTCTGAACAGGGCTGTCTTGAGAGGATGAAAAGAGCTGTGATGTTTGATCCTTGGGGTATTTTGACGGAAGCCTGTAACAGACATGTCTTTAAGACACCTGGGAACTATTTTAATTGGTGGAGGGGGTTTCGATATGTCTCCTAATGTTTGTGAGTCCGGCCGCATCGGGTCACATGCTTAAAGCGATATTCCGGCGTAAGTGTAAGCCACGGTCAAACACACCGTAACACCGAGTCAGATCCCCCCTCGAGAGATCAATTTCCCCGACCGCTAGATTCACGAGTTCCACCAACTTCAGCAAAGACCGCACTATCGCCACACACGGCGCTCTGCGGATCCACTGTCTAACTGCAAAACGCCACTTTTAGCCACAAATAATGCTCAGAACTGCACCAAAGTTCATCAATAGTACATTACAGGGTCCCAGCACGTAGTACGAGCCGTCAAACATCCGCTAGCTTTACCTGTTTTCTTTAGCTCCGCTGCACTCGGTGATCCACTCGTCAGGGCTTCTCCACCAGCAAGCGGCTCCAGGAGGAGAAGTAGGTGAGTTGTGTCTGCTGAAGAAAACAGGCAAAGCTAGCGGATGTTTGACGGCTCGTCCTACGTGCTGGGACCCTGTAATGTACTATTGATGAACTTTGGTGCAGTTCTGAGCATTATTTGTGGCTAAAAGTGGCGTTTTGCGGTTAGACAGTGGATCCGCAGAGCGCCGTGTGTGGCGATAGTGCGGTGTTTGCTGAAGTTGGTGGAACTCGTGAATCTAGCGGTCGGGGAAATTGATCTCTCGAGGGGGGGTCTGACTCGGTGTTACGGTGTGTTTGACCGTGGCTTTCACTTACGCCGGAATATCGCTTTAAACACCCACGGGTCGGACAAGGTGGCGTTTTAATTTCAGGTCCGTAGGACAGATTAAACAGTTTAGAAACTGCTCAAACGGGGGATCGTAGGCTTTGAGAGGTTTTGTACATTCACAAGAACTTGCAGGAAACAGAAATAGCTCATGCTTCTGACTGAGACCGACTTTTATTTGCTCAAACCTGCAGCCAGATCCAGCCCAGTATAAGAGGCCCGCGACTGTTTGAGACTCTGCTTTTATTTGAGAATTTACTGTACATATACATAGGAGGTGAAAAGCAACGGTAGGAAGGGCAAGAAGAGATGGCAATAGGGGAAAAAAACTGAAAAGGAACAGGTTTTAAAGAAGCCGTCGAGTGACGGGCAGATGAACGGTTCAACAAAATCATATCGAGGATGCGGACTGCAGCAAAGAAGAGGAGCGACAACACAAGAGTTAAAGGTTAAAAGACACTTGAATGCTGAACATCAGCTTCTTTTAATTGCAGATTGGTTCTAGCAGCCGTACAGATGGATGACAGACCGTCAACGTGAGTATTGGAACGGGAATGCGGCTAAATGAGGGGGAGGAGGTCGTGCGGCTGACAATACGCTTCTTCCGTCAAGGAGAAAAGATGCATATTATTCACTTTAACAACCTCTCCGCATCACCATGTTGATTCCATGAATTATTTAGCTTTCTGTCGGTCCCGGAGTGACCACAGAGGCTCTCCATGCAGCGGTGGGGGTGGACGCAGGGCCCTCCTCCCTCGGAATCAGTGCTGACATGGCTGTGGTTTCCCATGTCATGCTCGGGTTCCTTACTTTTTTGTCCTCTCGAGTCCAAACATCCTGAATCCAGTGTGTTTGCGGAGAGCCAGGGATTAAATATTTATGTCGAGTTGCACAACAGCCGGATTTCAGCGGTGGCACAGCAGGACCGTTTATACGGCACAGGCTGATCGTCGGCATGCCGAAACAAGCCGGAATGACATCCTCCCCCTGAGTGGGGACCCCCGCAGGGTCTGATGAGCTGTAGGGGTGACATGCAGTGCTGTGACAAGTTTACCAAAAAAAAAAAAAACTAAAATGAGAGCTCCATTAGAATCATATGGAAAATAGGGCAAAGTTTGGAGTCATTAAAACAAAAGACACAAGAACCAGCTTCCTGTGTCTTTAGTCAGGAGAACATGATCAGTCTGATACTAAATTCCTCACTAACAGGCCTCATCCTAAAATCATGATCTACATTAAAATCCCATTTAAAAAAAAAGAATCATGAAAAAAATGACTAGACCTATCCTCAAGAGTTGGGTTCTTACATTATCTCAAATGATCTCATTAATTCTCAAAAGCATTAGCATTATGATTTATTTATTTATTTTAATAACTTTATTTATTTGAAGCAGTTTCACAAGCAACAACACAACAGTGCAATGTGAAAGAGAGAACTTCCATTCTTTCAATTTTCCCCCATCTTTTTTATCCCTCCCACAATCCCACCCCATTCAAAGGAATTGTACATCCAATGGGCTCTATGCACAGCTCCACTACTTCCTGAATTTAACGCAGCTCCTTTATTTCCTGTGTTACATCACTGGACAAACTGATTAATCCAGGTGTGTCAGAGTTGTCACAATGGTCAGACACACCTGGATTAATCAGTTTGTCCAATAATGTAAGACAGGAAATAAAGAACTGCCATAAATTCAGGAAGTAGTGAAGCTGTGCATAGAGCCCATAGTACATGTAAACAATACATAATGCATACAGATAAGGAAAATATAAGTAATTAAAATAAAAATTGGAAATAAAATACTAAAGAGCAAAGGTGGGGGGGCGTAGGAGGGATTCAATATGATTTAAGAGAGGTCTCTTTAAATGGGTTTAAGGAGCCATGGAGGGAAAATCTAAGCTTTTCAGGTCTAACGGTCAGTAATACCTCTTTCACCCACCTGCTATTAGATGGAGGTTGAAGGTGTTTCCAATGGAGGAGTTTACGTCGCCAAGAGAGGTTCAGGAGAAATCCTACTGCTATGTTTTGAAGATTTCGGATGTGAGACAATTTGGTTTTTCTATTGGTTTTAATCCAATGGTTCATTTGTGATGGGGAGGAGGACGCCTCTGTTGATGACTCTGCTGGTGAACATCCTCAACTACCGACACTGAAGAATGGCGACATGCAGTAATGGTGGTATAAACACAACAAATCCCATGATTCCATGATATTTCACAACACCCAATGGTATCCTTTGTTCTTGTTTCCACAGAGAGATTTGCAGCTACAGTAAAAAAAAAAAAACATCTGATAACACTGATGCAAAACCATGGGAGAACATTTTAAAAAGGTATTCACACTTAGCACTGCAGGACTAATGATGAACGCTGGCCAATAGTATTTATCCTCATAACCAGCGAAGCAGCTGTTGAAGTGTGAATACAGTCTGTGCATTAACAGAAATTGATCAATATCCTTTACATCTGGGAGAGCCATATCACAATACATGTGGCCAGAGACCAACAGGAAGTGACCTGCTCTTAAACAGAACAACACAGAGATTAAATCCATGCCATCACACCACAGCCTGAAGACGTTCAGTCTGGATAACAGCTGTGGTGGATCCCAGCTGTTGCTGTCTCAGCATATTTGTAGTTTTCAGTGGAATTTTCAGTTGAATCATAAGCTTGAAATTAATCCATGTGAACATTTCATTTCTTTTTTTTCAAGATAGGGAAACATTCCTGGTGATCACACCGCATTCATGAATACTTCTGAGTAATGCAAAAGGTCAAAACAGATGAACCAAACTCTGAAGAGCAGGTACAGTATGTGTCATAATCAGATACTTAGTACTTCAGAAGTCTGTTTGTTTCTCACATATCAAAAAACATTTCATGGTATCACATTTCAGAAGTCATGTTTTCTTTTTTTTCAAAGCAACATAATGTTCCTTCATTTATATGTTTCCAGTGTTTAATTTGAGTTGTTGATCCATTAGAAATGATATTTGTGCTTAAAGAGAAGTACCAAAAAAACACAAAAAACATCTCAGTGTAGTTTCCCATCTCCCTCTCTCTTGAACACTAGTGGGAACAAGGCTATGAGCCAATCAGAAGAGAGGCTATGAACCTTTCATCTAATTATCTGCCCATTTTCTGAGTGATCCCATATACTAGATTTCAGGGAAACACTCTGAGAAACCAAATCCTGTAAGACGGCCAGGGATAGAATCATAGCTTTTTTTTCTGTCAACACTTTATTGAAAAAGTTCTAATTACAGTCAGAAAATTGACCTTTGGATAATACAAAACAGGGTCTGGCAGTGGCATCTCACATTAAGACAACATATACATAATGAGACATAAATTTAACAAATTACGTATGTCAGTACAAGTAAAAAGTTAAACATAATAATAGAAAAAAAGAAAAAAAAGAAAGAGGAAAACAGGCAAGGCATCTTACATTTCTCCAAATAATTCTTCAATTAGGCTACGTTACAGTATACATTTAGCTACTATTGTCAATCATTTGTATACATTGAAGGTAGTTCTTGAATTCAGCTTCAAACACAGGAAAGAAAGGTCGACCTTTATGGATGTGAAATTTTGCAATTAGAATAATCAGATTAATTAAGTATTTAATTTTGGAATAGAATCATCATTGTGATGTCACAAAGTTAGACGCCTATTTACGTTTCTGTGACAGAAACTGCATGGGAGCACATTATTAAATCCCTGACTAGCCCTTTAACACTGAACAGAACATTATGATTGAGGCGGTAATTGATTACTCCCACCCGCCCATGCAGACAATCTTTTGAGCTTTTTCCTCCCATTATATTCGGCAATTATAACTTCAAAGGATTCAGTTTCTCTTGATTTGCAGTCCTTTGTCGACTCAGTCGCGCCTATTGAATTCAAAGAATCTGGTGTTTGGTGTTGATCAGCTGTTTGGATGTCAGCGTGTCCATCAGTGTGACTGAGCAAACAAAAACAACAACACCAACAACAAAGACTTCTGTTGGGCATTTTTCTGGTTTTGCTCACTTTATCCTAATTCATATTTAATTTTAATGAAAAAAGAAGAAGAGGAGCATGCAGAGCCGTCATTGTTCCAGCACGACAGCCAATCACAGCAAACCAAGATCTTCCACATGCGACTTTAGACTTTAGGCCACAGGTGCTGGCTCTGTGTGATTGTGTGTATCTTTGTGTGAAAACACTCAGCAATACAAAGCGAAGCTCTGTAATAACCGCACACACCATATAATATCGCATATTAATTTATGTGTGCTTGTATTCATGTGCGTCGCTGCAGGGACATGTAGGCAAAGTGTTAGAATGGTGACTGAATGCAATCAATTTAACCATTGTACACACAATGTGGTGTTTTTGAATCAGATGGGAATAATAGGCTTACAAGCTATAAACCCATCCCACGTCCAAATAGATTTAGGTCTACACCCCTGGGGGCACGGAGATCATTTAACAAACAGCCCTCCCTCACTAATTCCAGACTACTTAAGCTCTTTATGGCACAAATAACCAAATGAATGAAAAATAATTCAAAAAAAAAAAAAAGTGTTAGCGAGCAATTCAGCAAAGAGCTGATAACTCCACAGAGGAAGCTGAACAATAACAGACAAAGTATGAATAATATAAAGAGCCTGGCTCGGTGTGATTTGTCTGTTTTGGCTGGAATCTGACTCTGCAGCCCTCCCACAAGGCCGTGCCTCTGGAGACTGAGCCGGTTCAAGGACTTGGAATATGTAATTAATATCCAGACAACATCCTCCGCAACCCAAAACATCTAACCGGTGGTTCCTATTGTGAGAGCGGCTTGCTTTTTTTCTTCTTCTTCTTCTTTTTTCTCACTGGCAAAAACACGGAACAGAGAAAAGCTTGTTTTCAACCTCAAAGCCTAGGATGCCAGTTCAGTCAAATCCCTCTCAGAGCTCCTATTACACTCTAATGTTATTCACTGTGACTAAACTCCAAAACCACTGACTATTTAGACAACAGTGTGCAGGTGCCAGAGCTGTTCGCAGGAAGTGTTATAGGTAAGGAGTAACCTCGATCACACACTGTAAACAAAAATACTGTGAAATTTGCAGCAATTAACTGATCTGTGAGGGAAAAAAAACAAGAAAATGTTCTTTTTTGGTTATAGTAGTAGTGTAGTAAAATAACTGTAAGACTGTGTGCTTATTGTATTATGTTGATAGAGAAATTACCATAAAATTAACAGTAACTATTATTTTGTTACAGTAAAATAGTGAAAATTAGCTGACTAGGGTTGTAATGGTGCGTGAAAATTTCTGTTTGGGACATATTTGGTTTTGAAGCCATTTTATTGTTTTTTGTTTTGTTTTTTTGATTTTCTGGTTCAGTTTGTATGGAAATGTATTAATTTTCTTTTAAAGTATATTTTTTGGCTTTTTGCCTTTATTTGATAAAAGATCAGACAGGAAATAATGCTGCTCTTGATAAATGGAATACATTTGAATTCAAAGAACTTATGGAAATACAACACAAGTTTGTGTGTGTGTCTTAGTGGTTAACCGTTTAGCTACATGACATGCATGGTGTGGATGAGTAGTTCGGTCAATATGCAATACACACTCTGATATGTCCATGTGGAACTTGCAACTCAGAGTTTGCTTCATTCAAATGCCTTTTTTTTTCTTATTCTGTGCACTGTACTGATTGTATGGCCGTGTATCGAACCAAACAGTTTGTACCAAAATGTTTCAGTTATTGTACCGTTTCAGTCCCAGCAGTGACACAAGATGCTTTTCAAAGCTACTCACTATTATCTGTGGAACACCAATGAGCACAGCATGTTTCTCTTGTGTGTTAACGAATACAGTCTGTAAGTCTAATAGCATGAATAGCAAGACACTGTGAATTGTGGCTGCCATTGCATATCCCATGTACATTATGTTATCTTCCAAGTCTTCTTCACTGTAGATAACTGACAAGCTGCCATCTCTGCAGTCTGTGTATAAGAGAATATAAGGAAACATTAAACAGTGGATATTCCTCAGTTGAACAAGAGGAAAAAGATCTACAGCTCCTAATCTCGTGGGATATCACTGCTTCCATCACTGTTCACTCGGAAAAGTGAGCAGTGGATCACTGTGTCACAGTCTAGCCTGCAACAACAGGTCATGTTTAAGTATTTTTAATTCCCTGTTTTATTTTTGGTCCCTCACCTCAGATCCACTCCCTGTCAAGTTTCCCTCCTTGTGTGATTGCTTGTCCCGCCCCGATGCGTGGCATCTGTGTCTCATTGTCTTCTCTCTCCCGGTGGATTTAATCAGTCTTCCCCTCCATCTGTGTCAGATCTTGTCTTGGTGTGTGAGAGTTCCAGCGTTATAGTATTGATTTTCAAAATGTGTGTCTGTTGGACTGACTTTTCTGACTTGAGGTCTGCTTTGCGGGTCCATTACTAGTCTGTGCCTGATACCCTAAAAAAATCACAACAAGTGAGAAGTGAATGAACAGAGATTTGAGGTATACCTTTATTGGTGTGTGGGCAGTCATTCATGATATACAGCAATAAACCATAAAGTGTAGTATAAAGTATCTATGTTTTGCCTGTTTTGGTCAAAAATGATGCCATATAACTAGTAGCCCAATTGTCCAAAAGCATCATGTGTAATTTCATATTAAGCTCTGTTGTTTACTCAAAAAAAAAAAAAAAAAAAATCTTTAGATCATGTTTATTTAGTCTATTTTGAGACAAAAAAAACAACAACAAAAAAACACTTTTTACCCCAGTGGCATCATAATGCGTACCATAGAGAGTTAACATTGGCTGTTGAAAAACTATTTTTTCCCCTCTTCCCATGGTCAGCACGAATGCCAGACTTGGCACAAATGTTTCACTTGCTGTGACTTTTACAGTACTGTATGATGTTTACAGTAAATTTAAACAGCGTTGGAATTACAACTGTGACTTTATTGGTCACTGTTGATTTTCTACAGTAAATTGATGTTTATTGTGAATTTATACAGCAGGGTGAATGTATGTGGTCTACAGAGTTTATATCTTTTGCACAGTACTATAACATAAATAATATACTAAGTAATTAACTGTGCAGAAATGCAGTAAATTACAGTTGATTTTACAGCCTTCTTTTTTGCAGTGCAAGATTCAGTGTAATCACCATCACCGTCTTGTAAAATACAGTTACAGATATGGTTTATTTGGAACTACTTCCATGGTGGAGTGAGGAGGATGAAGATGGTCATCTCGCAACCCCCGGCAACCAAAACTGCTCTGAAGTCTGTAGGTGCAGCGAATACATATGTGTGACATGCCAGGCGGCAGAAGGGTGGACAGGCTGTGGCTGTGGTGGGTGTTGTCTCTCAGTGTCCTTCAGGCTCTTACAGTGAGTTGGACCAGAGCGCTGAGTGACGCAGAGCACAGGCCGTACACAGAGAAGTCACACTCTGACTCTGACATCCAACAAACATTAACATTAAAGCGTAATGTGTACTATGTATTCAACCTTTAACCTGTTAGCTTACCGCTACCATATGTGTTAGGGTCGATATCAGCTGTAAAATACACTGAAAACTGTTTGTTTTTTTCATCCAGTTTGTTTTTCTTCTCTTGGTTACGTTGCTAGGCCTCTTTATCCATGAAAAGTTTGGTTTTGCACTTATGATTTCAGTTTCAACCTGTTCTTATCAGTATATCCGGGTCGTAACCAGTCCTAACAACAAAAGTGTCATAATTTTAACCAGAGCATTTTAGAATTTGGGGAATTTTCTTTTATTATTTTTGTTTAAGGCCCCTGAGCAGAACTTTTAACTGCATACACAAAAGTCTCTAGTTTCTGCTGATTTGTCTCTGTTATCTACAACAGCAAATGAGCCTATCAGTGTGAAGATACACTATTTCTAAGTAGTCTAATTCTATACCTTTGAATAGATACATTACACTACAAAAAAAAAAAAAAATCAAGTCCCGTCTTCTTTCAGATGTTTCCAAAACAAATCTACATGCGCCGACAAGACAAACATCTTCATGACAGTGGGAAATAAACACCACCATTTTCATCCACAGCGGCCGCCAAAATCAACACTAAATGAAAAGTTTGTACAGGAGCTTTAAATAAAGGTTTCTGACAAAGTTAAAAACCCTTGACGCAATAAACAAATTTATGTGGTGGCGTTATGCATTTAAAAGCTAAAAGTGGGCTTGGATTTAACCTTCCAGAAGAAAATATTACTTCTTAATTTAAAGGAGAAGTACACATTTTTCAAGAGGGACCTCCTTATGAATAGAAACACAATTTTAGAAAACCAGAATGTTAAATTTGAACTACATTATTAACAAAATGCATTTACTTTGTCATTTTAAATTCATTTGGTGTCAAGAACAAATATCACACTTTATATATACAGATCAGTGCAGACAATGTTAGCTGGTTGAGCACACAACCACAACTGCAGCATGCATCATCAGGCGCTCTACCAAGGAACTAAAACAGAATTTGGGATGTCAGCGGTGCACTTCATCTGCCAAGATCACAGACAAATTGGGACTGACTTACCTATTCAGTCTGGTGGTACGATGTCAGATACAGCTACAGGCATTTAACTATACATGAGTGAAAGTTAAAATGTCTTTTTTTTGAAGAACAAACCTGAAAGCCAATTAACTGTGTGAGTCATACATCCAGCAAATGCTTAACATCTCTATTTTGAGTATCTCCAGTGTCAAGACATGCCTGTTTCCTCAGGATGTTGAATATTGGTGGGGTTTGAATAATTGTTAAGATTTAAATATAAAATCAACTTAATAACTGATAGACTGAGGTTATTTTTACTTGCAGATGTTGTCGACACTTCAAGCTCTGTCCAAAACAAGTTTCCACTCTTAAAAGTGCAGTTTGTTTCAGTGCAGACTGATGATTCATGCTCTCTGTCATCAGCTTTTTGCTGCAGAGGAGTGAGAAAGGAAGTAGGAAACTATCCCTCAGACATGATTATGTTAAGTATCAAGAGTCTCACACTGCATCACATACAGTAGTTCATTGGATAATGTGATTTATGTAATTTACCTATCTTTCATTATATGATACATTTTACATTCATCACAAATCAGTAAGTATGCAGTTGACCTTTTGGTAGCTAATGCATCACAATAAAATCAAAGAACCTATTTTTTGTCAAAAGCAGATGTTGATGTAAGTGCCATTTATCATTGGCAGGTTTATTTTTTTGACATGCTACTGTTTGTTTGTTTAGAATAACGATGTCAGTGTAATTTCAAGTAATTACATTCATGTATGTGCATTCTGAGCTATTCGAGTTGCTTTTGTCGACCTGTACGGCTTCCCTAGATCTGTGACAAAGACACAGGAAGTGGAATTTATTACAATTTCTGTTATATGAATAAACGAGTGGACAGCAGAACAACACAAGCATTTTACTGTTGGCGTTTCCACCAAGCTCACTCAGTGCCTAAATCAGTCTCATCTGGGGATGCTCAGAGTGTGTTTATCAAAAAGAAAGTTACAAAAGAAAGTAAAAACAACACAGACTAAAACTTTTGGCATTTCTTTCTTCTTCTACTTCTTCTCCTAGAATTACATCCCCAAAAAAAAAAGAAGAAGTTGAATAACTTCCCAAACTCGGTAGGTGTGCAAACAATCTTGTGTACCTTTGGCTATCAAGGACAGAGATGCAAAGAAATGAATACCACATCGACAAAGACTGTTTACCCAAAGTATAAATAGAAATGTTCTACACTTTTTCTTTGGTCAGAAAAGAAAAAACTCCATTGTACATAGCAGCAGAAATGTGTCCGTCCCTCTCTCTTTAAGTATGGTATTACTCTCTTCCAAGTTTCTTGGTCCCACTGATAAAGACTGTGATGGAAGATGTGTATTCACCATCATACTGTAACTGTAGATATCTGTTATTGTCACTACACAACAATAGTGCTCAATAGCAGAGCTAGGAGATACAAGCTCATACAGTTTTGGGTTTACTGTCTAAAATCATGTATATATCAAACTGCAGCAAACCAGATTGACACAGTCAAGGTTTCATACATCACAAACATGAGGAACCAATGCTAACAACTCGGGTGTGGGACTAAATGAACCCTAAACCATGTCGCTACAGAGAGAGTGAGGATTAACACAACCGCTACAAGAGTTACAAGCGAACAAACACCACAGATAAACAAAAGCTGCTGAGAGCGGTCAGTGTGAAACGGAGCAGCTTCTCCGGGCTGCTCTCTGCACCTGTGGACACACCCCACCTCTTCTTTGCTGCCTCCTTTCTTTCTTTGTTTCTGCCTTCGACAGACTCTAAAACAGAGAGGCAGCTCTCCGCTGTGTGCCAACATATCCTGCATAGGTTTGGTTTGTCCTTTGCAACTCTTCCTTCAAGATGGATGAGAAGGAATATTGTGTAAATGCTATGTTATATTTCAGTTATTCTGTATGTGTGTTCCAGCCATGTTGCTGCTTCTATTACCCTTCTATTTTCTATTATTATAGAAAACCATATTGACAAGTTGGAAAAAATGTTGCAGTTAGGGTCAGAACATCAGACATTAGTTATAGATAACAGTACAGACTGAGCTGCAGAGGCTCTGATCCCCTATATGAGGCTTAACAATGGATTCTTTACACACTACGTTATCTTTTCAATTAACCTTCCTCTTGTGTTAGAGCTGCCACTGACCCGTTTTTAGGTTTTATATGCGTAAAAGTACCACATGAATGTGTTCATTGCATCAAGGCTTTTTCACTTTGTTTTATTTTGTTTAAATAAAAGTTCCTGTCAAAGAAAAGATCTTTTTTAAAAATGCTCTAAAATAAAGTTGTTAGGGTCGGTTTTGATCCGGTTATAACAGTAAGAACAACAATGAGAGTTCAAACTGAAATCATAAGTGCAAAACCAACCTTTTCCATGGATAAGGAAGCACAACAACGAGATAACCAAGAGAAGAATAATGAAAAAAAAAGGTTTTAGCTATGTCTTACAGCTGATTTAAGACACAAGAAGATGGTAGCAGAAGGTTGACAAGAGGGAGGTTAAAAGAATAGTTCACCCCAGAATGATATTTCAATTATCTGTCAACCTGATTTACTTAAAATATTTCACTTAGTCATCTTTCACAAAGCATTTTTGGGTGATGCATGTTCCAGAAACAGTTGCCAGACACCACTGTTCCAAAAAAGACACACAAAAAACATCAAAATACCTCCATGCTGCTCGTAGTCCATTGAAGGAAATGAAATTGTCCCGGAAAAATTAAATAATGTCAGCTTTGCAAGATTTGTTCTATTTGATTAACTGGATCGGATCTCAGTCTGGTTCCAGATATGAAACAAGCTATTAATTATTTAAGTTGACATCAATTAGTAGATAATGAGTGAAATAGCATTCTGGGGTGAACTATTCCTTTAAAATGAAAACAAGGGGTGACAGAAATTTCATGGATAAGGTATCCTTACAATAGCAAGAGAAGCAAATGAAACAGACCCTAACACAAGAGATGGTAGCAGAAAGCTAAAGTCTAGTTTAGGGTTCCGGGTCATGTCAACAGCATACTTATGGCATAGCCTGACATGCACCTCCAAAAAATCCTATCTACGCGTTAAAGTTTTTGTGGAGCGGTAAACAATCGGACCAAGTTGAAGAAAGAATAATCGAGGAGTTCAGGAAATATGTCCACCTTTGTTGACATTATTTAAATCAGACATCACAAAATCACAGATTTGGATTCCCTTTGCGACCAAACATACTGTACGCTCTGACCAGCTCACAGCTCTGCTCTGCCGATCAAAAAATAGCTTGCATCTACAATTAAAGTGAACAAACCTACTCCTAAAACTAAAGGGATTGTGGCAATGGGCAAATTTGCAAAAATGTTGAACCATCCCTTTAAAGATGGCTGTGCTTCTGCAGTCAGTGTCTTACAACCTTAGAACAACTTGCCTCAGGAGAAGAGGCCAGCAGAATCTGTAAATTCTTGTCAATCACTTCTTGAGATCTACATTTATAGCCTACACTGTTTTTTTTTCTTTCTTTGATTGTATGAGATGTCATGTTTTAATTGGCTTTTTTATCATCCTTTGATAGTGTGTTTCTTTATTTCTTTTCTTCTTTTTTTTTTACTGGTTCTTGCATTACTTGTATTTTCCTGCCTAACTTTTCTGTCCTTGCTTTCGTTCAGTCTGGATTTCTTTTTTCTTTTGTTTTGTTGTTGTTGATGCTGCTTTCACCTTACTGCTAAAGCATTTAGAAGCTATGTGCATATAGTTATTATTATTACCATTAAAAACACCTGGGATGTAAGGAAGTCAGCCTGGCCTTAAAGCAACACAGGTCTTTGAGGTGAACCAGCCAGTCCTGCTGCTTGAGTCGTATTACATTTCAAAGGACTATCCCACTTCTTAGACATTTTTCTGTTGTTTATTGGGGATATTTACTTTACAATACTGTCAACCTGATTTACTTAAAATATTTCAGTTAGTCATCTTTCACAAAGCATTTTTGGGTGATCATATTCCAGTCCCCCACTGTTCCAAACCAGCAAGGTAGCAGCAAGACAGCTAGCAGCCATTAGGAGATTTAGCAGATACCATAATGTAGCTTTGCACATCATGTTCTATTTGATGGGAACTGGATCGGATCTCAGTCTGGTTCCAGATATGAATATTAATATAATGCATCAATGTAAATGTGGAAATGTATAGATACAATCTGGATACACATTTTAATG